>JAXCMG010000019.1:26148464-26235251 GCA_034642415.1 Podarcis siculus | reverse complement strand
TCGTCTTGCGGGGCACCACTGTATAGCTAACTTAACCCAACAACCCCCCCACAAACAAATCCTACTGCAGCTAACCAAAGACAATCAACCACACCCTAGGCCACCCCTACCTCTCTCACCACCAAGGAAACATAACAAGCGAATAGAAAGAGAACCTATCCAAGTGACACTGACACAAAAATCCCACACATACACTAAGTTAAAGAACAGAGCCTTTACCACCCCACCCCTCTCTCTTGTCCCCCCTCTTTTTTGCCCAACCCTATATTGCATATAATACCAAAGTCTCACAACAAATATAACTGATCGGTAGAAAACGCAACCTGAAGAAAGAGACAATGCATGTGACTTTGTGAATGAGGAAAATCTTTAATAAAAAACAATTTTTCAAAAAAAAAAAATGTCCTGGAAGGTTGAAAGGTTCCTCCACTGACTTCTGAATATCGCCATCTCCGATGTCAGAATAGTGCCCATTTACACAGAGTTACCAGCTGAAAACACTCAAGCATAGCATTAATATTCTACAGCCCATGCTGGACACTTGACACTTCACTCACAGGCCTTGTGTGGTGGATCTGTATATAATGCCCTATATGCCTGAAGGAGGGTCTCCAGCCCCATCATTCAGCCTGGATGCTCGTTGCGAGAAGTGAGTTACAGGAAACCAGACAGAGGGCTTTCTCAGCAGTCCTGCCTGCCCTGTGGAACGCCCTCCCGTCAGATGTCAAGGAAATAAACAACTGACGTTTAGAAGACACCTGTATTTTAATGTTTTTAATGTTTGATGTTTTACTGTGGTTTTATAGTTGTTGGAAGCTCCCAGAGTAGCTGGGGCAACCCAGTCAGATGGGCAGCATATAAATAGTATAGTAGTAGTAGTAGTAGTAGTAGTAGTAGTAGTAGTAGTAGTTTATAGACAACTCTCTGACTTAAAACAGCTGCTCACCATCAACAACAGACCATGTAACAGAGATCAGCCCCTGTAGGAGACTCATATGACAACTTTGTCCCTATGTCTGCTAAGGCAACATGATTACAGGGCCTAAGAATGCCATCCACAACACTGGGGGTTCAGTCACCTGCTCATCTTCCAATGTGCAATCATCTGCCCGCAATGCCCTTCTGCATTCTACCAAGAACAAAGAGAACCAGTCTCTATGCAAACGAATGGACAAAACTCTGACATCAGAAATGGCACTATTCAACTATTAAAATATGTTTAAGTATCCAATTTAATAAAGAAGACAAAAACAGAAAGATATGTGTTAAAAAGGGGGTGGGAAGAAAAATACAATACAAAGCTCACACTGAGAATCCTAGAGTCATCAATACTTTCCACTAAACTTAAACATGTAAATTGATATAAGCCCTCCAGGTGTCAAAAAACAAATTTGGTGTTTAGAAAAATATATGTTTAAATGTATTGTGTAATAGGCAGTGGCTCTTTATACTTCCAAGCTTGACTTACAAGACTCATAACAAGCACAAGGGTTTGCAACACCCACTTTTGTTGTCCTGCTGTTTATCCCAATACTACAGAAATATATAGTTTTAAAGTACCTGAACATTTGGGAATATAAAAGATTTAATTAGTGCAAAATGTATACACAGCTTCAGAGCAAAAAGAACACATCACTGGACATGCCTGAATCATGTGCCTTTTCAGCATTACACTTCCAGAATCTATCATTATTAAGCAGTACCTTCAAGCAGAAATATAGTGGAGTCCAACGTATCTGAAACAATTTTTGCTGGATCAGTCTCAATTTCAAATCCAGAGAAACATTCTGTATCGATTTTAATGCAATTTCCCATTGTTTAGGTTGTCCAGGACATCCTAATTCCCTATTCCACAACTCTCTATGCTCCTGAACACCTCCTTTACAAAGGTCTAATAGGCATTTATATACAGGAATTGTGAATTTAGTTTTCTGAGAAACTCCAGTAATTTCCTCCAACAAAGCAAACCACCCATAAATAGACACCAACAGATGCTGTAACTGAAGAGACTGTCATTCAGCACTCACTGGCAAATAATATTTATACCATAAAAAAATGACAGAAATTCTCCATCTGAATGTAACAGCTTATCTAATGTATAAATCCCACATTCAACCCATTTCTTACACACACACTTGACATTCCCGGGACATGATGTAAAGGACCTTAGAGTAGCCACCCTGAAAGAAAGGGACTTTCAAAGGGAGGCTGCAGTATGAAACTGCCGAATTACACCATATAAAAGGGTTCAATGCTATCACATGTGGAATGAATCAAAATAGCACACTGCCTGTGTCGATTGGTTTACCAATGCCAGGATGTCTGTGTCATCAGCGACTGTTTTGCTAAATACCACTGTTTATTGCGCATTCTCATTGTCCTTGTACTTTCCACACTTAATCCCCTTCTGATGTCACTGTTTACAATTCCCTTGCCCCATTATGTATGTATATGTACTTGCAACTCAGGATAACACTTCCTGCATCTAGCAGAGCGGGCTGTAGACCACAAAGGTTTAATGATTTGTTTAGCCTTTAAGGTGCCACAAGTGACTAACACAGCTACCCCTCTAAAAACAGAGCATGATCTTGAGAAATAGCAACTGGCCATTCAACATAATTATTTCCAATTACTAGGAGATGGAATCACATTTGTATGGTGTCAGGATTATAAAAGACCTGGGATTCTCTCCAGTTGCCACTGGCTCCCCTACAGAATCAGGCCTTTTTCTCCTTTGCTAAGAACATATCCCTCTGCCAGCACACTAGGAAAGAGGGACATGTAGCATTGGTCCTTATACACAAATGACCTGATTTTTTGGAGGGGGGGGCGCTGCACCTCAGAGGCAGAGCTTCTACTTTGCCTTGGTTCAATCTCCGACTCGGGTATTAGGTAAAGGGGAAATACCTCCCCCAATATTTTATTCTCATTTATCTATACAAAAACAGTTTTGAACTGCTTACTATAGTTTTCAAAAAATCTAAGCAATCTAAAACAATATCGTTAAAGCATAAATGCAGCAAAAGTCTTGGAGAGCGACTGCCAACGAGAGTATTAGTGCAGCTGCTTTGCATGCAGAAAGACCAGGCTTCAATCTCTGGCATCTCCAGGTAGGGCTGGGGAAGATTTCCTGTCTGAAAACCTGGAAAGTCACTGCCCATTGGTGTGGGCAGTAGTGGACCAATAAGTGTGGCTCACTGTAAGTCAAGAGTAACGGGCTAGATGAACCAACAAGGACCAAACACAAAACTGGGGTAGCATCATAGGCAAGCAAAAAAGAAAAAAAGAAGATGAAACGATGACCAGGGGACAGGAGTTACTGCAATATTTTGTTGCTAAAAATGTGCTCGTGTAAAGATCTCTTCCCCCACCCCCTCCAAAAAAACCACCATGTTAAACTCACAACAAACATGGGGAGTTTCCTCCTCTCTTTTTAGATGGACTGGTGGTCTGATCTGGTATACAGCAGTTTCTTATGTTCATTTGGCAGAGTGCATGAAGCCTCTGGATCGACTAGGCTGCTCTGAACCTGGACACACCTGGTCAGCAGGTCAGCCCCCTCTGATTGATGTACTTCAAGCTCCAGATCTCTGGGAACACAGGCTGGAAAACATCCCCACCCCCGGGCAGGTCTAGATTTGCATACAACTACTCATAACCCCAGAACCTTCTTTTTCCACCTGCCTGACATGATGAAGTGGTGGCAGGCTCAGCCTTGCTAACTCCAGGTGCTGTTAAAAGATTGCATTGAAACACATACAAGAGTAGAGGTCTCTTACCTGACAAGGTTGGCCCTGCCTTCTCCATAGGGGGCAACGTCTCCTTGCGGAGAGGCCGGCTGAGCGAGGCTTCCTGGGGGCCAAAGAGTCCGGAGCCATCAGAGAGTTTTTTGCGCCCGCCGGTGGCAGCAGAGCTGGAGACTCGGCAGCTGCCTATTGCACTGGTAAAAAGGTTTGTGTGCTCGTCGCTGCTGACCGGCTCGGAGCTGGGAGTGAACCTCCCCAGAGGCAGGTTGGGCGGAGTGTCTGAGCAGTCTATCTGCAGCGGCGTCTGTAGCCCCAGAGCCAGGGAGGAGTTGGGCTCTGCCGGCTCCCTCCGGACCCACTGCTCTTCCCTCCCAAGCAGGCCTTTCGAAGGGGACAGGTGTGGGCAGGCCATGTGGCAACGGTGCTTCTCCTTATGCTTGTACCTCTCGCCAACGGCCTCCTTCCCAAACCGGTAGCGCTTCAGGGACTCCAGGACGGTTCGGGAAGGGCCGCTGGGCGCCAAGGTGTCAAGGGAGACCTGCGGCTGCTCTGAGGAGGAGCGGTGCTCGCGGTGCTTGTGGCGGTGGCGGTGCTTGTGCTCCAGCATCCAGCCGTAGGCCATCTCCGGTGGGACGCTGGGGTGGTAGGTGCTCATGGAGAGGAGGGGCGCCCGGCTGGCGGTGAGGAAGGCCTCCTGGCGAAGCAGCTTATGCTTCTTCTTGTGGTACTTGGCGGGGTTGAGGAGCAAGTGGCCAGTGTGCATGTATGAGGGAGGCGGCAGCGGGGTGGTGAACGAAGGGGAAGGCGGAGGCGGGTAGAGGGTCGGCGGGTACCGCCCGTAATAGCCCAGGCCGATGGGAGCGGCCGCAAGGGGAGAAGGAGAGTAAGGCATGCCGTAAGAGGGGTAGAACCCAGTGCCAGAGAGGGGGAAGCTGAGGCTGTGCATAAAGGGCATTTCCGCCATGGCCTCACGCATTTTGGGTGGCCGGCCTCTCTTCTTCTTCAGGTCGGGCTTTCGGATGTAGTGCAAAGGATCCAGAGGGAAGGTGGGGTGGGAGTAGAAGCTGTTGAAGTTGATGCGGAAAATCGTGGGCAGCAAGTCCCGGGCGATGAAATGGTGGCTCCGGTGGGTGATCCGGATTTCGCTCAAGCGGCTGATCAGCTCCTCTAGCTCCGCCAGGAAATCGGGGTCCTGCCTGCCCCGCAGCTGCGGGTACTTCTTCTTCCTCTTCCGCTTCTGCCTCTTCATCTTGTCGTAGGCCAGGTAGTCATGGCTGCGGCGCTTGCACTTGTGCTTGTGTTTCTCTTTGAGGCTGCTCAGGACCGTCGAGGTCTCGGGGGGGACGAGGGAGATGTGGTCGAAGGAGTGCCGCCGCTTCTTCGGGCCGCAGAACTTCTCCGCCCTGTCGGAAGTGCTGTTGTTGTCAGTCCCGATCCCGCTGTCGCTGGGAATCGTCTCGTCGCTGTGGGACTCGCTGATGGGCGACGGAGTGGCTTCCTTCAGCGAGCCGAGTTCGCTCATGTGGGATGGGGAATTGGGGAGAAGAGTCGGCGGGGAGAGCCTCCTCCGGGCCCTCGAGGCCTTCCGCATTGCCAGGGTCTGAACCATGCTTCCCTGCCTGGAGTGGAGGTGCAGATAGGGCACCGAGTTGGGCTCCACAAAGCCCATGTCGCTGCTGACGGGGCTCTGCCCTCCGCTCACCCCAGATGACTGAGAACAAACGGGTGAAGGGAGAATCTCAGGGTTATTTGTGGCTGAAGGGAGCAAAGGAGCCACTGCTTGTCCGAGCGCCGTCCCCGTCGCCTGCTGGGCAGACTTTTCAAGAAGAGTCAAGCTGTCAGCATTAGCGGCCAAGATGCCATTCAGGACAGCTTTCGGCTTCCTGCCTCGCCTTTTTCCTATGTAGATTGTTCCTTTCTTGCTGACGTTGATCTGCTGGCCTAGTTTCGAACCAAACGTGGCAGCGAGGGTCGACACTGTCGTGTGGAGCTTGGATTGCACGTTCCCTTTATTTGGTTCTGTTGCAGTAGACGAGAGGATTTGATTCAAGAGCTTCTTCCGCTTCAGCGTCTTCATCTTGTTGATTTTCCTGATGATGGTTTTCATCAGCTGCCCGTTGCTGCGCTTGCTCTCCTTGCGGTCCGGCTCTACCTCAAGGTCAGTCATGTTGCAGGCGCTCGTCTTCCCAGGCTCCTCAGGGCCTCCTAACGGGCTTGCCACTTCAAAGAAATCCTCGCTCTGCCGCTGGTCGCTTTCACAATCCAGCTTGTTGGAACTGTCCGCAGTAACAAAGGGTGCCACGGAGAGGACAGGGGGTTTCATCTTGACCCCTGATCTGATCTGCCTCTTTGGACGGCCCCTCTTCTTCGGGAAAGCTTGCTCTGTGAGGCTCTGCTGAAAAGACGGGATCTCCACCTCCGGATGCAGCACTGGAGGTTCTTGTTCTTCCTTTGACTGCACTGAAAACACTTTAGAGGCAGGGATCTTCAGGGTCCGCTTCGGGGGGCCCTCCAGGTGGGGCATCTCTTTGGATTTCGACCTGCCCCTTTTGGACTTGTACATTTCAGGCAGCAGGTCGTCCGAGATGCACCCAACGGAAGCCTGCATGTGGGGACTGTAAAATTTGCTCGGCTCCTTCTCAACGCTGCTGAGCAGAGAGAGGGACTGTATGCTACTGGACTTGCTGAGCTTTGGCAACTGGCGCTTGACAAACTCGTGCTGGGCAAAGGAAGGCGGGCCTGCACTTTTGAAGAGCTTGGCCTGATCTAAGCTACTGTTTGACAGCACGCTGCAAGAAATGTTCTTGAAAAGCTCAGGCCTCCCCAATTCTAGGCCTTTGGGAGGTCGGCAAGTGCTCCTGGAGACTACCTTAGTCCAGCGCGGCTTCCTTCCTTTCCTTTTCTTCAGAGGTGTTGCTTGCGGGCCACCGCCACTACTGCTCAGAGTTTCCACCCCCTGGCAGGGTTTACCTGATGCAGCCATGGCACCAATCTTTAGAAAGGGCTTATTGTTGAACAAACTGGAGAAGCTAACCACCGAAGGGGCAACAGTGGCACGGGTGGTAGAGTCAGTTGCCAGGCTGGGCTTCCTGCCTAAGGTGGGGCTCGGTTTGGGGTCATCGGCATGCACAGCTTTGGAACCGTTTAATTCCCTGCCGACCCCTTTGCCAGCAGTGTGCGAGCCAGGATTCAGCACCCGGTTCATACTTGAGCGCGTGCTGTCAGAGGCAAACGGGGTCTTGCTAATCTGCTCGGAAATTCCTTCTAAGAGCTCAGGCGTGCTATTTAAATGCAGAGGGTTGGAAGCTAACTGAGCCAAGGTTGCTGTGGGGCTACGCGTTAAAGCAGTGACAGAGGCGGCTGGGGAGGGGGAGGGGAGGCCCCCCTCCCCAACAGCACTGAATGGAGATTTGGCTGTAGATACATCAGAAGCGCCTCCTGAAGTCCTGAATTCGGGGGAAGTGCAATACACGGGCAGTTGTTTATCATGCTTGGGTGCTTCAAACGTGCCCCTTTCACTGGACGAGGAGCTGTCCTGCTGACTGCAGGCCCCTTCCTTGCCTCCACCTAACGCTTCTTTTTGAACCATTACCTTTTCCGGGATGCTTTCTTTACTCTGCCTTGCAACATGCTTCTCAAAAGGCTTACTGCCCACACTGTCTTTCAAGAGGCCTGGCGGCAAAGGACTTTCGTGACTTATGACATTCGCAGAACACCGTTTGAAGGGTTCCACGGAAGGGTGAGCAGCATCTGCCTTCAAAGCCCCCGAGTCCTTATTGGCCAGCCCACACAGACTACTGGCCCCTGCCATTTTCTTCCCAGAGTCCTTAGCAGCCAGGGCCGCTGGAATGCCAACCCCCGGTGGCTTCTTTCCAGACTCTTTAGTAATCAATCCAATTGGGCTGCTAGCCCCCAGAGGCTTTTTTCCAGCGTCTTTATTCACCAATCCGCTTGAAGCACCAAGCCCTGGCAGCTTCTTTCCAGAGTCCCTGCTGACCAATCCAATCGGCCCATCTGACCCTGGATGTTTCCTCCCAGCATCCTTATTAAAAAATACAGTTGGACCGCCTGGTCCGGGTAGCTTCTTCCCAGGGTCTTTGTTAACCAATCCAGGTGGACTAACAGTCCCCAGCATCTTTTTCCCAGAATCCTTGGGAAGTAATCCAACCGGACTGTTAGTCCCCAGAAGCCTTTTCCCAGAATCCTTGCTGACTAGCCCAACTGGCATGCCAGACAACAGTGGTTTCCTTCCGATTTCCTTGCTGACCAATCCCATTGGGGAGCCAAGGATCGGTAGCTTCTTCCCACAGTCCTTGCTAACTAGCCCAGGCATGCTGGGGCAAGGCCCTGGTTGCTTTTTGCTCCCAGAGTCCTTGCTGACTAGTCCAGCACCACTACTAATCCCCGGTGGCTTCCTTGCAAAGTCCTTGTTACTCAAAGCAACGCCCATAGTGCCGCTTCCAAGCTGTTTCTTTACAAAGTCCTTGCTCGCCGGCACGGTCACAGCCCCAACCACTGGCAGCTTCTTTCCGGAGTCTTTAGCAAATCCAGAAGCAATTCCCATGAAGGGCTTCTTTTGCTTCGTTTTGGAAGACTTTGACGGAGGGCAAGTTGCAATAAGCTGAGCCAGTTTTTCTGTCACCGTTGGTGCTCCATTCATCTGAGCTCTGTCCTTTGAGTCTGGGTCGCGACTACTGGCCGGAGTGGAAAGTGCTGACTTCCCATAATCGGTCACTTCGGAGCGCAGCGGCGAAAGTTTCTTTGAAAGAGGGCTGCTCTCCCTCGGCCTGCCCTCGGCTGCAGAGCTGTCAGTCGGCGCTGTGGCTTCTCCACTCTTCTTGTACAGCTTTGACGGGTCCTATGCATTTAAGGAAAAAGAATGAGAAAAGCTTTAAGCACCCAGGCATCAGCAAGGGAGGATGCATTCCTTGTATCATATTGGTTTGCACTGGCAGGCCTAGGGGAAATATTTCTGAGGTACCAACGCTGTGTGAGCCAGGAGAAGGATCAGATTTTGTTATTTTCCCAACCCCATCTACTGGCAACGCAGACACAGGCCTTTGCTATTTGGTTAATGGGTCATTTCTGTTTGTGAAGTACTGCAGGGCTGGAAACCAGGGGGCCAAGATGCATTGACAGGGCAAATATGGGGGGAATGGGGGGAAACGGATCGTACCAACAAAGAAAAGTGGAATTTGGTTTCTACATGCACAAGTCAAACATCTAGTATCTTAAAAAACAAACAAAAACCTGGGGGATCTAAGTGATTTCTCACAGGCACAGCTAGGAGAGAGAATTCAAATTCTTAGAAAGAAGAACAGAAATTTGAAGTACCATGGCCTGTACAGAGCTGAGACAATACTGCAGTTACTATGTGTTACAGATATTTTAGAACAGGAATAATCAACTAGAGGCCCCTCCACCTGAGCTGCCAATCTTAGGGAGGGAAAGGGGGCTAGAGAGGAAGAAGTTACCGTATTTTTTGCTCTATAAGACTCACTTTTTCCCTCCTAAAAAGTAAGGGGAAATGTGTGTGCATCTTATGGAGCGAATGCAGGCTGCGCAGCTATCACAGATGCCAGAACAGCAAGAGGGATTGCTGCTTTCACTGCGTAGCGATCCCTCTTGCTGTTCTGGCTTCTGAGATTCAGAATATTTTTCTCTCTCGTTTTCCTCCTCCAAAAACTAGGTGCGTCTTATGGTCTGGTGCGTCTTATAGAGCGAAAAATACGGTATCTTCAGCAGGAGTGCACAAGGCATGGCCCTCCAAAATTTGTTGGACTTCCCTCTGCTCCACCCAGCATGGCTGGGAGCCAGTGATGATGAGAGAAGCAGTCTATCAACCTTCATAAGGCCATGGCTTCCCCATTCTTGCTCAACGGACTCCTTGGCTGGGGACTTTGGGGTGGGAGACAGGGGTTAGAGCCTTTGCCCACACTAACTGCCAACCAGAGCTTAGAGAAGTTTGGAAAACCAAGTACTTGGGACCTTTCCAATGCTGGTTTAAGATTGCATTACTCACCCCACCCACTTTTCACATTTCTCTCACTATTTGAGAACATGCCCATCCCTTATTACTAGGACCATACAATCTATTGACTCAAAGGAATTCTTTCATTCATACATTTCAGTAATTAATATTTCATTCACAGCACCTCAAGCACGCTGGGGGATTTCCAGAACACACAGAGAAACAGCCCCTGCTCTGCCAAGGAGCTCGTCGGCTGACTGGAGACATGATTTAGTATATGCAAGCAAGTGTAAGAGACCAGGAAAGGAAACACACAGGGCGCATGGTTCTGTAGTTAGGCTGGATGTGCTGGTAGAGCAGCACCAGGTTAATAGCCACAGGCATTTATAGGCAACTAAGAGGGTAAGCAGGCAGGCCAGCAAGCGCTGGCTAATGGAACAGTGGCCATTAAATGGGACACGGGTTCCTTGCCAGGTCTAAGTAAAAAATGGGAGGCCCAGGAAAGCAAGACTACTTGCTTGTTATTGATTGTATACACCACCATTCTTTTATGGTTAGGCCTTCTAAGATGGCTTACAACAAATAATAAAACTGGCTAAAAAAACTAAAGAAAAGCAGATCCAGGAATCAAAGTCAAGAGATGAATCAAATATGAAATGGTTGTCAGGTTCAGCAAAAAGCTTGGACAAACAGAAATATTATTGTGTGTGAAATAGGGTTGAATCTATGGGTCCCGGCACTCTGCCACACTCCTGATTCTGTTGCATGAATGATCTAAATGGCCCAAAGCTTAATAGGTGCTTGCAGTAAGTGGAGCACCGCAAGGTGCTACTTTGGCCCAAGGTGTGAAGACCTAGGCTCAAATCCCACACTGGGCCATAAGAAGCTCTTTGCCAAATCACGCTCCCTGTTAGCTTTGCCTACCTTCTGCACAGAGCGGGGTCAAGGACAAAATGGGAAAGCAAAATGTAGGCTGATCTGACAACTCGGGAATGGTGCTAATGTAATAAATAAAGGGCAAGTAATTATGTTGATGAAACAAGGCTACAGTGGAAGCATCCATTGTGGGGTAATTTAAGCACCTGGCAGGGAGGCTTAGTGTTAACAGGGTGGGGCAAGAACATGAAGGGAGGAAAGTTCCTTCCCGTAAAATAATGTCCAAGAAAGTTGACAAAACTCCCAGTGATGTGGGTTTTCCAGCAAATTCTGAATTGGAAAGATTTCCAGAAAACTTTCCTATGCAAATAAGGGTACTTTGCATTGGAAAATATTCAGTTTGCTGCAGAAGAAAATTCTGATGCCCTAATTCAGCATGCTTATTTTACATGCATTTAATAAAGCTAAAAGCTTTGAAATTGCCAAGCCTGCCTTATATTTATTTGCAATCAGCTTCAAGTCATTGTTACGAAATGGAAGATTTTCCACAGAAAAAAACAAAAGCACTTGAAAAACCTCCATGTCGCTAATTAAGCCAATAAAACAAACCAGCACAGCTAGGCAGAAGCAGGAATTGGCAGAGCATTCCCTCATGCTCAGGAATTCCATAAAGACTCCCTTGAAAAGCAGCTTTTGCTTGCTACCTAAACACCAACCGAGAGGGGACCAAACAAACTACCCCAGGGAGCTCCACTGCTGAAAAGTCCTGTCCCAGATAACAAGAGACACTCAGCGCAGGGCCTCTGGGAGATCAAGGTATTACATGGGAGTGGGTGGTCCTTAAAGTACCCTGAACTCGGACCACTTAGGGGTTTCGAGCATCTGTTTTCAACTGGCCTGAAGTGGGTTGCACCAGCAGCATCAGAACCACCTGCTTTGCTTATTCACGACTTCTAAGAAAAGGCAAGAGAAACATTGGCGCTTACAGAAAGAAATTTAAACGCAGGTCCTATGTTTCGGTTATTAGCACTTATAATACTGTTTATAGTTACATTACAAGCAAACCTGAACAAATAATCAGACCATGAAGACCAGAAAGCGTTTAAACCATTTTTTTTAAACCCACAAGCAGGTAGGAATTAAAATAAACCAAAGGCCTGGAGGAACAGGTGAGCTCTTACCTGCCCAAGTGTGCATGCACACGAAAGCTCATACCAAGAACTAACTTAGTTGGTCTTTAAGGTGCTACTGGAAGGGGAATTTTTTTTTTGTTTTGACTATGGCAGACCAACACGGCTACCTATCTGTAACTGCCCATACAAAAACTTTAACAATCTGCCCTTCAGCTTCTTGAAGGAAAGGTGAGATATAAACACAATAATTAAATGATTTAAACCTCTTAGGCTTACTGCAGATTGGAGCTAACAGCAGGTCCCTGACCAAAAGTATGAAAAGGCTAGTGGCCAAAGTTATGGCCTGAATAAATATGGTGCTAAAACCTTGCTGAAGCTAAGCAGGTCTGCATCTGTTCAGCACATGGATAGGAGTTTGCCAAGGAGAACCAGGTACTCTGCCCTCGTGGAAGAAACGTAGGATATAAAACACAAAAAATAATAAATGCTGCCATTCAGAATGTTCCACGGAACAGAATCTCAATCTTTATATAGCTACAGCCCAGTACAAGGGCAGGTTCCCTCAACCTGGTGCACCACAAGTTTTTTTTTTAAGAAGTTCAACTCCTCTCAGCTATTGGGCCATGCTGGCTAAAGCTGATGGGAGTTTGGGAGTCTAACAACATCTGGGGGGCAGCAAGTTGAAGAAAGGCTGCTGTAAAGGTAAGCCAGCATTATAATCCTGCTTTGCAGGTGAGGAGTGGAGGCAGAGAGCACAGCAGCTTGCCTAAAGCCACCAGTGAGTCTTGGGGCTGAGGTGGGATACTGCCCAGGAAAGGGGGGGGGCTCACAGCTGCTGCTCTTAAGCCAACTCAATTAACGTACAACCTTTAGAACATGGCAGGCTTTGATCTCCTCCCAGGCTTGGGCTTCCCTTCTCATCCTGCCAACTGCTTGCCTTGAACCCTAACCAAGCTCAGTTGCTACTAGAGGCCCTGCTGCGACAGACAGACAGACAGACAGACAGAGAGAGGGTGGATGCCTCTCGATCCTGCTCTGTTGTTTACTTTGAAAGCTGCTGGCGCTGGAGGGATTTTGTAGCAGAGAGAGAGGAGAGGAGAGGAGTCTGGCACCAAGCCCAGCTTTGCCACGGCAGCTGCAATAGTATGTACATTCTTGCTTGAGCCTTACATTTGCAGAGAGAGAAGGGTTTCTGCTTCCTTTGCGTGCACATATGGAACAGGCAGCTGAGGAGGCAGCCACAATCTGCCCTACGGCACTGGAGTCAAAACCAAGGGCCCATTCTCATTCCCAAAATAGCCACCAAGGGTGCTTGGGGCTCCCTTACATGGCAAAAGGAACAAGCCTTCAAGCTCCTGCCTCTGCACAGTGTAAATGCGCTCAGCAGAGTGCAGCACACTCCCAAGGGAAAAACACTATCCTGACCGGGGCTCCAGAGCTTGTTTGGACAGGTTTTTCCCCCTTTATGCAGTGCTACCCGCTGTGTTCTCTCAGCCCCCAGCTTCGTTTTTCTTCCAGACTTAAGCTGGGCCACATATTGAATATTTTACTTCCTCTTGTTGTGGTC
The DNA here is from genome assembly GCA_034642415.1 of Podarcis siculus. Lineage (NCBI taxonomy): Eukaryota > Metazoa > Chordata > Lepidosauria > Squamata > Lacertidae > Podarcis > Podarcis siculus. The sequence goes on along the minus strand of JAXCMG010000019.1, from coordinate 26,221,958 downwards.
AGGGAGGGAGGAGAAAGCTCTCCAAGACAACATGGGCGATGCATAGGCCTTGGAAACCATGCCCCACCTATTCATAATGCCATTAGGCACTCAGCCAAGGGCCACCTTTAAGGCAGCAAACAGAACCCACTCTGGAACTGGGGCTTTTAGTGGTCTGGCTCCAGTGTCTTGCCTCCTGTGCTATCAGCATTCTGCTTCCATGGAAAGCATAGCTGGCACTTCAATACTTTGAGGGCAATGTCAAGGCTGCCGTTACCAGCCTGCCTGGGTGCTCAAGTCAAGCTGATCCCTAGGGACAATCCCTGTCCACTAAGCCCTATAAACACCATCCTCAGAACATGCTCCCCAGTACAAGCAACCTAGCACTGGTTTGAGGGCAATGCCTGCCTAGGCTCCTGCCTCCCATCAGGGATTGCTACTCTAGAACTCAGCACTTCCTGATCTGCTGCCAGAATATGGCCCTTGGAGTGGATCACATACCTGCTTCAGGCTCACTTGGACTGGCTGGCAGCTACTCTGCCCTACAAAGTCCTGGAACATAACTCTTCCCAAGACCAGAGAAAACAACCCCACATCACACCTTCACAGTGATCATTTATGTCACATGTGGGGGACCCTTTGCCTCCCCCACTATGTGTGCGTAACTGCAACTCCCATCAGCCCCAACAAGCATGGCCAATGGCCAGGGATGATGGGAGCTGCAGTTCAGCAACATGTGGGACAAAGGCTCCTCACTTCTGCTCCATACAAAACCTCTGTGCTTCACCTGTCTGGCCCCTGCTTCATATCCCTCTGTCCCACCTGCAATATCTTCAGTTATAGTAACTAACTGCAGGGGGGGAGTGTTTCCCAAAGAGAAGCTAATGAAAGATAAGTCTATCAGTTCTTAACCACAGTAGAATGGAATTCCACAATGGAATTCTGCTGAATGCCAGATGTTACAGGCAAAGAAGAGGGGTAGGTGTCAACAACTACCCTCCCCATGGTGAGTGTGGTATTGTCCTCTGGTGGATGGCCAGCCCTTCCCACCCTATGTGATGCTGCAGTGGTGAACTGGGATCATTCCAGTGGTTGTATGGTGGTCCGCATGCAAGGCTTGGCAGCTGGGTGGGCCAAGGAGTCCAAATACCCTTGGAAGTGGAAGGCAAACTGGCAACCTTTCCTGCTCTGCAATAGAAAAGGTAGGCAGGAGGAGATTTGGATACTGCTGCCGAAAGGCAGTTGGGGCACCTTCAAACAGTGGTGCCCCAAACTGGAAAACTCCCTTCATCATCAGGGCTTGACAGGTGGCGGAGTGGCATACAATGGCTTGTGACATAGTCAGCAAAGCTGTGAAATCCCTAAATAGGGGTTATCACCACCATGCTCTGGTTGTTGCTGCCCAGAGGCACCTGGCTGGTCACACACTGGTAAAAAACCCAGTGCCAGATTAGATGGTGTTTAGGTCTAATCCAGCAAGGCAATTCCCATATTTCTACTAGTTAGAAACCTTCTAACTTCCAACTTGATCTCACTGGGTGGCCCAAAACACAGTGTATTGCATGGACTATTGGACTGCTATTATTGGGGAGAGACAGATTGAGATCCCTTCTTGGCCAAGCAGCTCACTGAGTGCCCTTAGCACCTTGGAGAAAGGGCAGGATGAAAACACATTAATACATATACATATTCTCATTCTCAGTCCCAAACTATAGGGATTAACAAAACTGACCTGCCTTATAGGGTTGCTGTAAAGATTAAGGGAGCATTTGCAATTTACATTTCACACTCTAAAGTGTGAAATATTATGATCCAATATTCAGCTGCATTCTCCGAGAAAGGAGGCAATCCCTTCCCTTATATGTCAGGAAAAGCTCTACGGAGCCCTATGGAAATAGCATGCAAATGAGCTGTGGCCCCCTCTGAGCTTCTAACATACTGGAGTCTATGTGATTCCATTTAATCAGTGCTGTTTCCCTGTCCTGATGCAATTTAAATGATGAATACTGCTGCTACTACTACTACTACTACTAATTTATTATTACTATTATTATTATTATTACTACTATTTTTTTTATTAAACTGTCAATAGCAGGACTGGAATGAAATCTGCACAGGGCTGTTAGCCAAAGGCTTTCTGGTAGTGGTGGCAGAAAATCTGAATTGGGGCCCAGACTCATGCCATCATAAGACACCAACCATGGGGAAATTCTGCCGTACAAGCCATATTAAAATGAAGGGGGATTGCTTGGGAGAGTTACCCAGGAGAACGTGCCCCTTGGGCTCAGGCCTGTGTATCTCCCTCTCGGCTGCTCTTAATGGCACCCAGCATCTGCTGCCCAAGATGGTTGCCTCACCCTGCCTACCTTTAAATCTACAGCATCCTACAGAACACACTTTTAGGATTAGCTCTGCGCACAAGTCCAAGTTTATTATGGCCTGGCATCTTCCCGCCCCCTGACTCTTTGAATGCATGTATGCATGCAAACACACACACACACACACACACAACTCTCAAACCATCTTTGTTTAGGTGTCATGGCAGAGCTTTAGCTGTGAATAAAACACAATTCCCACTCATGCCTTCCTCCCTCCTCTTCTTCCCTCAGCAGCTACAAAAGCTGAAGGACAGAAGTCCCTTTTTCATGTATGGGGACCACCATTTGCCTTGTGATTTTCTAGAAGCAACAGCAGCATTAGCAGCAGCAGCGGAGAGCCTTCTGCAGCATTCACCTGCATAGCCAAGGACACTGCAAGGATCGGAAGGATACCTGTGCTCAGCAGTTTCTCGGGGAAACGGAGAGCTTTGAGAGAACAGAAGCAAAGGTTCCATCTTGTTCCATTGTCTTAACTGCACCAACACTACAGCTGTCAATGTGGAGCTTGTTGCTGTCACCTTCGTGACTCCACATCATCTCCAAGACCGGAATAGTATCAACGCTGCTTGGCTATAAATAGGTAGAATATTCCAGTGGCTGTGTTTGCCCATCTGCGCCTCGAGCAACAAACGGCTCTGCTGCTGCAGCTTCTGGATTCTGATTTCCCAGGAAAGCGCAAAAAAAAAAAGTCCAACCCCAACCAATACCTACCAAGTGGCTGAGCATGTTACAAACAAAGACAAAGGAAGGATTTTTTATTTTTTATTTGCAAGGCCTTGGGCAGATGCATTGGTAAACAGATTTAAAAAGCAGCCTGCATGGACTGTAATAAAAGCACAAACAGGGCTGGGCACATGAGCTATTCCCACTGTGCAAACATCAAATATGGGCGACATTCTGAGAGTAATGTTTTCATTTTTATTATTAAGAAAGGCAAGCTTCTAGTCCCCATGGTTGAAAGAACCACACTGCCAGTGCTCTGGAGATTATTGCCCTTGCCTTACAGCTTCCGTCCTAGTTTTTTGAAGCCGGGCCCAGCCTGTAACCTGTGGCTCACTAAGAGGGCACTTCTAAGCATATACAGAGTATATTTCTGTCCCCACTGAGGGGCATGGTTTCTAGATCAGAGGGTGTGGCTGAGAGCCAAGCTTGAACCATAATAATGACCAGTTTAGAAATTAACTACTGGATTAACCCAGGCAGACTAGTGAAGAAAAGAGTCCCAAATAATGATAGATTCCTGACAACTTAGGATAAATGGTATCTCCACTGCACAGAAGGTAGCTATAAAATGCCTGCCAACAAGATGCTCTGTGCACATAAGTGGTTAACAAGAGCGGATGATGACTGACAACACCAATTCAGGAGATATCAAACCTCTGAAACAGCCTTGGGTTCCTGCATGATGTAAATGAGCCCTCACAAAGTCTGAATCAACTCTGATCAACTCTTACTTTAAAAAAAATAAGAAGAATTATGGCATGTTGTCGCCATTTTCTGCCAGCTCCAATATTAAAAACACAGCCAGGAAAAAAACCCCAAAGCAATGTATTGAAATGCTGCAGTTTGGCACTTTTATCTTTCAATCATTGTTCATGCACAAACACACCTGGACAAAGTTATCCATTAAAAAAACAATTCCAGGAGCAAAACTTCATGCAGTATTTGAGTAACTATTACAAGAGCAATTAAGGACAACAACAATGAAACAGCAGGTCACATACTTCCTTCCATCAGCTTTTCTGGCCCCTCCAGTGATCAGGCATAATCATACCTCTTGCTTCACCAGAACTGGAACGTGTATCTTAAAAAACCTGAAAGGGGCCCATGTCATTCCCTTTAAATTACTCTTTTGTACCACACAAACCCTGGGTTCAACTTCCAGTCTCATTAGGAAATTCCACCTCAGGGCCTGAGACAAAAAACAGGAAAGCTATGTCCCCAGGGATAAATAAGACTAACAACTTGATAGTTGCTGTCTTTTCATGACACCCAAAATGCACAGCCTTGGGGCAGCTGCTTCACCCATCTTCATGGCAGGGCAGGTCTGACCTCACACTTCCCAATTTATGCTGGGAATAGTTATCTACCTGGTAGAGTTAAAATGGTGCCTTCCTCAACTGAGCGCACTCCAGGTGTCACTGAACTAAGACCCCCTATTATTCCTGACCATTGGGCCATGCTGGCTAGGGACTGATGGAAAATATAGTCCTACAACATCTAGATCAGCCTTCCCCAATCCAGGGCTGATGGAGTCCAACCACCTCTGGAGCGCCAGGTTTCCCCAACTCTGATTTAAAGGATCAGTATCAAAGTGTGTGCAGGGATTATAAATCTGGAAGAGAATTCCAACCTAGCTGAAGCAAAAGGAGTTCCACCGATCTTTGCAGCTGTGTGTAATTAACAATTTAGGTTCCAGGTTCCTAAATGATCACTTATATCCACAGCAACCTGCCTGGAAGTTGTGATCACAAACCAATCCATTAGACATCAGTATAAAAACTTTTCCTTTCTCAGGCCTTTTAGATCTCAGTCTTCTCTTTCAATCTGCATTTTGTTTGTTCTTATATTGATTGTCTTTTATTATTATGCTAAATCCCCCATATGGTAATTATAATCATTATTCTTAGAACAGCTGCCCAATTAAAGATCTCATTTGATCAATCCTATGAATTTTGATTGATCAGCTATGTTTCCACAGCCATGCACAATAGATGTAAATAAAAATATCCATTTTATTTTCAGGTGATGGACACATGTCTCATCATAAAAGAGGTATTCCCTCCTATGCACAAGAAACAGGGGACTATCACTTCCTAAGATGACCCTTAACATCTGCACCTTTAAAAAAAGAATTCCTCCTTGATTAATTAGGGACACCTTTTGAGTCAATCAAAACTTTAAGTCAGCCTTTCTCCATGCAGTGCCTTCCAGATGTTTTCAGTTCCCACTGGCTCTAATCAGCATGTCAGGAATGATGAGGACTACATAAATTGGGGGAGGGTGGATTAAATGGGCTGAACTCTGCAGCCCCAATCATTAGCACTTGCGATGCCTCACAGAATACAAGAATAGAAAATTTACTACATAAATCTCAACAAATGAGAGGGAAAGAACAGACAAAGCCAGCAAGGGACAAGTGCAAGAGTTGTACTTTCCCCACAATTCCTAATCTGGCGCTACCCTTATAAGGCCAACACTCAAATCAACCCCTGGGGAAATAAAAGAATTACTCCACAACGTAAGAACTGAGAAACCAAGAATTTTGCCCTCTTGTAAAAATGTAAAATCAATCCAAAGGCTCACAACAGCCAAACAGATGCCACAATGACTTCCTACAATGACTAGATTGCGGTTCTACTCTGCTACGTCCAGTAGTAGAATCTGAAGAAGGAGCTGCTGGCAACAAATGGCCCAGCTAATATGGAAAAACATCAGCTAGGGCGACGACTGACAGAAAGCAATTTAACCCAAATTACTTCTAAAGTGCCAAAAAGCTGGGGAAGACATGGCAGATTTCGCCAGGCTGCCCTAGTTTCCCCAAACTTTTGCGCTCATTTTGAAAAATGGAATACTGGCTTCAGCTGCTACTCCTGTCACTACCAAACTAACATAGCCACAGTAAATACAAGGAGTTAGCAAAGGCTATGGTCTAAACTCATTAGGACAAGGGCCTTCACTGTGGTGCCTACAGACACACCAGGATCCCTAGAGGCATTCCCTGGAACCCACAGGGTCTTTCCCCCTGCCCCTGCAAACTAGGCTTCAAATAAGCATTCTACCGTAGCAGGTAGAACAGGCTACATTGTGTGCTCGGTTGCAAGGTGTGTGGTGTTGCACTGATCATCATCATCCTAAAAAAGAAATGGGTCCCACGCAACAGGCTGAGATTTAAAGGTGACCCAAGATTGAAGGCTCCATTAGAGCTCTCTTTCTTCTTCCGCATCTCTTAAAAAAGAAAAATGGGGGGGGGAATTAGAAGGTTTTTCCAGATGTTAAATTCTGCCCCTGATTTCAAATTCTGTTTGCATAATTGGTGCCTGCGGAGCTACCGGCAGCCAGCACCTGTAACCATTTTTGTTCTGTTTTCCCCCATCCACTCCTTTCCCAGATCTGAGAATTGCAAACATGACTCACTTGCTTCGCAGGGCCAGGGTCGCTCTTCTCCTCCATCATCTTCCCAACCTTTTGCACCCTCCTGGGCTGCTTAATAGTGGTCTTTATTGCAGGCCGGCAGACATAGTTTTCCAGGTTCTTAGGGGGTTTCTTAGTTCTCTTGGCTTGCAGGCCAATTTTCAGCTTCAAATTCCCCTCTGAAAAGTTTGTTTCCTTCACAGAAAACTGTTGCTGGGCATCCGACAGACTCTCGTCCTTGCCAGCTTCATCGCCACCACTCCCCTCCGAGCTCCTCTTCTTCTTCTCTTCCTCCTCCTTAGCACTACCATTGAGCTCCGCCTCCCTCCTGCCTCCTGCGGCAACTGCAGAGGGGCTTTTCCCAGAAAACCCTTCAGAACCAGAGCCCAGCCCTAACATAGCAGTATTCTGAGGGTCCATTACAGTACGTGCAGTTGCAAATAATTACTATTACTTTAAAGCAGATCGGTTGTGTGGTCCATGGACAGATCCTTCCAGAAACTTGCAGCCATCATCTTCTCACTGTGGGAGAAAGGGAAGGGATGACAGTTAGAATATAGACTATTCAAGAGCCACAGGAATACAGATTCTGTGCTGTTTGCTTTCAAACAGAAATGAAAGAAGGTAACACACAGGGCCTTGCAAGGAAGCGCACAAACTTAACAGCATATGCATATTTATTGTAGCCATTTACAATATGCCCCCCAATTCACTAGTTTAAAGCTTCCCAGGATGGTCGCCTGGAGGTAGTTCTTATTCATCACAGGTGACCAGGTAAGTGGCTATTTACAACAAACAAACAACCCATGAGCTCAATCTGGAGCCACACACATGCCATGATGTTATCATGGAGTCCAACAAATGCAGGTTGTTCTGTTAATATGGGAAGAGGGGTGAGATCTGTACAGCAATAAGTATTATAAACTGAATTTATGTGGCATCTTTCTTCCATACATTTCCAAGTGGCATGCATAGTTTGTTTCGTAAGTTCTTGTTGTTACGTTTGAAACATTCATTCTTTTGAAAATCACCTTGGGAGGTCCCGTTATGGGGCAGAAAAGCAGGAAATAAATATTTTAATATGTACATACAGAGCAGCCACTTCCACATAAAAGGGGAAATACTTTTTCAGAAGAGCTCCCTGAACTGGTGAACTGACAACAGGCTCCGATCCATTGCATAGGAGGACAAGCATATAATGTTAAATGGTGCTTAGAAAAGAAGAACAAGTTTCTTGTCCTTGTGGCTGCAGAGATATGTTTGAAGATACAGGCAGAAATGTGATAAATAAAGACATCCAATGTTAAGAGCTTCCACGCGGCTTATAAATGCCTCATTTCCCAGTTAACTATTTGTATCTCATGTATTTTTACATCTGACGAAAATTCTCACTAATTATGACTTTCCTCTCTTCCACCTAAAGCTTATTTTATTTAGGCAGCTGTCAATCTGGTTTGCCAAACTTACAAAGACCGCTGCATAATACCTGTTACAGCTGTAATTGCAATACTGTTATCTAAGTGTTTCTATAGTGGTATTTAAGTGTTTGTTGTTAAATGCCTAGGGCACTCCTCCTTCATTCATCCAGACTGAGTTCTGATGCACAAGTCCCTGAGATGCCCTCTAGTGGTCTCCTCCTATAGTATCACTTTTCACCAGGTGAGCTGAGGCAGAAACCCTGTGATATCCAACACAACAGGGATGGCCACAGTACCTCAAGTCTTAGAGCAGGCATAGGCAAACTCGGCCCTCCAGATGTTTTGAGACTACAGTTCCCATCATCCCTGACCACTGGTCCTGTTAGCTAGGGATGATGGGAGTTGTAGTCCCAAAACATCTGGAGGGCCTATGCCTATGCCTGCCTTAGAGCTACACACCAAAAACCAAGTCACAAGACACAGTCACTGCTTCTTCTCCAATAATCCCCTCTCCAGTTCCAAACTCCTGCCCACTGCTTCCTTCTGAACACATTTCTTAATATTTATGATTAGCATGTGAGGTGGAGTGGGGTGCATTACTTGGAACACCTGGAATGTATTCTTATTTTAATTCTAGTTTTGACACATAAAAGGCACATTTGGTAATAGATAATAATATTTTTTTATTTATACCCCGCCCTTCCAGGATCAAAAACTGGGCTCAGGGCGGCTAACAACAAATTTAAAACACATAATCATAAAAGCAGCTTAAACTACAGTATAAAAATTTGAACAACAATAAAATTCAAAGTTCAGAAATCAATTTAGGGGAAATCCATCTAATAAGCATTAGATAATCACCAGTGCTAGCTGGCTGAATTAGTCCTACTTGGGCCAGCGAGGAGGCCAGGGGAGAATTAGCTGTGGGGTCTCAGAGTGGGTAATCTTCATAAAAGGGGAGGGGGAGGGAAGAGAAGGGAAATAAAAGATCAGGCTGAATTCAAATTAAAGGCCAGGCGGAACAGCTCTGTCTTACAGGCTCGACGGAAGGAGATTAAATCCTGAAGGGCCCTAGTCTCATGGGACAGAGCATTCCACCAGGTCGAAGCCATCACTGAAAAGGCCCTAGCCCTGGTAGAGGATAGTCTGACTTCCTTAGGGCCTGGACCTCTAAACTATGGTTATTCATGGATCTTAAGGTCCTCTGCGGGGCATACCAGAAGAGGCGGTCCCGTAAATAGATGAATTTAGGGTTGTTCCCTCAGAAGTTCTGTGTGCTTTGTGGAACAAATAGCATTTAATATTGGTACTCCTGCTCTGGAGGCTAGGACCTGAACCAATGGATTCAAGTTACAAGAAAGGAGATTCCAGGTAAACACCAGGAAGTACTTTCTGACAAGTAAGAGATGTTCGACAGTGAAACAAACTCACTTGGGAGGTAGTGGAGGTTCCTTAGAGCAGTGTTTCCCAACCTTGTGCCTCCAGCTGTTTTTGGACTACAATTCCCATCATCCCTTGCCACTGGTCTTGCTAGTCAGGGATGATGGGAGTTGTAGTTCAAAAACAGCTGGAGGCACAAGGTTGGGAAACACTGCCTTAGAGGTTTTAAGCAGAGGTTGGATGGCCATCTGTCTGGACTAGATGGCCCTCAGGGTTCCTCCCAACTCTACAATGCTTTGATTCTGAGTGTTCAAAGAGCTTCACATGTGTTACCTTACAGAGCTGCAAGGATACAGCAAATTAAGTCAATATTATTACTTTCATAGTGTCAAACTGGGAGTACTGTAAGAGGCTGAGAGACAGTGGCTTGCCTAATGACACCTAGTGAGCTCATGTCAGAGGTGAGAGGTGAGGACATGCCAATTTATATTTCAGTTTCTTGGTCATTGCACTATGCCAGCTCCATACCACAACAACGTGCTTCTATGCCTTTATTTCGGCAGCTATCAATCTGGCTTGCCAAACTTCTTTTCCCCCTTAGTTACAAACTTGGCTGCATAATACTGTTAACAGCTATTATTGCAAGACCAAGTTTTGAATCCCTACCCAGCCATTAAGCTCGCTGGGTGACCTTGGACCAGTCACTCACTCTCAGCATAACCTACCTCACAGGGATGCTGTGAGGAGAAAATAGAGCAGAGAACTATGCATGCCATCTTGAGCTCCTCAGAGGAAAGTTGGTATATATATATATATATATATATATGCCCCGATCAAGCCACTCTTTCCTCCATTCTCTATCTGGCCAGTGCTGTGTCCTCAGCTCTCTGGATCAATTGCTGAAGCTGGAAATATAGTTATTTGAACTAATAGCACATGAAAACTGCAGGTAGACATGTAGTTCTAATGTTGGGGGGCAGGGAGAGGTAGAGAGAAAGAAAACAGATCCAAAAATAGCAACAGGGCAGTGCATTTCTCAGGGCCAACTAAAAGTATTATGAAGCAGCAAGTAAGCTTTTGAGTACCCCACCACAACTAGATTAAGAGCTGTGGGGAATTCAAGAGCTTGTTCATCATTCTGTGGTTTTCTAGTTGGCCTTAATAATGCTATTATGCTACTGCTACTTTTGAGATACGCTTTCAAGGTGCCAGCCCCATATAAAGCTGGATGAACACTTCAAACCTCTAGCAACAAATGTTAAATCTTAAGTGACCAGGCATCTGGGTTTCTTCCAGTGATTCTCAGTCCCCATTACACGTACTCATTGGAGGCACCTCTGCCTATATTTTCACAAAGACATGGGGAAGACCTTGTGAGCATTACCAATTTCAATCCTTTACCCAAAAATGCATACCACTAATTCAGGCTTTTACAAACAGAAATTTATCTGGGCAACTACGGCAAAAAAGGATTCCCTCCAAGTGAGCAGATAGTTCTACTTTAATAGGCTGAAAGAGTTAAGGATCCTCCTAGCACCAGTATCAACAAAACAAAAACAAACAAATGCAGGTGTGGGGGGGCAGTTATATTTTTCAAAATGGACCAGTATCTTTTGCACAGATGTTTTTAAGGTTAATAGTTATTTTAGCAGGGCTATGGCTGAATTCCTATGCACACTTACTTGACAGAAGCCCCAATACTCTCAAAGGGACTTTTAAATAAATATGCCTAGGATTGCATTAAAAGGTTATCAGCATACAGGCAGCCCCTCATTTACACGGGGGTTATGTTCCGAGGCACCATGCACATCAGTGAAATCACGTATAAATGAAAGCCATTGAAAAAGCCTGCAAGCACATCGCTCCAGCCCCATTCCACCCTTTTAGTGACGTTTCAGTGAGGTCTTTATGAAGTTTCCGAGTCACTTCTGGGTTTGGCGTGATGCAATCACGCACATATTGAACATGTGTAAATGGGGAGCTACCGGTACCCAAAATTGCAGCCTTGGTCAAGCATAGGATCTCACACACATCTGGCATTCCCTCTCAGTTCAAGCACAGAACCATTAGACTAGTTAGTTGCTTATTAACTGAAGGCCTCCTAGTGACTTGCAATGCACTTAAAACATGAATATAAATACACTATACCATAAAACAACCACAAGAACTGTTGGTGGCACCCTAATAACAAAACAGTATCATCTTCATCTACCAAGAGTCAAGAAGCCAAGAATAGCATCAGGTGGACTTCATTGGGCAGAATATTGCACAAACAGGGAGTCACAACTGAAAAGGTCCTCTCCCTTGTCACCACTCTCTGATCCTCCCTCATACAAAGGACCTGAGTAAAATATGTAAGGGTCTGGTTATGTTCATACCAGGAGAGATGTTCCAAAAAATATTGGGGACCTGAGCTGTAAATAGCTTTATAGACCAAACCAGCACACTGACTTGGGCCCAGAAGATTACAGGCAGCCAGTGTAGTTATAACAGAATTGGTGATATATGATCTGTTTGCCTCAAACCTGTCAACAATCAGGCAGCCACATTCTGTACTAACTGAAGCTTCCAAATCATTTTTGAAGGCAGCCCTACATAAAGTTCATTGCAACAGCCCAGTCTTAAGGTTCCCAGAACATAGATTACTGCAGCCAAGTTATCCCTATCCTGATAGGGGTCGTAGTTGAGCCCCTAGTTTAAGCTGATGGCATTCACTCCATATCACTAAGACCACCTGTGCCTCAGGTGACAGCAATTGATCCAGGAGAACCCCCAGCTACAAACCTGCTCCTTCAAAGGGAGTATAATACCCATCTAGAGCAGGCAATAAAATGAATGCCATGGGAACCCATCTGGCATTCAAAACTATTTCCCCATCTCAAACTTTCTCCTATGCCCTCAGCTCCACATTTGGCCCACACATAAGACTTTTTTTCTTTTCTTTTTTACAATCCTGCTCCAAATGCCTTTACTGAAATACAGCACAAAGATAAAAATGATTTCTTTAACTTTTCAAACAGTTCACTCTAAATTAGTAATGAGGAACTTTCTGTCTGTGGCAAGGCCTTCCCCCCCCCCCATGAAACTCTATGGATAGAATATCCCCATCAAGACTGCAAATATCACTATCAGCAATTCTCCTTGACAATTCCAGCTGGTCCTTTAGGATTCCTTGGGCTAGCATGAGCCAGAAGAGACAGATGCTGCCATGCAGGTACCAAGTGGAACGGAGGCAGTATCTTTCTGGCCACCAAACATTGATGTAGGAATATGAAATCTTTTTAGTGCCCACCAGCAGGCATCTACAGATCTACCTCCCACCTCACAAGAGGCAAGTGCACCCAGCCCTCTTGCAAGCAGGAGACCCATCACCACACAGATCTCTACACCAACTATCTCACTTCTACTGATGTTTTTGAGTAAGACTGCAGGAATCTCTTCCAAGCAGCAGGAAAGACTTCCACTGTTTTGCACCTTCTTCATATCACAAATAATGACTGGTTAGTAAGCCATGCTAATGTTAGTGGGCCCCTATCCATCACAGAGAATGGGAAAGGAGCCAGTTCTGAGCTGTATAGATCAATCATGCTAATAAGGGTTGAGAGCAGTGATGTGGGGTGGGGAAAGTTTGCACACACAGAACGTTCCAAGTGCTTTCTTTTTCCATGGAAGTTTTCCCATGTCATATGTTCATTAGATACAATGAATAGGTGCCAATTGCAAACACAATATTAGGCAAGCTTGGCAGTTTCAACGTGTTTAGCTTTGTTGACTAAATACAAGTAAAACAAACATGCCAAATTAGATTACTCTCTAGGGCATGATAATTTTTCCCCCAATGCAAATTATCCTATGAAGATTACCCTGGTTTGCATATGAAAATTTCCCAATTCAGAATTTTCCAGAAAACCAACATCAGCGGTTGGTAAGAGTAGCCATCTACCCAGTGCATCCCTCTATAATTACAGGTGAGATATAGAAGTAAGGGGTAAGGAAGTCCAATTGGAAGACAAGAGTGCTAAACTGGAACTAGTCTACCTACCCTGCCAGTCAATTGAAGAATAACATGGGATAAACACACCCGTCCCTGAGCTCCTTAGAGGAAGGTACAGCAGTTAAACACCGTTTCAGTTTCACATGCACATGGAGTATGAATGACACTCAACTCTCAGAAACAGATGCATGCACTTAGCTTTTCAAAATTACACATTCATACATCATGCCATAACTTCTGAAAGCAACACAAAAAAGCAGTCCTAAGAGGGTCAGAAGGTATAGTTTTGCTGAAAGGCACATAACTAACAAGGGGTCCATAAACTGGGCTGGAAGCACCTAATCCTACAACAAGTATGACTCTAAGGAAATGTGGCTGGACAGAAGACCATTGGTAGTGCCATTTAAGCTTTCTAGTGGATGGATGAGCTATAGCAGCTGCTCTTACATAGCAGGTACTGAATAGTTACAATACATCAGGCATTGTAGAAAGTGCAGCAGGGGCATGTTCTCTGCCTGGAAGAGTTACAAACAGAAAAGTTCTAACTGAAAGTCTGAAAGATCAAGTTGAAAATGACATAAAACCTGACTGTTAAGCAGTTATAAGCACAACACAACTTGTAAGTAAATGGATATATGTATTAGACATCAAAGAAAGGGGGGGTTCATATGCAAAATGCTAAAAGAGGTACTGCAGCAGTTGCCAAACAAACGAGGAATAATTTAAGAGGTACTGTACCTCTTAAGCCAGGCCTTCTCTACAGAGATAATACTTTTTTATACAACACTAAAACAAAAAGTGGTGGCGCAGGGGAGAGAACAGGCCTCTGTACAGAGAAACTGACAGTGTAAATTCTGCCAGAAGTATATTTGAGGTGGGGGAGGTAAGGGAGATGGAAAGACTATGCACAAGTACTTAAGGCTTGGTTTTTGTCATTTGAAGTGAGGAGCGAAGGGTTAGGGTTAAATAAAGAGCTATCCAAGCATTAACCCTTGAGAAAAGTTTGCAGTTTCTCAAGGCAAGGGACAACGACCCTCCCAGATACTGAGAGCTGTCCGCAGTGACATTGGGTTTCTACAAAATTACGTGTCCAGTATCCTCAACCTCTCACCTGCCCTTCTAAGGAGGTGACCTAACTGTCAAGAACCTCTTTTCGCCTCATAGAAGCCAGAGGCCAATTCAGAAAAGACAAATTAGATGGCGAGCCTCATGTAGTTTGTCATGTGTGATGATCTATTGCCATGTGTAGTCATGCTGAGAAGCAGCGATTGGCTGCGAGTTTAACAACACTGGTACATGAAGCAAAACACATGTGTTTGTGTATGAGAAAAATCATCACACACTGTGATGATTTCCTACAAAGGGAATACATTCTGTGCAAGAAATTTGGCATCTCTGAGGGGGTCCTCGGTACCAAAGAATCAATCACTTTCTCACTCACACACACAAATGGATTTGTCTCAATGCACACCAAACTAACATTCCTGGAGACTAGCCTTATCCATCAACCCTCCCGTCAATGATTCCAGCTATGGGAGCAGGGGCCAAGCTGTCAGGAAGCCCACCCACATACTACCAGGGTGCAGCCACCAGGATTCCCATCTTGCTCATCCAGCAGGATTCCCCTTCAGCTGCCAACCCACTCAGGTTCTTGCCAGAAATCTACACACACAGGAAATGATCAAGCACCTCCCTTAAAAAAAGAGAGGAATTATTTCCCCATCCCAATATAGAGGACCAGGAGTGTATCCGCACACCAAACATTCACTTTAAACAGGAGTCAATCTGCCTCATTCCCAGCCACAGAGGAGGGAAATGAAGCTGAATAACGCCATCCATGAGCTCCCACCAAGAAGCAAGTCTGCAACAATTCTGCAAGTGGAGCTTCAAGATTTCCCCATAAGTATTATTCCTGCCCCCAAAATGAAGCTACAAAACTCCATACATAACGTTCCTCTGAAAAAGGTGAAGTTACTAGAATACACTGGGCGGGGGGGGAGAGGAAAGGATGTTTGAAGAAAAATATATGTGAAATATTTTCCCCTTCAAACACCTGGAGCCCCTTCCGCTTCCCCACCCTGCTCAGCGCTGTGGTTCCCAGTTTTTGTGGTCGTTTTTCTACAAGAATACATAACCGCCACCACAAAACGGAGGCTGCAAAAACTCCACAAATGAAGCCACAAGGATTGAACGGCAAACCTCACAAAACGAGGGTGCAACGTTTACAAATACACACCCACCCAATAACGAAGCTGCAAAAAAATAAAATAAAAATGCAAGACACACACACACACCCGAAGTCATGCTCCAAGAGCATGCCAGCCACCTACACCACCCACCCGCTCGCATAACAAGATCAAGGACCTCTCTTCAAAAGGGGAAACGTTGCACGCCTGTGTGTGTGTGTGTGTGTGTGTGTACATATCGAGTCTTGCACCTTGAGCCACCCACCGCCTCACAGCAGTAACCCAACTCACAGCGATCTTCCTTTTACTCTCTCCAACATGCTCCCCCAAATATAGCTGCAAGGATCCCCCTCTCCCCGCCCACCGAAAGCAACAACCAGCCTCTCAAGGATTTTGTGCGCTGCGCGCGTCTACATACACACCCAGCCTTGCACCTGAAACCCAAGTCCCCCGAAAGCAGGGAGCAGCCATGCAAAAGATATTCCCTTTACTGTCTCGCTAACACGCCCCCCCTCAAAAAAAATAATAATTAAAAAGCAGCTGCGAGGATCTCCCCCTTCCCTCCCTCCCTCCAAGGCCTGGTTGTCAGGATCTCCCCCTGAGGGAGAGCAAACAGCCGGCGAGGCTTCCAGGATCCCCGCCAACGGAAAGGGCCTGTCAAGAGGAGCCCCTTCCGCAGCTCAGCCCCCTCCGCGCCCAGGCGAAGGGGCCCGACTGTCAGGGACCCAGAGCCCCCCAAGCGCCGCCGCCGCCGCCGCCCCTTTTCCCTCCCCGCACCTCCTCCTCCCCTCGCTCACCGCGTCACAGCGAGGCCCGGCTCCGGCTCCTCCGCGCCCGCCTCATCCTCCCAGGCCGGGGCCAACCCGCCTTCGCGGGCGGGCAAGGCCAGGGCGAGACCCGCCACTGCTGCTGCTGCTGCTGCCGCTGCTTCGGTTGCTGCTGAGGGAAAACCAACGTCCCTCCCCCCCCCACCCCACCCCAGGAGACTCGCCCCTCTGGGCTGCTTCAGCGGGCGCAGGCCTCCGCCTCTAGCCTCCTCGTCGTCGTCTTATTCCAGCCTGATCCTCCTCGCGCTGCGCTGAGGGCGGCCGCGGATCCAAAATGGCGGCAGCGGCGGTAGCAGCGGCTGTGGTGCTGGTGCTGCTGGTGGCGGCGGCGGCGGCGGCGCGGCGGCGGCAGCCTTAGCAGCAGCAGCAGCAGCAGCGCTCCTGCCTCGGCGCGTGCACGAGGCGTCAAGCTCGCGCGCCGCGGCGGTCGCGCGCACGCTCTCTCTCTCTCTCACAGGCGAGGGAGCCTTAACCCCGCCCACTCCCCTCTCTTTCTCTCTACCTGTGTGTGTGTGTGTGTGGTTTGCCCCGCCCCTTCTCCCCCCCCCCCCCCCCCGCCTTTCTGCTCCGCGTTCGACCTTCGCCTGTTTCCTATCTCGGAGGGAGCGCGGAGAGCCTTGCCCTCCTTTCCCTCCCTTCCAGCCCCGCCTCCTCCTCCTCCTCCTCTCTCAAGCTTAGCCAATCAGTGGAAGCAAACCGGCCCATGCCGCCCGCCTGGCCGATCAATCAAGCCAGCCGGCCTATGCGACGCGCGACTCCCTCACCCTTTTCCCCGCCCCGGGCTTGCCAATCACAACGGCACGCCGGCCTGCCAATACGCGCGCGGGTTTAGTCGGCCTGCTTTCTGGAGGAAGTGTGGCCCTTCAGGGCACTCGTACGTTAGGGAGCTGAGTCTCGAAGCCTTCGCGCAGGCGTGTATGCGCGGCGAGAGATATATAAACATGGCGGCGCCCGTGGAGGGAAAAAGTCTATAACGTGTTGAGGTGGGTTCATTTCTGAGGTTCTCTCGTCTGTGGTGATAAAGTTGCCAGCTGCCTATTCTTCTGGGGAGATCGGCTTCTCTCCCCGCCCCCGGTTTCCTTAATTTTTTTCAATTTCTCTAATCCGGAGTCGCTTCTCTTCATGTTTATTTACAAGGCTGGTATCCCGCTTCATAGCCCAGGGAGGGTCCCAAAACGGAGTGTTATTTTGCTATTATTTAATTATTGCATTTATATCCCACCTTTTCCTCAAAAGAGCTCAAGGTAGTGTTTATAGTTCCTCTTCACACTTCATCCCCATAACAACCCTGTGAGGTAGGTAAGGCTGGGAGGCAATGACTGGCCCAAGGTCACTCAGGGAGCTTCAAGACTGAGCTGAGGAGGAGGGGATTTTAACTGGTCGCCTAGGTCTTATTCCAGCACTTCAACTACACCATCACACTAACTCTCATTCATTTCACAACATACAATAATATAGCAACCAAAATTGGTTTAGGTAGGTAGCCATGTTGGTCTGATGCAGTGGGAAAAAAATAAAAAAAAATTGTCCAGTAGCACCTTAGAAACCAACTAAGTTTGTTCTGGGTATAAGCTTTCGTGTGCATGCACACTTGTGGTGTATCTGAAGAAGTGTGCATGCAGTTGGTCTCTAAGGTGCTACTGGACAATTTTTTAATTTAAGAAAAAATGGGTTAGTGTATTGTATCTGAGTAAACCTGCTGAAATTAATGGGCATGGCTATCATAGGTCCATTAATTTTTGATGGGCCTTTTCCGAGTATAACTTAGTTTGATTCAACCCAATGTCTAATATTGGGTATAGATATGGATTGGTGGTCTTACTTTGCCACCATCATTCAGGTAGCATTTACCCCTCTGCTTCCTTTTTATTGCTGCTCTCTGGCGTCTGCCTAGGAAGCAGAGCCCATTAGGGGGTCTCCGAAGAAGGGAGTTGGGCTGGAACTAGTGGAGTCCCTAAGGTGGTTGGATGGTGTTTGTGGTTGGATGGTAATGGTGTTTTGCATGCCGCATTCCTGAAACTCCTGCAGCCAAGCTGGTGCCAAAAGACCACATCAGCGAAGCCAAGTGAGGGGTCTTGTCGTCTGAGCAACCCAGGATCTCCATACACACTACTCAGGCTTGCACCCTGGAGAAGTCACTTACAATTTATAAGCTCAACCTGATTAGTGTAAAATACAAACACTACAGGTTGCCTTTGACAGTGCGAGAGATCATTGTGACCCACTGGTCAGCAACTGCCCGCCTTAAGCTGGGCAACCACCAGTCAATAAAGTGCTGACTTGCCACTGTCTGCCTGCCTTAATGGGTGCTTGGAGCTCAGAGTATCATTCAACAAGCAGACTGAACTTCTGCACCAGGCAAAAAAGAAAATAAAGAAATCCTCTTGCACCTAGCAAGGTGGGACGTTGGGACCATATGTCCTGGCTTATCCACCAACACCAACCTGTTTCAGGTCAATGACTCACAGAAGATGGCCACCGTTGACTGTGAGCTGAAAACACTCAACAATGGCGTTGCCACTCTATAGAAGACCAGACTAGCTTCAAATGACTGCCTCCAAGAGAAGAACTACACCTTTTTCTGGAAAAGAGGGCGTTCAGAAGAACCATGTATTCATGCGTAGGCTTTACAGTGAGGAACACCCTTCTGTCTGTGATAGAACTGCCAACCAAGGGCTCAGAACACTTGTTTTACCTCTGGCTCTCAACTACAGTTAACACAGACCTTTCCAAACTGTGTTGCGACACGTTAGTGTGTTGGCTGCAGTGTGTAGGTGTGTCGTGCAAATGCTCCCCACCCTCCTCCTGGGGCTGCAAATGTGTTAGTTTAACCTACGGTTTGCTAGTAAAACTTAATTACTGTGTCACGAAATGATGCATGTCCAAAAAGTGTGTCACCAACATGAAAAGTATGGAAAGCTCTGTAACATCTTGAGCGTCTATGCTCCCACTATATCCTCTATAGGCCTGTGATGGGGGCAAGTCTTCCCTTGCTGACAGTTAACAGTTTCCAGGCAACAGTTCCCACTGATGTCCTCTGAGGCAAGGGAGTAGGACTGAGAAGCTTTTTACTTCTTCTCTTGCTTAGCTCATAATTTCCTTTCTTTCTTCATGCACATCCAAACAAAGAAGCCCTTGAGACTCCCTGTGGGTGACCTTGGGCTAGTTGCTCTCTCGTGGACCAATCTACCTCTGTGGGGTTGTTGTGATGCGGAGAGTGGGTGGGTTCCCTAGACCAGATGGATGGGAGGTTACTTGTTTCTAGATTGTAAACCACCCTGTGATCCTTGGATGAAATTTTATAAACAAACAAACATGGAGACCTACAGATTCTCCATCACTTGGCTAACCTCTGAGTTTCATCAGGAAGCATTACGCGCCGCTGGGATTATTAAAGTCGAGATCTGTAGCTTCTCAAAAACCAACTGATTTGTAGGATAAAATGTCCATAAACATGAACCCACTTTACAAAGTCAAACTGCGAGGGATTAAGCTTCATACCGTTCCTGTTCAAAGTGACAAACCTGTTTTCCTGTATTGGGTGGGGAGTATGTGTGCTGCATATGGTCAAATATACTTTTGGGAAATCTGACCTTGTGTCCAACTAATTATTTTTGTTGTTGTTTTCCAGCACAAGAAGAATCCTGAAGAGATAGCTATACCAAAGCAATCATAACCCATATCCTCCATTTACAGATACAGTCAATGAAAGCTTTTTCAGACTCTGCTGCTCATTGGAAGGTTGGTATTCTGATTTGAAGCTATCCATTACAATTTGGCTTATCTGAGAAGCAAATTCTGATATCCTGTGTTAGTTGCACATAGAGTAGACCCATTTAAACCAATGGACTTGCCTGTCGATTAATTTCATTGGGTCTGCTTGCAAGTATGACTTGGGTATCTCCAAAAATGCTTTGGTTTACTTTCTGCTCACTTTGCGGGCTACTAACTAACTAGCTAAAAACTCCTTCTACACCAAGAAGCTTGTGGGACGTATAATTAATTAATGGAACACATTGCATGAGATGTGGTGATAGCTGCTAGCTTTTTAAAAAATTAATGAAATAGCGTCTCAAGCAATTCAGTCCTACACAAGTCCAATTAAGTTCAATGGGAATTATCCCCTAAGAAGATTTGAGGTTTTCTTTTTTTACAATCAAGCGGTGTATAAATTTTATGAAATAAATTATTGCATACGAAGAAGATTTCCATATTTTTACTGAGAATGCCTTATTTATTCAGTTTCATGTTTTTGCAATGACCTCAAGAATTCTTGGTTAGGATGCATTCACCTTGCTATTTGTTTTTTCCTGCCTGGAAGACAAAAATTTGTATTCTCTAAAACAGGAATGTGCTCTTAATGGATGTTCTTAGAGAGCTGCCTTGAATTTTCAGAAAGTTAAGATGCAAGCAGTTTAATAAATGCATAACAGCTTTCTGTTCCGAATAAGCTCTGCTTTTTTTCATTGCCAGGGGCAATAATGCTGAGGAATCTGAGGAGACTCGTTTGTCGGGGATACAAGGTGAGCCCACCCACACATCCCCTTCTGTGAGGGCAGCAAAAATGTAGCTCCTGGGATATATATCTAGCTGGAACTGAATCAAATTTCTGCAGTTCTTTTAGCCTTTCTTTCCTCCCATCTGGAAAAACAGGAAATCTCACTTTCCTGACCTAATGCGTTTCTGCATAATTCAAATAGCTAATAGAAGAATGGAGATTCTGTGGAAACAGCTCCACCTTATGGGCTTTGGCAGCCTCAGTTTCACCCTATGGCGTGGGGGTTGCCTTTGGAAAGCTGTCCAGACTCTCAGCCTTTGCTGGCGGTGGATCTTGGGCAAGGGCTACTTCTCCTCCCATGTGTGACATGACTTCCTGGCTTGTATTTGGTGATTCTTAGCTGAGGTTGCTATTCATTATGCCTTAGCTACATTGTTCACCTGCAGGGTTTCCTGGTCTCCATGGGAAAGATCCCAGCTTCAGTTCCCGACATCTCTCAGTTTAATAAGAGGGACTATGAGGAGAAAGACCTCCTTAATCTTATTTATATACCATTTATATTTATATACCATTTGTATATAATGTTGAGCTGTCCTACACCCAGGCCATTTTGGCCAGTGGGAAGACATGCCTGGTTGTTAATCCCCTCAAATCAGGTGACCCATCTTCAAAGGAAAGAATCAGGAGTGCGTTCTAAAGTTCCAATCAGGAACTCCTGAGCGCACCCAATCTCTGCACTGCTTGCTGTCACCACCAATCAGCTGATAGATACTTAAACAAGAAATAAATCAGAACCTAAAAAACCCCCGCCACACCAAAAGTGGCCTCAAATACTCTTCACATTAAGAAGCAACTCTCTTGGAGGCTGTCATCCTCTGCCAGAGGAGACTACAATGTTTTGCCATATATACGGTGCTCTTTCTTTCCCTAGCTGGAACATGACTGTTTTTTACAAGCCGGTCCCGGGAACTGGCAAAGCACTGCTGCTATCCAGGATCCCCACTTTGCACCAGAAAAGCCCAGAGCAATCTTCCGCACCAGCGAGAATGACCCGGTGAGTTGTTGTCAGGAAGGTGGTAGAAATATGAGAGTTCTAAGCAGCTGTCTTAAGGTGGCTGCAGACAGAATGAGAGTGGTGGTGGTCTTGGTGATGCATGTGAACTTGGTGAGAGAGGCAGGACCATACTGCTTGAAGGATCAAGTACAACCTGGGGAAGGGTTGTAGCTCAGTTGTAGAGCATCTGCTTTGCATGCAGAAGGTGCCACGTTCAATTCCCAGCATCTCCAGGCAGGCCTGGGAATTATCCCCTGTCTGAAACCTTGGAAAGCTACTGCCAATCAGTGTAGACATTGCTGAGCTACATGGACCAATGGTCTGACTCAGTATGTTGCTTTGTGCTTCTAGCCCAGCCTTGTGTTTAACAACTTGCCTGGTGGCTGCAGGTGACAAGGAATTCTATGCAGGTGGGTGAGTGGGCTGGCAGGGAAGCAACAGAACTTTGCATCGTTCTTCCCACCTGCTTCATAGAATGCTTTTTTTTTTTTAGCTTACTGAAGACCCTCCTCTGCAGTGAGCGTAGAAATGCAGGCTACTTGCCTTTTAGCAGACTAGTAAAATGCTTTTGTAAGGAACGCAGGTGGCGCTGTGGGTTAAACCACAGAGCCTAGGACTTGCCGATCAGAAGGTCGCGGTTCGAATCCCCGTGATGGGGTGAGCTCCCGTTGCTCGGTCCCTGCTCCTGCCAACCTAGCAGTTCAAAAGCACGTCAACGTGCAAGTAGATAAATAGGTACCGCTCCGGCGGGAAGGTAAAGGGAGTTTCTGTGCGCTGCTCTGGTTTGCCAGAAGCAGCTTAGTCATGCTGGCCACATGACCCGGAAGCTGTA
Source organism: Podarcis siculus (assembly GCA_034642415.1). NCBI lineage: Eukaryota > Metazoa > Chordata > Lepidosauria > Squamata > Lacertidae > Podarcis > Podarcis siculus. Next base: position 26,199,278 of record JAXCMG010000019.1, on the reverse strand, counting down.
CGCCGGCTCCCTCAGCCAATAAAGCGAGATGAGCGCTGCAACCCCAGAGTCGGCCACGACTGGACCTAATGGTCAGGGGTCCCTTTACCTTTACCTTTAAAATGCTTTTGTACTCTGGTAAATTCAGAACAAAGGAAGCTGTCTTATAGTAAATCAGACCATTTGTCCCTCTAGCTCAGTGTTGTTTACACTGACTGGCAACAGAGCATCTTCTTTGGATTGGAGAAAGTCCCAGGTTCAGTCCCTGACATCTCTGGTCAATCTATTACTCTTTTATTTATTTAACAGATAGAAATCATGAGCAGAGGCCATTTAAGTGGAGTACAAGATGAAAGTGGGATAAAACTCACAGCCCCAAACCATTCATCTAAAACTCTAAAACCCCAGGAAATCCATATCTACAAATTTGTGATCAATTCCATAAGTGACTGGGCCATGCATTGAGGGAAGCCACCTTGAATAAAAATATATCTTCAGTAGACACCTAAGCATCATGACATTAGACACCTGTCTGATTTTGCTTGGTCAGTTATTCCAGAGGGCTGGGCCTGCAGCACTAAAAGGCCAGATTCCAGTGCAAGTTAAGCCCATTCCTGGGGCCCATGGCAGTGCTACACCCAAGAGGAGCGCAGTTGCTGGGCAGGGATGGTTAAATGGCTAATGAGAAAGACCCTTCTCTGCTTGACTTCATGGAGAGCCACTGGTGATCTAAGCAGATGTTCATATATGTTCATTAGATATTCATAGAGAAAGACAGTGGCTTTGGGGGCACTGCTGGGCAATTCCCCAACCTTGAAACCCTTGGGATTTCCTGACTTCTAGAGTAGGGAAGGGGAGCCCGTCAAGACTTCCAGATGTTGTTGGACTACAGCTCCCATCATTCCCAGCCGTTCTCCATGCTGGCTGCAGACTTTCCATTCCTGTGCTAGAGCTCACCCTGCATGTTGTTATTGCAATACTAATGAACTCCAGTTTTAATTACTATGTAACGTATCATTTGCTGTGAAATAATGTTTGCCTAGGAAACCATTTAAAGGATTCCCATTTGTTAACCATCATTGTCAACCGATCGATTGACTGCATATAATTCTGCTTTGCAAGTCTTATAAGGCAACTTTGAACGTCAGCTAAGAATTCCCACCTGATTGATCAGTGTTGGGCACCAATATGATATCTCTCTATACAAGACACAACTTAATATGCTGAAGTCGCACCTCTTCACCCTAGCCTTTGACAACTTATATGTACATATTTAACACCTGCCCTAGTTTTCTGATGTAAATCGTTTTAACTGATTTTTAAGATAGTATTTTTGCATTGCTGTAACCCAGCCTGGGAAGGGTGCATAAGCAAGCTGTTGTTACTCTTCTTCCCTGTGAGTATAGGTGAAGTGAGTAAAAAAGCTATTATTATTATTATTATTATTATTATTATTATTATTATTATTATTCCCTGGGGCCGTGTGTCGAAGGGTGCATAAGAAAGCTAATCATCATCAGCGTTCGATAGCAGAAATAGCTGTACTAGCATTGCAGCTGCTAAGCTGTACTGTTGGTGTTTTTTTAATGCAGATGAAAAGGAACGGTGGGCTATGTGTTCAAATAACAGACAACCTAACAGGCTATCGCTTGTGTCACTGCAGCAGCAACAGCAAAAAAAGAGACCAATCAACATTTAAACAAAAATTTCATGTAAAATAACTCAGGAGGCTGCTGGTGGGGGCTCCTTCCTTTTTCACAAGCTCAAACCTGCCTCGGTTTCTCCTTTCCCGCCCCCTGCCAGCGGCACAAAAAATTGTTTGGGTAAATCGGCCTCCGGAGGTGCTTTACTGTGCCCACTGGGAGCCTTTTGACTGCCGATTCTTCTGGGGTCTCCATGGAAACGGCAACAGGCAGGCGGACCCCGTCACGTGACAGTCCCCCCCCCCCGACCGCCAAGCATCAGTGCCGAAAATGCCCAGATGGCAAAGGGATTGCCTTTGCCCTCTCAAGTCTGGGTGGCTGTTGCCAGGCAACTGGCCTCTGGGCTTATTTGTTCAACGGCAACATACACAATCTGGGCTCAGGCACCAGAAGCTGAAAGCAGACTCAAGAATGTCACCTTCCTCCAACACCTCCTGCCGTCCTTCCCGCCCACCACCCACCTGCATTTGCAGTTCAGCACCTGATTGCTTAAACTGCAAGGTTCGGAAGAACTCGGGAAATTCTGCTTTGGCGTGGTGTTTTGCATGGGGTATTCCCTGCGGAATTTCACCTTCGAAGAATCTTCAGGCTTTCATTTAAAACAGGGATGGGGAGCCCTTTTTGTTCCAGCCCAGGGGCCATATTCCCTCCTGGGCAACTTTCTGGGGGCCACATTCCAATGATAGGTGGGGCCAGAGGCAAAAATGGGCGGAGCAATGGGTGTGATTTATTCATTTTATTTTATTACTGTTGTACAGTGGGCTGGTTTCTACACACACACAGAGACACACACACTCCTCTAGCCAAGCATGGAAGTGGCATGGCCAGGGTTTAAGGACACATTCCAGCCAGGCAAGAACACCAAAGGCGGGTACAAACAGGGCCGATGAGAGGTGTGCCCAGAGCGTCTTGAGAGTCTTAGAGGGCCCCTGGACTTGGGCTTCCCCATCCTTGATGGCTTCTGGGAATCCCAGTAGCAGAACTCAAAAGGCAACAGCCCTTTTTTCTTGTTCAATCCCACCATCTGGTCTTGGGGGTACACTGCCCCTGAAGGCTCCATTTAGCTATTTATACTGTATACAGTAATTGTGGTACCACCCCCACAATGACCAGAAGCAAAAGAAATTTCACAATATTTATGCAATGTTTGCAGAGTGAGATATAAGCAGTCATAGCTTTTCTGACTTTGGGCTCAGGTTTTTTTTGGAATCTTTGAGGCCCGGGACCAAGCTTTTTCCTTTACTCCTGCAAATGGGCCAGGTGAAACACAAAGAAATGTGGCCCTGGTGCCGAAAAAGTTTCCCCACCCACCGATTTGCAGCACCTGCTGTTCAGGCAAAAAATCCAGCAAAAAAGCCACTCTCGTGAGTTGGCATCTTGACATGCCAACCCCCGGTCATTTTCACAGGAAGCTGCCGTCAGACCGTGTTGGAGCCTTAGACCCTTTAGCTCAAGATTGTCTATACCATGGGTAGGCAACCTAAGGCCTGGGGCCCGGATCCGGCCCAATCGCCTTCTCAATCCGGCCTGCGGATGATCCAGGAATCAGAGTGTTTTTACATGAGTATAATGTGTCCTTTTATTTAAAATGCATCTCTGGGTTATTTGTGGGGCCTGCCAGGTGTTTTTACCTGAGTAGAATGTGTGCTTTTATTTAAAATGCATCTTGGGTTATTTGTGGGGCATAGGAATTGGTTCATTTTTATTGTTTTTTTCAAAATACAGTCCGGCCCCCCCACAAGGTCTGAGGGACAGTGGACCGGCCCATAGCTGAAAAAGGTTGCTGACCCCTGGTCTACACAGTGATTGACAAGAGCTTTCTATCTAGAGTTTCAGGCAGGGGAGAAGCAGGTGATTGCACCTGGGAGCTTCTGTCACCCTCCAAAGTGGGCCAGAGAAAGGGTCATGGAAACAAGGTCGTGGGCAGGTCATGGGAACATAGGGAGCTGCCTTCTACTGAGGGATAATCATAATCGTCTACCTTGCCTGGCAGCAGCTGTCCCAAAGTTTCACACAGGAGGAAATCTTTCCCATCCCTCCCAGGAGATGCCTTGGATTGAACCTGGCACCTTTGGCATGCAAAGCAGGTGCTGTACCCACAGAGCTACAGTCGCACTTGGTTGTTTGATGCATTGTGTGTGCTTCCCCCCACCCTCCCAACACTGCAGGCCAATCACGCGGAAGAGCACATGGGACAATATTACACGCTCCCCCTCCGGGAGGTGAAGAAGGTGTTTCCTCACGGACTCCCAGCACGCTTCAGGTTACAGGTGATGTGTCTTCCTTGCAGGCCTAAAGGTGGAGGGGAGAGCAGCAAGGCGGGATGGGACAAAAATATTGGGTCCCAGTCTGAATTAAAGTCCACTTTCTCTGCCTTGAATGCAGCTGTACGTAGCTCTTCTCTGTCTCAGCAATAATAATAAATAATTTTCTTACTTGTACCCCACCTGTTGCCCCAGCCACTCTGGGCAGCTTCCAACAAAATACAAAAACACAGTGAGACATGCCACTCCTTCATTGTTGTTGTTGTTTTGTTCTCGACAGATGAAAACCTTTGGCGAGGCCTGTTTCATGGTGAGGGAACCCGCTCTCGAACTCCTCAGCTGCTTAAAACGAACCAACTTTGCTCATCCAGCCATTCGATATGTCATCTGTATCCTATGAATCAGGGCAGCACTCGTTCCCCTGAGACCACCCTGCAGTTAGGCATTCTGGTAACAGGCAAGTTCTTGTCCTCATGAAACGGTACAGTGTGAGCAGAGTGCCTGATCAATTCATTTAAGCAAGAGAAAACAAGGATGAGAAGACAGTCAGTGAAAAGAGGCTCAAGCGGCCTTGGTTGGCAAGAGGGAAACCTAGGCATTTTGGGAAAGGCGCAGCCAAGGATTTGGACCCAAATCTCCCTAGCTTTGTGTCTCATTGCACATTTACCCAGTCTCCACCTTCATTCATGAGGACTAGAAACTTCCCTAAAAATTAGGAGCGTGAAGCTTTTCATCCCACATTCCTTCCTGGACAACTTTCCAGGAGCCGCATGCTTGTGGTGGGCGGAGCAACAAATGTAAATTTTATCTTCGTGCTGTAGCCTGCTTTCTACGTACCCTCTCAAACCCCTTTGTCTTCCGTCCTGGCAAAGCAAAGAAGTGTGATCAGAATTCGCAGACATTTTGCCAGGCAAAAACACTCAAGGACAGTGGGAAGCGGGGCTTGTGAGGGGTGTGGCCTAGGTGGAAGGGGTGTGGTCTGAGGAGAATCCCACAGGCCAGACAGAGACACCTGGAGGGCCACATTTGACCCTTGGGCCTGTGATACCCCACCCTGTTATTGTTGTTTTTAAAGGTAAAATTCCTTCTTGACTTGTGTTTGTGTTGCTGTTTGTACCTTCGCTCATTCATTGCCCAACAGGGCAACCCTTAATTCTTGAGTCACGAAGCAGTGGCGGGTATTAGGGTGGGTGCACGGATACACATGTTCTCCTTAGCAGCTTTTATTTGAAGACGGCGAAAAGACCACGGGGAAGACCATGGCCCTCTGCCACGCCATCCATTACTGTGCGAGGCAGGACTGGCTCATCCTGCACATTCCAGATGGTAAGGACCGAGGGGTCTTCTTCTTTGTGCCTGCCGGTCTGTATCCTGGCCTACAGCCAGAGTCTCTAACAAGCATCGTTGAAGCTGCACCACACTTAGCATTTGTGTGTTCCCCAGTGCCTCTCTCCATCCCCGCTGCCTCAATTCCAACCCCACTCTTTTCTAATGAGTGTTCTTAATGTTGTCCTTTTGTCACCGGTAGCCAGGGAAGGCCTGCTGTGAGGCACAAATGGCAGCGTATAAATATTTTGAAAGGGGGGTTTTTGGTTCAGATTGTAAGGGGAAGAGCCGCTGTTCAGTGGGGAAACAACTGCTTTGCATGCTGAATGTCCCAGGTTAAGTCCCCAGTGGCATCTCCAGGTGGGGTTGGGAGTATCCCCTGCCTGGAACCCTGGAGAGCTGCTGCCAGTCAGTGTAGGTAATGCTGAGCTAGATGGACCCAGTGACAGAACACAGCTTCCTTGTTAAATCAGCCCTTCACCCAGAACCATGAGGACTGGACTGTTACTTTATCTTGACGGGGAGGGCCATAGCTCAGGGGCAGAGCATTTGCTTTGCACACGAAAGGTCACAGGTTCAATCCCCGGCATCTCCAGTAAGGGCTGGGAGAGACTTCCTGTCTTTCCACCCCTGTCTGACACACATATCCCAACCCATCAGGGAGCATTTATTAGATGCAGTTGCAGTGGTATAAAAAATAGGGATGCGTTATAACTCATCTGTTAGCCGCTGCAAGAACAACCATTCCCAGGACATGGAAACCATTGCAATTATTTACCATGGATCAATGGTATATGGTGCAATTTGGCAAACAGCATTGTGGGCAGAAAAATTAAAAGAAACACAATTTTCATGCAGTTTGGTGTAACTTTATTAATTATGTGAATAATGAGGCATATGCCAGAACAGTACCCATGGTTTATAGCAGAGTTGGGCGTGAATGAAGCATATATTTTAATTTCCCCTTTTCTCCCTATAAATTCCTATAAAGCCCCGTAAAATAAATGGTCATTGAAGCAAAGTAATGATCAACAATCTTTAAGTATATACATTGTTAATATTATTATTAGAGTTCATTTCACATCTGTAATTAATTATGATGTAGATACTTTGACTCAACTTTGTCAGTATATTCAGAGGCATTTATTTGAGCATGTACTGCTGTTTTATTCTGACTCTCATTTTATGTAACTGTTGTATTTCTTCTGTCTAAATAAAATAAAACTTAAAAATAAAAATAAAACAGGAATGGGGAGCCTCTGGCCCTCACACTGTTGTTGGTCTCCATCTCCCATCAGCCCCAACCAACATGACCAATGATCAAGGGTGATGGGAGTTGTAGTCCAGTATTACCCCTGAAGGAGCCACCAGGTTCCCCCATCCCTGCCTTAAGGTTCCTGGCTGAAGCTGCGAAGCCAGTGCTGTTGTTCGGACTGTAAAATGAGCATAGCACAAGCTTGCTGCCCATGGCCCTGCCTCTTCCTCTTCACACTACAGCTCACCTCTGGGTAAAGAATTGCAAAGAACTGCTGCCCTCTTCCTACAACAAGGACCGCCTTGACCAGCCCCTGGAAGCCACGACTTGGCTGAAGAATTTCAAAATCACCAACGAGCACTTATTGAAAGAGGTCAGTGGCAATGATGGCTGGTGCGGTCGGCAGGGACGCACTTAGGGGTTGGCTAGGTTGCTGCTTCTGTCCAGTTCTGAATGTCTTGATTAACTCCTGAGCTCCTGTATTGTGGCTCCTGCACTCTGTGTCTGCAGCCAAGCCTGTACCATTACTTGGCTGAATAAAAGATCTCTTTCTTACCCACACGCAAAAGCCTCCGTTTGCATGTGCTGGGCAGGAGTCAGGATCCTGCCCACTTGCATGCCTGTCCTAGAAAAAATGTTGTTATCTTGTGTCACAATATAGCAGGTGTCCAAACAGGATTTACCATATTTTTTGCTCTATAAGACTCAACTTTTTCCCTCCTAAAAAGTAAGGGGGAATGTGCGTGCATCTTATGGAGTGAATGCAGGCTGCGCAGCTATCCCAGAAGCCAGAACAACAAGAGACATTGCTGCTTTCACTGCGCAGCGATCCCTCTTGCTGTTCTGGCTTCTGAGATTCAGAATATTTCCTCCTCCAAAAACTAGGTGTGTCTTGTGGTCTGGTGCGTCTTATAGAGCGAAAAATACGGTAGTCCTTGTTATCTGGCGGATATGAGTACAGCGGTACCTCAGGTTATTAACTTAATTCGTTCCAGAGGTCCATTCTTAACCCGAAACCGTTCTTAACCTGAGGCGTGCTTTCGCTAATGGGGCCTCCTGCTGCCACCGTGCCGTTGGCGCGCAATTTCCATTCTCATCCTGGGGCAAAGTTCGCAACCCAAGGTACTACTTCCAGGTTAGCGGAGTTTGTAACCCAAAGTGTTTGTAACCCGAGATACCACTGTACGTAGCCTATCGAGTTTTACTTTTTGCCATGGCAGTGAAGACAATCCGAACCAGACGACCGCTGCTTGCAAAGGCAGCTCTTTAATCTGAGCAAGCAGAATCTCAGGGTAACCCCAGGAAGTGTTAAGGTTTATTGGCTTGTAGCCATGATAGCCTTATCCTCCATGAATTTGTCTAATCCTATAACAAAATCAGAAGAGCCTGTTGGATCTGGCTAAAGGCCCATCCAGTCCAGCATCCTGTTCTCACAGCAGATAACCAGATGCCCCAGTGAGAAGTCTGCAGGTAGGAAACCATTGCAACAGCAACTCTCTCCACTTGGGGTTCCCAGCAGCTGGTATTCAAAGGCACAGCACTGCAAGTGAAACAGAGCCATCAGGAGTAGTAGTCATTGAGAGCCTTATTATACAATGGCACTTTCATTGTATAGCTTCCCATGAATGCTAAAAACACCTCTTTACCCTGGCTTTTGACACTTTAGGTGTATTATTATTATTTTGTTATTATCATTATTAACGGATGCTGAGGTCCAGCCTCGAGGGCCATCTGGCGGTTCCCTCACTGCGAGAAGCAAAGTTACAGGGAAGCAGGCAGAGGGCCTTCTCGGTAGTGGCACCTGCCCTGTGGAACGCCCTCCCACCAGATGTCAATGAAATAAACAACTATCTGACATTTAGAAGACATCTGAAGGCAGCCCTGTTTAGGGAAGTTTTTAATATTTGATGAATTGTATTTTTAATATTTTGCTGGAAGCCGCCCAGAGTGACTGGGGAAACCCAGCTAGATGGGCGGGGTATAAATAATAAATTATTATTATTATTGTTAAAGACTATCCTCTGTGAATTTGTCTAATCCTTTTTTAAAGCCATCCAATTTAGTGGCTACCGTCACCACCTCTTGTGGGAGCGAAATTCCCTTCTTAACCTATGTCATCTTTGCGTACTGCAGATCAAAACGCAGCAGAAGTATATGTGGGGCAAACGAGACAGCACTGAGGAAGGCCGGCCCCTAATAGAAGTGGTGGAGCAGGTGAGGAAACGGACGCTCTGCCCTAGATCGCTGGGGAATTGGGCAGTGGAGCTAGGATGTGGGGAGGAAGCATGGTTTAATAACAAGGGTGGGGAAACCTTCGGCCCCCAGGAGCCAAAAGAGGGCCTTCCAGGCATCTGCATCTGGCCACACCTGCTCTCTCCAGGCCACACCCCTCCAGGCTTTGCCCCCTCCTTAAGCGCTTTTGCCTGCCTGGAGTGCATCCTTGAGGTTCCCCAATGCCCCAGTGGAGGGTAGGGAGGGATGTGTGAGGAAACGAACCTACTGTGCAAAATGAACATTCCTGGCTCCACCCACTTTTGCCTCTGACCCCACCCACCTGTCCCCAGAAGGGGATGCAGCCCTCAGGCTGAGAGAGGTTCCTGTCTCACACCCAATCTAGTCCGTTGTCTGTGAGCAAGGCAGCTGCAGAGGGAGGAGAACTGGGGGCGGATGGGTATGGCAGTCACAGCTGCTAGGCAGTGTGGTATAGAGTGTCCGACTAGGGCCTGGGAGATCAGGGTTCAAATCCACACTCAGTCAGAAGTCACTGCGAGAGAGAAGTTACAGGGAACCAGGCAGAGGGCCTTCTCGGTAGTGGCACCCGCCCTGTGGAACACCCTTCCATCAGATGTCAAGGAAATTAACAAATATCTGACGTTTAGAAGACATCTGAAGACAAGCCTGTTTAGGGAAGTTTTTAATGACTGATGTTTTCATGTATTTTTAATCTTTTGTTGGAAGCTGCCCAGAGTGGCTTGGGAAACCCAGCAAGATAGGTGGAATATAAATATATTATTATTATTATTATTATTATTATTATTATTATTATTTATTGTCATGAAGCTCACTATGTGTGACCTTGGGCTGTCTCTCGGCTTAACTCACTTGACAGGGTTGTTGTGGAGATGAGGAGGGGGAGAACCATGTATGCCACGCTGAGCTCCCTGGAGGAGGAAAAAAGTGAAATGAATGAACAGGATGGGGCTGCAACCCCCAGGACTTCACATCTCTTTCTCTTCCCCCCCCCCCCCCCTTTTTAGGGTTTAACTCGGGTGAAAAACTCCAGCGATGTAGTAGGAGTGGTCTTCAAAGAGCTGAAGCAGCAATGCCCAGAGGGGTCCTTCAGGCTGCTAGTGGCGGTGGATGGGGTCAACGCCCTTTGGGGAAGCACAACGCTGAAGAAGCAAGACAAGAGCAATGTATGGCATCTAAGCTGTGGGGGAGCGGCAGGGGTGGGGGAGGCTGCCTCATAGCCAGTCTCCTAAAACATGGGGGGAAGGAGAAAGCTGAAAGATACTCTTGGGTTTCCTGCCCAATTCTCTGTTTTGCCCTTAGGTTTCCCCAGAGGAGCTGACGCTGGTCCACAACCTGAAGAAGATGGTGACTAATGACTGGGTGAGGAGGAGGAGGAGGCTGGAGCTCCTTTCTTTTCCCAGTAGAAATCCAATGACTTGATAAAGCTGTTTGGGAGATGCTCCCAGACCAGCCAAGCTACATAGGCAGGGCTGTGGTTTGCACATAATACTAAACCGTGGTTTGCTTAAGCCAGGCATGGGGAACCTCCAGCTCACCAACCAGATTTGTGCCGTTGTCTGTCCCCGGATTAGGAGCTGGTTATGGAAGTGGGGTAGTGGTCACTGGGGCCAGGCAGATGTCTGGAGATACAGAGCACTGCCTCTTGCCCATTGCTTGCCTACCACATATCCACATATGGGTCATTTTGTTGTCACAGAGACAATTCCAGTTGACGAGCAGCTCTGTGTGAACACTTGGGGCTGGTTTTATGGCGTTGAATACAGTGTCACTGGTGCTTAGAGGAAATCCATCCAACGTAAGTTGGATATGTATGGCTAATGACCACATATATGGTAGTTGCATCTCAACAAGATTCTTGAACTACAGCTCCCATCAGCCCCAGGCAGCGCAGCCAGTGGTCAGGGATGATGGGAGCTGTAGTCCAGCAACATCTGGAGGGCCACAGGTTCCCTGTCCCTGATCTAGAGGGTCACACACGTTCCACATCTCCAACCCTGCTTCTGGCAGCAAGCTGAGTAACCCACAGTGGGATCCTTGCCTCCATGCAGCCGTTGATGGATAAAGAAAACTTTCCCAGAAGGAATACTTTGCATGGGTAGGTGGTTGGTTTGATTGATCTCTTATCACATTTCTATGCCACTTTTCATTCACATTATTCGCCAAGAAACGATGAATTCAAGAACAATCAAACGATGAATACAATACAAACGATGAATAGCAAGGACAATCACAAACACAACATAAATCATACAGAATAATTAACAGATCATCGGTAGAACGATTATAACCTATAAAAAAAAACACTGTTAACAATTGAAAAAATAAGCTAAACAGCAAAATGGCAACAAAAGGCATACAGGGTTCACCAAGTACTGCAGCATTTATACATAGCTGTCAACTTTCCCCTTTTTTAAAGGGACATTCCCTTATTCCAAATAGGGTTCCTCGCAAGAAAAGGGAAAAGTTGACAGCTGTGCATTTATAATGTGCATTAACAACATTTATAAACTAGCAGTCAAAAAAACACAACTAAGCACTGTTGTATTCATACACTCTCCCCATGACTCGAAATCTTCCACTTTACTTAGTTCATTAAAAGACACATGCAAATAATGCGTGTAACTCTCTTCTGAAGACTCCTAGGGCTGGAGGTGGAGCAGCACAGGTGAAACCAACCACCTCATGATGGCAAACAGTCTCTCTCCCCTCACAGTTCTTCCTCTGGAAACAGCTCCCTCATGAAGGCTCCTCGGGCTGGAAGGTGGGGCAAGGGAGGTGGAGAAAGCCATTGCCTGATGGCTAACAGAAAGTCTCTCCCCTCCCCAGAGAACAGGATTGCCTCTTCTGATGTGCTGTTTTTTTTCTCTTTGTGTGGTTTCTTTTTTTATAAAGACTGGTGGAGCCATCGTGACAACCCTCAGCCAGACAGGCGCCCTGTTCCAACCCCGCAAAGCTTACAGGCCCCAGGAATTGCTAGGAAAGGTGAGTCTGGCCCTGGGATGCTGCCAGTACTGAGTTGGCCGTGCTGGTGGGGGCTGATGGGAGATGGAGTCCAGCCACACCTGGAGGGGCACGGGTTCCTTATCCCTGATCTACAGCTTCAAAGCAGAAGCTGTAGTGCTTTTTATATTCCGTAGTGTCTAGAACAAGGATGAACACCCTGCATGGCCCTCCAGGTGCTGTTGGACTCCACCTCCCATGAGCCTCTGCCAGTATGGCCAACGGTCAGGGATGATGGGAGCTGAAGTCCAGCAGCATCCGAAGGCCCACATGTCCCCCCCCCATCCTATGCTTAGGACCTTTTATTGCTATGCAATTCTGTAATCTGCCCCATTTTGATTTGGGGATTCTCCCCAAACTCACCACCCCGCCATGACCCCAAGACTCTTGGATAAGCAGAGGGAAACAGAACTGTCAGATCTCATATGATTAACCATTTGCTCTTCCTCCTCTGCCCCTTTTGCCCCCACCCCAGGAGGGTTTTGATGTCCTGGACCCCTTCATCCCCATCCATGTTCTCAACTACAATGACCGAGAGTTTGAGAGCTGCTACCAGTACTACCTGGAGCGCAAGTGGCTTCAGCATGAAAAAGGTGGGTCACGGAAGGGAGAGTTGAGCGAAGGATGGGAGGGTAGAGAGCAGGTTGTGTTGAAACTAGTCTGGCTTTTTTTGGCAGAGGTGCAATTTACATTCCTTGTTCTGCCCACCTAGCCTCTGGTCCAACCTGCCACCAGCATGCGGATCCCAAAAGGTTGCAGAGAATAATAATAATAATATTTTTTTATTTATACCCTGCCCTCCCCAGCCAAGGCCGGGCTCAGGGCGGCTGACAAGCAATAATAAAATTAAGTTGAATGAATACAACTTAAAAACAAAATTAAAATACAACATTAAAATATTGAAACATTAAAATTTTAAAAGGTAGCCTCATCGCAGGAGAAAGGAAAAGAAAAAAGAAAGAGGGGGAGGGAATCAAATTGGCTCCAAGCCAAAGGCCAGGCGGAACAACTCTGTCTTACAGGCCCTGCAGAAAGAAATCAGATCCTGCACGGCCCTGGTCTCATGAGGCAGAGCATTCCACCAGGCCGGAGCCAAAGTTGAAAAGGCCCTGGCTCTGGTTGAAGCTAATCTAACTTCCTTAGGGCCCGGGACCACTAGGGTGTTGCTATTTATGGACCTTGAGGGTCTCCGTGGGGCATACCGGGAAAGGCGGTCCCGTAGGTACGAGGGTCCTAGGCCATGAAGGGAATGTTTCCCTCATTGGGGGGGGGGGGGGGGTTTTTCCAAAAGGTAAATGGGGGGGGGGGGGAGATAAGGCAACAGAACTGGAAGTTTAGCTTCTCCATGTCCTGCTTTCTTGGTTGTGTGTACATAACAAGCTGCAACCATTCTGACATAAACTCTCTCCATCCCCCTCCCCTTCTTCTTTTGCCTTTGAAATCAAACTCTCTTCACACTGCCGCACCAGCCAGCACAGATGAAGGCCGCAAGGAGCTTCGCTTTCTCAGTGGGCAGAACCCTGGACTGCTTGACCAAATCAGCTCCTTCTTGTGACATTGTGTCCCTCCTCCCCACCCCCATCCCAAAAACATTGGCATCACAGCCCAACTCCTTCCTGTTCAATAAAAAACCAAACAGAAAGCTACTTTTGTTTTAGCATGCTCTCTCTGTGTACTCGTGTATAGGGTTAGGAAAGGGGAAGGGGGTATTTCTTGCTGCAGCGATGAGACAGGGGTTGGGGAACCTGTGGTCCTCCCATGGTTCTTGGACTCCAGCTCCCATCAGCCGCAGCTAGCATGGCAAGTGGTCAAGGATGATGGTAGTTAGAGTGAAGGTTTGGTTAAGTGGAGATGGGTTTCTCTCTCAGTTGGAATGAAGCTGCTCACAAGATGGAAAAGTGGATCAGTTCAGGATTGTAGCCTTAAGTTTGATGAGGTGACACACAAAACCACAGCACCAAATATGCTCTTCTTAACTCAGACCTTATTTTGTGTTGAATCCATTTATTTTTAAAACTTTTAGGAGTGTAGTCTTGCGTGTTAAGTCAGCATACAATTGAGTGCTGAAATTGAGATGGGAGAGTGTCTAGGACATTGAGCCAAGCTGTGTAAATTTAAAGCACTCCCCCACAAAAAAGAACCCAGGGTGCTGAGTTTTACAGCTCTATGAGGGGTAAACAGCAGTTGCCAGGGCCCCTGGGGTGGGGGAAGTGCTTTAAATAATATGGTGTGTATACAGCCCTGGACTCTACTTTGCTGCAACCTGTGGGATGTTTTAGAAGGGTTTTTGTTTTTTTGGTCAGGAAATCCAAGCCAACATTGCCATCTTTTACCTGCACTATCCACTGTGTGTGCTACACTGAGGGTTCTCATAAGAACCTCACTCAGCCACAGGCCCATAAGACAAAGGATGGTGGTAAGAGATTCAAACTGTTTTTAAAGAATGTAACTTAGCATTGTTTTTCAACCTGAGTTAGAAAGAGCATGGATTCTGGTCTTTGCTGATAGCCTTGCTGTCCAATCACAGCTTCCAAAAATCCTGGATTTCTGTTGTTTTCTAATAGGAGCTCTAACTTCTTGTCTCAGACTCAAAAGAGAAAAAACAAAAAAGCAATTTCCAGGTGTTTAAATTATCACATTTTGCCCTAACTTTGTAAAATTGTAGAGACAGGAAAAATAAGAGGGGCATCACTGGGTTTTTGGGGTATACTGCAAAAATGGGGGCCGGCTGTTGGCCCGTGTTCTCATTATTACAGTGTCTTTCCAACCAGCTACTACAGAGGGTAGGATGGTAAGCTGGACCATGCCATCTGCTTTGCTGAAGGACAGGCTCCCTCCCCTGTTGCAACAGTCATATTTTAGCTGCCATTCCATGAGGCTACAGCAGCTAGATGAGAAGCTGCTCCATTGCTTCTGCTGAAAGTACTCATATTTGGATCTTCTCTGTGAATTGTTTCCATTCAGTCTGGCCATGTGGGCTTATGCAAATGGTGGTATGTAAATCATCTAAATAAAAATAATTTATCCCTGCATTTTGTATGTTTTCCTCTTCCCTCCTCTCCTTGTTCTCCTTTCGTGTCGTATCTTTTCATTTACTATTATGCAAGCTGCAAAGTAGCTAAAGAGATGGAAGAATAGCTCAGTCATTGAGATCAGCGGGTGGCAGGTTCCGTTAGGATCAGAGTTTTTAAAATCTCCTTTTCTTATTGCTTCCATCGTGCTGTCACGATTTGCGCCTCTGAGCACCTCCAGCGTGAAAATGCATCTATGTGGCGCCGTCTCCAAACAGCTTCCCCGTCAACTATTACAGGAGCATAGAGATGCCAGCTAAGCGATAGAGCGGCGTCACCCAGCCTCCACAGAAAACCGTGGCCAATATGGCGGCTTTTAAATTTTGGCCGGAAGTCTTGTCTGTCCCATTTCTTCATTCCTACCGCCTCTGGTGCTGCGCAGGCGAAGGCATGCCTAGAGCGGCTCTCCTGATGCAGCTCCGCCCCCTTTCCTAGTTCTCCAAGCCAATGGGGGGAGAGACAAAGGCGGCGCAACGAACCCTTCTGGCTCCCGCGCCGACCGCAAGCTGCCAGGCCCGCCTGAGCCAATAGGAGAGCGGAAGGGGTGGGGTTCCCCGCGGAGACGCGCGCAACGCCCGCGGTGCCGTCGCCGACTTGGAAACCGCCTGGCGGCTCGCTCCGGCGCGTGCGCACTTTCCCCCCCCCCCCCCCCCCCCCGCCCCCCTAACGGCCGCTCTGCGTGTCCTCCGACCCCTCCCCCCTCCGCTCCCAGGGGCAGTTGGGGGATGTCGGGGGCCCGCGAGGTGGTGACGCTCCAGTTGGGCCACTACGCCGGGAGCGTCGGAGCCCACTGGTGGGGGCTTCAGGTAATGTCAGAGGAGGATGCCTGTGATTGGGCAGGCTGGGGAAGGGGCGGGGCGAGCGTGTTTGCGCAGCTTCTCCGAGGGCCGTTGCTGTGAGGGGGAAAAATACTTGTTTACTTCACAAAATTTATACACCGCTTGACCGTAAAAAAATAAAAATAAAAGTCACCTCCAAGCCATAAAACGATAAAAATCAAGAAAAAACCCACAACACTACTGATAAAACATAACAAAATTTAAATACTAAAACAGGTTAAAATCACCTCAGCTTTCTTAGCACCTCCATAGGCCTGTCTCAACAGGATTTTTTAATCTATTTTCTTAGGCCTGTTCAAAGGCACCTGCTTGATCTCAATAGGCAGGGAGTTCCAAAGGGGAGCCGCCGCCATCTTACAATGTGGGGTGGGTATTGTGTGGCTCTGTGGCAGGGCTGGTTCCGCCGGCAGAAAGGTCGAGTGGGCCGGTGTGGGGCAAAGTAACCTCATAGGTACAACATGTCCCAAATAGGAGGTTTGTGGTTAGGCTACATCACAGGATAGTTGAATGAGCAAAATAAAAGGAGGTTTGGGGGAAGCCTACCTCACGTGGATGCTGTGGGTTAAACCACGGAGCCTAGGACTTGCTGATCAGAAGGTCGGCGGTTCGAATCCCCATGATGGGGTGAGCTCCTGTTGCTCAGTCCCTGCTCCTGCCTACCTAGCAGTTTGAAAGCACGTCAAAGTGCAAGTAGATAAATAGGTACTGCTCCGGCGGGAAGGTAAACGGCGTTTCCATGCGCTGCTCTGGTTCACCAGAAGAGGCTTAGTCATGCTGGCCACATGACGCGGAAGCTGTACGCCGGCTCCCTCGGCCAATAAAGCAAGATGAGCGCCGCAACCCCAGAGTTGGTCACAACAGGACCTAATGGTCAGGGGTCCGTACCTCACGTGGAAGTTGTGAGTAAAGTAGAAGTTTGGGGCTGGTTTCTCTCTCTGTTGAGCTTATTGTGAGAATAAAATAGGAGGGGTTTGGAGGCTAGCATACCTCATTTTTTGGCTGTCCTGAGTCTCCCAACATTGGATGTCCACAAGCATTTTGGAGAGAGGAAGGAAAGCTTTTCTCTAACCACTTTCTCCTTGTCATGCAGAATTGTATACATGTCTCCTCTTACATTTGCTCTAAACTAAAAGCCCCAAATAATGATGTCCTACAATATCTGGAGGGCCACAGGCTCCCCACCTGAGACTTAAACCTCTACTTGCACCAGTTCGAAGCATCTCTTACAAAATAAGTGGAATAAATACACCAAAGGGATCTCCATAGAGTACTTGCTGGTTTAGAACTCTTTTCTCATGTATTTTTAAAATTATTTTGTTCCCCCTTCCCAGGAAGCTTCGTTCTGCTTGGATTCTGCAACTGCACAATCAGATGAAGGGATTTGCCATGACGTCCTCTTCCGAGCGGGAAGAACCCTCCAGGGGCGAGAGACATACACACCCCGCCTCATCCTCATGGACCTCAAAGGTGGGTGATATACAGAATTGTGTAGTATGGTTTCTGGGAGAGTTTAGCCCAAACCCTCCTCTTCTTCATGTCATTTTCTGCATCCTGGAAGCCACATGTTGGAAGCAGGAAAACACAGACAGGCCACATTCCCTTGATGTACATACATTTGTTTTTATTCAAAGCATTTAGACCCTGCTTTTCTGGTGAAGTGGCTTACAAATCAATAAAAGAATGTAGTCCTGCCCTCAGGGTTACAAGAGATAAATGACATGACACACAAGGAAAAAAATGGATGGGGAGGGAAGAAGAAAAAGGAAATGAGCTCAGGCACAAATTCTTAAGACATTCCAGGTTACTTATCGTAACCTTGGGTGGAAGTGAGCCACATAGCTACAGGCCTTGGCAGTCCTCTGAGAAATATCCTGGCGGCCCAGCCTTCCTGGAAAAGCCAGACACTACCAACCTTTCAGGGTGGGACCTTGGCCTCTGAGGGTCTAGCTGAAATCTGCCAGCTGATTATCACTCGTGTTGCAGCCAAGATCTTGCTGACACTTGCTCTCAGAGCAGATGGTCCTGTGACTGTTCCTCACAAGGCAGGGACAACCAATGGTTTCTGTAAGCAAGGAGAAGCGGCCCAGCCCATTTGGTGAAAGCAGACAGCGAGTGGCTATTGCAGTTTCTGACTACTTGCTGCTGTTGTTATTGCTGGTATTTATTTATTTTATCCTACCCTTACTGCAAGGAGATCAAGGGGCAATGTATACAGTAAAAAGGTAAAGGTACCCCTGCTCGTACGGGCCAGTCGTGTCCGACTCTAGGGTTGTGCACGCATCTCACTTAAGAGGCCGGGAGCCAGCGCTGTCCGAAGACACTTCCGGGTCACGTGGCCAGCGTGACGAAGCTGCTCTGGCGAGCCAGCACCAGCGCAGCACACGGAAACGCCGTTTACCTTCCCGCTATAAAGCGGTACCTATTTATCTACTTGCACTTAGGAGTGCTTTCGAACTGCTAGGTGGGCAGGAGCTGGGACCGAAAGATGGGAGCTCACCCCGCCGCAGGGATTCGAACCACTGACCATACGATCGGCAAGTCCTAGGCACTGAGGTTTTACCCACAGCGCCACCCGCGTCCCGTTAATGTATACAGTACCCACCCCTTTTATCTTTGTAACAACCCTGTGAGGTAGGCTAGGTTCCAATAGATAGCCACAAGACCAATAAGTTTAGTGACTGGTCAGGCTGGCTGGCTTTATTTATATATTTAAATAGTGTGTGTATACCACTTCACAGTCATCTCTAAGTGGTGTACTGGAAACACGATGCAATTATACGCCTGTCCCCACTGTATAAGTTTTCTAATCTCCCTGGGACTTGGTCTTGGAAGCTGCTTTTCTAGCTAATTTCCTTCCTAGACTGCGTAACATACCATGCACTCAAAGCACATTACTCCCCCTGCCAAATCACTCTGGGAACAAGTTTGGTAAGGGTGCTGAGAATTGTAGTACTGGGGAAAACTACAGTTCCCAGGATTATTTGTTGGAAAGCCTTTGCTTTAAATGTATGGTGTGTACCACGGTGTGTATTACGTATGGTGTGTATTATGTAGGCTAAGTGTTGGCCCTTAGAGCTCCCCCGGCATAAAGTAAAAGGAAATGCCTCAATTCCTGTGGCCTCTCTTCTGATCTGAGATACTTGGCGTTCATTGTTATTATCTTGACAAGCAGCTTTCACAGCAACAGCGCTTTCTGTTTCTCTGCAGGGAGCCTGAGTTCTTTGAAGCAGGAGGGATGCCTGTATGCAGATGCAAAAACAAATACCCCTTTGACATGGTGAGTTCCTCCCCACCCCTGGAAAAAAACACGTATAAACAACTACCCTGTGCACAGCATAATCAGATCTATAGGATGGCTTACTAATGATTGTAGGGAAAACCTAATAACACAGCTGTCAATGCATTATTGATGAACAGAGGTGAGCATAGTCTAGTATACAAAATGGACTCCTGATGTTTCTGATTTCAACTTTTAAAAAATGTTTCAAGTCCCTATGGTTGTAGACAGGTTATTGCTACAATTCTGGAGGCTAGGAGATGTCAGGCTGGGCATGTTATTCTTTTCACAACACTTCATAAAAACATGTTATTCTGTTCCCCAACACTTCATGAACATCAAGACATTTTCTACAATATTGATGGGAAAGGAAAACTAACAAACCCAATGTTTCTGTGAGGGAAACATTATTCAACAAGTTAAAATTAACAGAAAATCTTGTTATTCATCATGTATAAAGAACCGAAACTTTACTAAGCACCTTAAGGTAAAGGTAAAGGTACCCCTGCCCGTACGGGCCAGTCTTGCCAGACTCTGGGGTTGTGCGCCCATCTCACTCAAGAGGCCGAGGGCCAGCGCTGTCCGGAGACACTTCCGGGTCACGTGGCCAGCGTGACAAAGCTGCATCTGGCGAGCCAGCGCAGCACACGGAACGCCGTTTACCTTCCCGCCAGTAAGCGATCCCTATTTATCTACTTGCACCCGGGGGTGCTTTCGAACTGCTAGGTTGGCAGGCGCTGGGACCGAGCAACGGGAGCGCACCCCGCCGCGGGGATTCGAACCGCTGACCTTTCGATCGGCAAGTCCTAGGCGCTGAGGCTTTTACCCACAGCGCCACCCGCGTCCCACTAAGCACCTTAGACAGATAAAAAAATCTCATTCTCCCTGCCCACATGTATAATGACTAGATGCTGTGACAGAAAAGGAAAAAAGTGGTGGGAACGGAAGAAGAAAGCTAGCAAAATCAGACACCAAGTCTTGGAAGTTTTAATCTGCCTAATTACACTTGCTAGATTTGGGGCAGCGGTGGTGTGGCACTCTAGATCCTGTGTGTTTTAAAGGCAGCAGGGGAGGGCAGTATTCTGCACTCCACATAACCCTTTCAATCTCTGCTGCAATTTGTGCAGAACCATGTGGTTAAAAGGCTCAATTTTTCAGGAAGGGAAATCTGACGACGCACCAAGAAGACCCATCCCCTGCGAACCCTTTCCTGCCAGACCTCAACAGGCTGGAGGTAAGATATCCTCTACCCCTGGAGCTTCACTGTTTCTTTTCTGCCCTTGAACCAGCGTTGTTAAACCTGGAGCTTTTGCTTTGGTGGAAATTCCTGTGTTGCTGGCAATCCTTCTTGGAATTAGGTGCCAACACTCGCTTTCCACTATCTGTTAAATGCCAAGGGCAGCTGGGGAAATAGCCCCTAGCTTATATTGTTTTAAAAGAGTTAGACCAATTCCCAGAGAAGTCTAATGACAGCTGTTAGCTATGAGGGCTGTATTGTAAGCTTCAGGTGTGTAAGCTGCCACCAGCATCTGGAGGGCTACAGGTTCACTTCTCCTGAGTTACCAGCAGCTATATGGATCTCTTGATTCCTTTATGGCTAAATCACAGCCTCAGGTCAGAATGTCTCTCTCTCTTTTCAGGATAACAGACCACCCAATGGCGGTTTTGCTCCAAGGACCCTTCCTGGTGGTAAAGATGTGTGTGTGCTCTGCATGCATGGCTTCCTGCAGGGGTAGAATGGGCAGATATGTTTTCAAAGGGTATTTTAAGGAAGGCTTCTGATCCGTTCACAAGGTATTCCAAGTTTTGGCTTCATTTTCTAGCCAAATCCATTATTTGTGGTTGCCTTGGATGCCTCTGGCAATTGCAGAAAACATAGGCTATGAAGGGGTGTTAATCCCTTTTGCTGGGCTGCTGCAGTAAGTCACGCCTAGACGGCTATCACCACCTACAAAAGCCTGAATAGTAAGTGAAATAAATTGTGGTTCCTTTTCTCTATGTTGGGGGTTGGATAAAAGAGAGGAGGTTTCTCCCCCATGGGCAGAACTTATTGTGGAAGTGCTGGTGTGCTCACCTGATAACAGAGAAGCACTTGCCACCGGTGAGCAGGCTGGTAAATTGATGGAGCCATTTCCACCCAGCTAATACTTGTGTTCTGAAGCCATTTTGGCACAGTATATAAATTAATAGATGGTGGTGATAACCATTCTGCTTCCAGGCAGACCTCCGCTCCGTGAGAGGCAGGATGAGACTTCAAAGATGCCTTGCTCAGAGAGCAGGACATGCTTCTGGTCGGATTTCCTCCGCACACACCTGCACCCTCGTAGCATAGTAACCATCTACCAGTACAATCACGATGGGTAAGAAATGTTTCTCAGTATTCTGGGCTACCTTTTCCCTGGGCGGGCCAGAAGATGCTGGCTAGAATATTGTCTGCCCTGCTCTGGAAGGTGCCTTTGGAACGAAGCTGCCACTTTTCTTTCAGGGATTCCAGCCGGCTGGAGACTTTTGGACAAGGGGAGAAGCTGCTACAAGAGGGCACATACCTTGAGGAGCTCGAAGACAGGCTCCACTTCTATGTGGAAGAGTGTGACTACCTACAGGTGAGCATTTGCTATAGTTTCTTGTTCTGCCCAGAAGGGTGGGTGGTGCCATGGGGTGAGGTCCAGCTCACTTGAGAAACAGCAGTAAAGCAGGCCCTGATGTCTAGTCCCAGAGCAGGGGTGGATAATCTGTGGCATTCTGTTGCTGGACTACAACTCCCATCATCCCTTGCTGGCTGGGGGCTGGTGGGAGTTGTAGTCCAGCATTTGGAACGCCATGGTTTCCACAGCTGTGCCATAGAGGCTGCACAGTGGCCCAGTTTCCAGGGTTTTGCAGGTGGTTATTGCATTTTAGATATTGGGCAACTTCTTGGCAAATAACAGTTTCCTCCTTCAGCCTGGAACTTGGGGCAGGGAGCAGCTCCTCCTGAAGAAGCTGCTCAGGCCCTCGGCCATGACATCACTGCTCATCCCCTTCTCTCCCTTTCCCGCCCCCCTCACACCAGCCAGGGAGAGGCCTGCAGGCTGAAACATCTGGTGCTTAGATGAGAGGCTGTTCCAGAAACCTCTGGTGCATCCTGCTATTCAGCACTGTTCCCTTTGTCTGCTCTCTTTGTCTCCTGCTCCAGCTCACCAGCTTGCCTTCCACCCCTGGGATGAGGCAAGCTCACTGGAAAAGCAATGGAGCAGCCCATTTCAATAGCACTGCTTAATTCTTAGGCAAACTGTGTCTGTGTCTTGGCCAGGATGTGGCACCACCCAGGTTTAACATGCCAAATCTCAACAGCACCCAATCTCCTGGGGCATTTGTCCCTTCAGCATGGGGAAGGCTGTGAAGCAGCTGAGATTATATGTGGCACAGCCTGGGCTTGCAGCAGTGTGCAGACACCAACTCTTGAGTTGTCAGGTCACCCCAATTTCGCCTGCTGATCACAACGTATCTGCACACTTTCCTCCTTTCACAGGGATTCCAGGTTCTCTGTGACCTGCACAACGGATTTTCGGGGGTTGGGGCAAAGGTCACGGAGCTGCTTCAGGATGAGTATGCAGGGAAGGGAGTCCTGACATGGGGGCTGACGCCAGTGCTTAACGGAGCCGTAAGTATGCCCCCCTCTATGCCAACTCTTTGCTCTTCCCTCCCCTCCTGAAAAATGTTATTGGTTAGGAATGAAAGCAGTTCAGAGATCTTCTCACTAAGAACGAGTGTTGTGTAGAGGATGGAGGGCTGGGCTTAAGCTGGGAAGATAAATGTAGCTGGACATACACCTGACTAAATATAAGCAGACCTGATTGAATATAATTGTTTATAACAGAATATAATAAATATGATTAAATACATTCCAGGGATCATCCTAAGCATTTATTGGCTAGTTAATATTATACTCCTCTCACAGTAAAGCTCTATAAAATCATATAAACTATTCCTCTTCCTGATATCCCTCATTCCCACTTAACATATTGGGACACTAAATTCCATTTATTCACAGTCTCCATGTTTCTCTCCTTAACTTTCAGCAATGCTCTTAGCTTTATTATACTGAATTGCTCCCAAAGTTTCCTGATCAAATCACTTTTAGCTTGGCTTATAGGCATTTTTCCATGGTCTAGCATAGAAGATTCTAGCCATCGTTATAAAGTACAATACCCCAAGACCAATATATAGATTTGATTTTCCTTTTCATGTGATTCAGTAAACACATCAATGCATCTAGTGGGAAAACAGTTCAAAAATATTTATTGAAGAACTTAGTTAAAACATCAGAAACAGGATGAAAGGAAATGATAATTAAGTAACTTAGTTTTGACAACAAGCAGAATTCTTAATTAGTTGATGTCTAGAAAGATCTTAGATTAATCTATTAGCTCTTCTTCAAGATTGTGTAGTCAGTTCATTAATAAGATATTTAGGTAAAAGTTAATTAGTTACTCAAAGACCTACTTATTAGATATTTGAAGGCAGGAGAGAGAGATGCATAAGTGGTAGCCTTAGGACTCTTATTTCCTAATTTACTATGGGTTATAGCCTACTAATTTGTTCTCAGAGGAGACCTATTGAAACTAATGGCCCTAATTTAGTAATGCCCATTAATTTCAATGGGTGTATTCTGAATGATATTGGATGCAACCCCATTTGATGAATGCTGAAACAAATCCTTTAGAAGCGCTAAGCGTATGAAGTTAGCACATAGTTAGTCTGGAAATACCTGCACTTGGATCCAGAGCAAACTTTCATTAGAATGGGCTCTCTTTGTCTCACTTCCCAGTCCCCAATTGCAAACTGTTTCTCCCTTCCATATCCTGCACCTCCCTAACTGTTTTGTTGGACTGTCTGTCCCATGTTCTGTAATTTGTCTTGTTGAAAATAAATAATCTCAATGTCAATTCCCCCCCCCCCAAAAAAAAAGAAATTGCATAAAGACAGACTCACTGTTCCCACTTACACCAAGTACGCACTGAGAGTTTTGTGCAACACTACCCTTCTGGCGTGACTGATTTTCTACCACCTTGCAGATTCCACAAAGGAATTTTTACAGGCTCATGAACACAGTCTTGGCGATGGTCCATCTTTCCAGCCACAGTTCGCTCTTCTGCCCCTTGTCACTATACGGAAGCCTGGGGCTCAGACCAGCGCCCCCCATCACACTCCCATACGTGCGCTATGAGGTCAGTATTCCTGCAGGTGGACACCTGGGTATGCCTGCGCACACACATGGAGGATGGAGGAATAAGAACTCCTTTGAGCTGTGTGTGAAGTTTGTGCATCCTTTACCACCTTCCCTCATTTCCCCTGGTCCTGCTTCTAAAGATCCTCATAAGTTCTTTTCCTTAGTATCAAACTGGAATTTCAGCCATCAGAATTGTCTTTTTGCAATGCACAGTGCACTAGACTCAAATAGCATCTGTTGGGAGCAGAAATCGGAACTTTGGGGAGGAGATATTCCTTGATATGACTGTGCCTTGATTTTATAACCCTCTGCAGGCAGCACTGGACTATCACACGAGTGCCATCCTCGCCACAGCCCTGGACACGGTCACTGTTCCCTACCGGCTCCAGACGTCAGCCATCTCCATGTCACATCTTGCTGAGGCCCTGAATTTCTCTGGGCGGAAGGTACTACGTGATTCTCTTTGAACTCCTGCCATTTCCCTAGCCAACCCTTCAATCACTCAAAAGCATGGTTGGAAGTTGCAGGATTTCTAATGTAAAATGAGAACAGCTTCCATCAGGACCAGGAATGTGCACTCAGTTACTAAGTGCCTTAAACGTTCCAGCACTAGTTTGTCTGGATTAGCTTTTATAGCTTATACCAATTTGGACTATTGGACTTTCTGGTTCACTCAGTGTTGTCAACCCTGACTGGCAGCAGCTCTCCAGGGTTTCTGGCAGGGAGTCTTTCTCCAGCCCTACCTGGAGATGCCAGGGATGAAACCTGGCACCTTCTACATGCAAAGTCTTTTAAAATAGGAGTTTAAATGCAGTAATAGTGACATATTTGGAAAGAGAATCCTCCCTGTGGGCCATCAGATACCGGCAGGGATGAAATTTCACCCCCATCAGAACATCCTTTTGGGGAAATCTGCCAGATCACCGTTTTGCTTCATAATTAGGCCCCAATTTTGACCAATCAGTGCACTGAAGGCAATGAAACCAGTTTATTTCTTTTTTTGCTCTGTGTGCAAAAAAGCTTAATGGCTTTTAAAACTCAAAATTTTCTCCAAGTTGGGTTTTTCTTTCCCTTCCAAGCATCATCTGGCCCACTTGCTGGAGTCCCACTCTTGTGGCGCACCTTGGTAGCTTCCGGCATTTTTACTTGTTCTGGTACACAGCACTATGGGGGTAACCTGTCAGCGCTTTGGAGAAGTCAGTCCCTTCTAGTCCTACATCTGCTGGTGATCAATGTATGCCTCCTCTTCCAGGTAGCAGCTGCAGTAGCAGCTGTACCATTTCCTGTGGCACAGGAGCAGTCCCTTCCTGATGCTCTGTGCAACCAGCAGCCTGCCATGCCCTGGAGCCCACTGTCTTCCTGTGGCGAGCAAAGAGAGAGCCACTGCTTCGCTCAGTCTGTCGTGCTGAGAGGAATCAGCAAGGAGCACCAAGTCAGGTAAGAGGTTTGGGTGGGTGGGGGTTCTTCCTTCAGTGGTGGCAGGGGAGTGGCCTAGAGTGGGTTACTCCTCTCACTTTTTGCAGAGCTATGCAGATGACTTTAGTACAAACACACATACACATCCCTACAGCCTTGTCCCATTCCCTATTTTGCGTCTCTTGCAGCAATTCCCCTCCAGGCACTGAGCCAAAGTCTGTCCTCCACATGTGTGAGACTGGACAGGAGGTGCTGGCCCGCTACTTGTACACCGTCTCCCCCAGAACCTTGAGGTTAGTAAAACAGGAAAGGTGGGGGGGGGTATAGGAAAGGTGGTGACCGGGCTTCTGTCCCTAATGCTTGTTTTGTGCTTGCGGAACAGCACATCGCACTTACTTCGAGGCCCTTGCAAGCTGCTGGCTCCCTACCCCCAGTTCTTCTCTCCTCTCCTCAACAAGCATGGATTCCTCTTGGAGAAACCTTCAAGCTCTTCAGCAGGTAAGAAGCCTGGGCTCTGGATAATACAGTAGAAGGTGGTCACTCAGCTGAGAATGTGAAGTCTCAGGTTTGTGTTTGGCCCGTTATAACTTTTGTGCTGAGAGGTAAGGAAAAGTGGGAATGTGGAGTTCTGCGAGGTAACGTGTTAGAAACTCACTTGAAACTATCTTGGCACTTTTACTGTGGCTGCACTCCTGACCCCACTTTCTGCAGAAGTCAGCTTCACTGTACTCAGAAAGACTTGCTTCTACATAAACTGGGTCAGGGCTGCACTGTGGAAGTTCTGGGATGATGGGTAGGGGCCTAAGTATTTGTCCTCTCCTCCCAGTTCAGTAGAAGAGTTTTACAGACAGCGGCTCCCACTTTCAGTTCCCAGCAGTTCCAGTTTAAAAAGGACCATGGCCCATCACTGCCAGTTGGCATAGCTCAGGGCTCAGGAGCCTGTGGCCTTCCTGTTGCTGAACTGCAGCTCCCCTCATCCTTGACCATTTGCCCTACTGCCTGGGGCTGATGGAGTCCGACAAGTTATTCAACCCTTCTTTATACCCCTGTGCTTTTAATGTGCGATTGATCCCTGATTGGTTGGGGCATGTGCATAGGACATGAGTGTGGCCCTCCATGTGTTGGACAACAGCTCCCCCTCACCCCTTGGGGTTAGTCTGGAGGGCATGAGGCTGGGAAGGGCTTGCATAGATCATATGTGCAGCAAGTTTGGCAGGAAGCTAATTCAGTGACTAGCCAAGTATTTCCCGTTTAATGTTTTCCGTCGCTTTCCCACCACTGTGTTGCAGAAACATTGATTATCAATAGGCCAGCATTGTTCCAGTGAAGCAAGGCTTGCTGGTATTCTCTCTCCCTCCCTTTTGCACTAGCACAAGGCAAGAGTTGGGGGGGGGCACTAGCCTCATTTGGAAGATGGGTTACGCTGCACCATTAACAAGTCTACGGGGGCAGTAGACACAAAGGTGCTCAGGCACTGCTACCGTCAGAATGGGTTTTCTCAAATCCTTTCATTCTCTCCTACACAGCTGTTGAAAGTATCCCTGTCTTCGGAGCCCTCCAGTCCTTGGCTATCCTGCGTAAAACCCTTGGCAGTTTCTACGAAGAGCTGCGCCAAGTTGACGTCCGGCGGTGGGCAAGCTTTTTCTCGGTAGGAGTTGAAATGGATGACTTTGAGGAAGCTCTGGAGCAGCTGAGGACACTGTCTCACTGTTACAAAGAGAGCGGGGGCTCAGCAGCAGATTCGGAGGATGAGACGGACTGAGTGTGTGCGTATTTTCTGCAGTGCCTTTGAACAGGAAAACATCTGCTAGCCCTTGCACACATTTATAAAAACAATAAATCCCCTAATCCAGTCTCCTCCATTATGCATCATGTCTTGTGCTACTAAGGCTGTTAAGCTAAAGGTATTTTCAAAAAAGTTATCTGCCTGACCTTCAGGCCTGCAGTAACCTGACAGATTCTGTGCACAGAGGTAAGAAGGTGCTCTTCATCTTCTACAACAGGAATACTTTTTATTCCTTAAAATACAACTGCCACAATAAATATTCACTCAGAAGCAGCACATAGAGAGAATGTACATATTTTTCCTACTATTTAAAATATTTACACCAGCCATTATCCAAGAAAGAGTGCAGCCTACATGACTTCCATCTCACAGCAGACCCCACTTTTCTATGGAAGGGGGAATCTTTCGAGGTGACTTCAAGTTTGATGCGGGAGGTGGGGGGTCAGATGGAGTTCTCTGGAGCCAAATGCAAACAAGATTGCCCAGCCATCTCCATTCCTCTTCAGTAGTAGTACTGGCTCACGCTTTCAAAAGCCTTGCTCCTCCTGCTCCTCCTCAGAGAGGACTGGGTCTTTGTCAGAAAGCTGGTCAGTGTTGCTGGTGCTCATTCCATCTTCTTCGTCCTCTGAGCTGACATCACAAGCCGTGTGAAATAAAGTCATCAGTTCCCTGAACCGATGGGCGACCTGAGAGCAGAACAGGGTTGTAATGGAGGGAGACAAGGTGAAACAAGCAAATTGCCTCCGAAGCTAATCTAGTCTACAACTGATACCATTTCAATTTTTTTAGATGAAGGTAGGAAAATTAGGCACACCTAACTTCTACTCTAAATCCACCACCGAACAAGAAATCTGTATTTCCTGGCTCGTAGAATAAACCCTGTACAGTATTCAAATACAGGATAATGTGCCCCCAACGATTGGCTATGGGCATAGAGGGATCTCTGAATATTGCCAACTGTCTGGCTAAGATTGAAACACAGGGATTCCCTGCTCAGTTAAACTTTCTTCTTGGAAAGTGTCCTTATCTGTAAACTGCATTTCATCCTGTCACTCAGTGCAGATTTTTTAAGGGACCACAGCACACAATTTGCAGAGCAGCTTGCCATGGATCCTATTTATTTTGTGAAATTGGAAATATGTGCAATCCTAACTGCATGGGTAAAGTGTCACCAGTTGTATCTATGGACCCAGGGATTCCTAAGCTTTACAGAAGAACTCAACGCTGACTTCCGGCGAGGCAGCATGGCGGCAGCAGCAGAAGAAAAGAGCTCCTGAAGCCAGCCACATTAAAAGGCTCTGTCTGGCCAATTCCCGGACCCCCAAGATTGCTGCTGCCAACACTGCCAGCGGAGAGGTATTGGGGGTGCCCGGGCATCTATCAAAGGAGCCAAAGCACCCCCCCACGACCTTGATTGAGCCGGAAAGGCACCCGACCCCCCCCCCCCCAACAGCCGAGAGGAGCTCCAAAACCAGGAGGACAGTTGAGCTAACGCAAAGAGGGAGAAAGAAAGGGAGAGAGAGGAAGAAAAAGAAAGAAAGAAAAAGGAGCCCCAAATTTACCGTTGCTGCCCCCATCTCTGCCGACAGGAAAGCAGAGGAGAGGTAGGTGAGCACGGTGAAGGCTTCAGGGAAGAAAAGGGAAAAAAAACGCACGTGGCTGAGCCCTACCGGGAGCTCCAGCGGCAAGGAAAACCCAGAGAAGCTGCATAACAAAGGAGGAAAAAAAAAACTACCCTTTTCCCCCTTTCTTTTCTTTTTTTTTTTAACTCCCCCCTTTTTTAACCCCTTCCTCCCCCCTTTAAAAAGGAATATATATATTTCTTATCCCTCCCCCCCCATATACCTACTTTTGAAAAGAGGGGCCACTGCTGCTGCAGCCACCCTTTATTTGAATCTTTATATTTATTTCTATCTTTTCTACACACTACTTAAAGACACACTTTTCCACACACACACCCTCAATTTAAACCTCATTTTATTTCCACCTCAAACTCCCATCTTAAGATTTAAAATGGCAGTACCCAGAAAACAACCCTGAACCATCACAGGCCATTTCCTGGGACTGCCACTTCGCCCCAGACTTTCCACTCTCTTTTACCTACCCTCTTTACCTACACTTTACTCATTTTTTAAAAAAATAAAATAAAAAGCTCTATCTAAAGACAACCCCCTTTTTCTTTTCTTTTTTTTTACCTTTAATTCTCATTTTTATCTTTTACCCGTACATTTTTAATTACTTTTTTACAAACAAAAAATAATAACAATAATTAGGGGGAAATATTATTATTATTTTGGGGGGAAAAAAACAAAACCAAACCATACAATTATTATTCTTTTCTTTCCCTCTTTCTCTTTTTAAAGCTCTTGTTGGTTTGTTCTTGAAGGGGGAATCTTTTGCCCCCAGCTACGACCACCACTCTCTTTTAAAACAAAAATTTCCTCCATATCACTGCTATTGCTATTGATACTCTCCCCCTCAACTTCCCCCTTTTTTATTTTTCTCTCCCATCTCTCTCTTCACCCCTCCTCATTTTTTCCCTTTATTCCACCTTTCACTTTCCATCCCCAATTTTGTTTTCTATCCCTTTTATTTTTAAAAATCAACCCCCCCCCCTTTTAGCCTGTTCATCAGTTTGTTTTTGAGAAGGGAGCCCTTTCCCCCCCACCCCCTCTTTTAAAATAAGACTCTCCCCCCCATACCATTGCAGCAGCTCACCCTCTCCCCCTCTCTTTTCTCCTCCTTCCTTTTCCCACCCTTCCCCTTCCCCCTCTCCTTTTCTCTCCCTCCTCCCTCTCTCCATCCCCCCCTTCCCCTAAAGGAAACGCATACACACATTCATATCACCCTATCATAATTTGCCCCCCTCATACTATAGCTAAAACTACTGCTGCATTCTAATACCGCTGATATTACTGTACTTTCTCTCTCTCTCTCTCTCTCTCTCTCTCTCTCTCTCTCTCTCTCTTCTCTTCTCTTCTCTTCTACTCCAATCTCCTCTCTCCCCCCGCCTCCCCCCTTTTTCTTTCTTTCTTCTTTTTCTTCCCTTTCCCCCCCTCCACCCTTTACATATACCCTATCTGTCTGCCTCTGTTTCTGAGTGCACTCCCAACCCCAACTTCCACCTTAACTGGACCCCAATACCCCTTTTGGGCATATACAACCCCCTCCTAAACACATATTTCCCCTGGCCCCACCCCTCTAATCTCTTGCATCTCTACCTGCTAACCTCCCTCCCTTTATATGAACTGTCTGTCCGTTAGTATACCCATCTCTGCTTACCTGCCCCCCCCGCCTCGGCGGCACCGCTGAGGCATCTACAGAAGCCCTAGAGAAGTTCTTAAAACACAGGCTAGAAGTGACACAAATGACCACCTAATCCAAACGCTCTGTAAAAGCCACCAGCCAACAAAGCCTGATCAGCTCAGCAACCCAACAATACCCAGGAATCACCACTGCCACAACTCCTAACCACCACACGCCCAACCCCAAGAGGACGCCAAGCCAACCTCAAACCAAAACCATCAGGGACACCGAGATGACACCAACCAGGGAGATGGCAAACAATGCTAAGATGGTAACTCCCCTTCAAGATGATGACCACCCAATAACGAAACGAGATCTGAGGGAAATGGAAGCAAGATTAGAAGAAACACTGAAGGCCACAATGGCT
Organism: Podarcis siculus; assembly: GCA_034642415.1. NCBI lineage: Eukaryota > Metazoa > Chordata > Lepidosauria > Squamata > Lacertidae > Podarcis > Podarcis siculus. The sequence continues at coordinate 26,168,227 of JAXCMG010000019.1, read as the reverse complement.
CCCATGCAGGTACTAATCAACAATCTAACCTCCAAAGTGGACGCTCTAGAGAACAAGAACCAAATGCAAGAAAGGATAATAGAACAATACCGGGAGGAGAACGCACGTGTGAACAAGAAACTGGACGAACTGGTAAACCAAATGGAAGCAGAACACAGAGAGATGAAAATTAAGCAAGCGGACCTTGAAGACCGCAACAGACGTTGTAACATCCGCTTCCGCAACTTTCCTGAAAAAACAGAGGAGAAAAGCCCAGCAGACCTAATTATACGCTGGCTGAAAAACACAATCCCAAGCCTGAAACTTGAGGCAGATGACTTGGAGAGGGCTCACAGAGCCCTAAAACCTATGCCAAAACCCAGCGCCCCCCCAAGAGACATCATTGTATGCTTCACACGCTACAAAAAGAAGGAGGAGATATGGCACCAACTCAGAAACTCAAGCAACCTTCGATATGGAGAAACCCCCATTCTGGCCTTACAGGACCTATCTCAGGATACCCTAAACCAGAGGAAAAGCCTGCGCCCATGCACCCAGCGTCTCCAACAAGCAGGGATCAAATACCGATGGGGCTTCCCCTTCCACCTCATTGTAACAACTAATACAACACAACACATGGCTACCAACATACCTGAGGCCCTGCAACTACTAAAGAACCTTGAACTCGACCTCCCACCAGAATGGCAACCGACAAACCCACCAAGTGACAGCCCCAACCACGAGGAAACAACAGCAAACAACTGGACAACGGTACAGAAGAAAAAGATACAACAGAAGCGGCGCAACAACGCAAACCAATACAGGCAAGCATCATGCTCAGAACCGTCCCGCCGACCATACGACACAAGAAACCAGACCAAGATTAACCAAACCAATTCATCGCAGACGGACAACCCTACAACAACAACAACCGCAGCTGAATGAAGAAACCAGGAAAAAACCACAAACTGAAGGACTGGTGATCCCCCCCTTTCCCCCTCTCCCCCCCAAACATAGATTTAGTTAACACCATCAGCATCCCCCCCAACCCCGCACCCCCACAGAAATCCCCACCCCAACACCAGTCCAGACGACCTCAACCACATTCCCCATCACCCACACCTTCAACACCCCCATACTCCATACTAGGGAAAAACAAATCCTCCAACCTTAATAACACAACCCACAATCAGGCTAAAATCTGATACCCAACCAGCACTATGGTGGCACCAGAGCGTACCAACACCCACATCCCCACCCCAACACACCAACAATGTTGCTTATAACACTGGCAACATTGCTTATGAACCTTATACCTGACAGCGACACTACAAAGTCACTTCACACTGTCTCGCTGATCACCCCCTATCGCAAACAACAGGGGGGATGGCCTGTCCTTGAACACGGCCTTCCACACCAGCTGAGACCTAGGACCAACTGGCTAAATGGCAGATGGTCTAAAATACCCCAAACAAACACCTATATGACTACATATAGGAAACTCTCTACAACTTACCCCCTACTCTTTAACCCAAATCTTACTCTAACCCCATTAGCCCCCCACCCACCACACCCTAGGTCAGCGCAACCTCACTGGTTCTTTAAACAACACGAAGAGAGAGACACAAGACAACCCAAACGGGTTGGCAGGGAATCGCCCCACATAATAGATAAGCAAGATGGCTAACCTAAAAGCAATCACATTAAATGTGAGGGGGCTGGGAAACCCCATCAAAAGAAAACGCATCACCTCATACATAAACACCATGAAACCACACATCACCTTCCTACAAGAAATACACAACCCACCCAAAGGCAGCAAACTCCTGAGCGACCCCCGCTTCAGTCAACAGTGGGTCGCACAAGGCTCAGGGAAAGCTCGCGGTGTAGCCATAATACTCAGTAGAGACCTGAACTTCACTGCCACAACAGTCCTCAAGGACAAAAAAGGCAGATTCATTTTCGCTAAAGGGACACTTGATGGCAAAATCAAACTGACAATCGGCTCCATATATGCCCCAAACACGAAACAATTAGAATTCTTCCAGAAGACACTAAACAAATTCTTCTCCTTCTCTGAAGGGGAAGCAATCCTAGGAGGGGACCTCAATCTAAATATGAAAGGTATATCCCTGAAAGATATCCACCCCACAGCCCCATGGGCAACCTTCCTCCGAAGGAAACCCCCAACAATTAGGAACTCTTACAAGTTACTAAAAATGCTAAAAAACAGGGGTCTCTACGACATTTGGGGTGAGCAAAACCCGGGAGACATCAGCCATACATTCCAATCGGGACGCCATGACACAGTGTCCAGACTGGACAGCATTCTACTCACACAGGGTCTGATTCCCTCAGTAGAATCAACAAACATAGGTAACATTAAAATCACAGATCACGCCCCAGTAGAAGTCATCATTAAAATAGGAGAAGGAACACAAACCACCCCATCATGGTCCTTCAGCCCCATCCTAACTACAAACAAACAAATTAGAGAGAGTCTCACAAAAACCCTCCAAAACTACTTCAAGGAAAATGATGTAAACAATATAACAACCCCCCTCCTATGGGACGCAATGAAAGCGGTCACCAGAGGAGCTTGCATAAAAGAGAAAACATTCCTTAAAAAACAAACCTCCTCAAAAATTAGCAAAATAGAACAAGACATCACAGCCCTCTCATCACGCTACAAACAAACAGGATCTAAAAAACTCCTCAAACTTATAGAACAAAAAAGGAGAGAACTAGACTCCCTAGAAATTAACAAAACAATGATCAGCATTCTATACTCTAAACAACGCTTCTACGAATATGGAGGGAAAAACTCCAGATTACTAGCAAATAGATGTAGGAAAAAAGCACTCAAAACAAGAATACACTGCATCACCAAAAAAGACGGCAACATAACATTCTCCCCCAAAGAAATAATCTCAGAATTTGCAGAATTTTACTCCAACCTATACACCTCCCGAAACCCACCAGAGAAGGAAATCAAAAAATTTCTAGCAGGACTGACCATGCCTACCCTAACTGATGAGGAGCGGGAATTCATGGACAGCCCTATCACCCCAGAGGAAATAGATGCAGTCCTCAAAAAACTGAAACCACATAAGCCCCAGGCCCAGACGGCTTCACAGCAGAATTCTATAGGAAATTTAAAGAACCCTTGATGCCCTACATGACCCGCCTATTCAACGACATCATAAAAGGGGGCCCCATCCCCAAAACCTGGACCCACTCCAAAATAGTCTCCATCCCAAAACCACTAAAAGACAGCCTCAAAGTAGAATCATACCGCCCAATCTCATTAATAAACCAAGACTACAAGATATTCACATCAATCTTGGCCAACCGCCTAAAAATCTTCCTACACAAGTTAATAGCCCCAGACCAGACTGGCTTCGTCCCTGGCCGCAATATAACAGACCCCATCAGGAAACTACTGAACCTGATCGAACACAGCAAGGCAACCAAACTCCCATTGACAATTATGTCCCTAGACATCCTCAAAGCCTTTGATTGCTTAGAGTGGAAATACATATTAGCAGTACTAACCAACATGAAATTTGGCCCCAACTTCCTACAGATCCTCAAACAAATATACTCCCAAGCCTCAGCAAAATGCAGAACTAACAATATGGATTCTAATACTATAGCTATCCAAAGAGGCACAAAACAAGGATGCCCACTGTCTCCCTTCTTATTTATCCTGGCTCTGGAACCCCTAGCAATCCGCATCCGAGCGGCCACAGACATCAAGGGAGTGGAAATAAAAGGCAGAACCTATAAATTAGGGCTCTTTGCAGATGACCTAATGGTCACAACACCAGACCCCATAAGCACAGCAACCTCCCTAATCAGAGAACTCAACACATTTGCAATGGTGTCGGGCCTACAGGTAAATTTTACAAAGTCAGAAGCTATGTGCTTCAACACCCCTCCTCACACCCAAAAAGAACTCACGAAGGTCACCAAAATAAAACTTTGCCACACCAAGTTCAGATACCTAGGGGTACAAATAACCAGAAACCTCAATAAATTGTACCTCCACAACTACAAGCCCCTGTGGCAACAAATTAACAAAGACCTAAAGAGATGGAATAACTTGAATTTCACTTTCTCAGACAAAATAGCCATGATCAAAATGATCACACTCCCAAAACTAACCTACCTATTCCAAACCCTCCCAATCTGGATCCCCTCAACCCAACTTCGCAGTTGGCAGAGAAAACTACACTCTTTCATCTTCTCACATAAAAAACCAAGAATAAGCCCCAAATACCTGCACCTCCCCACCTCAGAAGGAGGATGGGGAATCCCCAACATAGAAGCATATTACATTGCCAACCAAATACGCCATATAATCCCATATATACTAGAAGATGAGACAAAACAATGGGTACAGCTAGAGAGGGACACAATTGAAAACACCTGCACCACAACATACCCACTCCTCCCAAACAAACTAAAGAAAATTCCCACAACACTTAACAGGTACACACAGACCATGCTCAAAGCATGGAAAACACAAATAGGCAAACTATCCCCAACCCCATCCCCACTAATCCCCCTGGCGTACCACCCATTATTCCACCATGCAGCACAAAACCTCCAAATAAAAACCTGGCGAGCCAAAGGCTTATATCGCCTAATAGACTTTTATAAAAATAACAAACCCCTGTCAACACAAGAAATACAAGACAAACTAGAAGACACCCAAATGCCCTGGTTAACACAACACCAACTACATGCCCTCTTAAACAACCCAACAGTAAAATCAGCAGCAACTAGGCCCCTGACAACCTTCGAAAACCTCCTCCTAACAACAAAGGGAAACGGTAAAGGGACAGTATCCGCAATATACAAAATACTACTCCAAAATCCCGCAAATCCCCTAGACGCAATCAAAAAACAATGGGAGAATGACATAGGCTATGAGATTAACCCCACTCAATGGACCAGAATGTGGTCTAAACCCCCCTTTAAATCCATATCAACGAAAAGAAAAGAACTCACACTGAAACTCACCTACAGGTGGTACCTAACACCAAGGAAACTAGCGCTAATACACCCAGGAACCTCACCAAAATGCTGGAGAGGGTGCACCTCCACAGGCACATACCTCCACATGTGGTGGGAGTGTCCCAAAATCCAACTATTCTGGACGACAACCATACAAGAAATATGTACAATAACTAAGCAAGTAATAGACATCACCCCAGAACTGGCCCTACTAAACATCTTCCAAGACAACAATGCCCATTTACACCACAAAGAACTCATAACCCACCTGCTCTCAGCAGCCAGAAATACCATAACCAGACACTGGAGAGACCTGTCAGGAGTAAGCATGGACCAATGGTACCAAACAGTATGGGAAACAGCCCTACTAGAAAAATTAACTAATAAACTGAAACTGACACGGGGACAAACAGAAGAAGACACCTTCACCCCGGTATGGCTCCCCTTTATCACACACACAGCCCAACAGGACAATGACAATAATCCACCAACAGCATACAAATCAATATGGCTAACCTGATCCAAAACACCCACCCACCCCACTCACACACGAAAACAAAGATCACCACAGCCAACCACAAACGAACAACCACACCCTAGGCCAACCCCAACCTCTCTCACCACCAAAGGAACACAAGTGAACGACACAAATAACGCTGACACCAAACTCTACACACATTAAACATAATAGAAACACCGCCACCCGACCCCACCCCCATCCATCTTCCCTCTCTCCACCCCCCTTTTTCTTCTCTCTTTCTTTTTTCTTCTCCCCCTAATGCCTCAACAAATGAAATGGATTTGTAAAAATGTCAAAGGGAAAAAACGAGGCACTACACTTCTGTAAAACAAGAAAATCCTTAATAAAATATTTTTTTTAAAAAAAAAAAAAGAAGAAGAACTCAACGCTTCTGAGAGATTTGTCTCCCCCAGGACTCACCTCCTCTGCCGTTTTGTTGCACAGCTGCTGCGAGATGGCACTGAATGTGTCTGGGTGAGCTCCTCGCTCCTGGCAGGTGGTTAGAATGACCCGGTCAGCCTCTCTGAAAGAGAAACACCTGACACTGGAAAAAAGGGAACTGGTGGGCTGCTCCTTGGACCAGACTTCATGAATCCCACAAGGCTCGTTGTCAGATGGAGGCTTGTGTTTAAGAAAGTCCTCATTGTTAGCCTTTAACAGAAGCACACCATCCACAGGGGAACGGCTTTAAACTCAGTGAAACGGCCTGCAGGCAGGGATGGTAAATACTCCTTGCCTGAAACCCTGGAGGGAGCCGCTGCCAGTCAATGTGGACAATACTGAGCTGCATGGACCCAATGGTCTGAATCAGTATAAGGCAGCTTCCTATCAGAAATGGAGTGATAGGGGCATGTTGGTAAAGGCACTATCAGGCTTCCTTGTTTTGCAACATCCCACCGATTACTGCTATTTTCTCACAGCCTACCTGTTCCACACCCCACACTGCTTTTGCAATCTTATCTGTACATCCTGATGTAGGACTGGGCTTTTCCTCAGTGCATCAAAGTGTTGGGGTCGGGGGACGCCTTATACCTCTGGGGACAAAGCAGAACCACTTATACGCGCACCCACCTCGCTTCTCCCCTAGTACTGGCCTTTGAACAAGGAAGCAAAAAAAGTACCTGGTCCACAAGACAACCTTCTCCCCGGTGGAGCTGACCTTGATGTTCTTAGCGCACACAGTCGCTTCGACCGCCCTTTGGTGCAGCTCATCTCCCCGCAGCGAGGCGGCCCGCTCCCCACCGCCTGCAGCTGGCAGCTCCGAGCGGTCACTAGCACACAGTCTCTCTGTGGCATTTCCTTTCTTCTCCGTAGCCAGAGGGCTGCAAACTCCAGAGGCCACTGTTAGAGTCTGAGAGCCACAGTTTGCCGCTCCTGCTTTCGGCGGCGCGAGGTCCTTGGAGTGTGACCCGCAAAGATCCCTTCCTTTGGGCTTTGTATCCAGAGACGATGGCAACCTGTCCAATTCCTTGTCCTTGAGACACACTCGAGGAGCAGCAGAAGCTGTCCCCCGCGAGGGGCTGGACTGAACGGCAGGCTTTTGTGGCCAACTCTTGGCCAAAGGAGGGTTGACACCCGGGCTAGCTGCACCACCCGCTGCTCCTGCAAGAGTCTCACCCCCTGAAATGCCTGAAGAAGTTTCCCCGCTCCTCAAGCCGAGTCCTGCGTCACTCTCACCTCCTATATGGCAAGAGCCACTTTTGGGTCGGTGGGGTTTTGGTGGGGCGCCCCTCTGCACCTGAAGTGTGGAAGAGGCAGCAGTACTGGGAGGGAGCGGCTTGGCAGGATCGCTGGCTTTGGAGAGACAGGGAGGTCCTGGCAGCGCACCCCCTTCTGTAGGAGTCTCCTTGGGCAAAGGCAGTTTTCCTTCCGCGCGAGAACCTGGGAAAGAAGAAAGACAACAGGGAAAGGATTGTTCACGCTCGCTTGCTTGTTGCACAACATTATTGAAAACGGTGGAAATGAAATACAGCACAAGGTTATGCAGATGGCACTGCTGAGATATGCTAAGCTTAAAAACTAGCATAAGGTGCCAATGCGCCTTCCAGCCTGCGTGAAAATAGCCACAGCTAGCAAACTGCTCCTAGCACAATGTGCCATTAAGAGGAGGCGGTGCTTCCTTCAAGCACTGCACACAGGCCCCTCAGCTTCACCCACAAGAGAGGAAGACCAAATTCATTTCGTAAATTTCTCTCGCGCTCCCACTCTAAAGGGGCCCAAGCATGGCAAAAAAACAATGCAATCTTAACAAAATAAAAACGTTTTTTTTAATGGCCACGGAATCTCCATCTTTAACTGGATTCAGCCTCGGTTTATAGCCACCCCAAGCCTCTCCTTCCAGACACTCCTGAAGGAGTCTTGTGGTACCGTAAAAGACTAACGAGATAACCCTGCAGACTAAAACCCTCTTCAGCAAAAAGGCTCTACTTCAAGAAGCATTATATACAGCCACAAATCTGTTTCATATTTAAAAGGTGCCATTTCTAGCATGACATGTCAGGTTTAACAGTCAGCCTTGGTGGCTTCTGAAAAAGTTTCCAAAGCACAGAGCAGAATTTGGACCAGAGAGGATGCCCTTGTCCTCAGAAGGGACAAAGTATGAAATCTTACACAGCCCCTGCCAGGATCCTCTCCCTCCTGCCCACGGAGCCAGTTAGGAGGCCACTTGGCACAAGATCCCAGGGTTGCATGGGCAAGTTCATGGGTCTGGGCTTCCCACCCCTTTCCCTCCCCACCTACCTCCTGCTGTGGAGTCTGCTCTCCTGGCACCTGTCCTCATCCTGCTCTGGGGAGGCTCCCCGTCCTCTCTCTGCTCCAGACTCTCTTCCGCAGGCTCCTTCCCTTCGGGGCGAGGGCTCAGTTCGCGCTGGACGAGGCTGTCGGTGAGCTCCTGGGGATCTTTGTTCCTGTAGGCCTTGCCATCTCCTGCCTGTGGACCAAGGGAAGTCCAAGAGCATCTTAGAACATCTCCTGCTCCAAACCCACAAAACTTGAATGCTTCCCTTCGCCACCCACCCCTAAAAAGCCATGAGACTCTATAGAGCGTTTGGCCAGGACCCCAGAGACCCAGGGTTCAAATCGCCACTCAGTCATGAAACTCACTGGGTGTCCATGGGCCAGTCACAGTCTCTCAGCCTAACCTATTTTACAGGGTTGTTGATAAAATGGGGAGGAAGAGAGCCACCTTGAATACCACCTTGAACTCCTTGGAGGAAAGGTGGGATAAAATGAATAAATGTAGATGAACTCCATGCCTAAGGTAAAAACCTTAACCCTTCATCATCCAGAACTACATGCAGGCAGCTGAAATGGCAGCAACAATATGATTACAAGGTCCAAATGGAGATTCTCAGGCTGGGTTTGAGATGTTACCATTAGTATACAGAGCTTTTAACAGTTTGGGAGCAGCTTATCTGGAAGGTTGGCTTAACCCCCAGATGCCCCCTCAACCACTTCCATCCAGAAAACTTCATTACGCATCTGTAAGGAACCAATCTTCACTCTGGAACTCTGCCTGTTGACATCAGGATGGTACCTTCCCTGTATTCTTTTCAGCACCTCCTAAAATCCTTTCTGCTTAGGCAACCCGGATGCCTAAAGTTGACATGCAATTTAATCTGGAATGTAACAGTTGATTTTGTTCACTTTGCTTTTTTACAAATTTGTGTTTAACCTTTATTTCCACCGACAATTTCAGTGCACTTTTTATCTTCTTCATAATCCTCTTGGAGGTTTTATTTGCAGCTTAGGGGTATATAAATTCAGTTAAATAAAGTAATAATAATAATTTTATTATTATTTGTACGCTGGTTTCCCCAGCCACTCTGGGTGGCTTACAGCACATTAAAAAATGTAAAACATTGGACATCAAAAATTTCCTGATACAGGGTTGTTGTTGTGTAAGCTGAACAGAATCAGCACTTGAAGCCTTTTCTCATAAGGGAGAGACACACAGATGAACTCACACACAAGAACCAAGAGAGCTGCCTTATACTGAATCAGGCCATTGGTCCATGAAGCTCAGTATTGTCCACACTTACTGGCAGGGGCTCTGCAGGGTTTCCAATGTGAGTCTACCTGGAGACGATGGACTGAACATGTCACCTTCTGCATGTAAAGCTCTACCACTGATCTATGGCCCAGTGCGCTGAGCTGAAGCCCCAGAGTCTCACACTCCCTCTGCCGTTGCTGTGGACTGACCTTGTTGCTGCTGCTGCTGCTGCAGTGGCTGCAGGTCCTTCGCTTGCTCCTCTTCAGCCTGAGGTCGCCGCTCCCCTCGTGGCAGGAGCAGCAGCACTCCTTGGCCCCCTCGGCCCACTCAGACTCCTGAAATCACACACAAGAGGAGAAGAGGAGCAACCCTCAGCAGGACAGGCAGCAGGGAGAAGGAGCTCTCGAAAGCAATGCTTCGCGCCAAGGGCTACCCCAGCCTCACCTTGTCAATATTCTGCCCCCCAAGTTCCTTCCTCTTCTTATTTTTCGCAGTCGCGTGGATTTTGGGGGGGTCCTCCTCCTCCTCCACATCTGGCAAGGACACCTCTTCAAATCCATCGAACTAGGAAAAGAAGCACAGGAGCCATTGTCAGGTAGCGTGGTTGGGATGCAGGGAATCCCTGAAGCTTAAAATTCCACACCCCCAAGTCGCTATCGGAGCTCAGAGCCGCTTCTCCCCGCAACTCCGGAAAGAAGAAGAAGAGGAGTTTGGATTTGATATCCTGCTTTATCACTACCCGAAGGAGTCTCAAAGCGGCTAACATTCTCCTTTCCCTTCCTCCCCCACAACAAACACTCTGTGAGGTGAGTGGGGCTGAGAGACTTCAGAGAGAAGTGTGACTGGCCCAAGGTCACCCAGCAGCTGCATGTGGAGGAGCGGAGACGCGAACCCGGTTCCCCAGATTACAAGACTACCGCTCTTAACCACTACACCACGCTGGGAAGCCGTTCAAAAAGCAGGTGCCCCCTCTCCCAACCTGCCCTGGAGGGTCAAGGGATAACTCCACCTCATACTCTTTCTCTTCCGTCCAGTTGATTTCCTCAAAATCTCCCAGGCGGTTGGCCGACGGGCGCAAGTGGTCAAAGAAGACGGAGAACTCATCCTGCAGGTGGTCGTGCCCCTTCAGCAACTGCCACATCTGGGTCTTCAGCTGCACAGAGACATTCAAAGGAAACAAAATAAGGAGAGGGGCAACTGATACCTGAATTATAGGTGCCTTCCCCCCCCATATAAAAATGGCCCACTGGGGTGGGGGGAAGCTTAGGATCCAGCCTACTGGCCAAACCCTGTTTGCCCACCCCTGTGTGGAACATTTGCAGCATTTGTCCAATGTCTTTTTTCTTCAATCCTTTCTTATTTATTGGTTTGGAGCATGTGCACCCCACTCTTCAGCCTAAAGGGCTCCCAGAACAGCTTACACACAATCGAAACAAGGCAGCCCATACCTGCAGGCTTACAATACAAACAAAAAACAAAAAAACGACACACAAAGGAAAAGGAGGGCAGAGGAAAATCAACATCCAACCAAGGCACTAATTTCAATGTACTGTATTTTTCGCTCTATAAGATGTACTTTTCCCTCCTAAAAAGTAAGGGGGAATGTGTGTGCGTCTTACGGAGCGAATGCAGGCTGCGCAGCTATCCCAGAAGCCAGAACAGCAAGAGGGATAGCTGTGCAGCGCTGTTCTAGCTTCTGGCTGAAGAGGCTGCGCAGCTGTGCCAGAAGCCTCTTCTATCCCTCTTCTGGTTTCAGGGATAGCCACGCAAAGCCTCGAGTGCAGCGGGAGTGCTCCTGCCTCTTTGCTCAAGAGGCTTTGCATTGCTTTCTTGTTTCTTGTTTCACGCCTCTAAAAACTAGGTGTATCTTATGGTCATGTGCGTCTTACAGAGCAAAAAATACGGTAGGTTTTTCCTTCACGGTTAACCAGCTAGCACGGTTCAGGGGCAGGAGGAGCTTGGTGGAAATGGGCCTCCAGCGAATGTGATGAAATGAGCCCTGCTACCTATTACTCCAGTTTAGAATGCCTAATGGACTGGCTACCCCCAGCCAACACTTGAGGGGAAAGGAGGCCCAGTGGAGCTCTCCTCTCACAGCAGAGCTGATGCCTTGAGCTCTGCTTCCCACTAAGTCAGTCCTGGGGTTGTGAGAATCCTACACAATTCCTTCAGGACTTGCTGAGGAGTTTCCAAAGTGAAATATATGCCACTGGGTTAATACGAGTAACTTGCCCCACGCGAGGGTTCGGTTCTGGGGGTCCATGTGTATATGCAAAAACTTGTAAAGCTAGGGACCCCTGGAACCAGCCACCCTGCGAGGTGGAAGACTGCTTGCCCAGCTTTGAGGAGGAAGCAGGAGGGCTCTAGGACCCTGCCAGAGCCCCTGCGCCACCTTCCCAAAGCTAGGTAAGCCTTTGATCGCAGCTTTGCAAGGGTGGAGTGGAATAAATGAGTGGAGAATGGGTTTCCTCAGCTCTCCATTTATTCATTTTCTCCCCACAGTCCCACAAAGCTGCAATCACATAAGTAAATTAAGCTTAAGAGGAGAGTTACCTGTATATCCATGTTACATACAAGCCAGGAAACCAAAATTTGCAGCAATGTTGTATTTCAGCCACAAGAAAAAGCCTGCAATTCCCACCACAGCCAGAATTTCCTGAGGGGACAGGACACAGAGAGGACAAGCATATTTCCCATGAGCATCTGTAGGTCTGCTTACCTCGATTATCTCTTGGGGCAGGCACTCCGCACAGCCCTGCAGCACTTTGATGATCTTCTGGTGGTGGGAAGGGTTTTCCGCAAAGCAGATCTCCAGTTGCCTAAGGAACTTCCTGCTCTTCTCAAAAGCTTGTTGCTCCTCAAACTGCCCCAAGGAAGAGAAACAATCTTCACTGTTCATGTGCCATCTTGACATCACTGGCACTGTCCAATCACCACCTGGGTTCTTTTTTTTGGGGGGAGGAGCTCCAAAAGTGAAATTCCCTACCTGGCCAGCAGGTGCCAAGCAACAGACAACAAACCCAGATGCAGATCAGTGAAGCTGTACAGCTGTACCACACAGAGAAGAGAGCTGATGCCAGCAGAATCAGGTACCTGCTGATGCCCCTTGCCCTGGCAAAGAGCCCACTGGTCCTGCCCCTCCTCTTCAGAATTGCCACCTGCTTGCCCTCTCGCTCAAACCCAGACAACAGTGCAAGCAACAGATGTCCCGGTCTACTTGCTCAGAAGAAGTCAGAGCCTTCAGAATCTCAGCTTTTGTTAGCAAGCAAAGTTTCTAGTCCCTATGGCTGAAAAGATGCACTGTACTTCTAGTTTTGTGGGCAAATACTGGGGGTGGAGGGGAATGTCAGAAGCCAGAGGGGTGGGGAAGTAAGATTTCCAAGAGATCAGCAGGTGCCCAGTGTTGCCCCTGACCCCCAATAAGCTAGACATCAAAACCTCACGTAAAAAAACTAATTTATAACAGGGCACAGAATTCAGGTGGGAAATCTGCCCCCTTCAGTGCAGCCCTTGGTCATGTGAGAAGGCATCAGGGGGAAGCAGCTCCCAAGTGAGGCTGGGGTGGCATGCGAAGGGCAGTCACACACCTTTTTAAAGACCACTTACGGCCCCAGTAACTTCAGTATTAATAATTTTATTATTTGTACCCCACCCACGTGACTGGGCTGTCCTAGCCACTCCAAGCAGCTTCCAACAAAAGCATAATAAAACATCAAACGTTAAAGCTCTCCATATACAGGAAGTTTGAAACATTTTTTTATTTGCTGCTTTCCCTTTTATATAGTTGGAAGAATGTATTGTTGATTCATATACAATACTGCCTTTGAGAGGAACTCCCTAAGTGTGGAGGCCCATTTCACATATCTACTACCTGGTCCCACCATTGTTTAGATGTCTTCTAAAAGCTGTATAGTTATTTATCTCCTTAATAATAATAATAAATTATTTATACCCCGCCCTTCCTGGTTTAAAAACCGGGCTCAGGGTGGCTAACAGCAAATATAAAAATTGATTAAAATACGACTTAAAAACAGCATAAAAATACAACATAAAATGCAGCATCAATATCAATAAAATTCAAATATTCAGGGGTCATTTTTTTTGGGGGGGGGGACAAACAAACCCCAGTCAGTAGACATCAAATGAGCACCAGGGCTAACTGGCCAAGTTGGTCCTACTAGGGCCAGCAAGGAGACCAGGGAAGAATTTAAATGTGGGGTCCCAGAAAGGGTTTCTTCATAGAAGAGGAAAGTGAGAAAGGGAATAGAGGATCCTTGACATCTGATGAGAGGATATTCCACATGGAGGGTGCCACTACCAAGAAGGCCCTCTGCCTGGTTTCCTGTAACCTCACTTCTTGCAGTGAGGGAACCGCCGGAAGGCCCTCAGAGATGGACCTCAGAGCTGGCCCTCAGTGTCCGGGCTGAACAATGGGAGGGAAACGCTCCTTCAGATATACAGGACCGAGGCCGTTTAGGGCTTTAAAGGTCAAGTCGTAAGGTGGGGTTGCCGATTCAAGGCAGCAGCCCCGAGTGAGCCATCCTTGAACTCCCGACCCCCAGCTGCCCCAGCACATCTACATACCAGCCCGCACTCCAGGGCTTGCTCGGGCAAGAGGAAAGCAGCAAAGTCAGTGAGCAACTGCGGCCACTCCCTTAGCAGGTTCCGCAGCCCCGCATAGAGGTCGACGGCCGTCTGCTTCTGGGCGTTGCTCTCGAATTCGTAGATGATGTGCAGGAATTCCTCGTACTTGCCGGGGACGTTCCGCAAGGCCTCCCGCACCTGCGGAGGAAGACGCCGGCGTTAGCTCAGACGGAGCGTGGGGAGAAACGCCGCTCGTGCGCAGAGCAAACCCCAAATCCCAAAGCAACTCACAAGCCCACAGGCAGGCAGGCTTCATTGCAGAGCTAGGCATGCACCGCTCCCAAAGGAGGCAGCGAAGGCCACCGAATGGATGGCTTTAGAAGAGTAATGGGCAAATTTGTGGAGGAGCATAGAGCTACCAATGGCTGCCAGCCCTGATGGCTACAGTTTTCCTCCAGTATGCGTCTCTTGCTGGGAAACCCACATTTGGAGAAGCAAGAGGCGCCATCAAGGATGTGGTCCAGCCAGGAGAAAGCACTTGAAGGAAGGTGCAGTGGGCTTTGAAGAGGTTTGGCCTGGGAAGAGTCCTGAGGGCCAGATAAGAGAGCTATCGGGGGCCACATCTGGTCTCCAGGCCTGAGGCTCCCCGGTCTACAGGACCTAAGCACTCTCTGGCTTGGTGAACATCTGGAACTCTCTCCTGATTTAAGGTCGCTTGCAACTCTACATCCCGACTTAGCAGTTGAAGAGGCCCCTCCTTACCCTGCTCAGGTAAGCCTGGGCAAAGGCCAAGTCCTTCTGCTCCCGCAGGGGGTCCCTCTCCAGAATGTCTTCATCGTAGAGGAGCAGCAGCTTGGAGGTGTCTTTGCTGGCACGAGCCCGGCCTCTCTTCGCTCGCGCTCGGTGGGAGCCGCGGCTTTTGCCCGGTGCTTTGGTGCTCTCTCCTGGAAAAACACAGAAAGCGATCCGACTGCAGTCCGTGGAAGAGGTTGAGTGTCCCACTATTCCAGGGTTGCCAGAGCTGCCTTCTGCGTGGCAGATCTCGCATCAAGCACACACAGGGGAGGGGGGAGAGACCAGGTGACCCTCCAGGCTACGACCCCCTCCCATGGCAGGAAGAAGCAGAACAAAAAGGAGCAAATAAATCTTAATGCGCAAAGTGAATGAACGGGAGCAAAACCTGGGTCATACTGTCTTGTGAGATTTTGATCTTAATATTGTGCTTTAATGCTGTAACCTGCTCTGAGACCTTAGGATGCAGGGCAGAATAATGATACTGATAATAATAACTATATTATTATTATTATTATTATTATTATTATTATTATTATTATTATTATTGGAATCGCTCAGTCCTGATTCCCTCTAAGAGATCCAGGCCAAGGGGGATTTATTTATGACTCTCTCTCTCTTTACTTTCTTTCTTTCTTTCTTTCTTTCTTTCTTTCTTTCTTTCTTTCTCTCTCTCTCTCTCTCTCTCTCTCTCTCTCACACACACACACACACACACACACACACACACACTTTCCAACTTGTATTGGGACAGGGCCACAGTTCAATGGTAGAGCATCTGCTTTGCATGCAGAACATTCCCAGGATCAGTCCCCAATGCCATCTCCAGGTAGGGTTGGGATAGATTCTCTGCCTGAAACCCTGGAAAGCCGCTGCCAGTCAGTGTAGACAACACTGAGTTAGACGGACCAATGGTTTCCTTTGGTAGAAGCCAACCTGCTCTGTTCCTATGTGTCCCAAGGAGACGGGGCCAGGTCCTCTCCCCAATTCTGCCGCCTGCGACTCACCTGGGGCGTCCCTGCTGGGCTCCACCTCCGGGGCAGCGCAAGTGAGGGCGAGAGACTCTGCCGGCCCGTCTCTGGGGTCTGCAACCTCGTCGGCCATTTCGTCCTCTTTCTGCAAGCTTTCCGAGTTCTCCCCCTCCCCTTCCCCTTCCTCTTCCTCTTCTTCCTCCTCCTCCTCCGGCTCAGAGTTCTCCTCCTGGGAATTCTCCTCCTCGGATTCGCCCTCCTGGCTCAGGCGCCTCTCAGAGGCCAGCCACGTCAACTTCTCCATTGTCTCCTGTAGCGCACAAGGACCAAAGCATCTTGTCAGCTCTCCGACATATTGTGATAGGAATTTTATGGTCTTAGATGTATGGTAATGTTCATAAGTGTACCAACCAAGCACATACATAGATCAGCACAGGAAGGCCAACCTGGAACCATTTTGATTCCTAAACTGACCAAATGTTTTCTCTGCAAGGTCAAAGTGGGAAACCTCCCCATTGTCTCTTTCCTCACAAATCCTGTCTTAAGGACACATTTAAGATATGAATAGGGTGTGAGCCTGTGACCTGGCCCAGGAACTAAGTATTGATCACTACAAAAGAATGGCCAGGCTCCCCAGGCAATCCAATCAAGTAACCTGCCAGACAGGAGATAAACAACAACAGGAGAAAAACAATATTAAAATTTCTGTTTTTTCTGTGATATAGGTGTGATGTATCTGAGGGGTGGTCTTGGGGTACACCCCTTCTGTGATGTATGTATGATGTTTCTGGGGGTGGTCTTGATCTACAGGGCAGGGAATTTCAAAAGTCTTTATAAGGCCTTGCACGCCATTTTTCTGGGTCCTCCTCCTCTCCTGCGGGTGAGGGGAGCACCCTGTTGCAACAGTTCAATAAAGATCAAGCTTACTAGCTGCTTTGCTTCTCAATATTCTCTGGTTGGCCTCTGTTATTCTCTCCTACCAATAGGGAACCTATGTAAGGACTCTATATGGGCTCTTGGATACCCCATAAGGGAAAAGGGCAAATTTTTGTTTACAACACTATGAAGCTGGAACTCAGCTGGGGCAGGCAGTGACTCCTAGCGAAGAAGCTTGCCAGGCGGCTAGAGGCGGCTCCTTACTGCCCCACCAGGTTCAGCCTGCTCTTAGCCAGCCCCTACCTCCTTACTTACAGCCAATCTAGGGGGAGGCACTGGCTGTCAGCCTCCTCCCCTTAGCGCTGCCCTTGTAGAATTCAGCTGGGAGGAAGGGAACAACACTAGTATCAGTCAGCTCTGCCTGTTGCTGGCACCACCTACTGTTGGGCTCCCCGCCTTCCACCCCACCAGCCCCAACTGGCACCAGCCACCACTAGAGGATACCTCCACCCATCCATTGGCCCTGCTCTGTCTCCGATTGTCTCTGGCGCCACCTACTGTTGGGCTCCCTTCCTTCTGCCCTGCCAGCCCAATGTGTGAGACTCACCACTCAGACTACTCTGCAAAACCCATGCAAGAATAGGATGGCACACATACCTTCATTTTATTTTCTATCATTTCCTAATTGCTTCCCACAGAACACCCCAAATCCATTTGACAATAAAACAACATATAGAGAAATAATTTCAAATTCTACATTCACTGCCCCTCCTGCTTTTGCATGTGCCCCACCCACCAATGACCTGCGGCCCTCAAAAGGCTGCCCAGAAGAGAATGCGGCCCTCGAGCTGAAAAGGGTTCCCTACCCCTGTTCTAGTGGTTTGGGGCAAGAGAAAGGGAAGGGAAAGGAACAGCGAAATGTATATCCCACAACCATAAGAACTAGAAGGTTGGTACATTCATGTGTACCTCTGCTTATTTCACACAAATACTAGAAAAATGAAAATCTAGACTCAAGATACACTGAAATCCACATCACACAGCAGATTATATGGGTGGAATAGGGCATCTGAGCAGAGGCTATTCCCCGTGCACTTGCTCTCGCAGGAAGCCCCATGGAAAGGAAAGCAGGCCTAGGGGGCATTTTCCCTTCTCCTGGGCCCTGATGCCGTCACAGAAAACATGTCTCTCCCCACCCCCTTTCCCCACAGTCGTTTTTGTTTCTCCCCACCCCTGGACAAAACAGCTCTACCTGCAGCTCTGGTACGGAGAGGACCGACTCCTCCGAGGCGGACGACATTTCCTCATCTTCCTCATCTTGAGTGAAATCATCGAAGTCCTCTTCTTCCTCCTCCTCCGGCCCCTCTTTCTCGCCTGCCGACACCTCCTGCCTGGCGGGAATCCCCCCAACGGCACGGCCGCCTGCGGTGGACAGATCCTTCTCCAAGGCGCCGCCAGAATCAGACCCTCCGGCAGCAGAGCTGCAGGCTTTTTCCGGAGAACCGCTGCTGCTGTTTTCCGCCGTGCCGGCTGCGCTCTGCAGGCCGTCGCCTTGGCCTCTCTCCTCGTTCTGGCCGGAGCCCGGCTTGCCGTGAGCTTCCTTCTGCTCAGCGGCGCCCTCCGGTGTCGGCTCCACATCCAGCTCCTGCCCCAGTTCCAATACCAGCTCCTCTCTGACCGGGCTGCCGGCAGAGCTCAGCTCCTCTGGAATGGGGGAAGCCACTGGAGGGAGGTCTCTGGGTTTCTCTGTTTCAACCTTCATGGTCTCCCCCATCTCGGGCAAAGAGGAGAAGAGTCCTGGGGTCCCCAGATCAGCAGACTTCCCTTCGCTCGGTTCCCCGAACCCTTTGACGGGAGTCTCTCCTTGGACCCCAAGGTCAGGATCGGACGACCACCGGCCGCTGTCTTCACCGGCAGAGAGCATCGGTGACAGCTCTCGCGGCTCCGGGGATGCGATCCCGCCGGTAGGCGGGCTCACGAACGCAGAATCCTTGGCGGACGTGGGGACAGAGGAGCCGGTGGCATTTGACGTCACCACCAGCGACGGTGCTGGAGGGGTTGCTAGCGGCTGGCTCAGCGGGCACGGGAAAGGGTTGGGGTTGACCAGCAAGGTGGTGATGGGGATGGGCTGAGCAGTGCTGCCTGCGGCGCTCGAGGCCAACGGGTGCAGGACGTTGCAGCCGTTGGCGATGCCGACCACTTTCACGGCACCAGCCGGGACGGTGAAAATGACTGGGGCCGGGTGCAGGATGGGAGAGGGCTTGAACAGGGGGGCGGATTTAGGGCTCTTCTTCTTCTGGTAGCCCCTGGGGGCGCTGGCCTTCCGAACCCTCGTCGCAGGCAGCGCCGGCGGGATCATCTTGGTCTGGAAGGCGACCGGCAGGGAGGAGACCAAGTTCTGGGGCAGAGCAGCAGCCAAGCAGGCCCTGGAGCCGGACTGGGGCGGAGCGGAGAGCACCCCCTGGAGGTCAAAGCTGGCACTGCTCCCTGTGGCCGGCAGAAGGCTCAAGTGCTGAATCCCCCCTGGCAAGGGCTGCACCAGCGGGGCAGGCTGAATCAGGCGGGGGACGCGCCCGGGAGGCTTGCTGGGAGGGGCTTCCGGCTGAGGCTGCCGTGCGCCCACCTTCAGGTAGTGGTTGGTGCCGGCGGGGAGCAGGCAAAGGCCTGGACGGACAGGGAGGGGCTTGGCGGCGGCCTGTCTCTGCCGCCTCCAGGCCTTACGGCAGATGCGGCTGGTGAGGGGCCTCAGGATCAGCTGCAAACCCTCAGGCATGCGCAGGGGGTATTTCTCATCTCTCGCAGTCTCCGCAGGATCCCTCCCTGCTTTACCCAGGTCAGGATCGGAGCCGGGGAAGCTGGACACAGCTCCAGCGCTTTGCTCCAGTACCTCCTGGATGAATGGCAAGCTGGCCTGGAGGAAGAAACAACAGGAAAGGGGCAGGGAAGGGGAAAGAGCCAAATCAGAATTACCGTATTTTTCACTCTATAGGACGCACCAGACCATAGGAGGGGGAGAACAGGGGGGAAA
>JAXCMG010000019.1:26095216-26143464 GCA_034642415.1 Podarcis siculus | reverse complement strand
AAGGGGCTCCATTTCTCCTGCCGCTTCGCTGAAGGGGCGCTGCGCAGAGAGGGAAAACTGTGCAGCGCCTCTCCAGCGAAGCGAAGCCTGGAGAGCAAGAGGGATTGGTGTGCACCGACCCCTCTCGCTCTCCAGGCTTCAGGCAGCTATCCGCAAGCCTTCGGAGAGCAGCGGGAACTCCTGCTGTGCTCCGAAGGCTTGCGGATAGCTGCCTGAAGCCCCCGGAGCACAGTGGGACTTCGCGCTGTGCTCCGGAGGCTTCAGCAAAAGCAATGCGAAGCCTCCAGAGCACGGGGGGAGCTCTCCCTCTGCGCTTCGGAGGCTTCGCGTTGCTATCGCTGAAGCCAAGGAGCCTGCATTCGCTCCATAGGATGCGGACACATTTCCCCTTCATTTTTCGAGGGGAAAAGGTGTGCCCTACAGAGCAAAAAATACAGTATGCCTAAAGCAGAGAGATTAGCAAGGTGATGGAGGAGGGCTTTTCTGAACCTCAAGAGCAGGAGAGGGATTACAAGAAGCTGCCTTACACCAAGTCGGACCACTGGGCCCACGTAGCTCAGCTCTATTACTGTGGTCTTCACCACTTCTTGTGGCAGTGAGTTCCAAGGGGTGAATTATGCATTGTGGGGCCCCAGGTCTCATCCTGAGCCCAGCCCATTAGTATATACAGGGAAGTACCGGTATATGTCTACACTGATTAGCAGGACTTTTGGCACGGACACGTTTCCCAGCCTTACGTGGAGACGCTGGGGATTGAATCTCAAACTGTCTGCAAGATGATCAAGGGTCTGGAAACCAGGCCTTAGGAGGAACGGTTGAGGGAGCTGGGTGTGTTTAGCTTGGGAAAGAGGAGACTGAGAGGAGGTAGGATAGCCTTCTTCAAATATCTTAAAGGGCTGCCCCATGGAAGAGTGAGCAAGCTTGTTTACTCCTGCTCTGGAGGGTACGACTCAAACCAATGGCTTCAAGTTACAAGAAAGGAGATTCCGACTAAACAGCAGAAATAACTTTCTGATGGCAAGAGCTGTGAAAGAGACTGCCTTGGAAGGTGGTGGATTCTCCTTCCTTGGAGATTTTTAAGCAGAGGTTGGATGGCCATCTGTCTTGTATTATCTAGTTGAGATTCCTGCATTGGACTAGATGACACTCGGGTCCCTTTCAACTCCACGGTTCTATGATTCTATACATGTAATGCATGTGCTTGGCCACTGAGCTATGATTCTTCCCTTGGAAATAAAGTAAGCTTCCACTCCTCGTGGTGCTGGATAAAAGGCAGGCTTGAACAGGAACATAAGGAAAATGCCTTACACCAAATCAAACCATTGCTCCATGTGGCGTGGAACTGTCCTTACGTGGACCAGCAATGAATATGGAGGGTCTGGGCTAAGAAAGGGGTCAGGACCAAAAGTTCAATCCCATCAGAAGCCACCTTACACTGTGTCTTGTTCAGTACTGTCTTCACCATCGCTCAGGGATGGGGAAGCTGTTTCCTTCCAAACGCCAGGGGACTTCAACTCCCATGTCCCAGCCAGTGTGGCCGAGAGTCAGGGATGATGGGAGGTAGAGCCCAGCAACCGCTAGAGGGCGACAGCTTCCCCATCTTTGGTCGACACTGATTGTCTTTCCCAGCCCAGACTCAGAGAGGGGCTGAACCTTGGACTAAGAATAATAGAATCTTAAGAGTTGGAAGGGACCCAAGGGTCATCTAGTCCAACCCCCTGCAATGCGGGAATCTCAGCTAAAGTATCCAAAACACCTAACGACTTCCTGCGTGGGAAGCTGATGCTCTGCCACTGAGCTTCGTCCCCGACCTCAAAGGAGGAAATACCTTCAACCAGAAGGGCAAACGATGCTCCTCTTGTTCCACGGGGGGTTTCCATTCCCCAGGCTGGATCTCGTCACAAAGCTTTGGCAGGCTAGGCACTTGCTTTGTCGTCTTATAGTGCTGAGAATCGAAGAGAGGGAGAAACAAGTCAAGTTCTGGACTCCCTGCACCAGTATGGCTCTCTCCTGGGGTGAAGAACCTGTTAGACCCTCCAGGTGGTGCTGGACTCCAGCTCCCATCAGCCCCAGCCAGCATGGCCAAAGGTTCAGGGACAATGGAAGTCCAGCAACACCTGGAGGGCTGCAGGCTCCCCACCCCTGTCTTATGCCAATCATATTCCAACCTATCAGGGATCACATATTCAATGCACCTACAGAGCTGTGAAGCAAGGATGGGGAGTCCGTGGCCATCCAGATGTTGCTGGACTCCATCAGGCCTAGTCAACGGTCAGAGATGATGGGAGTTGTAGTCCAGCAATATCTGGAGGGCCGCAGCCTTTACTTCCACTGGGGCAGGGTGCAAAGGAAAGGAAGGAGTTCAGCTCTAACAATAATTATTCATTCATTCATTCATTCATTCATTCGTTCATTCCCTGCCCATCTGGCTGGGTTTCCCTGGCCACTCTGGGCGGCTTCCAACAAAATATTAAAATACAATAATGTATTTTCCCAAACTACACCTGGTTTAGGACTACAATTCCCATCATCCCTGACCACTGGTCCTGCTAGCTAGGGGTGATGGGAGTTGTAGTCCAAAAACAGCTGTAGAGACCCAAGTTTGGGAAAACCCTGGGCTAGCCTTCCTTCCCTGCCCCCCTGGCTCCAGCTACGCCTACTCCTTGATAGCCCAAGTAAGGTTGGGGCCGAGCACTCATACCCGCACCCCAACCCTTTCAGATTAAGCTGAGATCTAGCATCCTTGGAGGCCCCCAAACTGCAGCCCAACCCGGCCCATATGGTCGTCTTCCTGGGATTGCAGCCGGCGAGGCCAGCTCACTTCCACCAAACACATGAGGAAGAGTTGCCGACTCCACACCAGAGTAAGCCACCTGGCGCCCCACTCACTTTGAGGATGTTGTCGGGGACCCGGTTCATATTGAGGTTCTTGATCCGCACTGTCAGCTGGCGGGCTGTCTTGGTCATCAGGAGGTACCTGCTGATCAGAGGTTTGGGGAACTCCGTCCCTTCGAAATGCTTCAATCCTAAGGCTAACAAACTGGCGGGGATGGGAGAGAGAAGACAGAGGGGAAAGCCAGTCAGGCTGTGTGTTGAACCCCCCGACTCTAGATGGGGGTTGCAGCTCCCATCCCTCCTGATCATTGGCCATGCTGGCTGGGAGTTTTGGGAGTCCCAAGAACATCTGAAGACCATGGTGGTGGCAGAGCCTGGAATAAAGGCAGATCTTCCGATTCCTAGGAGGTCTTCCCTCCCTCCAAGCTGTCACAACCAAGGGTTGCATACACGGATCTAAGCACCTACTTGTCTTCCCCTTTCGTGAAGATAATCTTGTCCCGGGGCAACTTGGCCTTTAAGGAGCAGGTGGGGAGCAACTCTGGGTACATGAAGACCCTCCGTGTGGCCAAAATCCACGCAACCTGCTTCGGCAGGCAAACAAAGTCGCTCACTGTAGGGAGAACCGTCAGGAAGGAAGGAGCAAGAGGGGAGAGGAGAGGAGAGGCAGCAATCAGAAGGATGAGCTGAAGATACACAGCGCCACTTGCTGAAGTCAAGCCCCACCCAAGGGACCATCTGCAAAGCAGTGTTAGAAACTCAAATATAAAAGCCAGGTGCCGAATGTCTCCTTAAACCAAGGTTAAAGGTAAAGGTAAAGGGACCCCTGACCATTAGGTCCAGTTGTGACCGACTCTGGGGTTGCGGCACTCATTTCACTTTACTGGCAGAGGGAGCCGGCGTACAGCTTCCGGGTCATGTGGCCAGCATGACTGAGCCGCTTCTGGCGAACCAGAGCAGCACACGGAAACGCCATTTACCTTCCCGCTGGAGCGGTACCTATTTATCTACTTGCACTTTGACGTGCTTTTGAACTGCTAGGTTGGCAGGAACAGGGACCGAGCAACGGGAGCTCACCCCGTCGCGGGGATTCAAACCGCCGACCTTCTGATCGGTTACAGACGCCAAAACAGAATGCCTAGTTGTCACCTTGAGACAAGACGGCTCTAAAGTCTTATTTTTCAAATGATGCACTGAATGTGATTCAAAACCAGTTAAACATCTGTTCAAAACAGGCATTCTTTAAAAAAATCAAAATGCAATTCAAATAAAGTTAATCTAAAAAGGATTAAAACACCTATCAGCTTTTATATGTCTGGATTGCCTAAACAAACGTGTTTCTTAGCAGGCACCGGAAATAGTGAAGGCGCATGCCTTTATGTCAATCGGCAGGGAGTTCCAAAGTATGAACCTGTGAGACCAGGGTTCAAATCCCCACTCAGTCATGAAGCTCGCTGGGGGACCTTGGGCCAAGCACCATCTCTCGGCCTAACCCACCTCACAGGGTTGTTGTGAGGGTAAAACGATATGAAGGAGAACTAGACACACCACCATGAGCTCCTTAGAGGAAAGGAGAGACCTAAATGCCTCAAATAGACAATTAAATTTTGACTCCAGAGGCTCTGCACAAGGGACCCTATTACACACCGTTCTTCTTAACCGCTTTGCGGGGGCTCCATTCGATCTTAACGTGCGAGTCGAAGTCCTTGATGAGCTGCAAGGCATCCTTCAAGTTGCACGGCTGAAACGTGGTCTGGAATTTGGGCCCCAAGGGCTGGCGGAGGATGGCGGAGCTCTGAGCGAAAGTATCCAGCTCCGTCTATGGAACGAAAAGAGAAGAGGGAAGAAACGGCAGGAACCGGGGGTGAAGGGGCACAATGGCTCCTCAGCGCAGGGCCAGCCCAAGACATTTTGCCGCCTGAGGCAAACCAGGAAATGATGCCCCCTGCCTGCCATGCCTTACTCCTACAGAGGGTTTTATACCCCGTAGAGGACCTTAAGGTCCACAAATGACAACACCTTGGAGGTCCCAAGTCGCAAGGTGGTTAGATTGGTCTCAACTAGGGCCAGGGCCTTTTCAGTACTGGCCCCAACTTGGTGGAACGCTTTGTCCCAAGAGACTAGGGCCCTGCGGGACTTGACATCTTTCCACAGGGCCTGCAAGACAGAGCTGTTCCGCCTGGCCTTTGGTTTGGACTCAGTCTGACCCTTATATTTCCCTCCCCTTATGGTTTTGATCTATGGGCTACTATTAAAATGAGGTTGCATTTTAAACTGTATTTTAACCCATATTTTAAATTGTTTTTTTTCTTCTCCCCCCATTATGTTTTTATTGTTAGCCTTCACTGAGGCTGCTTCCAAGCTGCAGGGCTGGACAGGGCGCAGGGCCAGCTCTAGACATTTTGCTGCCTGAGATGAAGGACAAGGAGGTGCCCTCATCTCACGAGGCCCAGACAGAAGCCAGCTGGACTGGTAGCTGAATGTTACTTCAATACAGGTGAAAGGACTGCATCTTTCACCGCACTCAGGGGGCTAGTGTAGGGCGCCCATAGCTATTCGCTTCCCCCCCCACACACATACCTCAGCACCTGCTGCCTGACTGCTTCATTGTAAGGCCGGACCTCTCTCAACCTGAACCTTATTAGCGCTTGCGTGGTGGAAATACCAGGGAATCAAAGTTGAGACGAACGAAATGGGGTAGGGAAAACCTTTGTGGCTGCAGTTGCCCCACAAGCCCAAAACACTTCAAAATACCATCTCACTCAGACTGCCTTTTATTATATCTGAGCTACATGCTGCAAAGTACTTTAGATTCATCCAAAGCCCAGTGGGATACTAGACCACCAGTTAGCCTTCAGGTTTAAAAGAAACAAAACAAAAACCTAAGCCGCTAGTCCTTATGGCCAACTCTGGTGGTGGATGGGGGAGAGCAGAAGTCTGGGAGAGGGCATGGCCTCAGTCCCACACGCGGCAGCAGAAAGGACTGCCGGGGTCAAGCTGAGCCAAACTCCTTACCAGAAAGAGCCGTGTGGTGCTGGCCTCCGAACTCAGGCTGGGGTTGCAGCTGCTGAGAAGGTAGGCCTGGGTCAAGAGCTGCACGTGCTGTGAGCAGAGGGAAAAGAATCAGAGCTGAAGAGTTGGAAGGGGCCCCCAGAATCCAACCCACTGCAATGCAGGAATCCGAGTTGCTGCCCACCAGAAATGGGTGCTATAGCCACAGGTCAGGAGGCCAGTGACCTCTGCAGACACACACACACACACACCCGGGGCGAATCTGGATTTTGGGGCAAGCACTGCAGACACCCCACCCCACCCTGTTCCCCAGGGTCAGCCTCCCACAATAGAAGTAGCGCATGCAGACACAAGCTCCGCTTTCCCAAAGGATCCGGGTAAAGGTCAGACCCAGTGGAAATAATCTGAGCCTTGGAAAGCACATTGAGCTGAAAGAGGAAGTGTGAAAGGGTGCCGCTCCTTCGCACTTCCACCTTCAGCTCTATGACCCTTTTGGAAAGGATGGAACCTCCTCACTATCTCATGACCAAGGGGACAGTGGGGGATGGGAGGTGGACTTTCCCTCCCCAACCCTTTTTCCTCATGGGCCATGACTTTTTAGACCAGTGCTTCCCAAAACATGGGTCTCCGGCTGCTTTTGGACTACAATTCCCATCATCCCTGAACGTTGGTCCTGCTAGCTAGGGATGATGGGAGTTGTAGTCCAAAAACAGCTGGAGACCAAGCTTGGGAAACACTGGGGTTTTTTTAGACTGCGAGGTCAAGGGCTGCGGCAGAGCAGAAACTGATTTTAGCAAGCCACTCCAAGGACGTAAAATAAATAAGAGAGAGAGAAATCAGGACAAATGTAGAGAGCAAACGAGAGACAGCAGAGAAAGCCCTTCCTCGTCTGGCGTGGTGCTGTTTTTCCTTCCAAACAATACCTGTTGCATCTGCTGCTGCAGCCTCTTCTTCTGCCCGGCGTCCAGCACCAGGGTTTGGACCGGCTTCTCACGGAGCTTCAGCCTCTCCGCTTCCTGGGGCAGCTTGGCGGCCGACTTCTTCATGCGCAGCTGCTCCAGCTGCTCCTTGACCGTCCGGTGCTGCTCGTTCAGCAAGTTGGCCAGGGGCTCCTCAAACCTGCACAGGGTCAAAGGACGGCTTGCGTTGAGAAAGCTGCAGGTGCTCTGAAGACCCAGGTAAGTATTCTACCAATCTCAGCTTCAGTCACCGAGTTGCGGTGGCTCAGCATCCACTGTCAGAGGCAATCATGCTTCTGAACATGGGTTGCTGGAAACCGCAGGAGAGGAGAATCCTGTTTGTGGACTTGGCTGGACTAGGCTGTTCTTGTCCAAATCAGGGGCACGTTTGCTCACAAAAATCAGAAGAGCCTGGCTGCTGGCTCAGGCCAATGACCCACCTAGTCCAGCATCCTGCTTCTCACACTGGCCAATCAGATTCCTCCAAGGAGCCCAGAGGAATGGCATGAATGCAAGAACCCTCCCTTCACTCTTACTCATAAGAACATCAGAGGAACCCTGTTGGATCAGCCCGAAAAGCAGTGGCATGCAGTGAATTTTTTTCTGTAGGGGAACATTTAGGGCCAGAGGCGCCAGCTGGTGAGAGCAATGGGGGGGGGGGGGGAACGTTGCGCACATGAGCATCGTACCTCCCTAAGCTGGGCAGAAGCTTCCTAGGTTTGGGAAAGAGACACCAGGGGAATATTTAGGGGGCTAGCCTAGTCCCCCTAGTCCACTGACCGCACACCACTTGGGCAAAAGGACCATCTAGTCCAGGACTCCATTCACACAGTGGCCAAAGAAATGCCCACAAGCACAAACCAAGCCCATCACTCTCTCCACTTTTGATTCCCAGCAACTGGCGTTCAGAGGTGTACAGCCTCCGAGGCAGAACACAGCCGCTGTGGCTAGTAGTCACTGCTAGCTTTATCCTCTTTTCACACCATCCAAGTTGGTGGCTGCTGCTGCCTCCTGAGGGGGGGGGCTCCATAGCTATTCACAGTGTTAAGAGGTCCTTCATTTCGTCTGTCCTGAATCGTCCAGCACTCAGGTTCCCCAGACAGCCCAAGTCCCCAGAAGAACCAGGCAAGAGACATCAAAGCTTGCTTTTAAGGGACGCAGCCCAGGCCCAGGGGAAGAAGACAAAGTGGGACCTGGCACAGTGCCCCTGTGCAGTAGGTCAGTCTCATCTTCTCCACGTTGCAGATGAAAGGTGGAGGGGGGTGAGGCTGAGAGAGAGCAGCTTGCCAAAGGCAACATGAAACGGGGACCTGCAAGCCACCACGTGCCTCTCACGTGCTCTATGAGCCACACAGGAGCAAGAGGCAGCTTAGGAAGTTCAAAGGGCAGGCCCATAAGGAGATGCCTTGCACCAAGTCAATCAACACTGACTGGCAGAGGCTCTAGCATGGGGAGATGCCCTTTCCCCAAATCAGGATAATGTCTGATGCAGGAGAAGCAAGGAGCCTCTTTCTTTCTTTCTTTCTTTCTTTCTTTCTTTCTTTCTTTCTTTCTTTCTTTCTTTCTTTCTTTCTTTCTTTCCTTTCTTCCACACACACATTCCAGCTCTGGTTTTCAGACTTGTAGCTGGGCAGAGCTGGTCTTGCCGCCCCCTTCCAGTACTGCTCAACCTAGAAGGGATGGTGGAGGCCCAGCGGTTCCTTTGCCTCCCTTCCCAAACAGA
This sequence comes from Podarcis siculus, assembly GCA_034642415.1. Classification (NCBI taxonomy): domain Eukaryota; kingdom Metazoa; phylum Chordata; class Lepidosauria; order Squamata; family Lacertidae; genus Podarcis; species Podarcis siculus. The sequence continues at coordinate 26,134,935 of JAXCMG010000019.1, read as the reverse complement.
GTCAGCTTTCCTTTGAGCCAACCTGCCCCATAGACAAAGAGGCTTGCCCACGGCCACCTTGGTGGAGATGCACACCAGGCCCCATTTGCAAGACGAAGGGGGAGAAATGGGCGGCTACAGCAGCTCCTTCCCACTCCTCTCCCTGGGCTGAGAAGCAACCAAGAAGGTGAACTGCATGGCAGAATCCTGACCAGCCCTCCACCGCCTTCCCGCAAACCACTACACATAGCCAACCACTTCTCCTGTTCCTGAAAAGTTCATTCAAGTCAATTATCGGTCAACTGATTTTTATCTCACACTTCCTCCCTGTTTTTCAGGATGTGTCCAGCTAAGTCAGGGATGGAGAACCTCAGGCCTGGGGTGCTGAAAGTGGCTCTGTCTCGGCCTCAGAAATCTTCCCAGCCCCCTGGTCCATCTTCCTACTGTCAACACTGACTGGCAGCAGCTCTCCAGTGGTTCAGGAAGGGGGCCTCCCCAGTCCTACCTGGAGATGCCTGAGAGTGAACCTGGGACCTTCTGCATGCAAAGTGAAGGCTCTTTCCCTGAGCTATGGCCTTTCCCCTAACAGAGGGGGAACAAAATGACTTGGGGCAGGGCGAGAACGGCCCATCCTACCTGAGCACCTGCGGAGTGTTAAAATTTGGCCGGGCCTCCGCAGCACTGTCCTCGTCCTCTGGCCCTTCATCCTCTACGTTGGAGAAGCCCATCTCATCCTGAAACTGAAACAGAAACACACAGGCCAAGTCAGTGGCACAGCCAGGGGCAGAAAGGGCTTGGAGAAATCAACCAAGACTCAGGATAAACAGCCTCAGCTGGCACAGAAGGGCACCCACTACCAGAGCGCCACTGAAAATTCAGCCCATCTTCCTTAGATTTAAGAGGTAATGACTTGCAACTTGTGCAGCAGTTATGTTTTCTGGAGTTGCGCATAAATTGCATATGAACACCCCCAGAATTGTCCACACACAACCATCCCTACCTTTCCAAAGCTGGCACACCAAGCAGGCCTTGCCCTCAATGCAAGGTGGAGAGCTTTTAAGCTCTCTGCTTTGCTTACTGGGCTCTGGGAGGTTCTCACACACCTTCCCAGAGCCCAGTAAGCAGCAGGAGGAGAGCTTAAAAGCTCTTTCCACAGCAAGGAAAGCACAGAAGCAGCTTTTGAATGCTCTGCCTTGCAGGTGTTTTAATTTGTGCAGCCACCGGGCGCATAAAACTGCCATTGAGCGAATTAAGTTGTGAGTCGACTGTATTTCCTCTTTTTTTAATTTTTGCATTAGCGAGTTTCTCGAAGGGCTAGGAATTTATACACAAGGGCAGCTGAGAGCCTTACCGTCTCAAACAGCTCCTCCATCAGCTCATTAACTTCTTTCTCTGCAAGATACAAAACAAGAGGGATTCAGCCTGCGAATCAGCACCATACCCTACTATTTCTTAAACGCCTTAACACAATTAGCAAGGTCAGGAAGCTACCACCTCATTATAAAGAAACTGGTTGGCTTTTCAAATACGGCATGCCTCAAGCTTCTGGAGAAAAGGTGCACCAAAAACAACCACCACCTGGGTCTCCAGTATGATGGACTCAACATAGGAATGCTGCCTTATACTGAGTGAGACCATCTAGCTCTGTACTGACTCCACAGAGATGGACAGCGGCTCTCCAGGATTTCAGACGGGCTTCTCTTCCCAGCCCTATCTGGAGATTCTGGGGCTAGAACCTGGGACCTTCTGCATGCAAAGCAGACGCTCTATGGCCCCTTAACCAACGAATTCGAACACAGGCAGCGATGAAACAGCCAGACCAATGTAGGCAGAGAACGTACTCGTGATCCTCACGGCACGGTCATTCCTGAAGTCCTCCGTGTCTGGCTCGTCAAGATCCTCCAGGAAGTTGTACTCGGGGTCGTCGTCGTCGTCAGCCTCATCTGGAAGAGAAAATGCTTCTTAGCCAAGAGGAGGAGGAGCCTTTGCTTCCAGGAAACAGAACAACCATTACTGCACTGCAGGGGGATGGAGGAGATGGCCCTTGGGGTCCCTTCCAACCCTACAATTCTGTGAAATACCAAATTTTTGCATCTATAAGATGCCCCCATGTATAAAAGGTAAAGGGACCCCTGACCATTAGGTCCAGTGGTGGCCGACTCTGGGGTTGCGGCGCTCATCTCGCTTTATCGGCCGACGGAACCGCCGTACAGCTTCCGGTTCATGTGGCCAGCATGACTAAGCCGCTTCTAGTGACCCAGAGCAGCGCACGGAAACACCGTTTACCTTCCCGCCAGAGCGGTACCTATTTATCTACTTGCACTCTGACGTGCTTTCGAACTGCTAGGTTGGCAGGAGCAGGGACCGAACAACGGGAGCTCACCCCGTCGCAGGAATTCGAACCGCCGACCTTCTGATCAGCAAGTCCTAGGCTCTGTGGTTTAACCCACAGCACCACCCGCGTCCCTTGCCCCCATGTATAAGACACCCACTATTTCTGAGGGCTCAGATTTAAGAAAATGGGGGGGGAGATGTATCTGTGTATAAGACACCCCCTAATCTTTGACATTATTTTTAAGGGGGAAAACCTAGTCTTATACACGGGGAAATATGGTATTTTCAAGATACTGCTCCTCCCACAAAAACACAGGTCAAATACAGTGACCCCCCCCCCCAAGTAAATGGGACATGCCTTCATTTCCCACATCGTCGTTCATGAGGCCACCCAGCCACCTCTTCCACTCCTCGTCGTCTGCCGTGTTGGGGTCGTACATGTCCGGGGTGATGTCTGGGGCACGGAGCTCAGCTTCCAACTGGCCGAGGGGCACGTCCTTCAGGGGCCTCTTCGACCGGGTGCGCAAGGCGATCAAGCTGTCCTCCAGAGGCTGGAGAGGAAACGGAGGAAAGGGGGAAGGGCTCTGAGCGGGAGGATTCTCCAGCATCATGGGGCGGAGAAGAGCCTTTGCGGTGAAGAGGCCGGAATCTCAGGTGACAGGAGGGGGAAAGACTCAGGTTCAAATCCTCCCCACAGCCATGCAAGGCCACTAAGGCCCGTCACGGTCTCGGCATAAACCTACCTTGCGGGGCTGTTGTGAGAACTAAAGGAGCATCTTGAACTCCTTAGAGGGGACACAGAAGATAAATTCAATAGAATAAATAGGAAGGCTGACCGGGTAGGAAGAGGAACTACTAGGACAGCACATCATCAGCCCACATTCAACAATCAATATATTGCACAAACACTCTGCACCTTCCTCCAAGGAATAAGGGAAGGCATATATGGAGGTTCCACCCTATTCCTTTTAATATATAGATATAGATATTAAAGCTTGAAAGAATAAAGAAAAGACAGCATACAGACATAAACATCAAATATCAAGCTTTTTTTAACATAAAATTAAAAGAAAATACCAGATTAGCCCAAATATAAGCCGCACTTTTTCCCCCCGAATTCCGACTGAAAAGTTAAAGTGCGACTTAAATTTGCAACCTTACAAAAATTGGCTTTTACCATATCGCTGTAGGATTTTCTTCTACATTTGCCATTTACGGGTGTGGTCGCCTGCAGAATTATAAGGGAGCGGCTTATATTCAGACATTGTCTTTTTTTCTTTTCCTCCCTTGAATTTTAAAGGTGCGGCTTATTTGCGGGTGCGGCTTATATCTGGGCCAATATGGTAGATTAAAAAAGGAAAAAAGAAAATGGGGAGAACTCAGAATTGGAGGTTCTACCCTATTCCATCTTCACAATGCCCCTGCGAGGCAGGCTAAGCCAAGAGACATCACCACCCAGTTGAGCTTCACAGCTGATCAGGGCATCTGAACTCTGGTGCTTTCCTGGCCTGAAACTACCCTGCTGTCCCAATCCAGTCCACAAAGACCCCAAACAAATGAAAATAAGAAACACAAATGGATGGGGTAGGGTAGACTTTGACTAGATCAACTCATTCTTACTCTTACTCTCCCCGCAAGAACCAAAGCAAGCAAGGTGTTGCAGAAAGGAAGCGAACTCTTTGGAGGAACCAGAGAGCCCCTGAGATTACCTGGAAGGCATCCATACACACTGGGCTGGAGGCCAGCTCCTCATCCACCGCGTGGAGCTTCTCCATGAAGGTGCTGTCCTTGCTCTGCTTGGGTTTGGGGGGCGGCGGGGGGCCCATCGGGACAACTTCAGCACTGATGTGCCGCTGAAGTGGGGCAGCAGAGGCTTTCTCCGCCTGGTTAGAGAGAGCAAAGGAAGAGGGCCATGTTTCACCCCATCTGATTTCTACAGCATTCATGCCATCCCTCCCCTCTGGTGGGGCATAAAGGACAGACAAAACAAAGCCCTAAGAACATAAGAGAAAACAGCCTGGCTGCAGCACTGGGCTGATGGCACTTGGCGTTGTCAAATGAGCCTCACCATCGCTCAAGACAACTTCAGCAGTCGAGCTGGGATATACAAGGGTACCGGGGGTCCTCAGGCACCCTAGACCCAAGGCTTTTTTCAGCTGGAAAATGAGGGCGCCATTGCCATTATAAGGGAACAAGGGAGGCGTTCATAAGGAGTTCCGGCACCCCTTTTTCTAGAAAAATAGCACTACTAAGATGTAAATGAATACGTTTCTGAGCACAATTCAAAGTGTTGGTGCTGACCTTTCAAGCCCTAAACGGCCTTGGTCCAGTATACCTGAAGGAGCGCCTCCACCCCCGTTGTCCAGCCTGGACACTGAAGTCCAGTGCCGAGGGCCTTCTGGCGGTTCCCTCGCTGCGAGAAGCCAAGTTACGGGGAACCAGGCAGAGGGCCTTCTCGGTAGTGGCACCCGCCCTGTGGAACGCCCTCCTACCAGATGTCAAAGAGAACAACAACTACCAGACTTTTAGAAGACATCTGAAGGCAGCCCTGTTTAGGGAAGCTTTTAATGTTTAAAAGACTATTGTATTTTAATATTGGAAGCTGCCCAGAGTGGCTGGGGAAACCCATCCAGATGGGCGGAGTATAAATAATAAATTATTATTATTATTATTATTATTATTATTATTATTATTATTATACAAGGACCTTGCACCTGGCTCACTAGTAGATGGGCAACCAGTGCAAATGCTTTAACAATGGTGCCACGTGTAGCTGGCAATCTGGCCACTGCATTTTGCACCTGCTGGAGCTTCTGAACGAGGTCCAAGGGCAGCCCCACGTGCAGCACATTGCAGTAATCCAGCCTCAGAGTTTATCAGCACATGGACTACAGTTACAACATATGACTGCTGTAAACCAATGAACAGCAAGACCTAAATATTTTTATAACATAAATAAGGTAGCTAAAGTCCTGGCTTCCAATAGATGGGATGCTTGCAGATAATTGACTAGCCCCAATGGCAGCCTAGGAGAGAGAGAGAGAGAGAGATAGTGCTCTTCTTACTTCTGCTGGCATAGCTGCCTCCTCGTCAGTCTCTATCATATCGGAGGACCGCCTCGAACGAGACCGCTTGGCTCCCCGTGGCGACGAGGCTGTGCTTTCCACATCACTCTCCATCAAGCTCTGTGCAAAAGTGGGGAGCGTAAAGTAAACGAGAAAGCAGTGATCAAGTATCTTCTCTGTAGTTCACCTTTAGCACTGGGAAACCACAACCAAAGACTGAACAGACACCAAAGGTGACAGACGAGGTGCGTATTGTTCCCCTCCACGGCGGCTTGCGTCATCAGACAAAGCTCCACTCCTCAGCCTCTGCACATATCGCTAACAAGGACTGGCAGCAGTGCTTTCTTGGGGGTGGCTCCCACTCTGCACATTTTTTAAAAAACTAAAAAACTAGGGCAGGGGTAGGGAATTATTTCCAAGGGGGGGGGGGAGATACAGAAGCAGCCAATCCTCTGTGGGTCACTTTGACAATTGAGCAAACATTCACACGCCGATCCTCTGATGTCATATGACCAGGAGAAGGGTCTAGCCTTCTCTCTGACATACCAGCATTCTGATTACAGGAATGTTCTATTGCGTGGGGTTGGGCTGAAGCATTCCATCATTCAAGTGTCCCCTTGCAATTTGGGTTTGTACAGTCATAGGTAAAGGTAAAGGGAGCATGACTTAGCCGCTTCTGGAGAAACCAGAGGAGCGCACGGAAACACCGTTTACCTTCCCGCCAGAGCAGTACCTATTTATCTACTTGCACTTTGACATGCTTTCGAACTGCTAGGTTGGCAGGAGTGTACAGTCATATACCTAGGGCCCAAAGTTCCCTGGGAAGAGAAACTGATTGTTAAACCACTCTGGGAACTGTGGGTCTGTGAGGGGAATAGGGGGTCTCCTAATGACTCTCAGCATCCTTAACAAGCTGCACCTCCCAAAATTCTTTGTGGGAAGCCATGGCTGTTTAAAGTGTTATCATAGTGCTTCTGCTTTAGGATGGGCCACAAAAGTGTATGAGTGACATGAAGGGCTCTTTAAGCTGAGCAACACTGGCCCAGCCAACCAGCTGAAAGCCTAGCAGTGTAAACAGACTGTAACAGCCAACAGCACTGCAGCCCAATTCACCAATACACAGATACAGCAAGTCCACAACTAACATGGATGTTACGTTCTAGGGATCGCACCAAAAGTGAAAACTGAGTGTGGTTAAAATGCATTGGGTTCAATGGTGGGTGGGTCTGCCAGTTATTTTTCCTGGAAACCTGCCCCCTTTTAATTTATTTTTATTTTTATTTCACCACATGCATAAAGCTGAATGCACAGAAGTTAAATGTGCATACATTGTGGACTATACACATACACACATATATAAGTATACCTATATATGGTTGTGTTTTTATAGTGTATTGGAAGCAGCACAGAGTGTCTGTGGCAACCCAGTCAGATGGGAGGGGGATATTATTATTATTATTATTATTATTATTATTATTATTACTATTACTATTGTTGTTGTTGTTCATACCTCCTCTGCTGTCTCATCCTCCTCTTCCTCCTCCGGCTGGTACTCTTCATCAGAGGAATCATCTTCCTCAAGGGGAATGTCCACAAACTGAGGGGGCTACAAAAAGGAGACTGAAGTTATACAAAGAGGAGAGTGGGGGAAAACAAGACCCACAAAGGGAAGTTTTAGGGAACAAATTAGGGGTGCTGGCAGATTTTCAAAAATGACAAGCTAGGGAGGCTGAGCACAGAGCAGGCTCATGGTTACTGATAAGGAAGGATGAAAATAGGCCCTTATACCTTTGGGTGTGTTCACACAATAGTCTTACAACAACACATCAATAGCGCTGTGACTCTGTTTCTCCCTCACAGTTAGCTATGCTCAAAACCATGCTGCCATCAGAGCACGCATGGCCTCAGACCTGGAAACCAGGAAACTCCAGCAAAATCCTAAGAACTTTTTTAAAACAAACAAACAAAGGGAGATTCTAGTCCTCATGGCTTCTAGGAGAGAGGAGTTAAGAAATAAAAGAACAGTCCTAGAGGCCATTCTACCTGTTCATCAAGGGCTGTGTCCTGCTAAGCCCTACTTAAGAGTAAATCCATTGCACTCAACAGTATGATTAAGTCCACTGATTTCAATGTGTGCACTCTAAGCAGGACTTAGCTGGCTAGAGCCCTAAGTCCCAATCCTCCCTGCCCCCCAAACAATGAGGAACAAATCTGCCAGTAAGGTCTGTAAAAAAATAAAACATGAAACTGAAGCATGAAAACAAAATGCCACCAAGTTATTTAATTAGCAGCGCCCACAGAGTACCTTGATTTCATTCGCCTTTTTGATTGGAGAAATATTCCACGTTGGAATAACCTGAGGAAACAAAACCACTTAATGTCATAAAACACCAATGGAATAAAGTGTGTGAGTTTATTTACTCATTGCCCCTCTTGCCATTTCATCTATCCATCTAACTTGCATTCCTCTCTGGAGGCTCCACTTTTATCAAATGCATTAGAATAAATAAAGGTTCGAGGAACGAGGGGACAGAATATTAAGATACGCAGCTATGATATCCTCCCTATAATCAATAGCCTCTCTTAGGGCCTGTCGAGATTAAGGGGGTCAACAACTAGAAACGCCCCGCAACTCAAGTGAGTTGCAGAAATGGGACTTCATGGCAAGGTAATATGGGAGGGGGGTGGAGAAGCATCACAAGGGCATGGGAAGTTGCTGGCGAAGGGACAAGAATCCCTCAATTCTCTTCCAATGATCATGAGCCTTATATGGAAGTCAGGGATGGGATAATCTGCAAGTTTCTCACCCTTTCTCATAACACTCGAACTCCAATGAAGCTGAATGTTGGAAGATTTATGATCTGTGTGTGTGGTTTGGGAGCTGCATGGCCAGGGAAAAAACAATGCTATCCAGTGTTGTAAAGACTGCAGAGAGAATAATTGGGGGCACTCTTCCCACCTTAGATCAAATCTATGCTGCCAGGTGCCATAAGAAAGCGGCAGAGATAGTGAAGGATAGTACGCACCCCGGAAATGATCTCTTTCAGCTTCTGCCTTCTGGAAGAAGGTACAGGGTTATAAAGACCAGGACTAGCCACCTGAGAAACAGTTTCTACGCAAATGCCATTCTGGTTCTAAACGCAGCATGAGGGGTCTCTACAGTATAGTGTATTTTTAGTACAGTATAGTGTATTTTTAGTACAGTATAGTGTATTTTAAAACGGGGTTTCAGAGTTTTTAGGGGTTTTTGAATGTTTTATGTAGTTTTTCAATTTCATTGATCTGTATGGGACAATGACAGTAAATATATCATATCGTATATATCGTATTTAGGAGAGATAAAATAAAGGGCTTCTTCACACTGCATATAGTTAAACTACGAAACCCACTCCCAGAGGAGGCAGGGATGGCCACCAATGAGGAAGGCTTTAAAAGAGAACTTGGCAAAGTTAAGGAGGATAAGGGCATCTATTAATGGCTACGAGCCACAATGTACAAGATCTGCTTCCACGGTCAGAGGCAGCAGCGCTTCCGAATACCAACTCACCACTCCTTTCTCCACCACCTCCTTCAGTTTGGAGCGAGTCATCTTTGGCTCCTAAAGGGAGGAAGAGAGAGAAAGAACATTTCCATTGTTCTATTAGAAACTGTACAATATTTGACTTTTTCCTCCTAGCGCACACTTCCCTTCTTGGCCAGGGAAAGGCAGACCCCCAGCTTCCCTACTGAGGGAGGAACTTACGAACATGGGGATGTCCTCCGTCTCACTGATGGCTGCTTTCATCATGGCGACGACATGCTCATTCGTTATCACTTCCTGGAGTGGGAAAGACAATAAAAAAAGTTTTCCAGTTTGCTCCAACCATGGAGTAGTCTACCCTTATCGACGGAATAACCTGGGCTGAGTCAAACATGGCAATAAAGCAATGGGTCCCCAGTGCAGTGGGCACAGAAGTAATGTCCACAAAGCCCCTCCAAGCAGCTCACGGTCCAGTACTAATGCTGGAGGCGACTGTGGCGATCACACAGGTTCCCCGGACGTTTGACGGTCTTTTGATCCCGGTGCCACCACTGTGATTGCTTCCCTGCTGCCACCAACCCGTTTCTCTTGGGTACACACGGAGTCCAGACAGTTGTTAACATTAAACCAAATAAACAAGTTTATTTTATAAGCATTGACAAGTTTATGGTTTCAGATAATTTTTCTTGTCAGTTTCTTAATCTTAGTTTCTTTACTGGCCTATACCTTCCTAATACAGTGGTTCCTCGGGTTACATACGTTTCAGGTTACATACGCTTCAGGTTACAGACTCCGCTAACCCAGAAATAGTGCTTCAGGTTAAGAACTTTGCTTCAGGATAAGAACATAAATCAGGCTCCAGCGGCGTGGCGGCAGCAGGAGGCCCCATTAGCTAAGGTGGTGCTTTAGGTTAAGAACAGTTTCAGGTTAAGAACATACCTCCGGAACGAATTAAGTACTTAACCCGAGGTACCACTGTAACTTCTGACTATCCCAACTGTCTATCTGACTCCTCTTAACAGATTCTCTCACTCTCTCACATCAAACTATCCCAACCCACAGACTTATCCTCTCCCTCTCTTCTCTAACACCCAACTGACCTTTAATAACTCTAACTCTAACTCCTCCCCTTGGGTTCCCACTTGCCAATCACTTCACAGTCATTTAACTCTTTCCTTATGACCCAGCATGATGTCACCTAGGAGGGCAAACGCCACAGCGACCACAGGCGATTTCCGAGGGAGAAAGGGAAACCACCTCTTGCAAGGCCCTGCCTCATTTTCAAGGCTGTGATCAGCAAGATCAGCGGTGCCATCACAAGGTGTTTGTTTGCATCCCCATCCATACTGCCGCCGCCACCTTCACACTCACGTGGAGGATGTTTCGCACGTTGACAGCTGTCAGGTTGTGCTGCTTCGCCCCGTCTTCCAAAGTCCGGTCGAGCGTGTCATCCAGTTTGAGGTCGCAAGCCAAGGGCCCTTCCTCCTCCTCCTGGCATTTCCCTTCCCGCTTCCGTTTAGTCGCTTTCCTCCGCTTTCTCTTCCCTCCTTCTCGCTCTTCTGGACAGGAAAAACAGGCAGAGTCTCAAACCACAGCAGTCAATAAGCAGCTGTCTCTGAATCCAGGCTCAGCCAGGAAGTTCACCAGGTGACCTTAACAGTGTTTTGCAGATTGAAATTGTTTCGCTGGTGATTTGTTAATTATTCTACATGATTTATGCTGTATTTGTGATGTTCTATTATGTTCCATTATGTTATCGTTACTTATTTTTTTGCAAGCCACTTTGGGATTCACGTGAAAGAAAGCAGGATAAAAATATAATAAATCAAATGAAGTCCACCCTGTCTTGCAGGGAGGTTGCAAGGATAAACTGGAGGAGGTCAGAACCTCAGCTCCTCTGGAATTAACAGATGTAAGTTAGTCATGCCCGTTAATTTCAATGGGTCTGAGTATGACTAGCATTGGATGCAAGCTCTTGTGTCTATCAGATCACCCCTGTCCATGTGTTTACTGAGACACACACAAAAATTATAAAAGGCTATACTGTAGTGAGGCAATACCTCTCATTGCAGAAACCATGCTGATTCTTCCTCAACATGGCTTGTTCTTCCATGTGCTTAAAAATACTAGCTTTAATAATGGTTCCTGCAAATTTACCCAGGACAAAAATTAGAGGAGGGAATGTAGTTTGATAAACCGAGAGGAGCAAAGCTCCATGCTAACTATTCCACACAAGTGAAAGCCAGTGTGGTGTAGTGGTTAAGAGCGGTAGACTCGTAATCTGGGGAACCGAGTTCACGTCTCCGCTCCTCCACATGCAGCTGCTGGGTGACCTTGGGCCACTCACACTTCTCTGAAGTCTCTCAGCCCCACTCACCTCACAGAGCGTTTGTTGTCGGGGAGGAAGGGAAAGAAGAATGTTAGCCGCTTTGAGACTCCTTAGGGTAGTGATAAAGCGGGATATCAAAGCCAAACTCTTCTTCAAGTGGGGGGAGGGGTTGTTGCACACTCCCTGTTGGGGCAGTTTGTTGGCCACTGTGACAACAGGATGCTGGAATAGGTGGGCTTTTGGTGTGATCAAGCAGCCCAGTTCTGAGTCACTTCTGCAAATGATCACTATGAAAGAATGACTTAATAGCAGCACTTGCCTAGAAATGTACAAATCATCTGTTGAAAAACAGATGCCTGAAGCTGCATGCCAGGGCTGGGGAACCTCTGGCCCTCCATTTGATGCTCAGCTATGACTCCCATCATCCCTGACCACTGGCCATGCTGACTGGGGTTGATTGGGCCAGCAGTATTTTGTGGGGGGTGGGGGGAGAGGTTCACCCATCCCTGCTATTCATCAGGGGTTAAAGATCCTCCAGCCTTCAGAATCTGCTTGCTGTGCCCGAAAAACAGGGCAGAACTTCAAAGAAGATGCCTTTGTTCTGTTATCCACTTTATGGGCATGCAATACTCACCTACTGGGATGAACAGCCCCGTCTCCTCAGCTTCCTCCTTGACTTCCTGGAGCAATTCGGCTCCCTGTGTGGCCTTTGGGGCTTTCAGAGGAGGATACCCCACGTCCCATTCAGGCTCTGGCTTCAGAGAAATGGTAGCAGCTGGAAACAAGAGATCTACGATGCCATGAAAACCTACTGCTTGCGCATATGTGCATTCACATAAAATACTCTAATTACAAAGCATCTTCAAAACATTTAAGGTCTGATCTATATCAAGTATCCTGTTTTAAACGAATACCATCTGTTTATACCGCACCAGGAACATCCATTGCCGCTGTCTCATCAACTGTGCTTTTGTTCCGTTACAAAACGAAGTCACCAACTTTGCCAGAAACCTCTGAATGACTCGGGCTCTTCCTTTCCACTTCTATTTTTATAACATTTAATTTTGCTCAGATGCTTTTCTTAGCCACTGATCATCCGTAACAGGAAACCCCTGCTTCTCTATGATTTTGCAGTCCTTATCCAAGCTATCAACAACAGGTGAAATCGCATTTTATTTCTAACAGACAAACTTAATTCAGCCTCAACAATCCTTTGGGGACATAAACTAATTACAGGCTTCTTCAAACTCAGCCATCCAGATGTTTTCTGAGACTACAATTCCCATCATCCCTGACCACTGGTCCTGCTTGCTAGGAATCATGGGAGTTGTAGGCCAAAAACATCTGGAGGGCTGAGTTTGAAGAAGCCTTAACTAATGCCTAACTGAGCCACTGATGGTGTAGCAATTAAAGAGTTTCAAACCAGGGCCTGGGAGACAAGGGTTCAAATCCCCACTTGGCCATGAAGCTCACTGGGTGACCTCAGCCTAACCTAAAGGTAAAGGGACCCCTGACCATTAGGTCCAGTGGTAGCCAACTCTGAGGTTGCAGCGCGCATCTTGCTTTACTGGCCGAGGGAGCCGGCGTACAGCTTCCGGGTATTGTGACCAGCATGACTAAGCCACTTCTGGCGAACCAGAGCAGCACACAGAAATGCCGTTTACCTTCCCGGCTGTGGGAAAATGGTTGTTTATACATAAGAGCATGGGCGAAAGTTTATTATTGCAGGGTGATTTTGTAGCTAAAAGCAACCTTGGAGCATGTACAGCGCGTGGACAGCTCGTGCTGTCCCAAATGATTGGTCCACGTAACATAGCCTGATCGACTGCGTGGTCTGGTGTGATGGCATGGCATTGTCCTTATCTGCTGGCTGAGAACAAGTTGCATTCCTTGTATTTTGTATCTTTCTGACTATACACAATAAATGCTGGGCTGCAGCAGCTCTAAAGCAGCCAGATTTCTTCAACCCAGCTCTGCGTGAGACTGATTATTTTCCGATGACGAGCAGGTTCTCGTCACCCGCCGGAGTGGTACCTATTTATCTACTTGCACTTTTGATGTGCTTTCGAACTGCTAGGTTGGCAGGAGCAGGGATCGAACAACAGGAGCTCACCCCGTCGCGGGGATTTGAACCGCCGACCTTCTGATCGGCAAGTCCTAGGCTCTGTGGTTTAACCCACAGCGCCACCCACATCCCAGCAGCCTAACCTACCTCGCAGCATTATTCCCATCCCGTTTTGCTCCCCTTCAGCACACACCACTAGCTTACCTTCTGACTTGGGCTTCCGCTCCTTATCCACAAGCAGCTCAGGTGACGGAGAGGTCTTTGCGTCCTGGAGCTCTCTGGCTCGCTCTGGGCAGAGATCCAGCTCTGCCTTAGCCAGGACCTTCCCACCCCTCAAAGAGGCCTCAGACAATTCCGGCCAGCCTTTCTGCATGGCGTCTCTAGATGGAAGCACAATGCTCTTCGCTGCTTCACCGCCAGCGTCTCCCAAGAAAGTCAGAGGCATGGGCAAAGCAGGGGGAGATGAACAGGCAGGCGTGTTGGCAGGCAGGCTGTAGGGACCTCTCCCTTCAGTCAGAGCAGCATTGTCCTGCCCCTGCAGCACCAGGCCACAGAGCTGGTTGATCCCACCTGTGGCAGTGGTCTCCAATGGAACAGGCTGCACATCCTCCTCCTCCACCACCTCCTCAGAATCTGCCATGACGGCTCTTCTCTTCTTGCACGGCAGCATCTTCGGCGAGAGAGACATCCGAGCTACAGCTCTCCTGTTGTCACTCTGCAAAGACAGAGGTGTGAACTCATTGGTTAGATTACTGCAATGCACTGTATGCAAGGCTGCCCTTGAAAGCTGCTTGGAAATCTCTCTGGTTCAAAACATGGCAGCCCGATCACAAACTGGGACGTGTTCTTATTACACCTGAGGGGAAAGAGCTTCTGCCATCCTGCTTTTCTAGAGACACAGTTCCTATTCCCCGCATATACCAAGCATGGGGAGCTTTTGGCTCTCCAGAGGTTGCTGAACTGCAACTCCCAGCAGCTAGCTTGACCAATGGCCAGGGATGAAGGGAGATGTAATTCAGCAACATATGGAAGTCCAAAGGGTTCACCGCATCAGGTATATACCAATTCCCCATCTGGAAAGCCAAGTAATCCCAAAAATTAATGAAGCCACTAATAACGCAATTTAAAACCAGCTAGACCACAAGGTACATAGGTTATCAACTAAAAGCACTTTAAAACAAATGGGTCTTCAAGGCTCATTTTAAATCCAGAACTGACAAGTTACTTCCAGGTCGGGGTGGGCTGCTTCCTGAGCAACAGTCCCCCTGGCTTCCCGTGACTTTGGCCAGATAGGCTGGCTGTTAACCATAGCAACATCAGAGGCACCCACCAACTCTCAGAATCCTGTTCTCACAGTGGCCAACCAGATAGAACGATGGAGCTCTCTCCCAGAGGCAGCAGTGATAGCGACCAAGCTGGATGGCTTTAAAAAAGGATTAGATAAATTGAAGGCTATCAGCAGTTAGTAGCCACAGCAGCTAAGTTCTACCTCCGCTGTCAGAGGCAGTATGCCCCTGAATACCAGTTTATGGGAATTGCAGGTGGGCAGACTACTATTGTGCTTATGTCCAGCCTGCAGGTTTCCCACAGTCATCTAGTCAGCCTCTTTGAGAACAGGATGCTGAACGAGATAGGCAAGTGGCCTGATGCAACAGGCTCTTCTTATGTATTCAGAGTTTTTCACATGTTACCTCAGCAGGCTGTATCCAATGTTAGCCCAACTCCAAATGGACCTATTGAAATTAATGGACCTAAGTTAGACATGCCTATCAATTTCATTCAGGCAATTCTGAGGACTAAGGTTGCATACAACCCAATAGTCATACCTCGGGTTACAGACACTTCAGGTTGCGCATTTGCGGGTTGTGCACCACACTGAACCCGGAAGTACCAGAACGGGTTACTTCCGGGTTTTGGGACTTGTGCATGTGCAAAAACACTAAATTGCATTTTGCGCATGCGCAGAAGCGCCAAATCGTGGCACTGTGGATTGCAAACGTGCCTTCCGCATGGATCACGTTCGCAACCCAAGCGTCCACTGTAACTTGTACAACAATCTACAGTAGCCCCTAGATGGGTAGGGAGTATTTGAGCCTGAAATGGTTGCCAACCTAAACCTCTACCACCTACCAGCGAGTTCATGGCAGGGTCAGCATGGGAAGTAACCCCCCCCCATCCCAGAGACCTAGCAGCTTCCAGGGGAAGGAAGCCACTTGCCCCCCCCTCTTCTGGCCACAGGAGTAGAGGTGCTGGAGTCAGGTTTTTACCCTTCCTGCCCCTGCAGCCAGAGGGGTCTGGCTTAATAGACTACACTAAAGTGTAAACATAACTTTTATATACACTGGGAAACAAAAAAATGTGTATGACTTATTGCAGTCAGGGTTAGAAACTGATACACGAAAGCTAGGAGCTAAATGGCACCTTAAACATAGGTTATGGGCACAAGGACGAAAAGTGTAGATGAACTGCAGCTAAAATGTTATGTTCATTTTTCACATGGTCTAGTCCTTCCCCTGCCCACCCCCCTAACATTCTTAAGAGGGTCTCTTCTGCAGTCTTCAGAGAGCAGCTGCAAGTGGGGAGGCGGATAACGGTCCTCCTTCCTTCCACTCTGCAGTTTTAATCTGAAACCTTAGGCACAGCTCAGAAATTCCTTGTGCTAATGAGATTCCCTGTCGCAAAATGCGCCAGAACCCCACAGGTGTTTCCAACACTAACTGCAGTGGCCCGCAACCAAACCCGCCATAACTCCAAGGTGTGCCTCTATATCATTCTGTATTTCCTACTGAAACACATCCTACGAAAGTGCATTTTAAAAATCGACCTTATGCTCTCCAGCTGAGCTAACTCTGCATCAAGCAGATATTTCAAAGACACTATTATGAAGCTGCCTTATGCCTTGGGTCCAGGAGCTCAGCAGCACTGTCTACCTTGACTGGCAGCAGAAGCTCTCCCGTGAGTTTCCTGCGAGATGCCACTGGGGATGGAACCAGGGACCTTCTGTGCACAGACACCCTTCCCCACCCTTCCCTTTCCGGACACATTCCTTAGAGACCCAGACACATTCCTTGGAGACCCAAAGCGCCTGAAGACTTTGTTTCTGAGGCACCCGAGCGAGGCTGCTGCTTGCTTCATGCTAGCTCCCAGCCAGGGCTGGATTTAGACTTGATGAGGCCCTAAGCTACTGAAGGTAATGGGGCCCTTTATATGTCCAGCTGTCCTTCGTCAACAACAAATTGTCGCTGTTTTTTGTGTTGAATATATGCTATATGGACCTAATAGATATCTAACACCATTTGCCACTGCTGCTGTATGTAGGTTTTATTTTACAGTGGTACCTCGGGTTGAGTACTTAATTCGTTCCGGAGGTCCGTTCTTAGCCTGAAACTGTTCTTAACCTGAAGCACCACTTTAGCTAATAGGGCCTCCTGCTGCCACTGCGTCGCCAGAGCACGATTTCTGTTCTTATCCTGAAGCAAAGTTCTTAACCCAAAGTACTACAGTCTGTAACCTGAAGCGTATGTAACCCGAGGTGCTTTGTTTTTATCTTATATTTTGGAAATGTACATCTTTGTTTTTCTCCCTTCAAAAAATTTTGGGGACCCCAAGAGAGTGGAGCCCTAAGTTACAGCTTGTTTAGCTTATACGGGAGTCCCAGCCCCCTTCCCCCCCCGGCCCCCCACCTCCCTTTCTCCAGCCCCCTTCCCTCCTGCAGGAGAAGCGGCCGCGCCTCAGCCTCCCTGTGTGGGGACGGGCAGAGCTCCGCAGGGGAGGCGGAGAGGCGCCCCAGGGAAGCCCAGCCGGGGCTCCGGAGGGGAAGGTGGGCGGGGAGGGGCAGCGGCTTCTGCCTCCGCCGCCCACTGGGCCTCTCCTGCCCCCTCAGCACCGGCCCCCCACCTGCCCCTCGCCTCCCCGCCCCTCCAGCCCAGCGCGCAGACTGACCGCGCTCTCCCTCCGCCGCGTCCTCCGCCCCGCAGGGCAGCCGCCGCTTTGCCATTTTCCAATCCAGATCCCCGCTTCCTCAAAACGGAAGAGGAAGTGGCGCAACCGGAAAGGACCATCCCAGCGCATGCCCAGACTCAGCCGAGTCCTGCGCCGCCATCTTTCTTCCTGGCCCTTCCCTGAGAGGAAACTGGTTTGAGGTTCAGAAAGTAGAGCGGCGGTTGTTTGAAATGGCGAAAGGGGGTGCGAGGGGAGGAGCGGCGCTGATGTGTGGGAGTAGGGGGAGAAATGTGAATGAAATAAACAGAAGGGAGGGCGGGGAGGCTAACGCCGCCATCTTTGTTGAGGCCACGGCGCCCGAGGAACCGCCAGGTTTGCTCGTCTAGAGCGCGAAGTTGCCGGCACGTGACTTTCAGGGGGCGGGAGAACGCATAATCAGCGTAAAGGAGAGCCTGGCGGTCCGCTGGCCCCGTGATGTCACACTCGACTGATTTAATGTTGCGTGACGTCACAATGGTGTCATTGTTTTTACTGTTAATATTTTTAACCATTATTTATTTTCCAGAATCCAGTAAACAGAAGGTGACATTTAGCCTTGGGGAAACCTGTTGGTTTTCTGTTTAAGACATTTCTATACTGCTCTTCAGTAAAGATAAAAATAAAAAAAATCCAGGCTTGTTTTCAGCAACAAAAATAATTCATAGCTGAAGGTAGAGTAAGACAGCATTAAAAAAACAACCAACCAACAGAACAGAAATTTAAAGAGAGAATTTTTAAAAGGTTTTATGATTTTATTTAAGATACTATTTTAAAAGAAGCTCAACCCAGCTCATTTTAATGACACACATTAAAACTATAAAGAGCAAGCAACTGTTGCAACATTACCTCATTCCTCGGGCCAAGTGCACCTATCTGTTCTCCTCACCTGTCCTGGTTCATACCCTCCTTGAGTGTTTTTGCCTGGTTGGAATGTGTCCTCAAACTCTGATCAGGTCTCTTCCTTCCCTGTACAGAAGAGAGGGGTGTGGGTAGAAACAGCTCCAGCCAGTGGCGTAGCGTGGGGGGTGCAGGGGGGGCCGGCTGCACCGGGCGCAACATCTGGGGTTAGGGCAAATCCATGGGTTAGGGGGCGCAAATCCACGGGTTGGGGGCGCAAATCCATGGGTTAGGGGGCGCAAATTACTTGCCTTGCCCCGGGTGCTGACAACCCACGCTACGCCACTGGCTCCAGCCACTTTTGTCTCTGGAACCACCCACCACTGGCATGTGGCAGAAGGAAGCTTGTATATTTTACCTTTGTATAGTAGGTTAGCTTGTGCAATCATTCATGTTTCTCTATCCTCCATAGAGACATGCAGGAGGCATTTTTAGAGATCAGACTAGCGTTGCCATATTTCAAAAAGTGAAAATCCAGACACAAAAGTTTTTGAGCTTTTCTATGGGCCAAAGTTGCTAAAAAGAAATGAAGCTATTTTTTGAGCTATTTCGAAGGTCAATCGCCCAAAACGACACTGCCGACATGGGTTGCCATGCATCCGGATTTCCCCAGACATTTTGCAATTTCCACCTGGACACTGCTGCTGACCGCAGTATTCCAGCTGTGTCCAGACATATGGCAACCCTAAAGGGCACATTCCAGCCAGGCAAAAACATTTGGGCATGCAAAGCAGGGCTGCTGAAGCAGGTGGCTGGGGTGGCCTGGCAAAAGTCCTGAGGGTCATATTTACCACCTCCTGGACTTTGATTTCCTCCCCCCCTTGATTTACTGCAACTAGAAAATGTGTATTTTGCATGCTCTCCCCTCACAAGCCGTCAGAAATTCAGAGGAGCTTCCAAACTGCACCTGAACACTATGATCTGCAGTGACAATAGGGCCCAATAAACAAGCCTAAGGCAAAAGGATGACTCAGGATACACTTTAATTATTATGCATCCCCCAAAACAACATAGACAACTGTAGCATATTGAATTTTGGAGCAGGTGGGGAGAACACAAGAGAATTTTGCCGTGTTTCAAGCACCTCTGTAATGCAAGGCAAACTGCACTTAATACAGTATTACAATTACGATTAATTGAATCTATATCCCACACTTATACTGAGTCAGACCATTTAAAACTATATAGCTCAGTACTTTGTAAAATGATAATCGCCTCTCAAGAGTCTCCAATGGCAATCTTTCCCAAAACTGCCTGCAGATGCCAGGGATTCTATAGTTCACAGGATTCTCTGAAGGAACTATTGTGCTTTAGGTGGATGATGTACCGTATTTTTCGCTCCATAGGGCACACCGGACCATAGGGCGCACCTAGTTTTTAGGGGGGAAAAAAAGGGGGAAAATTTTTTTTCCCCCCCCCCCCCCAGCACAAAGAGCAAAGAAGCCAAGACAGCGAGCGGGATCCATCCTGTTGGCTGTCTTGGCTTCCTCTTTAGCCACGCACAACCTCTCCAGCCGGGAGAGGCTGCACGTGGCTTTGACAGAAGCCAAGACAGCTAACGGGATGGATCCCACTAGCTCTATTGGCTTCGTTTTTAGCTGCGGGGCTGGGGCGGGGGAAGCCCAAGCTTCCCCTGACCCCAGCCCCCAGAACGGGTCCGGGAGCGATGGCAAGGTTGCGCACAACCTCACCTTTGCTCCTGCAGCTTGCTGCTATCCGCAAGCCTTCAGAGCCCGGCGGGAGTTCCCACCAGGCTCCAAAGGCTTGTGGATAGCTGCCTGAAGCCCAGGGTACGCAGTGGGAGTTGGCGCTGTGCTCCCCGGGCTTCAGGCTGCAGGCTGCTATCCGCAAGCCTTCAGAGCCCGGCGGGAACTCCCGCCACGCTCCGAAGGCTTGCGGATAGCTGTCTGAAGCCTGGAGAGCGAGAGGGGTAGATGCGCACCGACCCCTCTCGCTCTCCAGGCTTCAGCGAAAGCCTGCATTTGCTCCATAGGACGCATACACATTTCCCCTTCATTTTTGGAGGGGAAAAAATGCGTCCCATAGAGCGAAAAATACAGTATATATACAGCCTCAGCCTGAACTAGATCCAGCACAATGAAGGGATGACATTGTTTGTAAAAGCTAATCTAGTTTCCATATGCAGGTTAAAGAGTTGCTTAAAACCAACACTGCTGTCGGTAAAATATTTTTTCACAAAATTACTTCTGCAGTGGTTATGCTTAGGGGCAGTTGACAGAAGCAATGTGGTCGGGGCATAAAACACAATATTTTATACATTATTATAGTAATTATTATAGGAAAGGAGGCTAACTTGTTTTGACCTGATGGCTTCATTTGCTGTCAGCAAGTCCTCTGAGGGTCATATTCCAGTGGTGGGTGCATCCAAAGTGGAACTGGAGAACCACACACAGCATTCTATATTATTATATAATATATATATAGTATCAATGTGAAATAATGTCTTTCTAGATGATCAAGGAAAACTTGTTCCGAGGTTCAGTGAGGGCAGCTGGCCAGGCAGAGTGGCAGCAGTGCAGCTTCTAGGAACATAGGAAGTTGCCTTCATATTGTTGTTGTTTAGTCGTTTAGTCGTGTCCAACTCTTCATGACTCCCTGGACCAGAGCACGCCAGGCACTCCTGTCTTCCACTGCCTCCCGCAGTTTGGTCAGACTCATGCTGGTAGCTTCAAGAACACTGTCCAACCATCTCACGCTCTGTCGTCCCCTTCTCCTAGTGCCCTCAATCTTTCCCAACATCAGAGTCTTTTCCAGGGAGTCTTCTCTTCTCATGAGGTAGCCAAAGTATTGGAGTCTCAGCTTCAGGATCTGTCCTTCCAGTGAGCACTCAGGGCTGATTTCCTTAAGAATGGAGAGGTTTGATCTTCTTGCAGTCCATGGGACTCTCAAGAGTCTCCTCCAGCACCAGAATTCAAAAGCATCCATTCTTCGGCAATCAGCCTTCTTTATGGTCCAGCTCTCACTTCCATACATCAATACTGGGAAAACCATGGCTTTAACTATATGGACCTTTGTTGGCAAGGTGATATCTCTGCCTTCATATTACATAAGACAATTGTTTCATCTAGCTTTAGTCTCCAGGGTTTTAGGCGGGAGTGTTTACCAGCCAAAATGGAGTTGCTGAGGATTGAACGTGAGGCCTTCTGCATTTAAAGCAGGTGCTCTACCCACTGAGGTACAGTCCTTCTCCATGCCCATAGCCACGTAAATATATCCAGCTACTGAATACTGTTGGTGGATGAGGAGGAAATCAAGGGCAGGGCAGATGGCAAGTCCCTCCCCCCCCCCCCAAGCTTAAAATCTAAAATACAGACACTGAGGAAACAGAAGAGCTAGTGAGGGTGAGAAGACTGAGCAAATGCTATTATACATATACAGTGGTACCTCAGGTTAAGTACTTAATTCGTTCCGGAGGTTTGTTCTTAACCTGAAACTGTTCTTAACCTGAAGCACCACTTTAGCTAATGGGGCCTGCTGCTGCTGCTGCGCTGCCACCACACGATTTCTGTTCTCATCCTGAAGCAAAGTTCTTAACCCGAGGTAATATTTCTGGGTTAGCGGAGTCTGTAACCTGAAGCTTCTGTAACCTGAAGCATCTGTAACCCGAGGTACCACTGTAGTTTGGTTATATCTAGAAATTAATATTAAGGCTGAAGTCCTATGCACTCATACTTCTGAGTAAACATGCCTGCTAGTTTCAATTCTGTGCACACAAAGGCTGAGTTTCTAACCCCATTTACCTGGGAATAAGCCTCATTGAACTCAGTGGGAGTTACGTCTGAGTAGACACAGTTTGGGGTAAAATTTGTTTATTTAGGTTACATACCACCCTTCATCATTAGATCTCAAGGCGGTTCAGATTCCTTCTACACAGTGGGATTTACTGTTGAATAAGCATGCATAGGATTGTGCAGCGAGCGAGGCTGCCAATCCTATGCGCACTTACCTGAGAGCAAAACCCATTCAACTCAATGGGGCTTACTCTGAATAAATATGCCTAGGATTGCCTTATATGTAGATCAGCAAAGGGCCTTGTGGAACAGGTGGATTTGAGGAGCAATGAGAAGGAATTTATGGATACAACTCGGGCAGTAAATAGGAATTTAAAATCAGTTTAATATATTCTGTTAACAACTAAAAGGAATCCCAGGACGAGGACCCGCCTGTACAACGTCATCAATCCACAACATGAATGCACGATACAGAAACGTATGTATAAATCCTGAAAATACATCATAATCGTTACTGTTTTAGACCAACGTTTTGCAAAGGGCTCTCTCCACATTTATGCTGTAAATAACCATCGGTTGCATCTCCCCCGCTACACGCCGCTCAGAAACCTCGGGCGGAGGTCGGGGGGCGACGCGGGGCTGCCGGCGGGATACAAACAAGCCCCGCAAGCGACCCGCCCTCCCCGCTAGACAGCAGCCGAGCCGCTCTGCCGAGTCACCGCCGGGCGGGTTCGGCCAGGCGGCGGGGGGCGTGGCTTGCTCTGGCTCGCTCGCTTCGGCCGCCGCTCGGAGGGGGAGGAGGCGTGGCCTCGCCCGGGGATCGTTCGAAGTGGGCGGAGCCAGCGCTGCATCAGGACCAGTCGCCAGCTTCTGCATCCCTCGGAGTCGGGAGCATCCTCAGGGCCGCGGCAGAAGCGCCGCCGCTGCATCCGCTGAAGGGGCCTCCCTGCGCGCACCGGGCCGTCGCCGCCGCTCCACTCGCGCGCCGCCATGGCAGAGATCGCCAGCGTCCGCCCCAGCTTCGGTGAGTGGGGCCCGTGGGAGGCTGCTGCGCAATTCCCTCTCTCCCGCCCCCGCCCCGTTTCTCTTTGCCTTGGCCGTCCCCTCCTCCACCCGCTCCCCAGCGCAAAACACCGGGCCTTCCGGGGCATCCTGATCTCTCCGCCACCGCCACCCTCGCCGGATCCCACTCAGGCCGTGCCCGCCACCATAATTCTGCCTTGGCAAGCGTCCCATCCCTCTACCCCGGCCTCCCCTTCTATCCTTGCTTGTGGCAACTGGCACATCTACAAACACCAGCGCGCTCAGCAGCCAGAGAGGGCCTTGTTTGCGCCGCCGAAGAGGCACCATCACCACCACCACCGTCACACGACCACCTGGCCTCCATCTCCGGGGTGATTTTTTTTTGGGGGGGGTTGACAGCTCCTCCACATCCTTACTGGCACGCACACCATTCAGTCGTGCAAATAACGCGCGGCATTAGCAGGGCGCACGCTCACGAACCGACCGCCAACGCTGATCCACAGGGGGAAATCTCTCTCCCCTCCTCCCCCACTAGCCCGCTGCAACATTAGGATATTCGGACTGTGTGTGGCTGAGAAAGAATGCGTTCAAAGAAGCCCACACGCAGTTTGGGAAAGATTCCCCCGTCCCCCAATGTGGAGACGGAAACCCTCTTGGACTGCGCGATCCTGTCCATGGAAGTCCCGCTGAGTTCATTGCTCCTAAGCGAGGAGGACTATAGGATTGCAGCCTCGAAGGCCAGGTTGCCGGCTTGCATCCCACGCCTCTTTGGTTCCCTTGTTCCCATTAATTTCGTTTAAATAATAATAATCTTCCAGGCTACACTTCTCTGTCTGGGTTTTGACAGCATTGGCCAACACGCGCACGCGGCCGCGCGCGCGGCCAGCAATGCCCAGCACCACTCAGTAGTCCACTTCCCTTCAAAACACACACACAATATCCCCATCAGCATTTGGGCAGTGTGGAAATCTTCACATCAGCCACCCTGTGAGGAGGTGGGAGCACATGACAGCTCCCAAATCCGGGGCCAGGTCTCCTCCGGGCTTTCCAATCCCCAATGCCATCACCATTCGTCTTCGCGTGCTCTTCCCCGTCTCTCCCTTCCCGTCTCTCCCATCTCCCCGCCCCCACTCTCTCCTTGCACGGGCGTGCCTGGCCTTGGGAGGGGACTGGGTCAGTGCCAGGGGCAGATCCGAGCCCTTTGAAGAGGTGCTTAGAGGGACACATGTGGGGTGGGTGGGGAGGCGGCAAGGCGTTGCCCTCTGGCCTGCTCTCCTCCTGTGGGGGGCTGGAGGTGGGTGGAAGGGAAGGAGGGAGCAGGTGCACATTGTGGTGGCTAGGAGGAGGGCAGGATGACGTGATGTCTATTCCGGGCCAGGCAGCGCCCCAGCCCCCAGATAGCTTGGAGGGGAGGTTGGGCAAGAAAACAGCCTTTGTTCAATGCACCCCCTTTTTGCAGAGGTTGTGGAGCAAGCAAAATATGGAGTTTCCTCACCCCCACCCCCCAAATTCACTCAAGTCGTTGCTTGCAAACCACACAGACCCTAGCCTGATGGCCTGTAACCTGGCCCAGCCACCCCATCCATTGAGGGCTTGCTCAGAGACACCAAATCACTTCCTAACCCTAGCAGCTGCCCCCACCTCCATTGTTGAGACTCCCTGGGGTGTTCCCTCTGGGAGAAGTTTGAGGCCTCCCATCTATGCCAGGGATCACGATGCCTTCTCATTCATCCAACAGTGGCTTTTTAAACTGCCTCTCGGCATCTGTCCGCTCCAATCCATGCAATAAGGACCCACAGGGACTATCAGTGTGGCCTCTTTGCCAGGTTGCAGCAAAGTTTCTGGCAGGAGCATGAATATAAAAGCAAGAAGGGGGAGGGAAATAAAGCTATTCACCCCCCCAAAAAATATATACTGAAATGTAAATAGAATAGGATCCTCAGGCGTATTTGCGGACCTTTGATTTGTATTAAAAATCTACCTGTGTGCCATTCAGTGAAAAGTCTCAGCTTATTTCATGTTCTAATTCTAGTGTGCGCACATGTAATGCTGAACACATCTGCTGTCACACAATGGCAATTCTGAGAGAGAGGATCGAGGTTGCCTGCATTTGTTAGGCCAATGTGGAATGTTTTATGTTAATTAAAGCCCTCTGGTTTATTTATGTTTTTATCACCAAAAGTGCGGCCTTTTATTGTCCTCTGGGGTGGAAGGCTGTGTTGTGCTACGGCCCCAAAGCTAACTAAGGATGCAGAAGTGATAGCATCCTCTCTGCCCGGTTAAGTCATGTGAACAACGACGATTACAACAAAAATCACAGGGTTTTAAATTCTGGATTAGTTCTTCCAGAATAAATATAAGCACCTGGCTCTGGTTACTTGCAGTTACTAATGTAGAACATGGTCTCCACCTCTTGTACAAGTGTGTACTGAGATAGCAGAGAGGCAACCCCAGTTGTTAATAACAGAATGGCTGAAGTGGATTGAAAGAGAAGCAAGCTGGATTAGACAGATGTTATGTGTCCCCAATTAGAGTGTGCGTACGTCACTGAGGATATTGTTTGAGGAGTTTAAAAATGCATATGGGGGATTATTATTGTTATTATGGGAGTTGTGAAATGGGGATGGCTTTGGAGCTTGGCAGTTTAGTATCCAGCCTCCTTTTTTTTGCAGATGTTTACACTGCAGGTGTATTCAATATTTCTGTTGTACACCCCATCATTTTAATTCATTGCTGCAGGAGTGACAGGCGCCCTGCAATATTGTCCCACAGGAACATAGGAAGCTAACTTGTACAGAGTCACGCCATTTGTCCATCAATCTCAGTACTGTCAACACTGACTGGCAGCAGCTCTCCAGGGTTTCAGGCACAGGGACAATTCTCAGGCAAACCTGGAGATGCTGAGGATGAAACCTAAGACCTTCTGCTTGCATGCAGGTGCTCTACCCCTGACCTATGGTCCTTTCCCTGTTCATACAGCTTGCAAACACATACACAATCAGACACATGCACATACATGCACACACCTCCTAAGGAAATATAGGCTTCACTCATATTTCTTATTAGCTGGGAGTATGTCCCACTGAACTCAGCAGGAAGTTCTTCTGAGTAGGCATGTGCAAGATTGCACATAGCCACTGAATCACAGAAAACCAGTATTGCTTCTGACAGCCTTCTCCACCCTGGGGCCCTTCAGATATTGTTGGACTTCAATTCCCATCAGCTCCAGCCAGCATGGCCCAGTGGTCAGGGATGATGGAAGCTGGAGTCCAGCAACATCTGGAGGGTCCCAGGGGAGGACTGGTGTCTGTTATGGTGGAATTACAACACTAAACAACTGCATACTTCCAACATTTCTCTGATAAAAATAGGGATGGTTTCCCCAGCAACTCTGGGCAGCTTCCAACATATATTAAAACATAATAAACCATTAGACATTTTAAAATTTCCCTATTCAAGGCTGCCTTCAGATGTCTTCTAAAGGTTGTATAGTTACTTATCTCCTTGGCTCAGGGGGTAACATAAGTCCACACCCTCCAACATTTTTCCATTGAAAACAGGGACCTCCTAAGGAAAATCAAAACATTCCAGGATCATATCAGAAATCAGGACAGCTTCTGTAAATCCAGGACTGTTCCTGGAAAATAGAGATACCTAGAGGGTCTGCAGTTGTAGCTGTTCCTTGTTCCACAGACTATATGTTTGCCTTACAGCCAGGAGGCCTTAAAAAAATTACAAAGGGTCATGTGTATGGTTTGGTTACGTATACAGAAGATGCATACAAATGCTGCTGCCCAATCCTACTCAGCCGCCAAAATCTATCCCCAATAGCAGTTCTGAAAAGATGCTCAGGCTTTGGCCAGTTTTCAAAAGAAGGGAACTGCATAGGTCAGTGGCATTCCTCAACATTTCCAGTTAAGGCTGGGAATTGTCCACTAATGAAAATTATGAAGAGCAGTTGCCAGTTATCACTAGACAGCTCAGAGCCAAGATGGACCAATAGTCTGACAATATTGGTAGAATGCATTCCAACAGGCCTTATATATCAGGGACAGCCCATAATTTCTGGTAACTGTCTTATTATAATAATAATAATAATAATGCTGTCCTTATTTTGCATTTTGGGGAAAGTACTGGGTTTCTAGAAGTTTTATCTCTGATTGTCCAGGATGGTGAAGCACAGATGTGTTTTAATTCTAATGTTCATGCACGGAGACAAAATGTCAGCAACTGTAGCTGCCCACCCAGATAGCGAAGGCTGCTGAATGTGTTGCAATTGCAGCTGTTCTGTGCAAAGTACAACCAGATCCATTGTGAAGCTAAGTATTCTGTTTAAGCTTTCTTAAGTGTGCCGGGTTGGGGTTTTTTTGTGTGTGTGTGTGGAAACAAAATGCAAATTGTTATGGTAAAAGCAGTGAAGAGTCTTGAAGAAGATGCAGTTTGGGAGTGTGTATGCGGGGGGGGGGAGCGGTGTCAGGGAGCGAGAGATACGCTGAGAATAGGGGGCTGATAACAGAATCACTTAGAATCAGAGAATGCACACAAGATCGTTCATGTTTCCATCTGCGACGTGTTGCCATAAGGGCTGCATGGGTTTCTGCAAGTGAATGTGATATTAGGGAATTTCTGGGGTTTTGTGAACACCGTTCTTCAATGCAGATTTGTGTAAGTGAGTGTGCTTGTCTGTCTGTCTGTCTGTCTGTCTGTTTGTTTGCTTGCTTAACGTAATTATATCCCACCTTTCTCCCAAGCTGGGATTCAAGAAGGCTTACAAAATCTCGAAAACGCCATTATAAAATACAAAGCAATGAAAATTAGGTAAAAACAATAAATTAAAATGCAATATAAAACGCGTTTAGAGCCAATGTTAAAACGCCGATTGCCCAATGCTCATCATCATCTGCACTCGGGTTGTCAGAACAGGGAGGTCTTAGCTTGCCAGCAGAAGGATAACAAGGAGGGAGCCAGCCTATCCTTTCTTGGGAGGGAATTCTACAATATGGGTGCAGACACAGAAAAGGCTGTGTCTCATGTCACCACCAACTGTGATGTTGATGGGAACTGAGAGGTGCTCACCAGAGAACCTTAGCACCCAGACAGGTACATAAAGGGAGATACCGTCCTTCGGGTAACCTGGGCCCAAGCCATATATATACACATATGCACTTACATACACATTATTTATCATCATTCCCTCTATTGCCAATATCCAGGCTGTGAGTGCCTTTTCTTTATGTAGCCAAAATGGCACTACCCATACAAAAGAGAGCATTATCTACATCTCAAGGTCTGCAAAAGTTCAGTCTTGAGGGTTATGAACTATTGAGGAACCTGAAAAATTTCCTGTTATGCATGCTTTGATCTGACGTTATAAATACGGTTGCCTGCATCCATCTGTCTTGAGATATAATGGAGTGTGCCTCCGGGGGTGAAGTCCCAAATTGACCTCCCCAGGGTGCAAACCTGGGCAGTGTGTATGGAGGTCCTGGGCTGCCCAGACAACCAAACCCCCCTCTCTGCCTTGCTGATGTGGTCCAAAGGAAAGCAGAGCAAGATGTTTGGCACCAGCTTGGGTGCAGGAGTTGCCAGAAGGAGGCGAACAAGGCGCCACCCAACTGTCTTAGGGACTTCAGTCCCAATTTGTGTAGGATTTACTCCCTAGCCTTTTCTCTGCCCGAAGATATCCCAAAAGAAAGCAGAGGTTTAGGAACAGAGGTTTCGTTCTCCTAGATCATGGGTAGGCAAACTAAGGCCCAGGGGCCAGATCCAGCCCAATCGCCTTCTAAATCTGGCCTGCGGACAGCCTGGGAATCAGTGTGTTTTTACATGAGTAGAATGTGTGCTTTTATTTAAAATGCATCTCTGGGTTATTTGTGGGGCCTGCCTGGTGTTTTTACATGAGTAGAACGTGTGCTTTTACAGTGGTACCTCAGGTTACATACGCTTCAGGTTACATACGCTTCAGGTTACATACTTCGCTAACCCAGAAATAGTGCTTCAGGTTAAGAACTTTGCTTCAGGTTGAGAACAGAAATCGTGCTCCGGCTGTGCGGCAGTAGCAGGAGGCCCCATTAGCTAAAGTGGTCTTCACGTTAAGAACAGTTTCAGGTTAAGTACAGACCTCTGGAACGAATTAAGTACTTAACCCAAGGTACCACTGTATTTAAAATGCGTCTCTGGGTTATTTGTGGGGCATAGGAATTCGTTCTTTTTTTTTTTTTCCTTCCAAAATATAGTCCGGCCCCCCACAAGGTCTGAGGGACAGTGGATTGGCTCCCTGCTGAAAAGGTTTGCTGACCCCAGTCCTAGATGGGCTACCTTCCCAGGTGGATGAGCCCCATCTGCCCCTCACTTTCCTCTATAGCACCTGCAGAAACTGCCTTCCTGACTATTGGACCCACGCTTGGTCTTGTCCTCTCAATCCACAAGAGACTGTCTTCACATGCAGGGAAAGTCCCTAACTCACCGAGGGCTTGTGACCCATCGGCTACCTTCACCTGGTTTAGCTGGCAGGTTGAAGCCCATCCCAGGGTGTGGCTGCTGTCACATGCTGATAGCTTCTGGGAGCCACAGGTGAGAGCTGAGTGCAGGGTAGAGACCAAAGGTGGACTAACTAGACCAGAAAGAGGACACCATGTCCCCCACCAGAGGCCCTACCCCTCCCCTCACACCCCGTAAATAGTTATAAATTGCAATTTACAATTCGTACCAATGGCGAAACTACGCATAGCTCAACAATGGAAAAATTAAAATCCCCCAATACCGATAAACCGGCTGAGGAAAGCACGTGGATTATAAAACTAGCATACGAAAGGAACGTGGCATATAATCATTACAGAAACAAGTTCATTGAGAAATGGGCCTTATTCATTCAATTCTGGAATGACAAAGTAAGAGATGAAATACCTCCTTATAATTGATTCACATTAGTTTAATACTCTGTCTTTATGCAGTAAGAAAAATGGAAGTAGAAATATTAAACTCCCACATCTGCATTATATGGCAGTACATAGGCAATGCTGCAATGAAATCTAACAGTCTTAAGGAAAGCATGTAGCAATAAGTCTATTTGCATATGAAATGCCTTCTAAATGAAACATGACTTTTTAGCTTATATGAAAATCTATGTAGTGATTTCTGCACAGATTTACAAACACAGCATGTCTAATAACTGTGCAGCAGCCATTAAGTATATTTTTGCCACTTTGGAACGACAGTGTTTCGGACTCTGTTTTCCATGTTTCCTTTATTTATTTTTTAAACTGATTATGCAAAGCCTGAAATTTAGCGATTCAGGGTTTAAGGTGAGGGCATGTCCCAACCCAACCTAGAGGTGCCAGAATCAATCCCGGGAACCTTCTGCATACACAGCTTATGTTCTGCCAATGAGCTACAGTCCTTCCATTGGCGACCCCTGTTCTAGGGGGATAAAGTGTCCCCTAATAATTTTTCAGCTGCCTGCTGTCTACTCTTAATGATTTTGGCTTTGTTTTAGAAGGGGGTGTCCTCTTGCACCAGGGTGTATTTTCTGGAATTTCTACCCCCACCCCTTGCAAACTAGGGTAATTCGCACAGGAAATTTTTTGAACGCCTTAAGAGAGTGAACTAATTTAGCATATTCACCATACTTTAGTAAATAGTTTGGGGGGGAGGCTTGGAAACTGCTACGCTTGCCTAATATATTCACAGCTGGCTCCTGTTCGTTGTTACGGATGAATTTATTACATGCCTGGGGCAAGGGGGTGGGCAGGAATCGGAGGGAAATTAAAGCACTGGGGAAAAGAATTCCAAATCATTTCCACAGGAAAAATAAATAAATCACACCCCGCATCAGTTCCAGGCTTGCTTTGCCATGCCTTGCAATAACCGGGCCTTTCTGTTCTCTCCAACAAACAAGAGGCACTGAGTTAATCTGGGTGATGTCATCAGCACAGCTGAGGTCACCCTTTT
Source organism: Podarcis siculus (assembly GCA_034642415.1). Taxonomy (NCBI): domain Eukaryota; kingdom Metazoa; phylum Chordata; class Lepidosauria; order Squamata; family Lacertidae; genus Podarcis; species Podarcis siculus. Next base: position 26,104,040 of record JAXCMG010000019.1, on the reverse strand, counting down.
GTGTGTTATGACTTGAACATTAAATTCCATGGTTACCTTCTCATAGCTAGAGGCATGGAGAGCGCTATGACACCCCCTACTTACACATACTAAATCCCACCAGTGCATATATATTTTTTTGTGTGTGTGTATTCTGCACTCATAATAAGCCTCTGTACACACTGTTCTTTAAAGCACATTAGAATCATAGAATCGCAAAATTGGAAGAGACCCCGAGAGTTATCTGGCCCATCAGTCAGTCCATGTTTATTTATGGCAAAGAGGCAGCATAATTTCTGAATAATTCTCTACATAAACAATAAAAATGGTTGATATGGGGTTTAACAATCAATATTGGCGCTGTGGGTTAAACCACACAGCTTAGGACTTGCTGATCAGAAGGTCGGCGGTTCGAATCCCCGTGACGGGGTGAGCTCCCGTTGCTCGGTCCCTGCTCCTGCCAACCTAGCAGTTCGAAAGCACGCCAGTGAAAGCAGATAAATAGGTACCACTCCGGCGGGAAGGTAAACGGCGTTTCCGTGCGCTGCTCTGGTTCGCCAGAAGCGGCTTAGTCATGCTGGCCACATGACCTGGAAGCTGTACGCCGGCTCCCTTAGCCAATAAAGTGAGATGAGCGCCGCAACCCCAGAGTCGGTCACGACTGGACCTAATGGTCAGGGGTCCCTTTACCTATACTAATTAAGTGTTCTTAAAATACGTGCATCTAGTCCGACCCCTGCAAGGCAGGAATCTCTTGCGCAACGTGGAGCTCGAACCCACAACCCTAAGATTAAAAATCTCATGCTCTACCGATTGAGCTATCCCGGGAACATTATTTCCCTCAAAGAATTCTGGGCACTGCGGTTTACTACAATTCCCAGAAACCCTTATCAAACTACACATAGTGTGCAAAATGTTTGGCGGAAGTAAAGCATGCTTTGAATAGGCTTTGAAGGCATAAGTGTGTACGCAGCTTTAAAAGATATATTAAGAGTCTTGTGGTACTTGAAAGGCTTACACAGGCCCATGCAGAGCTTGTCTGAGGCCTAGGGCAAGTGTACCTGGCTGCATACCCTCCAACATTTCTCCAGTAAAAATAGGGACATCCTATTCCATCATCATCAAAATAATCATTTTACTATTTATACTCCCCCCCCCCCATTTGACTGGGTTGCCCCAGCTACTCTGGGTAGCTTTGAACATATAAAAAAAAAAAACTAAAATATTAAACATTTAAGAACTTCCCTATACAGAGCTGCCTTCAGATGGCTCAGGGGTCAGATAACTCCATACCCTCCGACATTTCTCCAATGAAAACAGGGATGTTCTAAGGAAAAGTGGGACATTCCGGGATAAAATCAGAAACCAAGACGTCTTCAGCAAATCTGGGTCTGTCCCTGGAAAATAGGGACACTTGGAGGGTCTGTGTTTTGCCCTCTGCCCCACTGCACGGGCCTGCAGTCTCACCCACATCATACCTTTTAAAGCTCATTTTGCCCCTCAAAGAATTCTGGGCGCTGCAGTTAGTTAAGGGTTGCTGGGAATTATAACTCTGTGAGGGGTAAACTACAGCGCCCAAAATTCTTTGAGGGAAAGAATGTGTCATGCCTTTGAAGGCTGAATACATGCCATACATTTAGAGCACACGGCTCTCCCGAAAAAATCCTGGGAACTGTAGTTCGTTATGGATGCTGGGAACTGTCATTCTGTGAAGGCTAAATTACAATTCCCAGGATTCTTTGGGGGGAAGGCATGTGATTTAAATGTAAGGGGTGTACGTAGCCTTTAAAACCTGGGGGCAAGGACTGTCTCATCACTATTATTTGTGAGCTGCCCCAGGGAGACTTTCCTCATCTGGAGCTCAGGATAAATAAAGAGCAGCTGGCTGAATAGATTATCCATCCCAGTGGTCCCCAAAGGGGGCGCTGGGATTACCTAGGGCAGCCCTAGAAGGCGAATGGGCGGCAAGGGGGTGCTGAAGGTGTAAATGACTACCAGACTTTGAAAAGCCGGTATCTGTGGATCAAGTTCATCAGTTTTGTTGAATTAATTAACCTAAATAGTTTTAATTGGATTTTGAATAAATGTGCAATTAATTGTTACTGTTCTCAATTTTATGGCGCTAGTATCTTCCTTAGCAAGTCATGCAAACTGGTGTTCTGAATAATGCTTTTTTCGTCCAAATCCAGTTTCAAATCTATGTCATGATGCTGGTTTCGTAATTTTAGGCTTGACAATATATCACAAATCAGGGTGTGGGAGGGTGCTATGCAAAAAACCACAATGTGGGGAAAACTGTGAAGCCAGCCAATGCCTTTACATAGCTCAGTCCTTATTTCAGGCATTGTGATATATCCGTATATCGCGATGGTTAGCTGGTGAGATATTGCCATGTTGAAAACCAGATGTCGCCCAGCCCTAGTGGGGATGAGTTTATGGAAACCGAGGAGCCGATGGCTCAAAAAAGTTCGGGAACCACTGATTTATCACCTCTCCCTTCCCCATTCCTCTCTACCTCCCCCTTCCCCACTCACAGATGTCTCCCCGATTGTGGCGGGCCTGATTGGCGCCACCGTCTTAGTGGTGTCCGTCTCCATGACGGTCTTCGTGTGGACATGCTGCCACCAGCACGCGGAAAAGAAGCACAAGACTCCGCCTTACAAGTTCATCCACATGCTGAAAGGCATCAGCATCTACCCAGAGACCCTGACCAACAAGAAGAAAATCATACGGATCCGGCGAGACAAGACGGGAGCTGCCATGAAAGACGGAAGAGGCAACCTTCTGGTGGACGCAGCAGAAGCTGGCCTGGTGGGTTCCGACAGGATCTCCAGCGCGGCTCCCTGCGTCAACCAGCTCCCGATCAAAGTCGATTACGGGGACGAGTTGAGCCCGGACCAGAGCTTGACTCCGGCGGGCAGCAAGCCTTCCTCTCCCTCTTCCCCGGAAGAAGAGGTCACTCTGGGGACGCTGACCTTCTCCGTGGACTACAACTTCCCCAAGAAAGCTCTGGTCGTGACCATCCAAGAAGCCCGCGGGTTGCCGGTCATGGATGAGCAAAACCAAGGCTCCGACCCCTACATCAAGATGACGATCCTGCCCGACAAGAGGCACCGGGTGAAGACGCGCGTCCTCCGCAAGACGCTGGACCCCGTCTTCGACGAGACCTTCACTTTCTACGGGATTCCCTACAGCCAGCTCCAGGACCTGGTCCTCCACTTCCTGGTGCTGAGCTTCGACCGCTTCTCTCGAGACGATGTCATCGGGGAGGTGATGGTGCCGCTCGCCGGGGTGGACCCAAGCACAGGGAAGGTCCAGCTCACCAGGGAGATCATCAAAAGGAATATACAGGTAGGGGAGATGGGACCTGGGGGTTTCACTAGGGGGACTGTCCAAGTTCCCTTTCCTGGTACAAGACCTTTATAAAGACCCTAGGCACTTAAAAGATTTTGGTACCCCCATATATATCAAATTCAAAATATAAACAATAACAAACTAGAAAATGATTTTTCGAAAAGAAACCCACAGTAAGATGGAAAATAACATTTATTTTTGCATGCTTTCACCTTATTTATGTTTGGGGGCGGGATTTCTCCTTGGTTTTCTAATTGCAAAGTCTTTGATCAGATCCTTACGTAACGCATCTGCTTCTACACTTAGTAGAGATAAGGCATTTTTCCTGCTTTGTTGCATAGTTGTTCTGTTGGGGTTTCTTAAATATACATCAACTGAGAAAATGGAGGCCCAGCCAAATCGTTTGTAATATTTGTATGTAATTTCTTCATTTATTGCGGGAGCCTTTTTCGTGGAACCTGGTTCAGCTGCACTGTAGCAAATCTGGCAATGGAACATTTCTGTGGTGCCCTCCTTCCCTTGATGCCCTAAGCACGTGCTTATGTTGCTTCATGCCCTGTCCTCACTGTTGGTGTCCAAGCGAGTGGGGTGGGGGGCTGTGAGCCAGCAGTAGGGGTTGTACCTGCTGGTAGGACCCACAAGACAGGCGTGCTGATGCAAGAGCCAAGGGGAACCGGTCTGTGACATGGACCAGGACTGCCCCTCTCAAGTCCAGCACCCTGTTCTAGCAGCAACCAAACAGATGTCTTAATGAAATGTTGTTGGACTACAACTCCCATCATCTCTAGCCAGCAGGACCAGTGGTCAGGGATGGTGGGAATTACATAGTCCAACAGCAGCAGGAAACCCAGGTTCAAGAATCACTACCCTAAAGGGAAGGAAGCCCAAAAGCAGGGTCTGAGCGCAGCAGCGACTCTCCCCAGCTGGGACTATTAAGTAGTAGACTGCCACCAGTGGTGCAGGGAGGAGACAGCCATCATGGCAAGGAACCGGCGATAGCCTGATCCGTAGTGAATCTTTCATTTATTTTATTTCACAAAATTTATATACAGTGGTACCTCGGGTTACATACGCTTCAGGTTACAGACTCCACTCACCCAGAAATAGTGCTTCAGGTTAAGAACTTTGCTTCAGGATGAGAACAGAAATCGTGCTCTGGCAGCGTGGCAGCAGCAGGAGGCCCCATTAGCTAAAGTGGTGCTTCAGGTTAAGAACAGTTTCAGGTTAAATACGGACCTCCAAAATGAATTAAGTACTTAACCCGAGGTACCACTGTACTGCTTGATTGTAAAAAAATAAACACCCAGCAACCTCAAAGCGGTTCACAAAATGAATAAAACAATGAAATTACTAGTAAAATACAGTCACATTTACACAGCATAGTTATACAGTAAAACAGAATTTAAAGTATTCAATAATAATTAAAATCAACAATAAGCTAAAAAGCAGATTAAAACATGTGTTTACATTTTATGCGTCAATAGGCTTCGCCTAAACAAAAGAATGTTTTTAGCTGGTGCTGAAATGAGTGCAGCAAAGGCGCCTGTCAACAGGCAGGGACTTCCAAAGCATGGATGTAGCCCCAGTAAAAAAGATGGATTTTCTTACAAATGCAGACCAAGTATTATGTGGCAGCTTCAACAGCGCTGGTTATTATACCCACCAGCCGCCTTATACAAAAGGAAAAGCGTCAGAGTGACACAATAGGATAAAATGCAACACATAAAAAGATCTGAAACCAGAAAATAATAATAATAATAAAACCAGGAGCAATACAAAATGCATAAGATGCTTGCCCAGTAACATATTAATAAGGAGAAGTCCTAGCCACCCCCAGCTGAAAGATGAGCACCAGTGCATGAGGCAACATTAAATAACCAAAGGTCGGAGTAAACAAAAGGTATCAGCCTGGCTCCCAGGGGCCGACAGGGATGGCGCCAGGCATGTCTCCCTGGGGAAAGCATTCCACAGACTTGTCTCATCCTCTCTGAAAGCCCTCCAAGTTGGTGGCCATTGCTGCCTCGCGTGGACGTGAATTCCATTGTGTCATTTTGTGCTGTTGGGGAACAAGTATCACCGTATTTTTCACTCTATAAGACCATAAGACGCACCTAGTTTTTGGAGGAGGAAAACAAGAAAAAAATATATTCTGAATCTCAGAAGCCAGAAAGCAGCGATCCCTCTTGCTGTTCTGGCTTCTGGGATAGCTGCGCAGCCTGCATTCGCTCCATAAGACGCACACACATTTCCCCTTACCTTTTAGGAGGGAAAAAGTGAGTCTTATAGAGCAAAAAATACGGTAACTGTTGGAGTTAAGGCAAATTGGAGGTAACTGTTGGAGACAAGGCAAAGGTTCACCACAGCAGCAACTGGGGCTGTTCTCAGGAGACCTAAAGAGAGCTGTTGTCCGAGCACAGGCCTTTTCTGCCTGGTCCAGAAGGACCTTTTCCTATTTTCCTAACTGCAGATTCCTTGCATTCTGCTGAAACTCCTGGGTTCTGCATGAGAGGATGCATCTCAAGCTCAGAACAGCACGATTCCAGTTTTCTGGGCATGTCTCTTCCTCCTCCTCCTCTAAAGAGGAGGAGGAACATCTGTTCTGTAACCTGGGATTTTGCAAGGCATTGTTCCAGCCAGAGGAAGCGGCAGACTCCCCGGGAGCGCGAGCAGTAATGCAAACAAGTGCAGAGCTGGCAAGGACAGTAATCAGACCAAGGATTGGGGTCAGCCGCCTTCAAAGTGGTAGCTGGAAAGCAGCCAGATCAGCACTATGGAGGAGGGCGCTTTGGGAAACTGGGCTACATTACGACAGATAAACAGGATGTGGATTTTTGCTCAGGCAATACACAATCTAATGTTTTTTTTCTCTGTGCGTGTGCTTAGCTCCCAAACAAACGTAACAGGCAGATTTGGGGGGAAGGGAATAGCACGGTGGCAGGGAATCTGTCCCGGGTTCAATCCCAGCACCTGCAGATAGGGATGGGAGAGATTCTGCATTTGAAATCCTGGATAGTCCTTGCAGGTCAGTGCAGGTGATACTGAACTAGAGGGGCTAATGTTCTGACTCTGCAAAAGGTAGTTTCCTCTGCCTCGGTGGTCTGCTGCAGGGATGGGAAGCCTGTGGCCCTTTAGATGCTGTGTGTGACATTGTGGCCCGCTTTATCACTACCCGAAGGAGTCTCAAAGCAGCTAACATTCTCCTTTCCCTTCCTCCCCCACAACAAACACTCTGTGAGGTGAGTGGGGCTGAGAGACTTCAGAGAAGTGTGACTGGCCCAAGGTTACCCAGCAGCTGCATGTGGAGGAGCGGGGAAGCAAACCCGGTTCACCAGATTATGAGACTACTGCTCTTAACCACTACACCACACTGGCTCCACACTGCTGTTGGACTCCAGCAGCCCTTGCAAGAGGGGCCAATGGTCAGGGATGAGCTGCAGTCCAGCAGCATCCTTCCAGGAGCCACATCCCAAGGGCAGGCAGAGCCAGAGGCAGAAGTGGGCAAAGCAATGAAGGTTTTCTTTGTACAATAGGCCGCTTCTCAACACTCACCCCCCTCTCTATGCTCCATGCAAGCAAATAAAAAGCAATAGCAGAGTTCAAGGACTCATCCAGCCAGGCAGATGCACCACGGGAGAGTGAAAAGCAGGGCTGATAAGGAATGTACATAAGGAACAGATGTGGAGAGACCCAAGGGCCAGTTGGAGAGGTCTGGAGGGCCACACCAGAGATTCCCCATCTTTGGCACAAAAGACAGCTCCTCTGGCAGATCTTAGGCTTCTGTTTTGAGTTGTCTAGACATTTCTTTAATTAGGCAGGATGGGTGGCTTTCAAATAAATACATAAATCCTGCTTCAATGGGATGACACACCTCTCTGCACAATTAGAGGGGGAGAAATAAAATCTTTGGGCTCGTAAACCAGCTGTTGTATCTTGCTGTCAGGCTTTCTAGGCAGTTAAGCTTCCCTTGTTTCTGTCTGCCTTCCAAGCTGCAACTATTGCCCCGTTCTAGCTGGTCTGAGGATCTGTGATGGGGAGGGGGTCCCCCTCCCCTCAAGCAAAGTCAGAAAGCAATTGACACTGGAACAGAAAGCGACTGGCATGCAGTTACTCCTGCGGCTGAGAACTGGAAATGTTGCCACGTCTTGCTTGTGGGCTTCCCATAATGGGTATCTGATTCGCCACTGGGAAAACATGATGCTGGATTAGAGACGGGCCAGCGGGCTGTTCTTATGATGCAGAGAGGGAAGGGAAAGTGAGTTACAGGCAAGCAGTTAGGAGTCGCATCTTTCAGGACCAGGGAGAGCTCCTTGAGACAACAGGAAGCCAATCCAATGAAGGCTTCCTTTTTCTGCCTTCCCCCTTTCCATGTTTTTGGACAATAGTTCCCATCAGCCGCAGCCAGCATGTCCAGTGATTAGGACTCCCACCCTACAAATGAAGTTGCAAGTAATTTAAATGGATGCCTTTGTAAACTACAGTCATTCCTCGGGTTACAGATGCTTCAGTTTGCGTTTGTTCGGGTTACGGAATTACCGGAAGTACCGGAATGGGTTACTTCCAGTTTCGGCGGTCGCGCATGCACAGAAGCGTAAAATCGCGCTTTGCGCATGCGCAGAAGCACCGGATCACAACCCGAGCATGCGCATACGCACCGCTGCAGGTTGTGAACGCTGCGGGTTGCGAACGTGCATCCCGCATGGATCACGTTCGCAACCTGAGCGTCCACTGTACTTTGCTGTTTGGGGCGGCGGGGAAGGTTTTTACTATCAGAGTCAAAAGAGGTGGGGGTGGGAAATCTGTGTGACTCTCCATGTCCCATCAGCCTCAGCCACCACAGCCGATAGTTCAGAGATCATGGGGACTGGAGTCCAGCAACACCTGGAGAGCCAGAGCTTCCACACTCCACTCCTAGACACACGTCCCAGCCAATCAGGGATCACACATTAAATGCACTTACAACAGAGATGTAAAGCAGGGATGAGGAGCTCATGGCCTTCCAGATATTGTTGGACTATGTTTCTCACCAGCCCCTAGCCAGCATGGGTCCATAGCTCAGTGGTAGAGCAACAGTCACAAGGTCCCAGGTTCTGTCCCCAGCATCTCCAGGTAGGGCTGGGAATGCCCCCCTGCCTGAAACTCTGGAGAGCTGCTGCCAATCAGTGTGGACAGTACTGAGCTGGGTGGACCCCACGGTCTGACTCAGTGAAAGGCAGCTTCCTATGTTTCCAAGAGTCCCAAAAGCTGGGCAGAGAGGCTTGGAAGGCCCTTGACCTTAGGACATGTGCGTGCGTAGGAAGATAGTTCAATGGGAGAAGGGGAGGGAGAGGAAAATATGGCAAGGAAAATTAAAACTGGTAATGGAAGGAGGAGGGGAGTACGGCCTGTGGCAGTGGTCAGTTCAGACACTTGTGAAGACAGAAGGAGAAAGTGTGACACACACACACAGAGAGAGAGAGAGAGAGAGAGAGAGAGAGAGAGAGAGAGAGAGAGA
>JAXCMG010000019.1:26074660-26095206 GCA_034642415.1 Podarcis siculus | reverse complement strand
AGAGAGAGAGAGAGAGAGAGAGAGAGAGAGAGAGAGAGAGAGAGAGAGAGAAAGGGGGTGACGGAAGGAGAGGGAAAAGCAATGGCCCCATTCATTTACAGCTCTGGCACCACTAAACACCAGCCATGTATGATATGTATGCAGCTTTAGATGCTTATGCTATAGCAACTTAAAGGCCCCCCTCCTAGGGTTGCCATATGTCTGGACATACCCAGAATACTGTAGTCAGAAGCAGTGTCTGGGCAGAAATATGCAAAATGTCCAGGGAAATCCGGACGTATTACAACCCATGTCCGCAGTGTCGTTTTTGCCAATTTCCCTAAAGAAATAGCTCAAAATCAACTTTGCTTGCCCCCCCTCCCGCAAAAAATAATAATAATGTAGCTCTGCAAAGGGGAATAGGGAGTTTCATATGAAATCTCAGTGCCCATAATAAACTATAGTTCCCAGGATTCCTTTTTTTTTTTTTTTTTTTTTTTTGGGGGGAGTCATAACTTTTAAGATGGTGTAAGAGCTCTTTAAACATACAATGGTACCTTGGGTTACATACACTTCAGGTTACAGATGCTTCAGGTTACAGACTCTGCTAACCCAGAAATAGTACCTCGGGTTAAGAACTTTGCTTCAGGATGAGAACAGAAAGGATGAGAACGGCAGCAGTAGGAGGCCCCATTAGCTAAAGTGGTGCTTCAGGTTAAGAACAGTTTCAGGTTAAGAACAGACCTCCAGAATGAATTAAGTACTTAACCTGAGGTACCACTGTATAGTGCAGATGAGGCCCTAGTTTCCAATCCCAATGTGCAAACCGGACTTTGCTGGTTCAGATGCCTCAAAGCAGAAAAGGCTGGGCAGGGGGAATCACTGCGGATGAGGGGAGGAGAGAGGGTCTACCTCACGTCTGGTGCAACATCTGAACCAGCCTCATGCATGTTTCCTGACAGTGCCCCTACAGTGAAATGGAGCAGGGTCAGCCAGCACGATGCCTTATAGACATTGCTGGACTCCAACACCCACTAGCCTTGATCACGGTCATGGCTCTCCCCCCCCCATTGAATCCTGGGAGCTGTAGTTTGTTAAGGGCACTGAGAGTCGTTATGAGACTCCCCATTCACCTCACAGAGCTACAATTCCCCGGGAAGAGGGATTGGTTGCTAAACCATTCTGGGAACAGCATCTCTGTGAGGGGAGTAGGGGCATTTCCTAACAAATCTCAATGCCCGTAACAAACTACAATTCCCAGGGTTCTTTGGGGGTAGAAGCCACGACTGCTTAAATAAGCAGAAAAGTGCTTTAAATATGCAGTGGTACCTCAAGGTTACAGATGCTTCAGGTTACAGACTCCGCTAACCCAGAAATAGTATCTCGGGTTAAGAACTTTACTTCAGGATAAGAACAGAAATTGCGCGGCGGCGGCACAGCGGCGGCGGGAGGCCCCTTTAGCTAAAGTGGTACCTCAGGTTAAGAACGGACCTCCAGAACAAATTAAGTTCTTAAACCGAGGTACTACTGTATGGTGCAGGTGGGGAAGAGTCGTTTGGCCCAAACTGGGCACTTTCCACTTGTGATTCCGGGAGGAAGGGAAAGGAGCAGGACTGGCTTTAGACAAACGTCCTGGGCAGTTCCCAAAATGCCGAATCTAGGACACGACGGCCATGGCAACCCGGCCTGCTATTCACAGCCTTAACAACGGCTTTTTAAAAACACTTGGCAAGGTTCTGTTTTATTTCCACTGTATTAACTCCCTTTCAACACAGCCATGTCTTTCCTTTAAAAAAAGAAGGAGAAATGACCTGCTCACTACGAACAAGTCATCAACCACCGAAAAAGCATTTAAGGCCACAGCGGAAGCACGGAGGATGTAAACAATAAAACACCATACCCTCCCTAATTGCAGAGTTCGCTGGCGATTTCGAACCTGCGTTTTAAGGTGGTGGTGGTGGTGATGATGAAGTTGCTCTTTCCTAGGAGGTCAGGATGCTGGTCCCCTTCAAAGGTGGGCCATAGGAAGCTGCCTTATACAGTCCACCTAGACCCCACGGGGGGGGGGTTACCCACACTGACTGGCAGGAGCGGGTCTCCACGGTTGCAGGTGACAGGTCTCTCCCAGCCCTACCTGAAGGATTGAACCTAGGAAGTTCTTCGCTTCAAGCAGGTGCTCTCCCACTGACCTACAGCCCTCCCTCTAGAAATACAAGATTCTAGTCCTCATTGTTCTGCACAAAGAGCTGATTTTAAATAGGAACATGGGAAGCTGTCTTATACAGTAGCACCTCGGGTTAAGAACTTAATTCGTTCCGGAGGTCCGTTCTTAACCTGAAACTGTTCCTAACCTGAGGTACCACTTTAGCTAATGGGGCCTCCCGCCGCCATGTGATTTCTGTTCTGATCCTAAAGCAAAGTTTTTAACCCAAGGTACTATTTATGGGTTAGCGGAGTCTGTAACCTGAAGCATCTGTAACCTGAGGTACCACTGTATATCAAGTCAGGTCAAGGGTCCACCTAGCTCGGCGTTACCTATATTGACCGGAAGCTATCTTGTACTGTGTCAGACCATTGTTCCGTTTAATAATAATAATAATAATATTGACTGCTGTACAAACAGGTTGTTGGACTAGATGGGCCTTCTTATGTTCTCCTTCCCCACTGGCTTCCTTTAGCTGACCCTTTCTAGATGATTATTTGCAGAAGCGGATGGGTGGGCCTGAGGGTGTCCAGGGCTGCTTGGGGCCTGTTGTTCTGAGGATGTGCGGCCTTATCTCTTTTTTCCAGAAATGCGTCAGCAGAGGGGAGCTGCAGGTTTCCTTGTCTTACCATCCTGTCGCCCAGAGGATGACTGTGGTGGTTTTGAAGGCGAGACATCTGCCCAAGATGGACATCACCGGCCTCTCAGGTAGAAGCTATTTACTCCGCCTCATCTCCATGTTTTCCTTGTGTGCCCCTTTGAACGCTCTTTTGTTCATGTTACTTTTTAATGAGGGATGGATCTGTTCAGTTCCTCTCGCTTTCTCATTTCTCCCCCAACCTTAAATTCAGTTCCCTGCATTTCCTCAGTGATTTCCTTTTTTTTTTTTAGTGAAAATTTGTCAGCTTTTTACTGCAATTCCCCCCCCCACAAAAAAAACTGTTTGCAGTTTTGCCTAATAGACGCATTTTGCAAAGCAATTTCCCCACTTTAGTATGTAATTTTATGCACACCTGGTACGTGCATTTTCATACACATTGTTGGAGAACACACAGTGCTGCAAAATTTGGAGAGGTGCAAAGGATGGCCATGCTTCAATTCACGTAGTTTCAGAGAACGCGGATTTCGTAGGTCCACCTTTAAATGCAAACTGAACTGAGTTTCTCCCTCCCTCTCATTTTTAATCATTGAGCCAGCTTATGAATCCTTTGCATCCTTGGAGAGATCAGAAGGCAGCCATCCCTTTCTCCTAAGGTTTGCCCCAAATCTGCTCTCCTGCAACTGAAGCCCACTAGTTCTAGTCCTGGCCAGGACAGCAGCAAAGAACATCTCTTTGCCCTCTTCTATGTGAAAAGATGGCACTGTGAAGTGCCCTAAGCATTAAAAAAAAAACACCCCAACATCTCCAGGGTGTTTGAAATGTAAAGCCCCGAAGACACAACTTGATCCTTCATTTGATGTTCATACCTTTTGAGGACAAATTCCAGCTAGGCAAAGAGCACTCGAGGAAGGCACAGAGCAGGGCTGGTGAGGGGTGTGGCCTGGGAAGAGGGGGCGTGGCCTGAAGAGACTCCAGAGGGCTGGATGGCATGACATAGTTGGCATTTCTCCATCCCTGACTTGCACAGACCAGGATCGCAACGTTCAGTGGCTTTGATTTATTTTTCGGTTACCTCCCTCAACGTGAACTCTGGTTCATGAACCCCTAACAGAATGTCAGGGAGGAGAACGTTCTCCTCGGTCTCTTGAGTTAGCGACCTCGTGTTTAGGAGATTAGGGTTATGGTTTGGCTTGGCTCATCTTGAGCTGCTTGCTTTTCAGGGTCCCCACCCATGCCCCAGAAACTCTGCCATCATACAAATTCCTAGAAGAGGTCTGCCGAGGGCTAAACAGAGCCTCCATGTGGATTGGCTGTACTATCTCTGAATACTAGTTGTTAGGGGCACATCATGGGAGAGATTCTGTTGCCCTTCAGGCCCAGGTTCTGAGCTTCCTGGAGACATCTGGCCAGACTAAATGGACCTTTGGTCTGTCTTCTTATGTTTTTACCTTCAGTCCCGTTCCAGGACTTGGGAACATATGAGAGAAGCAGAGAAGCCAGGGACTGGGGAAGACTGTGGCCTTCCTGATTGATGGTGGACTACAACTCCCATCAGCCCCTAGCCAGCATGGCCAAAGGTCAAGGATGATGGGAGCTGGAGTCCAGCAACGTCTGGAGGGACACACGTTCCTCCAGGAATCTGCCTTATACTGAATCAGACCCTTGGTCTGGCTGAACTCTGAGCATTGTCTACAATCATAGAAACATTGATTCACAGAAGCATAGCGTTGGAAGGGAGCATCCATGGCAGATGGCCACCCAACCTCTGCTTAAAAACCTCCAGTGATTGGCAGGAGCTCTCTGCAGAGCCTCAGGCAGCTCTCTCCAGGTCTTTCTCATCCCTACCTGGATTTGCAAGGGTTTGGACTCTAATAATAATAATTTATTATTTGTACCCCACCCATCTGGCTGGATTTCCCCAGCCACTCTGGGCGGCTTTCAACAAAGATTAAAAATACATAAAAATGTCACACATTGAAAACTTCCCTGAACAGGGCTGCCTTCAGATGTCTTCTAAATGTCAGGTAGTTGTTTATCTCTTTGACACCTAATGGGAGGGCATTCCACAGGGTGGGTGCCACTACCGAGAAGGCCCTCTGCCTGGTTCCCTGTCGCTTTGCTTCTCGCAGCGAGGGAACCGCCAGAAGGCCCTCGGCACTGGACCTCAGCATCCGAGCAGAATAATGGGGGTGGAGACACTCCTTCAGGTATATAGGTATATTGAATGACCCTTGGGGTCCCTTCCAACTCTATAATTCTATTATTCTGATGTGTTCAGGGCAGCTGTTTACCAGCTCCATCTGGTATGCTGGCTGAGACCCTATAACTTTTAGAAGACACCTAAAGGCAGCCCTGTATTTGGAATTTTTTTTAATGGTTAGCATTTTATTATGTTTTCTATATGTTGGAAGCCAGGGGCAACCCAGCCACTCTGGGCAGGATATAAATAATAATAAAATTATTATCATCACCATTATTCCTTTACTTTCTTCATAAACATGGTGAGCCAATCTCACTCCAATAAGGGTGAGTGGGGGTCCCTGCTCATTCTGCTGAGGGGGGTCAGTTCCCAGAGTTCTGTCCCCCAAAATCCCGCTCGGGTGGTACCTCCAGTTATTGGCCTGTGTTATTGGCTGGCTCCTGTCCCTTCTTTCCGGCAGACCCCTACGTCAAGGTGAACGTGTACTACGGCAGAAAGCGCATAGCCAAAAAGAAAACTCACGTCAAGAAGTGCACTTTGAACCCCGTCTTCAACGAATCCTTCATCTACGACATCCCCGTGGATCTCCTCCCGGACGTCAGCATCGAATTCCTGGTCATCGACTTCGACCGCACCACGAAAAACGAAGTGGTGGGCCGGCTGATCCTGGGAGCGCACAGCGTCACGGCGGGCGGCGTGGAACACTGGCGGGAAGTGTGTGAGAGCCCCAGGAAGCAGATTGCCAAATGGCACAGCTTGAGCGAATACTAGCAGGGTGAGCGGGGGGGCACCGGGCGCTTGCATCAGACGCCCCCGCGCAAACAGACACTTGGCCTTTCATTTCTTCCTCCTCCTCCTCCTCCTTCTCCCGCCTTCCGTCTTAGTCGTAGAAACTTAAAGGTTTCCGTACGAAGCAGCTGATCGGTTCTCTCTAGTGATGTTTAACTTTTGCAGGGCACACTAAAAGTTCTAAAAAAAAGAAAAAGAGAAAAAAAGGAACTTACAAAAAGTTAAAAAATAAAACCTAACAAAAAAAGAGCATTAATTTTAATAAATACCACAAAACATATATATATATATATAAATATATATAATAAAATAAAAAGGTGTAACCGCACTGTTGCATGCCGAATACAAAAGTTTTAAAAAAACCACAAAAAAATAATAATATAACTTTACCAATATCAAAAGTACAGTTTTTAATACGATTTATCTGTCACTATGAAAGTCGTGTTTTGTGCTGAACTGTATTTGTTGGTAATTCACCTCAATTGGCCTATTCAGCTTCTCTCCCAACTTATTCTTTTTTAAAAAATAATAATAATATTGGATTCTGGTGTTGAATCGCTGGTACTTTGTTGACATCGTCCGCCCACCCCTTTCCTGTTGATTCTTTGCAATTCTTTGTGACTTGGGTGATCTAATGCTGTTGGTGTACATGCAATGGTTTTGGGGCATCTGTCTTGGATCAGAGAGATCTCAGAGTGGATGGAAATGGTTCCTGTGAATTAGAACTGCTGCTGAAAGCAATTCCCTCCCTGTAAAACAGGATCCTGGAATAATTCCTTTGTCCTTGTTGTCCAAAACATTGCAAGATGCTCTCCACTCCATCCACTTCCGAAGCAGTCTCTTCCAAAGAAAGAGACTTCATTTGGAGTTGGACCAGGAGACATCTATCTCCCTCTTAATCTTTCAAGCCAAGTCTTTGTCCTGCCTCTATCATGGCCTCTTAGGTGTTGCTCATCTCAAGCAGGAAAGTGCCTCTTGAGCTGTGCCGCCTGAAGCAGTGGTGCAGGCTACTGATGTAGCAGACCCGGCCCTGCCAATAGGCGACTAGACAAGGTTGCATGTGCATTGATCCTAATGCCTACAAGGGTGGCAAGCAGGTAACTCTCACAAAGATCCCCCCACCAATGTTTATTTACTATTACTGTTGTCATTAATTAGAGCCTGGTCGGCTTCCTATGCATGCTTCACAGCTAGATCAGCCGATAGAAATAAATAGCCACTGGAGATCTGTATCTAGGCAAGAGTTTTCCAGCTCCACAACCTCCCCTTGCAACATTCTGGGCACCTGAAATGCCCCACCAACATTTACTGGTGACGGAGTGCGCAAGCTTTCAAGCTGACACGGAAGCCATCCCCAGACAGGGCAAGATTGTCTGCTGAAGAGCTCTGTGTCATCCAGAAGCTTGCAACTTCCACATCAACAGATAGGGCTGAAAGAAAAGTCGATCTCCCCTACCCAGCCTCCTTTCCCAGGACCAACCCGTAAGCCATTTGCGAAGCAAGGCAGATCCAAGTTAAGGGGGAAGGCATGTTGATAATGGGTGTTTCAGTATTCACCACGTCACATCCATGCACTTAACTCATCCTGTGCCCTGTATTGCTGTAAATACTGTATCATACTTTAAAACAAAAACTAGGAGAAATCGTTTCAGTGGTGGGGAGGCACCTTGGCCGCAGAGAGGTGAACTGTCTTGGCACAGCCCCGTGGGAGGTAGCTCCATTTCACTCGGAGCAGACCCATTGAAATTCAGGGGCCTAAGGGAGTTGTGTCCATCAGTATCAATGGGTCTGCTCCGTGGAGGTCTAACATTGGATGCAACTTTGGGGGAGAAGGAAGACTATTGGAAACCCAGCCCTTCCCTCCCTAAAAGCCCTTGGGGGTTAAGTTCCCTTCCATGCTTGCTCTAGTTCAGGCACCCCCAAACTCGGCCCTCCAGCTGTTTTGGGACTACAACTCCCACCATCCCTAGCTAACAGGACCAGTGGTCAGGGATGATGGGAGTTGTAGTCCCAAAGCAGCTGGAGGGCCGAGTTTGCCTATGCCTGCTCTAGTTTCTGAGTCTGGAAACGGAGTCACATACGACCCCACCCCCACCCCTGTCCAGGAGAGCTAGAGGGATCAATGCCCAGCTCACCCCCATTTCCACCTCCTGTCAAACCAGGCAGTAGATCTCTAGGCGATTCGCAGTTGGTTGGCAGGAGCTTCTCACTTAGCTAATAGCGAAAACTTCACCCCCCAGAAATAGAGCCCTGGAGGGGGAGCTGTTGTCTCCAACTAAGTGCTACTCAGAGTAGACCCAGTGAAATTAATGAACCTACTTTGATGAGTCTAGCATTTTTTGTCAGTGGGCCCTGGGTCCAGTACTGACCACAAATTCAAAGGCTGAGCACCTTATTAATTTTTTTTGGGGGGGTATGCCTGCCAGCCTTGGCAACTATTTTTTTGGGGGGGTTATCAGGGATCCAGTAGATCAGCCTTCCTCATGCTGGCTGGGGTTGATGGGAGCTGCAATCCAAAACATCCAGAGGGCACCAGGTTGAGGAAGGCTGCAGGAGAGTGTTGCTGGACTACAACTCCCATCATGCCCAGCCAGCTTTGCCATTGGTTAGGGATGCGGAACACAGTAGTGAAGAATGCTGATCCTACAAGCCCCTAAGCCTACCAACGCCTGCCCTAAAGGATGTGTTGCAAGGTAAGCTATGAAGCACTGCTGTAAAATGGGTGGGTGGCCTCAATACCTGCAAGTCCCGTCTGTCCCAAGTGCCATGGCTCAATGACCAGGGTTGATGGGAATTGTAGTACAGCAATACTTAAGAGGGTTTTCCCCAGCCCAGGAGTAAGATTTATTGAGAGACAGACACTCAGAACCATTTCAGAACGGGGAGAATTAGGACCTCTTCTCTGCAAAGGCCAGGTTGGTGCCGAATTTGGAATTCAAACTGATCATTTTGACGCTTAATCCTTACATCACCCCCTTCCTCCTCAACCCAATTTTGACCCCAATTACTGATAGATTAGGGCTCATCTTGAATTATCAATCTTAATTATCCCTGCTTTTTTTTAAAAAAAACTTTTCAATGCAAATAAAACCCATCTTTCTTAAGCCTAAATCATCTCTCCTTCCTCCAGCTGTAAAGAGGGGAAAAAATGAAGTTGTTGTCAAGGAAATGTGCTCAGGGTTAAAATAGATTTAGGCTTATTGGGCAGATGTGAAGAGATCCATTACTCCTCAGGAATAATGGGGAAATAAAGAGGGTCAGATAACAGTCGGGTTTGGGGTTTGTTTGTTTTTATTAAAAAATGTGTTGACAGCTGCCTCACTGTAATATCTCCCAAATGTGGGTCATTTTTGGTTGGGATTTTGTTTTTCTTCCTTTTCACCTCGTGTCTATTGTAAAATTAAAAAGGAAAAAAAAATAACTTGGACAAGTTACAACTTGGTGTCAAAACAAAACAAAAAAAAAGTAAGAAAATAATAATAACTTGAACCGTTGTACAACTGCATAATGCTGTAATGCTAACCTAACAAATATGTATTGCTACCTGTAATGTCAAAATTGTTTTAACGCACATTGAGCGTTCAAATAAAGATGGAGTCACTTTAACTTTACTTACTGATCGCAAAAATAATTATTTTGAGGTTGCTGGAGCCACACACTTTCATCAGCAGAGGGTCCCACTGCTCAGCGGTAGAGCGATTTCCTTTTGAAAGGATCCCACATGGCAGAGAGGAAGTGAGGGCAAGGAGGGGAAAGAACGTGGCTTCTTGTTCTTGTTTAGTCGTTTAGTCGTGTCCGACTCTTCGTGACCCCATGGACCAGAGTACGCCAGGCACTCCTGTCTTCCACTGCCTCCCGCAGTTTGGTCAAACTCATGCTGGTAGCTTTGAGAACACTGTCCAACCATCTCGTCCTCCGTCGTCCCCTTCTCCTTGTGCCCTCCATCTTTCCCAACATCAGGGTCTTTTCCAGGGAGTCTTCTCCTCTCATGAGGTGGCCAAAGTATTGGAGCCTCAGCTTCTGGATCTGTCCTTCTAGTGAGCACTCAGGGCTGATTTCCTTCAGAATGGAGAGGTTTGATCTTCATGGGACTCTCAAGACTGACTCCATGGACAAAGACAACAGGAGAGCTACTACTGCCCATTAAAGCAGACGTGAATGGGATAGACTGAGTAGAAGTTCCCTTCCTGTTTGCGGAAGACTCGGTTGGGTGTACAAGTGTTGCTGTGCCGCACGCTCCTGTTCAGGACCGCTCTCCTGTCTCCTGCACAGCACATGCAAACAGAGGCTGTTGTGATCCCTCTTCGCAGGGAGCTCTGGAAATTGGCGGTGTGAGGGGAGCAATTCTCAGCACCCTTAAGAACATAAAGCATGTTAGGAAAAGCCTGCTGGATCAGGCTGGATCCACCTAATCCAGCATCCTGTTCTCACAGTGGCCAACCAGATGCCTGCAGGAAACCAGCAAGCAGGATCAGAGCACAAGAGTACTCTCCTCTACATCCTGTGGTTTCCAGCAACCGGCATTCAGACGCACTATCGCCTCCCATCTGTGGAGGCAGAGCAGAGCCATTACGGTTGGTTGGTATCCATCGATAGCCCTCTTCTCCACGAATTTGCCTAATCCGCTTTTAAAGCCACCAAAGTTGGCGGCCATCACTTGCCTCCTGTGGCAGGGAGTTCCATAGTTGAACTACATGCTGCATGAAGGAGGACTTCCTTTTATCAGCCCTTAACAAACTACAGCTCCCAGAATTTCTCAGGAGACATCCTTACAGTGGTACCTCGGGGTAAGAACTTAATTAGATCTGGAGGTCCATTCTTAACCTGAAACTGTTCTTAACCTGAGGTACCACTTTAGCTAATGGGGCCTCCCGCTGCCGCCGCGCCACGAATTCTGTTCTCATCCTGAAACAAAGTTCTTAACCCAAGGTACTATTTCTGGGTTAGCGGAGTCTGTAACCTGAAGCATCTGTAACCCGAGGAACCACTGTACTTGTTTAAAATAGCATCACAGTGCTTTAGATGCATGGTTCAAAGGTGGCCCTAATGGTCTCGAGGTAAAGGAGGGTAGATTTCAGCAGACTATTAGGCAAATCCTGTTAACAGGAAGAACAGCTCAATAATGGAACCTACATACTACCTGGAAGGATGATGGTTCCCCCCCCCCCCGTGATCTTCAAGCAGCTTTGGGTTTCCTGCGTCCAGCAGGGGTGCAGACTAGGTAAGTCTGCAAGCCCCCCCCCCCAAAAAGCACACACTTTCATTCTAAGAGAGCAGGCTGGGGCAGACCCTCTCACGCAACACACATTTTATCTTTGGAGGCACTTTAAAAAAGGGGGAATATTCAAAAATGGGGGGAAACCCACCTGCACTTTGAGGTGGTACAAGCAGTGCTTTTTCCTACAAAAATGTTTAGGGGTACTCTCATTTTCCTCCTCATATTGAAGTACTGCCCCTCAATGAGGCCAAACTTAAGATTCATAAAATGTTTAGGGGTATGCATACCCTTGCGTCCCCCCAGAAAAAAAGCATTGAGCACAAGCCATTCTATCACTGCATTCTGTTGCACAAGCTAGCTCATCATTTAGGGGCGAGAATGGGGTCACACGTTCTGGGTAGAAACCAGGCACAAAAATGGTATGCATAATGTCTAATTGGAAGTCAAAACAATAGAGGGCTTGCTTACTGCCTGCTCAAGATTTCTGTTCATCCTTTTTTTCTGTTTCTCTCTCCTAGCAAAATTTGCATGTTTTTTTAAAGTCAATGAACCCTTTTGCCATTCACCTCAAGGGGAAGCCATCTAGCGGTTCAGCTCGTTGTCACATGCAGCTGTGCATCCCGGGTGCACACTCACACACACAACACACACACAAACCTCGGCTGCGCAGCCTCACTGGGAAAGGATTACCTCATCCATTTTCAGTTCTATTTGTCTGCTGTGACAAGGGGCATCGAACTCCCCCAAGGGAAGGAACACAGATTCCCTTCTCTCTCCTGCCTCCCCTTGTTGGTGAAATGAATAGGAGACTATTTTCAAACCCAGCAGGAGGAAAAGACTAGCAAGATGCCTAGCATGGAAAAAGCCATTTCTTTGACATTTGCTGTGTTCAATTCAATTCGATTCTTCCAATTAAAAATAAATGCAGTTTTAATGGATGCGTTTGCTTTTTAAAATTATTCTTATGGGTTTGCCCATCACCGCAAATTCACATTGATACATGTCAAAATGTAAAGCCCTTGTCAACTTCAGAGCCACCCTCCCAAAGATCTCTTAGCCAAGATCCAGTTCACTGCCTACAGAACGTTGCAGCAGGGGAAATGTTAACAAGCTCCTAAAACGTGTAATCCGTAACAGAAAACAGAGCAATTGGGTTGTATCCGACACTAGTCCAATTCAGACTCATTGAGATCAATATACATGGATAATTTAGTCCATTAATTTCAATGGGTTTACTCTGAGTAGAAATTACAGCCCATTCTTTCAAAATCCTCTGCCTCTTGGATTGAGGCACACAGGGAGAAATAAGACTGGGAGCAGAAGTTTCAAAGATGATTCAAACAAATCTTTTAGATGAGGAGATACCGAGCACCACGCGGCCTTAAAAAATAGTGTGTTCTTTCAGATCTGGTCTGAGTCACAAAAGGATTCCATCAGTGGATTTGGTAAGCAAGAGGGTCAGGATGCGCTGCTATGTTTTAGTATAAAAATCAATCTTTTGCTTCCTTTCAGGGATTTCAAGCCACAGCAGTTTGGGTGTCCTGAATACATGATCAACCAGCAGAGAAATGTATTTTGAGACATAAAAATATGCTTAACGTCAAGACCAAAGGCCCTGCTTATCTAATCGCCAGCGCCTCACAAATTTGGAATGTCTGTATTGTGCATACAAGGGTGGCAAACAAGTGAGGGTTCTCAAGCATTATACCATTTAAACCCTAAAATGCAATCATATACATCAGAAGTGAGGAACTTTTTTTTCAGCCTGGGGACCGCATTCCTTTCAGTTATAGGCAGGGCCAGAGCAACAAATGTAAATTGTAACCTCTTGTACAGCAAGTTATACAGAAGGTTTACACACCCCACCTATCTTCCATCCGGACAAGCAAGAGCTGTATGATCAGAGTTCAAGGACACATTGCAGCCAGGCAGAAAAACTCAGGGTGTGATGCAAGGCTGCTGAGGGGCATGGCCTGATCATTCCAAGGGCAAAACAGAGACTCCTGGAAGGTCGCATTCGGCCTCTGGGTCTGAGGTTTCCCAACCCTGCTGTACAAGTCTACTCAAAAGTAAGTCCCTTTGTGTTTAACTGAGATTACTCCCGCATAGTTGGTATAGGATTGCAGCCTTGGTGGAGCTTAAATCTCAAATTTGTTGCTGTTGATTTTGAATCAATTTCCTTAATAACAAGCCCAACTTATGCTTTATAGCATACATTTCCCTGTCTGCACCATTTATTTCCAGGCACCAACAAAAGACCTCTTCGTTATTCATTTTTTTAAAAAGCAAGGCAGAGACTAGAAACAAAAACAAATTCTTTATAGTGTCAAATGCAATTCTCAGCTTGTAGGTACAAAAGTGTATGTGGAACATAGAAATCATGAATTGTGCCCCCCCCCAAAGTGCTTATCATTCAGATGTAATTATGATAAGGAAAATAGGAATCAGGCGCGTTCACAAGTTAGCACAAAATGTAACAATGAATTCTGAAAAACCACAAATTTAAGGCACAAAGTTTTTCACTCTCCCCAAAAGGCAAGTCTCTTAGCTCCATTTGTTCTTTATTTTGTTTCGTACAGTAAACTGCAGGTTTTGAATTATAACCACCTCATTTTAAGTCACTTTGACTTGAGTATTAAAGAGAACATGAAAATTTCCTTTAAGAAAATCTGTGATTTATCCACCATGTGCCAAAAGAATCTGATTCAACACTAAACAAAATTTATTAAATTATAGGTGTGATCTGTTTCTAAATTAGTAGCTATGGAAAGTATCCAGAATTGATCATTAAGTTAATTTACTAATATAAATACACCATATATTGTTATACTCAATAAAATACATTTGAAATCTTCCTTGCTAAATGGAATGTGTGACTCCACCTGCACCCCAAAAACACACACCCAGTTGCTCAGTAGAATTCATAATGCAAATAAGATTTATATATTAAAAATACTACAACTGGTACAACTTGGTAATTCAAGAGCAATACAAAATATATTTCAAGAACCCAAGAAGTGCCTCTATTTTATTATTGCTTAATTTCCTAAAAAGTAACAGAAAGATTTTAACTCTTTCTCCCGTCATTCTCTGACCAGGGAGATCAAGCAAAGAAACTTGGCAGGAGGTTTGAGAAAAGTCTGATGTATCCAGCTGGCTAATTGTATCATTTGACCCCCCCCCCCTTAAAATCTTTTGCAAAATGATCACATTTGTAGTATAGTAACTGAAACCCAGGGATAGAAATTCAGGTTTGATACCAGCTAAAAGAGGACCTACTCTATGACTTCCTGAAGGCACTTGGGAATTTAATTAGAGATGGATTTGCTTATTCTTGACACTCGAACGATATGATATTGGCTTGGTGGTTTTTTAAAAACCATGTATTTGTCAAAAACCAGGTAATGTTTAAACTCTCCAAGGCACGCGGCTCTTCTGGTGTATGAAAAAAAAATAATGCAAGGAAGTGGCAAGAAATTGTGTGGCTCTCCCCGTGGGGTTTGCTACATTTTCAAGTACAGGCTCAAGTCCTGAATAAACCCTCTCTGTGCTCCTTCCAAAGTGTTCCCCCTGCACCAAAATCACAGTACAAAATCTTTCACTTTACGATCAGCACCAAAATAACTCTGTGCGCGTACAACACTTTCCCACTAGGATGTCAACACTGAGGTATGATCCATTGACCCAGATGCTTTAGATTAGAACTAAGGCCTGAGATACAAGCAAGTGTTAGCTGCCTTATCCCGAATCAGACCATCCCTTTACCTAGCCCAGAATTGTCCACTCTTGAGTAGCAATGGCTCTCCAGGTTCCTAGCATAAGGACATAAAAAAGCCTGCTGGATCAGGCCAGTGGCCCAGCATCATGTTCTCACAGTGGCCAAGCAGGACCTGGGAGCAACGGCACTCTCCTCTCCTGTGTTTTCCAGCAACCGTATTCTGAAGCACACTGCTACCATCAGTGGAGGTAGCAGAGGGGGTCTTTCCCAGCCTTGCTACCAAAGATCCTTTCTGAACTGACCTTGGATTTTTCACAGCAAAGACAGTTGCTGTGTCCACTCACCCGATTGCACCATGGGTCAGCTTCCAACAGTCCGTCGACAATCACCCTTTCACAAGAGCCACTTGACACTACCACTCTCCGACTTCCCAGTAACAACCACTATTCCCACTTCAACTCCTTCCTGCAGCACCTTTCTATTTTTCACTGGTCACATATCACCACTACCCCTCAGAAGGAGACAGGGAAACTTCCTAGCAAAAAAGCTCTTGCCGGCAGTTTCCTATGAATTTCAGAGACTGGGACGAGAATCCCAGAAAAGTGGTGCAAGTTTATCTGCAGTTAATACTGCACAATCCAGTACTCCCCACTCCCCATGGAAGGGAAAAAACAGTAACATTTCCTGCAAAATCTAAAAGAATATGGCACTGGGAAAAGTTTTTAAAAGAGAGACTACCAATGCATCTGGAGTGTCAATTATTACAGAAACAGTCAAAAAATCGCACGTGCGAAGAAACTTGTGCAACAGTCGTGCGTACTTCAAGGGCTCTTGGCGTCTCCTGTGCTTTGAAGTTTTCAACAACTTTGCTGATAGACACTGATCTGCTCATCCCCACCCGGAGAGGAATCAAGTTAGTGGAAAAATACACAAGGATAAAGATTTGGCACAAATCTTGTAGCATTCCTCCCCCACACTTGAAGCAACCAATTGTAGCAAACCTGCTACACGAGTGGCCCGGGAATCCCAACAGATCAACTTCATCAAATTCATGTACATTTTGCTACCTTCCTAGGGGTAAAAAAAAATAGCTTATGCAACAAGACTTCTGAACTATAACCCTCTGAAATGCTGTTGAGACACCAACACCCAAATCCAGAAGGTATCATAATGTTGGCAACTATTTAAAATATCAGACCAACTGGCACAAGCCAACCTTGTTTAAAATATCAGACCAACTGGCACAAGCCAACCTTGCGAGGCACAAAATACATGCGGGCAGACTAGTTGGCTATGCATTTTGCACTTATTTGCAAAACTGATTTATAGACATCTGGATCAATTGTTACTTTTCTTTGCCAAGTCTTCTCCAGGAAGAAACAGATTAAACAAACTTTCGAAGCACGCAATGTAGCGCGACACTCTTGATGGCAGGGCCGAATCACTCCATCCAGTTTTGAACACACAAAAGTATCTCGATTGGCAAGGTCAGCAGAAACAAGCACAAGGCTCCAAAGGGCTGCTGGACTGCTTTGGTTCTCCTGCAAGCCACACAGTTATTTGGCTGACAGACATATTTGATTCATGTCACAGAATTCTTCTTCTTCTTCCGGAAGGGAGATTTCAACCTCTTCCACACACTCGTCCGAGGCCTGGATTTCTTCCCCAGCGCCATGACCGCTTCTTTCTCCTTCCTCCGGATTTCTCGAACCAGAGTGTGAAACACATCATCGATATAGTAGCGAAAGGCAGCTGAAGTTTCAAAGAAAGGGCAGCCAAACTCGCGTGCCAAGGCTGAACCTTCTTCCTTGGAGACCTTGCAACAAGAAAAGCACATGCTGGTCAGCAACAGGAGGGGCAGCAATTTCTTTTAACCAAGCCCACATTTGCTTTTTACAGACTCCTTCACACAGCCTGAAAATTCCTGTAATACTGTCCTTTCATGCCTCACTCTCTGTACTCATCGTCAACATCCATCTTTTGCTGTATATTTCTGACATTCCTGCTTTATGCCGAGGCTCTTCCTGATCTTTCAAACATTTGAAAGGAAATGCCATGCTTTATGTTAAGATTTTAAGGGGTTTGTTTACAGTAGGAATCATGCAGCTCTCAGAAAGCACTGGATTTTGGTGCAATGAAACATTATTGGGAATATATAGCTATAGAAGTTCTCTTTTCTCCCCTCTACGAATCTCAACATGGTCACTGTCTGTTCTTGGTGGCATTCCCAGCACCTGAACTTCTGCCAATTCCTTCAAAGTATGTGAATGTCCATTTCCCAATAACTAAGATTAGGAAGGAAGGAAGGAAGGAAGGAAGGAAGGAAGGAAGGAAGGCTTTATGTGCAATTTTCTTGGGCACTCCACTTTATAGTAAGCCTCAACGAAGCAGAAAGCTACATATCACATTCTATTACATACACTTTTTAATTTTATTTTAGCACACTTCTTCCATACCTGCTGTGTGGCATGGCTTTGTTGTTTTCCGCATCTTTCAATGCTCACCTGGCATGCACATTTTCTGCTCTGCTTTCTTACTTACACATTTGGTATCTGCATGCATTTTCCCAATCCTATTGCAATCTTGAGAGAAGTCCCAATTGCTCCCAATGTTTGTTTTTCAACATGCTCCCTGCCTCTTGCAGCAACCTACTTACTCAGCAGCAAGAACAAGGGGGAAGGGACCAAGACAGCATATCTGAAGGTATCCCTGGGGCTTGTGGGAATGCAACTACCATGTCGATTTGAAAGCAAAATTGTGAGAGCTAAGTGCCCTAAAAGACCGGCTAGAAATTCTTTAACCAACAACCTCACCTTCTAAGGAAGGCTATTTGCCTCCCTTTCGATATGAGCAAATCCAAAGATTCGGTTCAATTCCTATCGTCCTCTATTTGCAAATCACCAACATACAAGAAAAGGAACTGAGCAAAGAATTAATTCTGAAGCATTCTTTACCTGCCTGAGACGAGCTAGATCAGACTTGTTCCCCACGAGAACCACGGGAGTCTCATCTGTACGCCGAACACGGTAGATAAGCTGCTTGAATTCGCGCACTTCGTGGAAGCTTCGGCGGTCTGTGATCGAGTAACAGATAATGAACCCTTCGCCTGCCCTCATGTACTGGTCCCTCATGGCGGTAAATTCTGCCTAGGAAGGAAAACAACAAGAGTATATTCCAGCTCCAGGATTTTTATGGAAGACCATAAGCCTGCCCATTCAGCAAAAGGTCTGTAAGCATGCTGCACTATCATCATGCAGGCAAAGAGATGATTTTCTATCACCATCTGAAGACTTTATGTAAACAGGGGCCTATGCAACTCTTTACCATTTTGTACTGGGTTATGGTGTTTTATTGTATGCACTGTTGTAAATAATTTTATAAATAAATGCCCAGGGTTACAGTGGGTTGGGCAAACTAGCTTCTGTCCTGTGCCTACAACACAGGTACTATAAAATGAATGTTCACTGCTGGCAGTGCAAGGGTAAAGTAGTGTGTCTTCAGTATATGAAAATACTTATACAACAAGATGCCTGACGGCACTCTCAGCCACCCATGTGGGGAGAATACTGACCCACCATAGAGGACTGTTTTAAGGATCACAGTATGTATGTAAACTGCTTTGAATGAGTAAAAGCAAAATATAAAATGTACAGTGGTTATTATATACCTGGCCTGCTGTGTCTAAAATGTCCAGATTAGCAGGTTCATCATCAATCCTTATTCGCATTTTGTAAGCATCCTCTAGAGAAAGAAATACAAACAAACATTCAGTACGGTCTAGCTATCAATGTCTTCATGAGCAAAGGACAAATTCAGACATGTTCACAACAGAGACCCATAGTTACTGCTTATGTGATTGTTGCGCTCATGGTTTGCCTCAAATGTTATTATGCTTTATTTATTTAAAAAAACAACTCTCACAAACATGAAAAAAATTTTGCCAGTTGATACAGGCACTAATGTGAATGATTGACAATACCTAGGAACTACCACCTGTGGCTCACAAGTACCTCTTGAAAAAATATTTAATATATTAATAGTTACGATGAAATTCTGCTTTCAATTACACACCCATGACTTTGCAGTGTACCATTTGGGCCCATAGACCATTTACCAGCTAGTGGGCTTCCCTTGCTGCCTTCAGAATAGGAATGCCCAGAGCTCCTCCACGTTGGGAGAGTAAACTGCTGACGCAGAGAGCCTCCTGTACTCATGGAAGCTCCTCACGTTTCAGAGCCCTGGCCTTAAGCAGAAGGACCCAAGTTCAACTCTCAACTTCTCCACTTAAAAGATTAATCTCAGGTACCAGAGTGCTGTTGCCAATGACCAATGGAAGTTTCATGCACCCAGCACCATTATTTTTTGAAGGGAGGGGGGAATGGAAACCACCCTGAGACCTGCAGGTATAGGGTGGCATATAAATCAATCAATCAAACAAACAAATAAAAGAAAAAGGAAAAAAACAAGTTAACATTTCTACCAATCAAAGCTAGTATCACTGACAGGTGACTATCATTAATATTGTCTGGGGGAAAAGGTTCAGAAATTAAAAGACACTTTTAATCTCTAGCAAGGCTTCCCCATTTTGCAGGTTGGGGGTTCCTACCGGCCCCATATTTCTTTTTCAGTCAGCACACCACTGGTTGGAAGAGGAAGCAGAAGAACACACTCACCAATGGTGGGGTCATGGTCTTCTGGGAAACGATGACTAATGAACTGCATGGTCATCGCTAAAAGGAAGGCACAAACATATTAAAATGAACCAAAGGCAGAAATGACTATCATCACAAGATGTAGCACATGCTACTGGGATAACTCTGTGCACAAAGCCTTCAGTTTCTTTCAAAACGGACAGGCCACAAATGTGACCAGACCTGCCATTTTAAATATAACTTGCCATGGTTTTTTAAGGGGAGAAACATCACAACAGCTCCCAATCCATTTCCAGGCACAATTCAAAAAGCTCTATAAGACTTAGGAGTATGCAAATGCTGTAAGAAAAAGGCACTCCCAGTTAGGAGCAAACAGTATTGCGCAAGATGCACCAATATTCTAACTGCATAATGCACCTTCATGGTGGTTTGGGGAAAATATTTTCCTGCTTACAGAAAACACTTCAAGGTTGCAAATACCGCCAAAACAAAGCAAGCTCTAGGATGAAAGTCTGTGAGCCAAACTTGATTCCTTTTAAATTTGTCTAACAGAGCATAGCGTCCTTAAACAAATTTACAGATAATAGCAGTAATAACATAAAACAGAAGTAGTAGATAAAGACCAACTGAATCATTACAGCTACTTGCATATTACACGCTTGAGCATGAGAATATTTGTCCCCTCATCTTGTGGCAGGGAGTCCCACATGAGAATCACTCCAGTCATAATAGACAAGAGGGAAGTTGCCCTTTACAGGACTGAAGTGGGGAAAACTCCACATCCGTGTGGAGGCATGGAGGCCTCAGGGTAAGCTGCAACATCAAAAATTGCTTTGAAAGGGGATAAGACAAATTCATAAAGGTCAACGCTGTCAATAGCTTCTAGCCAGGATGGTTATGTTCTTCCTGTTGCCACTTGAGAGGCCAAAAGCCTCTGAATCCCAGTTGCTGGGAACCACCAACAGAGAGAGTGGCTTCTGTTCTTCCTGATTATGGGCTTCCTAGTGCCATCTGACTGGGCACTGTGAGAAGAAGGTGCTGGACTAAATGGGCCACTGATGCTTGATCCAGCAGAAGAAAGATTCAGGAGGGGGTCTTCCCAATTCATAGTTCAGTCTCTTAGGCTGCACACCTATATTCAGTTTCCTGAATATTCAGTTTCCTGAATATTCAGTTTCCTGAATAT
>JAXCMG010000019.1:26040322-26074650 GCA_034642415.1 Podarcis siculus | reverse complement strand
CAGTTTCCTGAATATTCAGTTTCCTGAATATTCAGTTTCCTGAATATGAGTTTGCAACCTAAGAGAATTGAGTAAGTGAATTCAATGGAAAGTTCCACTGAACTCAATGAACTTACTTCTGAATAGACATACCATACAGAAGAACTGCACTGATGAAACTATGGCAGTTCAGTTCCCTGCTTCACACTCCTTGTTGCTTTGACTGTAAGGAACCTAACACGGCTGCCCCTAGATTCATTCTGGTAATCACGTTATAAATAACATTTTAAAAGCTAATAAAAACATTACAGCGACCTTCCTACCAGATAATGCTTTTATTGTTAATTATTTGACACATCTCAAAGCAATTTAACAAGGTAACATACCGGTTAAGAACAAAACCAGAGAAAAAAATACAACACTGTATAGATCCAGTAACATAGTAAACCTGTTAGGGGTTTAGTCTTGTTTTACATGTACTTGTTGTTGTTTTAACTGTTTTATGTGTAAATCGCCTTGAGAAGTGGTTTAGAAGGGTTCTTTCTTTAATTTATTTTCATTTCCCACCCTTGATGTTGTAATCCCAGGGCGCGTTACAACATTAAAACACAGTATTTAAGAACAGCTTAACAAGTCGATTACAACAATAAGGGTGAGCCCTACCCGCACCACCAACAAAGGAGCAAGCATCACCATCAGCGGGCGACTTCTGTGCCAACTTCTAAACTTTTCTGTGCCGCCAGGCCTATGCAGAGCACATCCTTCCACAATGGTTTGCTGGTGTCCTTTTTCAGCTTACTGTATATTCTTGCTTCTAACTTTTAATGATTTTACCATTTGGTTTTATACTTTTGATACTGCTGTTATAAACCGCTGCGATAGGATTGCAGCGGTATATAAAAAGACTTCATGGCTAAATCAATACATGCCTGAGCAAGTAAATAAATAAATAAGAAAGGAAGAGGCTAGCTAGTTACCAAAGACCTTAGTGAGAGAGAGTATTGGGCCCGGGGCCTAAGCAAAGCAGCGAAGGTATGTTTCGTCCCCATATCATGAGGCAGGGAGTTCCGAAGGCGCCCCTTCCTCCTATTTCCACCCCCACCCGCCTAAAAAAACAACCCACGCCCTTCGTACCAATGCCGCGCCCCACCCCGTCCCTCAATGGCGTAGATACGTGAGTCTTTTCAAGCCTCCCCTCAACGTACCGCTTTTGCCGACGCCTCCGGCGCCCAACATCACCAGCTTGTACTCCCGGGGCTGCAAGGGAGGAGGCGGCGGCGCCCCCCCGACCCCGCCAGGCGGCCCCCGCGGCCCAGTCGGGTCCATGGTACGGATAGCCGCCCGAGGACGGCTCCCCTCAGACGCCCTCTCCGGTGGGCAAGAGCGGCGGCAGCAGAGGCATCCCCCGCCCTCGCCGCCGCCGCCGCCAATTCCTCACCTTCCCGCCCACCTCGGAACAAAATGGCGCCGGCTCGGCTGAATTCCAACCGCCGCCTCAGAGGGAATGGGAGGGGCCGTTCGTGGCCACGCCCCCTGCGCGTCCCCAGGGGAGGGGCAGCGCCCCTGTCGTCGCCTCCCTTCCTCCGGGAGTGGGGGGGGTGCCCAAAGAGGGTAGAACGTCATCAAAGCATCGATTATTTCCGGCTCGCAATTGCATTCTTATTTTGCTAATAAATCCATAAGCAAAACCCGTGTCCATAGCTAGGGAAACTGTAGGTTTTTGTTGTTGATTTTTGTAAACTGCCTCTTTTTCTTTATTTCAGCCTTCCTGAACCTGTGGGTCCAGCCTTACCCCAACCTGGGGCCCTCCAGATGTTGTTGGACTCCAATTCCCCTCATTCGTGATCGTTGGTTGATGGAGTCCAGCAACATCTATTTTATCCCCCCCCCCTCTATTTTGGAAATATCGTTGGTACTCCAGCTCCCATCAGCCCCAGCAGGCACGGCCAACAGTCAAGGATTATGGGAGCTGTAGCTCTACATACATTAAGCTAAAGGTAAAGGGACCCCTGACCATTAGGTCCAGTCGTGGCCGACTCTGAGGTTGCGGCACTCATCTCGCTTTATTGGCTGAGGGAGCCGGCGTACAGCTTCCGGGTCATGTGGCCAGCGTGACTAAGCCATTTCTGGCGAACCAGAGCAGCACACGGAAACACCGTTTACCTTCCTGCCAGAACGGTACCTATTTATCTACTTGCACTTTGACATGCTTTTGAACTGCTAGGTTGGCAGGAGCAGGGACCGAGCAACGGGAGCTCACCCCATCACGGGGATTCGAACCGCCGACCTTCTGATCGGCAAGTCCTAGGCTCTGTGGTTTAACCCACAGCACCACCCGCGTCCCCTCTATTTTGTAAATATCGTTGGGACTTCAGCTCCCATCAGCCCCAGCAGGCACAGCTAAGAGTCAAGAATTGTGGGAGCTGTAGTTCAACATTACATTAGGCGAGCACAAAGGTTGAGGGAGATCACATTTGTTTGGTCATTTCTCCAGTTCAATTTATATACCCCAAAGAAACCCAGGGGATGCATTTTCTTTGATCGTTATTTTTAAAAAGTGAATCGGCTAGAACAGCCTTTCTCAACTTTGGCTCCCCA
This sequence comes from Podarcis siculus, assembly GCA_034642415.1. NCBI lineage: Eukaryota > Metazoa > Chordata > Lepidosauria > Squamata > Lacertidae > Podarcis > Podarcis siculus. The sequence goes on along the minus strand of JAXCMG010000019.1, from coordinate 26,072,073 downwards.
GATGTTAAACTACAACTCCCAACATTCCTGGCCACTGACACTTCTGGCTCGTGGTGATGGGAGTTGTAGTCCAACATCGGGGGGGGGGGGGAGACCCAGTATTCAAGGGCACCTTTTCCCCATTCCTGCTTGAAGAGGAACAGATTTGCAGCACGACATATTTTGTTATGTGCAAATGACTTTAGATACCTATCAGGTCCATAAATTACTATATAGATTCAACACAAAAAACCGTGACAATTTGTTGTTGACAAAGCACAGCTGGACATATAAAGGGCCCCATTACCTTCAGTAGCTTAGGGCCTCATCAAACCTAAATCCAGCCCTGGGTAGGGCCCGGAAGAGACCAGGGTTCAAATCCCCACTCAGCTACTAAGTTCTGTTTAGCCTCACCTACCTCACAGGGTTGTTGTGAGGACAACAGGTAGGTGGGTGGGAGAACCAGTTGCAGAACTTTGAGCTCCTTGGAGGAAAAGTGGGATATAAACGCAATACTAAATGGAGAGGATATATTTATGTACACAGTGAAATCTTGAATGTGTCAATTCAGAGGGAAGTCCGTCTATTGAGCTCAACTGAACTTAAGAAGCAACCATGCACAGGATTGCTTACATAAAGCCTGTCAGCAACAAAGACATTCCCAAAGCGGTGAGCACCGCAGAAGACAATGGAAAACATCCTAATTAGACAAGAGGCCATTCCACATCCATAGATAATGAATCACAGTGACGGATTTCGATTGGATCCCGGAAGTTTCGGCTGTGCTTGACTCTACATACTGGATAGGGCTCTGGCCGGAAGACCTGTGAGAACTTCGTTCTGCGCAGGCGCAGCAGCTGCTGAAAGTCAGCTGGCCGCTCAAGACACAGCATTGCAAAGGGGAGGATTTTTGTCTCTGGGGATTTGCATTCTTCGGTTCTTCACATCCCTGTGCTACCAACGCGTCCTTCCTGATGCATACACAAGATATGCAAAACCTCCCTGAGGAACAAAAGCTAAGCTAGCCTTTAGGGCTTGCTTCCGGGTAGACATTTATAAGGTTGCTCTGCGTGTCTGCAAACCTCTCATATTTACTTGGAATTAAACGGCCTTGGATTTACGGACAGGATGCTGTTGTCACAGCGGTAAAAAGAACCATGACAAAATTCTAGACAGAGCCACTAGATTGAAGCCATTTGACAGTACTTTCATTTGGGGTCATGTTCCCCCTGCCTGGCCTAGAAAAAAGTAATGAGGCTATAACTGCGTTTTATGCCCCCAGTGCAATAAACTACTATTTGAATGAGCGAGGGAGTGTTCATAAAGGCAAGGTATAAAGCAATACACAATTATCACTGATGGGAAATTGTGCAGGGTGGTGGAACAAACCCTTCCCCTGCTCCCCAAGATGATGTGTTTCATGGAGTCCTTCACTCAAGGAAAAAGGTTATCCTTTTTACACTATAGCGGTGCCTTTTCAAGATCTTTTTAACAGGTTTTGCTAAATTTAAACTTTTTTCACCTCCACACTCCCAACTTCACCTTTTCAATGCCTGCTTAATAGGTGACACAAGGACCCTAACCCATATTTAGTGATTGTAACTTGAAAACCATGCAGGGGCAGGTAAAGGCTTGAGATATTCCAGGAAAGGGGGTGGGGGTGGAGAAACCTGCAGTCATCTATATGTTCCTGGACTCCAACTCCCATCAGCCTCAGCCAACCCAGGCAGTGGGTCAAGGATGATGGGCAGTTGGGACAGCTAGATCCCCATCTGTGATTGAAGGTCTTCATAGCAAGGACTTCTGCATTTTGACACTAACTGCCAAATCACCTCTCTTCAATCATTCGAAAGGTTTGCATAAAAAGCATTAGCCCAATTGCCAGCAGGTCAGTCTCTTATGAGGGCCAAAGCTGAAAAATGTTACAAAACAATGCATGTAAGAGCCCAGGTGGATCAGGCCAATGGCCCATCTAGACCAGGGGTAGGCAACCTATGGCCTGTGAGCCAGATTCGGCCCAATCGTCTTCTAAATCCATCCCACGGACGGTCCGGGAATCAGCGTGTTTTTACAGTAGAATGTGTGCTTTTATTTAAAATGCATCTCTGGGTTATATGTGGGGCATAGGAATTTGTTCATTTCCCCCCAGAAAATATAGTCCGGCCCTCCACATTGTCTGAGGGACGGTGGACCGGCCCACGGATGAAAAAGGTTGCTGACCCCTGATCTAAACCAACATCCTGTGCTCTCAAGTGGCCAACAAGATGCCTAAATGTGAAGCCCCCAAGCAGGACTGTCCCTACCTGCGATTCCCATCACCTGGTATTAAGAGACATACTGCCTCCAACAGCATAGGAGCCTGGTCAATAGCTAGCACAGTATGCTCCCTGAAAAAGAAATGGTCCTTTCTTAAGCCACAAATAATTTTTCAGGGCTGATAGTGTGGGCTGACTTTTTGCTCACATACACCCAAGGCTGACTTTCCAAACAAAAACAAGAGTCTGGAGAAGCAAGTAGAATTATTTGTACATTTATAATGAAATTATGGTTTGAATTTATTTACAACATATAGAAGAAAAAAAATCAGAGAAGAGTGTGGTTGTTGGTTTTGTTTTTTTTAAGTGAAAGCAAGCTCCACCAGATCATTTTCTGTGGGGCGGGGAAACTCCTCCAACACTTATTCCAATACTTCAAACTTTTACTTGCCCTTTGAACACAAGGCAGCAAAATTTCAGGTCCAGTGGTGCCCCCTCCGTCTCTGCCCTTGACTGCAAGTGTTTTGGTTGATAGCAGCCTAACAGGCCCAGGAAAGAGCCCGCTACAGTTTTGAGTCGCTATAAAACAATCCCACAAGTTTTGTGTTTTCCTCTTCGGCCGTGGCTGCATGTCACCAGCACCCGAAGATGTCCCAAGCTCAATGCATCTCTTATCAGCGAGGCAGCCACAAAGCAAAGAAGTCTGGCTGGAGGTGGTTTTTCGGAACGGAACGAGATTGCAACGATGCCGTTGCTGCAGAAGTAACGACACGCCGGCCGGCCGAAGATCCAAGCACAACGGGGTGAAGAAAAATTACCTCGGGAGGAGCAGTTCGAGATTTTAACACCTACTGCTAAATCCACCCCCACCCTCCACAGCAAGGGGAGAAAAAGTAATACATTGTCTTCCCTGACAAATGTGACTTGGCCAAATGAAATTAGAGAGACAAAAAAGAAAACAAACCACCTGCTTGCCAAAACAATTCTGAAGTTGTTTTGGAAAAATGCATTACGGATATATATTTTTTTTAAAAGAGACCAACAGAAAGAGATTTTAAAGAAGGTGATTTTCAGGAAACAGGTTTTTCAGGCAAAGGTTTCCCCCACCCACCCCAATCCTATTTAGAAGACCAAGCATTTTACACACACACACACACACACACACAAAAGTAAAATCCAGTTATAAAACAGAAATACAAGCAGAACAGCAGCAGGCTTAAGTTATTGAACTTCGCTGGTTGGCTGGCTTCTTTTCCAAAGCCAAGAACAGGTGCATGATAAGCTGGGGGGGGCATTAAAAGAGAGAAAGGGGGAGATAATGGAGACATTCCCTGCGAGTGTAATGCTGATACTGTTTATCTGCAGTTGTATTCCGTTAAGCCTGCGGCTTTCAAATAGCCTTTGATGGAGGAGTCCACTGCAGATATAATAGCAAGTTCTTTTTTGTCTGTTTGTTTTTTTAAAGAAATAAAACGAAAACACTAAAACGGAGCCCCTGGCACAGAAAGGGCCATACTGCATCTCAGAAGCTTGTGCAAAGAGGTCAGGGCCGATGTACATTTTGCAGAGATTCTTTGATAATATACACGTGTTATTGCTTGAGAGAGACAACAGGTGGAAGGTGGCGGAGGCAACTGCAGCTGCAGCAGCTAAGGTGCCATCCAGAATGGCATCTGTTGCTTTGCCCGTTGCTGCGACGAGGGGTACTGGTATCCTAAGCTCCATGTCTGCGAGTAGCTACTTGCGGTTTTGTGCACCCCGTGGTCTTCTTCTTCATCCGAGGAGTCGCCAGCATAAGCCACCAGGCCGAATCCCTTTTCTCCAGTTTTCATCTTCTTAGCTGGGTGATCTAATGATGATGAACAGAGAGAGAGAGAAAAAAAGAGAGACATCCCGCCCCAGGAAAAAATAAAAGAGAAAGGTAAAAAATATCCCCCAAAAACATGTTAATTCAAATGAAAGTCATTAATGTATTTTTTTTCCCAAAAAAAAAGTTAGTCGGACACCATTTTGAGGTCACAGAGCCAACAATGGTCACCCCGGGTGGGAGGTCAGGCGATACAGGACCGGCAAACAGCACAAGTGTGATCCGTCAGAGCCATGTAAGAGAACACAGAAGAGAGAGAGAGAGAGAAAAAAGAAAAACACAAAAAGACAAAGAAAAGTCAAGTTAGCAAAAATGAGGCAACAGGGTTTGCAAGTTCACCGTTAAAGAACAACATGTTAAAAAAAAACAGGAGCGGGTTGAAAGTGTCCAACTACGGTTTTTTAAAAAGGGAAACTTTTTAAAAAGTGGGGCGGGGGGGGGAGAAGTGTTATGTTCTGTCTCCCGGTTAGAAGTGTCCAATTCAAGCTGGATAGCCTACCAGCAGAAAAGCCACGCTGAGCACCTAAGCACAGGAGCGGAAATTGACTGACTATATGTCAATTTCACTTGGCATCATAGGAAAAGCTAAGGTTCCCTGCCTGAAATGCAGAATTCTGCTTTTCTGGGTATTGAGGAGGAAGGAATATGATGTATTGCTTGGTGGTGGAGGATGTAAGGAAGAGAGAGAGAAAGAGGGACAGCAGCAGAAACTGGGAAGGAGGGCTAGGATGCTGGGTACACAAATCAGACCAGCCCTGAGCCCTGAGAAGGAAACACAGTTCTTTTCCCTGTGGTGTCTGAGCAAAGAAAAACATTAGCTCCAAGAACAGCAGATCCAAGTGCGGAAGGGAAAAAGTTCTACTGCTCTGCCCACTCTCCTGATCAGAATGGGAAATGGATGGCTTGCATCATCTGTCACCAGTCTGGTGCCTCCAGATGTAAAACTCACACCTGGCTGGCTGGGGCTGATGGGAGCTTTCATCCAAAACATTTGGAGGGAACTAGGGTTGCTGATGGATGACTTACAGCTTCCTCATCCTTCTTAGGAACATAGAAACTAGGCAAGGGACATCACCCAGCCGTACCTGGAGATGCCTTTTTGGACTGAACCTGGGACCTTCTGCATGCAAAGCTCTACCACTGAACCGCAGCCCCTCCCCTAAAAATAAAGTAAGATTCCAGTCCTCCTGGTTCAAAACAAAGGGCTGATTTAAAGAAGAACAGAGGATGCTCCCTTGAGTCAGAACAACGTTCCATTTGGCTCAGTATCATCAACCCTGGCAGGGCCTCTCCAGAATTTCAGACAGGGAGTCTTTTTCCCAGTCTAACCTGGAGATGCTGGAGATTGAACCAGAGGCCTTTGTGCGTGCAAAGCAGGGGCCTCCTCTTCTGCCCGCTCTCACCCCTTTTCTGCCCTCCTACACAAGCCTGGGTGCCATGTTTTAAATGCTTGCTCTTTCGTATGTGGCAGTGTTCATACCAATGGCCTCCACATGGCATCCACGGGAGAGAGACTGGTGGTATTCAGAAGCTTCTCCCTGCAGAGCTGTGCATTGTGGGAACAGGAAGGACATTCACACTCAGAGCTCCTGGGAACTCCAGGTCTTTAAGGTGTGTGTATTTTCAGAGACAAATTGTACCCTTAGCTTTACCACTCTGTAATTTTACTCTTTGGAGTTCGTTTAAGAATAAAGGTTTGATTTACCCTTAGCTTTAGTTTTCCTAGCTACTAGCAGAACTCAGAAGACAGGGAACTGAAAGGAAGTTGTGCACACAAGAGTTTAGCACCTGGAGGTGACAGTGGGAAGAACAGCCTAAGGTTAGCTAGGCCGGCTGATGGAATGCAAGTACAAGTCACGGCTCCCGGCCGCCCACGCTCACCATTGCCGCCCACTAAGGACCCGTTCCGGTCGTCAGGCTCCACCTTCATCCCGGTCACTGGTAAAGCCGGTGGAGGCATCAGCTGCCTGTTTGGAAACAAAGAGCATTTCAAGCTTATTCAACCCATTAAAAATCCTGGTTTTGAAGCCCTAAATATTTATATCAGGCAGGTGCCTTCCTTATATTATTCCTGGCCCCTGCTGAAAACTGTTTTGCATGGGCAAACTTAGCCACATTTTAAAATGGAATTTCTATTTTATACCCAGCAGCATCGCACCTGGCCCTGCAAGGGGATTCTAAGTGCAGATTCTCAGTCCAGTTCTTAAATCAGTGGTTAGAATCAGTGTAGTTTTGAAAGGTTCAGCCTGCCATCTTCCTTCTAAATGGTGTCCAGCTGTATACAAAAGTTGACAGAAACCTACTCCTCCATCATCATGAAAATTTGTGCATGGTATCTTAAGAGATGTCCAAATGCATATTTCCAAAACTAAAGTGTATAAAGACTGCAGATTAAATTTCTATTTTGAAATTCTGTGGGTCAATTTGTTTTTAATACTATAGTGGTACCTTGGGTTACAGACGCTTCAGGTTACAGACTCTGCTAACCCAGAAATAGTACCTCAGGTTAAGAACTTTGCTTCAGGATGAGAACAGAAATCGTGTGGTGGCAGCGGGAGGCCCCATTAGCTAAAGTGGTACCTCAGGTTAAGAACAGTTTCAGGTTAAGAACTGACCTCCAGAACAAATTAAGTTCTTAACCCAAGGTACCATTGTATTTTATCAGTACAGTCGTACCTTGGTTCTCAAATTTAATCCGTTCTGGGAGTCCCGAAACAGTTCAAAAACCACGGCATAGCTTCCGATTGGCCACAGGAACTTCCTGCACTCAATCAGAAGCCACGTTGGACGTTCGGCTTCCAAAAAATGTTCGCAAACTGGAACACTCACTTCCGGGTTTGTGGCATCCAGGAGCCAATTTGTTCGACAACTAAGGCATTCCACTACCAAGGTACCACTGTATTCTTAATGTGTATTTGTTTGCAAACCGCTAAGAGGTTTTGAGGATTAAGCAATATATAAATCCTGTGGGAATAAATAAACGGTTTAAGAACATAAGAAGAGCCTGGCTGCTGGACCAGGCCAAAGGCCCATCTAGTCCAGCATCCTGTTCTCACAGCAGCCAACCTGAAGGCTCTGGGAAGCCTGTATGCAGGTCCTGAGCGCAAGAAGAACTCTTCCCAATTGGGACTCCCTGGCTTGGGACCAGGCTGCTTAAAAGACCATCTTCTCCCATGGTTAGGCTCAGAGGAGCCTGCTGAAATGAAGGGCCGTGACTAACTCGGGTCCATTCATTTCAATGGGTCTACTCTTAGCTGGATAAAACCTGTAGGAAGCTGCCTTATAACAAGTTGGCCTATTGATCCCATCTAGCTTAGTACTGCCATGCGCAATATGTCCTGTTTTTAAATTTTGTTGTAAACTGCTGTTGAAGGGAGGGTAATAAATTTAACAACATGGTCTACAATATTTTTTTCCATTTTTTTACAGTACCCCAAAACTCAGCAACCTCACTTCCCCTAATGACAGGGCCTGAGGAGCACTTCCACACTGAAACACATTTCATTGCAGTTCCCACTCAAAACTGTACCACAGCAAAGCCGGGCGCCACGGCCACAACCTACCTGTCCCTCTCTCTCTCCTTTCCTGAGGAACTTGCTGGCTTCGAACCCGTTCCATCCATCTCGGTCTGACTGGAGAAGCCTGTACCTAAATTAGTCATATGAATGGGTCCATGCTATGAGCAGAAAAACACAGCGGCATTAGCAAATCTAAAACTATGACACAAGCTATCAGCTCCTTAATGAAAACTTGCAGCAGGCCCAGTCTCTTTGCTCTCTACACACCATTACAGGCCATGCTTCCGTTCTTTTTTCTGAGCCTCTTAAAACGCTGTGCATTTTGCACATGGTAAACTGGAAAGCTTGCTGCACAACAATGCCCAAACCACCTGGGAGCACGAGCATAGCGTATCATGGCTTAAGATACTCTGTGCAATCCTTTCAAGAGCCCTTGAAAGGTAGGCCAGGCTTTGTTGTTTCCATATTGCAGATGGGAAGGCTGAGGCTGAGCTAAGGAGGCCGATGTCATTCACAGCCAAGGCAAGGTTTGAACGGGGGGGATTTCTCAACACATAGCTCAGGTTCTGTGCCAGTCCATGATCTGAACTCAGGTGTGTGGAATATTTACTTCTCTTCCAAAGGAAAAGGTAACAGGGATCCATTTTTGTTTTAAAGGGCTGTTAAGACTCAACAGCTTTTTCAGACCAGCCTCATAACTGAGACTGCAGCAGCCTGTGCCACCTGTGGCAAGTAAGAACAGCTGCCAGGGAAGTTAAGAAAACAGAGCTGGTTCCCTTTTCTTCTTCTCCTTTCAAGCTGTCCAAATGTCACAAATGACTCACCTAAGTATGGAACGAGGAAGTTGCCTTACACCAGGTCAGAACAGAGGAAGGTGCCTGCTAAAACCAACAGGCCCTTCCGTTCCAACTCTTGAAATGAAATGTAGCATCATCATCTGTGTATGTTTCTGTTAACTAACCATTCACTTTAGTTTAAACCAAGGTCTTCTATGAACATTCTTCTTTGCTCAGTATTTTTGCTCACTGTAAACTCAGCACTAATTTTCAGTGGCTCTTTTTATCTCGGCCACTGCCTTTTATTATGAGAACAAAGGAAGGTTCCTTAGACCAGGCCAAACCATCTAGCCAGCACGGCCCGCTCTGACTGGCAGATTTCCAAGATCTCAGACAGAGAAAGTTCTTCTCCCATGGACTCCTAACATGACTTTTAAACTGGAGATGCCACAGAGTGGCTGGGGCAACCCAGTCAGATGGGCGGCGTATAAATAATAAAATTTATATTTTTATTATTATTAACCTGGGACCTTCTCAATTCAAACAAATGCCCCTTTCTATTTTAATTATGGCCCCTCCCACATGTGGGCAGACAGGCTAGTCACTTGTGTTGACTTATTTACAAGCCTAGTTTAGAGATGGAACACAAACAAAGAGGAAAAAGTGGCATCTATTATAAAGTTTGAAATTGGAAGGAAAAAACACTCCGTCCTCGATCACCACCACAAAGCCTCAAAACCCAGTGGAGAGTAAGATGCAAACTGGGACAGCTAGTGGGGTCCCTCAATGGTGCAGGTAGCAAGGCAAAATATATTTCGAAGGTCAATGGGATAGGGGACAAGGTGTTGCAAAAAAATTTGTAAACAACAGGGGGTCAAGGAATTCATGTGGTACGGCTTCTGAGCTTCCTGGTCAGAGCTCAGAGAGATACAAGATCAGGAAAGGGCTGTGATGAATACTCTATCTGCTTCTACTGCAGGGTGGGGAACCTGTGGCATTCTAGATAGTGCTGGACTACAACTCTCATCAGCCCTGACTACTAGCCGTGGCTTCTGGGAGTTAGAGTCCAACAATATCAGGAATCTGTATGTTCTGTCACCACCGCTTTAAAGTGTCACAAGGTTCCTTTTTGTAACAACCATGAGAAATCAGGGTCCTACCTCTTGGCTGGCAAACCACCTCGCCCAGCAATTGCTTGGGACTCCTGGAAAAGGGTCCATGTGATGTTGGGACTACAGCTCCCATCAGCCTCAGCCAGCATGGCCAACGGCCAGTGACGATGGAAGTTGTAGTCCAGCAACATCTGCTGGACACCTCGCTTGGGAACGCAAAGCCTGCCTAGGGATTACTGCCCATCCCAAAGAACACAGCACCTTCTTTGGCTAGGGTGATGGGGAACTTAAGACGAGCCTGATGAATCAGTTCAGTGGCCCATCTAGTTCAGCACCCCGTTCTCAGACGCTGCAGTCGGAAATGCGCAAGCAGGAGCGGAGCAAAAGAGCATCTCTCCCAGCCTGCGGCCTCCAACAACTGGCAGCATGTTGGCCCTGACCCTCCAGGGCCCACCTGACGGCAGGGCAGTCGAGGAACACTAGCTTCTACCGTATCTGACCCAAAAATCCAGGTGTGGAACCAGCTCTGTGACCAAAGGAAAGAGGGGCAGGGGAGGCGGTAAAATGGCAGGGAGTCACTCCACCTGGTATCCCAGCAGCCCAGATTCCCGCTCATCCGGCAGCTCTTCGGTGAAACGCCTTTTCTGGCCCGGCTGGGGTTGGGGCTGACCTGGCGGCTGCGTGGTGGCCGGCAAGGTCGTCTTCACGGGGGCGGCCGGGAGGAAAGGGGCGCTCAGCGGCGTCTACAAACCACGCAGGCAAAAGAAGAGAGGGGTTATTTCTGTTATACTGATCACATTTGTAGCCCACCTTTGCTCCCCTTTGTGGACAAACACCAGAGTGGTTAAAAAAGACAAGTGACAACAAAATGGAAATGTATCTTAGAAACACGCACACAATCTCATTGCATTTAGAAATCGCTTCCTGTGAAATGCGGGAGCAATTTGAGACAATAAAATCGCCCGTTAGAAAAGCAACTTCTTAAGCACCAACAACTGAAACAGTAACATGTATTTATTGTACGTGTATTGTCTGTGTTTTGTTCTTTCTATATCCAGTAAACTCCAAACCAACAAACAAAAAGGTAAAACAACGCAATATATGAAAACAATGTCAAATCTAATTGTGATGGGCACCTTTAGCTACTGTTTACAGGGGGTCACAATTCAGCCCAGATTCAGAGCCCCCTTCCCACAACCAACCACTAACTAAATGCTTCCATGGGGCTACATTTGTGGCTGTGAAAGGCAAGTTGGGCCTCAGCTCTGCACTGCTCTATTTGGTCAGATCTGCCCTTGCTAAGGCTTGCTAAGGCTCCCAAGCCAGGCTCTCCTTTTAGCTACACGCCTCCTTCTCTCTCTCTCTCCACCAATCAGTGCTCAAATCAGAAGGGCAGGGATTTCTGTGCTGGGCCTCAAGCTCATGTTTTTAGACACCAACGTTTGGATTCCTTACGAGCCTCCTCACTACCTTTCCCCTGTAATTGGAGCAATGGAAGGCCCACACTCTGCAAAACCGAATGCTCTCCCTGATGCTGTGTGCACTTCTCACGTAAACAAGAACCCAGATTTACTGGCTCGCCATGGCTTACCATGAATGGGCAGCTTGCCCTACCCCCACCCACAGCAGGTAAGTCCCCACCCCAGAATGGAGTAATGCATCACGCCTGCAACACATCACAGAATCACAGATTTGGAAGGGACCACAAGGGCCATCTAGTCCAACCCTCTGCAATGCAGCAACTTTCTGCCCAATGTGGAGCAGAAACCTATGACCCTGAGATTAAGAGTCTCAGCATGACCTTGATTTTTAAAAAGAGAGAAAAAGATGTGAAATCTGATAACTTCTCATTCAGACTCCAAGAGATATACTCCACATGTTAATGTTATCAAATCTCCCCTCCCCTGCTAAAATACAAGAGCCCCACCACCACCACTAAGCTAGGTTAGGATTCTCCCAGCTACTGAAGGCACACCTGCATGGCTTTGATCTCCGGGTTTGAATGTCCTGCTTTAATTGTCATTTTAATCACTGTGCTGCTTTAATGGGCTCATTTCATTGTGCATTTTAACTGCCAATGCTTATTCTGATGAAGTTGTTTTCTTGTATGTTTCATTTATGTGTGGTTAAAAAACTTTTTTTATTTACCGCTTGTAAACTGCTTAGAAGCCACCTCCTAAAGGACGAGAGGGTGGCAATCTCACCCATAAAGCAGACTACAATTAAAACTTTTTTTAAAAAAGTTGAAAAACTTCTGAAAAGCAATTTAAAGCGTCTATGAAACAGTCTAAAAAATAACAAAAGCCACCCCTACAGAAGTGTTCTTCAACCTTGCGTCTCCAGATGTCGCTGGACTACAAATCCTATCATCCCCAGCCAGCTTTACCAACGGTCAGAGATGATGGGAGTAGCAGTCCAACAATCTCTGGGGATTCAAGGACACTGCCCTAGACACTACTGGGTGCCCCCTCACCAGTCATCAGGCAACATTCCCTGCCTTACCTGGCCAGTGCTAGCGGGAGACTGCACTTGCGTAATCGGGTACTGGGTGGGCACAGGTGGGACTCCGGTGGGTAGTGCTAACACTCCTGGCGCCAACGGAACCGCAGGAGGAACAATGCCTGGCACCCCATAAGGAGGCTGTACCGGCTGCTGAGGGGGCGGAACTACAGGGTAGCCTGCCTGAAAGCCGCTGGGAGGGTAATACGGTGGCTGAGGAGGGACAGTCGTTAAAGCTGCGGGCTGCGCAAACCCTATGGGGGTGGGGAGAGGAAGAAAGTAATTATTATTATTTCTTTTATACATGAATTACTTTCTATTGAAGCATGTCAAGGCAATTTCACAAAACAGTAAAAATACAGAAAATCACTGCATATATAAAGAGAGTTGAAATTCTTACATAAACACACACATATAAAAAGTTTCAAACCCAATACAGAGTGTGACCTGGGGCACAAATAAAAATATCTCTTAGAAGGCCTGCTGAAAAAGGAAAGCCTTCAACAGATGCTGAAAAGTGATGGTGACTGTCTGATACGAAATAGGAAGGTGTTCCAAATTAACACTGAGGTCCAGCGCCGAGGGCCTTCTGGCGGTTCCCTCACTGTGAGAAGCCAAGTTACAGGGAACCAGGCAGAGGGCCTTCTTAGTAGTGGCACCTGCCCTGTGGAACGCCCTCCCACCAGATGTCAAAGAGAAAAACAACTACCAAACTTTTAGAAGACATCTGAAGGCAGCCCTGTTTAGGGAAGCTTTTAATGTTTAATAGGTTATTGTATTTTAGTGTTCTGTTGGAAGCCGCCCAGAGTGGCTGGGGAAACCCAGCCAGATGGGCGGCGTATAAATAATAAATTAAATTTAAAATTAACATGTTGGTGGGCATGTGGGCGGGGACAGAAAAGCAGGTGGAGCAACGAATCCAAATTTCACACAGTAAACTGTTCAAACTGTCTTTAATATTGTATTTTAATTGTTGTAACCTGCTCCGAGACCTTAAGAGTGAAGGGAGGGTTGTTAAACAACAACAACAACAGGCTGGTTTCTACACACAGACCCCTTTTGCTCCTCCATTCGGGCAAACAAGAGGCATTATCAGGCTTCAAGGACACATTCCAGCCAGGCAAAAGCACTCAAGGGGTATATGAAGCAAGGCCCGTGCAGAGGTGTGGCCTGGGCAGAGGGTGTGCGGCTTGGGTAACACAAGAGGAACAGATGTGGCCCTCCAGGCCAAGCTATCTCCAGGTCTATGATCCCCTGTGCCAGACTGAGGTTCTCCAATCTGTCCTTGCAAGCACAACAGGGAGCAACCAGGTGGCAACAGAGAACTGCGTCACCCACCATTGTGATGCAGCCCCCCCCCCACAGGGAATAGAAAGGCTGAGAGCTGTTTCTCCACCTGTGGGCTTTCATAATGGCAAATTTAACCCCAAAGTCTCTGGTTTCCATATTTCATCCCCACTCCACCACCGAACTAAGTGTTGCACGCTGTCAATACACACCTGTTATGGGGACTGCCGTGGTTATCTGGTTCACAAATCGCGAGTATTCAGCATGAACCTTGGAAGAGATAAAGAGGGATCAGATTGCTTCGGTTTCAATAAAGGACACTCATGCAAACAGACTGCTCTAGTGGGAGACCGTATAGCCCTGGTTAGGTGAGCCTAGTTGTATGCAAACTGGTAAGCTCCTCCTGTACGGATTGGTTCTACTGCCCAATGCCACAAGTGGGAGTCTGTCTGGGGGCAGGGAAGGGGCTTCTTCAGTATCGGGCATGGGGAACCTGTGGTTCTTCAGATGCTGCTGTAGTACAGTCATACCTTGTGTTGCATTTGCTTCAGGTTGAGCGTTTTCAGGTTGTGTCCCATGGTGACCCGGAAGTACTGGAAAGGGTTACTTCCGGGTTTTGCCGCTCGCGCATGCGCTGAAGCGGCGAATCGCGACCCGAACACGTGCAGACACGGGTTGCGTTCTGCTCGTGTTGCGAACAGGGCTCTGGAATGGATCCCATGAGCAACCAGAGGTACCACTGTACTACAACTCCCACCAACCCCTAGCAAGCATGGCCAATGGGCAGGGGATGATGGGAGCGGCAGTCCAAAATGTTTGGAGGGCACCAGATTGGGGGAGACTGCATTAAAACAACAGCATCCCAAAAGGGAAATCAGGGCCATTACAAAATATAAAGAATTACTCAAGACTAGCAAAATCACAAATAGTCAGTTTCAACAGTCAGCTCCGATTCCCAAGTATGAGACGTTTTACTAAGCTAAGCAACTGCACTGTAACGACAGCTGGGACTGCTCAGTTGGTAGATCATGAGACACTTAATCTCAGGGTTGTGGGTTCAAGCCCCAAGTTTCAGAGAATTGGACCAGGGTGGCCTTCGTGGTCCCTTCTAACTCTAAATTCTGTGACAGCTGGCCAGTATGATTTGGGAGGGTTTCAAATTAGCAAAAAATGGAAGACATGCTGCTTTGTTCCAACAAGAATCCTTTTCCTTAGGAGGGTCAACACGCTGCTGGGACATCAGGGGCTGCCACAACCAAAGGATGCTGGACTCAGATCCCCATCGGGCCCCAGCCACCACTGCCAGGAAAGCTGTATATAAAGTGCAGAAAGAGATGGGCACTTCACGTGACTTTGGCGAGAGAGTGCAACAATAAAAAAGAAGGGTTTACTTACTGTTTGTAACAGGTTCTCACAAAGCTTTTTGGCAGCTGCAAGGCCTTCTGGTTTTGGATGGCTGGAGGAGAGGAAATACAACACAGAGACACATGCGTTCCTGTCAGACTCCAGACATCCACAAAGATGGGCAAAAGGTTCCTACATAGCAAGGGGGTGGGACTAGATCAGCGTTTCCCAAACTTGGGTCTCCAGCTGTTTTTGGACTACATCTCCCATCATCCCTAGCTACCAGGATCAGTGGTAAGGGATGATGGGAATTGTAGTTCAAAAACAGCTAGAGATCAAGTTTGGGAAACACTGGATTAGATGTCCCCCGGGGCTCACTTCCCACCCTGCTATTCCAATGTTAGGAGTCAGAAATCCTTGCTCACCTGCTTCAAATCATCCAGGGATCCACTAGTAAATCCCAACCTGCTTGCTACCCATCCCACATTCAGCTGATCAGAAAGGTTTCATAATTAAACTAAGCCAGCGTACCAAACTTGACATCCCACCTTTACACTTGGGATGGCACACAAAAAGCCGATTCCTTCCCGGTGACAAAGCCCAACGGGCTCCCAGCTCCCTACCTGATGTAAATGTACATCGGCTCAAAGGCTTCTCGGCCAGAGGCAGGTTCGATGCACCCAGAGCCCTTCCCCCGGAGGAACACCTTGGCGCCGGTCTCAATCTGGATATGTTGCAAGTAGGAGCAGCCTGGGCCTTCGACTTTCTCCTTTACGTTGAAGGTAGGTACAGCGTGTTCCAAGCCAACAAACAATTTGTCCTGGACATAGTGCATCTGTACATAAACAGAGAGAGAGACACCCTTAGGTGTTGCATTTGACACTAGAATCAGGAAAGGGTAGGAATGGATTAGAGGTCCCCTGCTACGGTGATAGCTCAGTAGCAGAGCGTTTGCTTTGCATGCAGAAGGTCCCGGGTTCAGTCCCTGGCATCTCAGCATAGGGCTGGGAGACAACCTTGTCTGACACCCTAGAGAGCCATTCCAAATCAGGGTAAGCAACATGGGGCTAGATGGACCAGCGATCTGACTCGGTATAAGATGTGTATAGATAGGGGTAGCCAGTGTGGTGCCGTCAAAATGTTGCTGGACTACAACTCCCATCATCCATGACCATCCTGAGGCCGATGGGAACTGTAGTCCAACATCACCTGGCAGGCACCACACTGGCTACATGTTTGTCCGATGGCACAGTGAGGTCTCCACTCTTTCTGCAAGCTGAACCCCTCTCTCCATCGTGTTTCTCTAAGAGGATGGTATCGACAGAGCCCAGCTGTACAGGCTCTGTCTTCTTAATCCTCTAGGTAAGGGAATAAGCAGACATGGACAGTTCAACAGGCAAACAGGTGTAAAGCAAAATGCAAGGCAGTGTTCAAAACTCCCATTGTTCTAGGTGTGTTTTGTGACAGAGAATTTCATTAGCCTGAGCAGTTTCTGAGCTCTGGGTGCAGTACTGAGCCTAAGATTTCAGATTAAAACTGCACAGTGGAAGGAAAGGAGGATCTTTTTCTGCCTTCCCACTTCCAGCCACTCTCTGAAGACTGGAGACCCTCTTAGGGGGGCGGGCAGGGGAATCATGTCTTTGTTTTTTGCAGTCTTAATATGAGGAATACACAGTATGAAAAATGAACATAAGATTTTAGCTGCAGTTCATTTTCAGCTTTGTATTCTTGTTATTAAAAAAGCATGCCTAGACATTCCATTGCTGCACCAATAGCCTAGGTTTAGGGTGCCATTTAGCTCCTAGCTTTCATATCTCACTTTCTAACACTGATGCAAGGGTAAAGACACAAGGACTTGGCCAATACGTACTCCTCCTGACTGGAAGGAGGGCTTCTGGCCAACAGCCGGAGGCAGCTGAGTGATGGGGGCAGGTTGGTGGTAGACGGTAACTGTAGCTCCGTTGAAAGTTGGGCTGGATCCAGTGGCAGCTTTCACGACGCCGTTTGTAATGATTTCCTTGATTCGGTTTACTGCTCCTGTAAGGCAAAAAGAAATAAACAACTTTAGCCCTATGAAAAGAAGGGACATTGTGGTTACTACAGAAGAAGAAAAAACATTTAGGGTAATTTCACAATCATTATTCATTTAGGATATAGAACTGTTATCTGTGTTGGATTTGAATTGTTTTCATGTAGGTGCTGTTGCTGCTTTTGAAGATCATGTGAAGGACACTCTGCATGAAGCCCTGGAGAGCTGCTGCCAGGCAGCGTAGACGGTACTGAGCTACATGGACCAGTGGGCCTGACCCAGCATAAGACAACTCCTTATGTTCCCAAGGACATGCTCTTTGAGGGGAAGGTCTGCAGCCTGGTGGCAGAGCATCTATTTTGCAAGCAGAAGCACCAAGGTTCAATCCACCAGCATCTCCAGGCAGGGCTGGGAGAGACTCCCTGTCTGAAAGCTTGGAGAGCTGCTGCCAGTCAGGGTAGACAATATTGAACTGCATGGGCTAGTGGTCTGACCCAAGCATAAGGCAGCTGCCAATACTCCAATCATGCAGTTATAGAGCTGGGAAAGGCCTTGATGGTCATATAGTCCAACCCCTTCTTTAATGCAAGGTTTATAATGTTGGAAGCAACCACAGCCACCCCTAACAGATGGCTGCCCAGCGAAAAAATTAAGCAACAACACAACTTCATATTTAATAACAACTCTGTGCCTGTTAGGCTAACGGTGCCTAAGTCAAGTGAACTAACTAACCTCAGCTGTGTACACACTATACCTTAAAAGCGCATTTTAAATGCATTCTTCCCCTTAAAAGAGTTGCACTGTGGTTTATCCCTCAGTTGCAATTCACAGCAACCCTTAAGAAGCTACAGTGCCCAGAATTCTTTTGAGGGAAATAAAGTGTACAGCACATACACAGCCATTCTCTACCCAGGGTGTTGAATCAGAGCTTACTTACTATCCACCAGTTCTCGCGTTTGCCCCTGGACGTGCAAGTACAATGGACGATCTCTGCAAAACACAAGTTTTAATATTTTTTATACATTTTAAACTGAAACAAAGGTCTCCACTGGAGGCAGTCAATGTCACTGGGACTCTGGGAATAAACTGTAGTCAGCCCCATAGGGAATAAAATGCTGCACTTGGGGGCACTCTTATGGTGAGGGCTCTCTGTCCTTGATATTGGGCAGTGTGTGTGTTTGCTCCCATTAAAAGGGATTTGCAGGAAGGTAGCTGTTTGGTGGTGGTGGGGAGTACTCCTGGTTTTGCAAACTGAAGAATGGTAATGGTGGAAGAGCAGAGGATTGCTTGTTGCTTCCTTCACCAAGTAACATTTGACTTGTGCAGTTTTAACTTTGCACATCTCGATCAAGTGAGCAGCCAAGTCACACAGCTTACAAAATTACAAAAATGCACAAACGTAGCTGGTCTGCTCATTCACGTCCAATATCTAATCCATAAGAACTCATTCTTCTACAGATTTTTTTAATCCTGGAGAGAACCAGAGGAGGAAATTGAAGAAGATACAAACCCAGGTCCAACTTTTGCTTTCTCTTCCGCAGTCATGTACCTCCCTCGAGTTGAGACTGCGGCTCCGCTCAGCCTACTTATCTGCAGATACGAAGGGACAAAGCATTGCTCAGATTGGGAAATGCAGTAAAATCCCTGCTGAATCAGGAGAAAGGCTCTTGACAATGCTGAGCTAGATGGACCAATAGCTGGACTAACGCTCCCTCCCCCAAGACTTGCTTAACAGCTATCGACACCCGGTTGTTCCAGAGGTCGGACAGGGTTTCAACAGGAGCACCAGGCATATCAGCTGGAAAGTACCCCAGAGCCACCTGGAAACCCATAGGACCAATTAGCCACAAGCAGCACAGACCTCATCCTGCGTCTGCCCTCTCGTCAGGAGGTTTCGGCACGTGAGAGGCACGTCGTTTATCTCCACTTCTGCGACGACAAGATCATCTTTGCTTTTGCTGGCAGCCGGTCCTTTTCCAGGAGCCTGAAGCTGTTAACAGATCAGACAATGGGCACCAAGACACATAAGCACCACCCTTCGCACACTCACCTGCCCCTCTCCATCCGGGCAAGGAGGAGGCATGATGAGAGTTCAAGGGTACATTCAAGCCAGACAGAAACACTCCATGAGGGTGTGAAGCAGGGCTGGCAAGAGGTGTGGCCTGGGGAGAGTCCCAAGGGCCTACAGAGAGGTCCGAAGAGTTGCATTTGTTTGTTTTGGTTTGTTTTTTCTTTTTGCATTTTCAGTTACAGCCATGAAACATCGCTAGTTATTTCTTATCATAAGAAGACTTCCCAGCCTATCTGGGAATAGATGATTATCATTGTGTAAGATGTTGTATTAGTGAAAGAAATGAATGTCTGTAACTGAAGCGTTGCATTTGACCCCTGGGCCTGAGGCTCCCCAACCCTGTCACAGGCTAAGAAAGCAGAGTCTCGCTTATTAAGCCAGACTTTCCGGCATCCAAAGAGAAAAGGTGAAGTCACTGGTACGTTAAAATCCCTCCCCCACCCTCGCCAACTTGTTTTGAAAGCAGATGCGACTGAACCAAGGGATAGATTTCATGCAACCAGTCCAGATTGCTCCAAAATGTTCACTACCGACAAGAAGGGGAAACCAAATTATTTTCTTTGGAAGGATGACGGAGTTAAAACAAACCTGGCTGGCTCATTCACCCTTTATAGTCTTAATTTTGCAGTGCAGTTCATACATTGTGTACAGTCATACCTTGGGTTGCGAACATGATCCGTGCGGGAGGCACGTTCGCAACCCACAGCACCGTGTCTGCGCACGTGCGTGACGCGATTCGGCACTTCTGCACATGACGTCATTTGGTGCTTCTGCGCCGAAACCCAGAAGTAACCCATTCTGGTACTTCCGGGCTCAGCACGGTCCACAACCCAAAAACATGCAACCCGCAGCGTTCATAACCCGAGGTATGACTGTACATTCATTGTCCATTTGCAGGGCTAAATCTAGGCTCAAGGAGACTCACAGCAAAGTGCCATCTTGTCCCATACACTCCCTTTTAATTTAATCCTTATAACTTTCCCCAGGGCTTAGCTATCTTGGGTTGAACGCCCATAGCATCAGATTTTGAGTCATGGGGGAGGTGTGTGATAGAATATAGCCCCCGGTATGTTTGTGGCAGCAGCCAACTCCCGCTGCAACATATACAGAGTCCAGAATGACTGGAATTCTGGAGTTTTGGGGGGCAAATCAAGATCACAGCTGCAGCACCAGTAAAACAAAGTTTTTAGAAATACTTATCTTAATAGGGCCTAAGGGAGGTGTTGGGGACTTCTTAGGGAATGTGAACCATGTTAGGTGCCAGGACAAATCTGATGGCAATGCTGGACTTGGTGAATTAATTTTTGATCAGTTTCATGTCATCACTGTCTACTTTCAGTACTGCTGGATGTTATGTCCTCATTTTGAACTGTTTTCATATCATTGTTTGTGGCTTGTGATATGTTGCTACAGATCTGCCTATCTCACAATTGCTATTTTGCTTTGTTCTTAAGGCAAACCACTTTGACCACAATACATATTAAAGGGTAAGCGGACAAATGAAAAAAGGGCACGGTGATTGCAGAACAAACCTTCATTACAACCCCCTGATAGCCAACACAAGGGATTATACCCAACCATGTTGACCCACTACAATTAATTTCAATGGGTTTGATATGCCCCAATACACATTTGGCCAGAAGTCAGGAAACAATGGGCAAATAGTTAATAGCATGAGTGAACAAGTCCAAATCCTAAATTTGAGACTTCAGCTGTGTACACATCAGAAAACATGGCTCCCTGCAAAGAATCCTGGGAACTTAAATTTAACCTTCACAGAGCTACAAAGCACAGCACCCATAACCACCTACAATTCCCAGGATTCTGGGGGTGTGCTTTAAATGTATGGTGTGTATACAGCTTTCTTTTCTCAACCATCATGAAAGTTAAAAAGCTTCTTGCTTTCGAAATCTGATGCCTTCACCCTGCCAGCCACTGACCTTGTCCGTTGAATTCGCCGTTGGTTTCAGCTTCCCTTTGGCCATTAACATGGCATTGATTTTGGCTGCCACGGCAGCGGCTGCATCCAGAGCTCCCAGCGGTGCTGCTGAGCCCTCAGACCCTGACATCCCAGATACACTATCTCCGCTGCCCTGGACAGGCCGGCCAGCCACGGGAGTGGTTGCAGGAAGGAGGAAGAGAGCCGGAGACGGGCCAGGCTGGTCCCATTTGCTGCGTCGCCTGGGGGGAAAAAATCAAATTAAACCTTCAGATTCCCTCTGGGGCTGCTGCCTGTTCCTTGATCTCCTCACTCCATAAGGCTTAGCACTTGTAACACATCTCGACGGCTCAAAAACACAGCTGTGTGTGCCCTCTCAATAATCCCGGCAACAGCAGCTTTAGCAGATAAGACAATACAGTGGTATCTCAGGTTAAGTACTTAAATTCGTTCCAGAGGTCTGTTCTTAACCTGAAACTGTTCTTAACCTGAAGCACCACTTTAGCTAATGGGGCCTCCCGCTACCGCCGTGCCGCCAGAGCACGATTTCAGTTCTCATCCTGAAGCAAAGTTCTTAAACTGAGGTAATATTTCTGAGTTAGCAGAGTCTGTAACCTGAAACGTCTGTAACTTGAAGCGTATGTAACCCGAGGTACCACAGTATTTGTTTAAGGTAGATTTACAGCCTCTCCGATCTCATAAGCCTGGGGTGGGGGACCTGCGGCCCACGAGGTGTTGCTGGACCACAACTCCCACCCCCGCGACCATGCTGGCTGGGGGCTGGCGGGGGTTGGTGGTCCAGCGACGTCTGGAGGGCCTCGAGGGGACCCCGGCACGGGCGAAACCCATAAATGGGCTCCTCTTCCTCCTCCTCCGCCAGGCCTCTCCCTCCCCCTCCCCCTCCCCCTCAACTTTCCCTTCCCGGCCTCCCCTCTCGCCCAGCCTCGCAGCCGCGGCCTCCTCACCCTCCAGAGGCCCCATGTTCTCGCTGCCCCGCGCTCCCCGTTGACATGGCTCAGACGACCCTCTCCAGGCCGCCGCCGCCGTCGCCGCCTTCTCCGCTCTGCTGAGAAACTTCCCCTCCCTCGCGTCACTTCCGCTCCGCCGCTGCCGCCGAAAACGTCACTTCCGCTCGTTGTCGTAGCGACGGTGAAAGGTTGCTCGGGAGAGAGAGAATGCCTGGCACCATAGCGATAGTAAAAGTGTAGAGGGGCGCACGTGTGCTCAGGTTCCGGCCGTATATAGTGCTTATTGATTTAATATTTCGATTATATTCTTGCTATTTTATTATTTCATTTATTGGTTTACTGTGTTATTTTTTTCTTATTTAATATTTATTGTTTCATTTATTTGCTTACTGTTTTATGATGTTGTTGTTTTTGTATTTATCGTTTTATTTATTTGCAGCCATTTCTAAACGCTAATATCTATTTAAAAGACAAGAAAACTCTAAACAATAGATACACAATTTAAAATAAACCCAAAATCCATTGCAACGAAAACGCAGTTAATAAATTATGGAAGTGGGAACTTGTCTATAGAAGTCAATTTGTAAGAAAGGAATTCCGAGGGAAATGTCTCCTTTTGACCTTTCCTACCGTGAGCTCCAAGAGATATGAGGCAGCTAATTATTGCCAGTCATTAGTCAGGGTTTATGCTGTTTCTAATTAGAGCGTTTTATTGCTCACTATGATTTGGGGTGAGTGGCTGGGTGTTAGCAAACATTCAACGTACAGTATGTGTCTGCATGCCAGCCAATAGAGCGTAAGGCTTACGCATGTAACTGACTGCTGGATTGGGACCACAAAGACATCAGTGTCTTTTACTTCGGTCAAAAAGGATGAGAAAGTGGCATACGTACAATCAGTTAAAACAAGGCAATCCCTGCCTACAGGCGAAGAAGAAGAAGACACACAAGCAGAAAGGGACAGGGAGGGAAGAGGGAAAAATAAAATAATAATAATAATAATAATATTTATTTATACCCCGCCCTCCCCAGCCAAGGCCGGGCTCAGAGCGGCTTACAAGCAATAATAAAAACAAGTTAAATGATTACAACTTAAAAACAAAATTAAAAAATACAACATTAAAATATTGAAACATTAAAAGATTAAAAAGATTAAAAGATAGGCACCAATTCTTAAACAGCTGTTCTTATAATGATCAGCTGTCACATTTGCAGAATAGTAAGTGCCTGATGGAGATGATTTTTCAGGAGAGCTGATGGGGTGAGCCCTGCTTCCCATCTTCTCCACGAAGGCAGTCTGCCCGCCCCTAGGTGACAATTGAGGGAGAGGAGGCCTGATTTAACCTATAATATTGGCACTGGCCTACTTTGCCGGGCTGTTGTAAACCACTTCCAGAAACAGTATACAGTGGGCAATATTGCAGGCTGAAACAAAGCAGGGCGATTCCAGCTGATCTTCCTTCACAGACACCTAGCAGAAGCCATCCCACCAGATCCCGTGAACAGTTTCCAGCCGCTTGGCATCTGGGGAATTCTCCTTATACATACCCATTTCCCCCCCTTGAAACAACCATCTCCATTTACCCTCATGAAGCTCACTGTTTGACCTTGACCCAGTCATCTTCTTTCAGCCTAAACCTACCTCACAGCCAGCATTCAAAACTCCCATTGTTCTAGGCGCATTTTGCGACAGGGAATTTCATTAGCGCAAGCAGTTTCTGAGCTCTGGGTGCCTAAGATTTCAGATTAAAACTGCAGTGGAAGGAAAGGAGGACCTTTTTCTGCCTCCCCACTTCCAGCTACTCTCTGAAGACTGGAGAAGAGACCCTCTGAAGAATATTCCTGGGGTGGGCAGGGGAAGGACTAGATCTTGTGAAAAACGAACATAATATTTTAGCTGCAGTTCATTCATTTTCAGCTCTGTATTCTTGTTATTTAAAAAGCGCACCATTGCTGTGCCCATAACCTAGATTTAAGGTGCCATTTAGCTCCTAGCTTTCATATCTCAGTTTCTAACACTGCTCACAGGGTTGTCATATGGATAAAAAGGGGGAGAGGCAGAACCATGTGTGCCACCTCCTTTGAAGATATCTGAGATATAATAATATTTACTCCTGCATGCGGGCCTACAAAAGTTGTTTGATCAATGTCGAAAGAAGGATGGGGGGGAAATTATAATTAATAAATAAATAAATGTGTCCATCGGGGGAAGGGATGCTTCTGTATTCATTTCCAAATCTTTTTTAAAATGCTTGCCTGTCTGTAGCTGCTGCCTGCAATCCTGAAGTCACAGGACCAGACTGGAGGTTGTTGCTTGTTTCGTTGTCGGTTAGGAAGCAACACTAAAATAAACTTGAGCTACGTGAAGCCAAGGAAATGACTCACATGCAGTCACATCTCCTCACACAGACACACAAACCCCTCGCTTCTGCTCTTCCTGTCCATATTCTTTATTGTGACCAGGCCAGGGAGGGTGTGTATAAGCCACAGACTGCGCAGAACTTTATGTCTGATTAATTCAAGATGAAATGAACCTCGCCTTTTTCAATCTCTATTCATGCCTCTGCCTGACAGGGCCCCCTCTGCACCATACATTATGGGTTGTCCCAGCCGCTCTGGGCGGCTTCCGACATACAGTGGTACCTCAGGTTATAGACTCTTCAGGTTACAGACACTTCAGGTTTATAGACTCCGCTAACCCAGAAATAGTACCTCGGGTTAAGAACTTTGCTTCAGGATGAGAACAGAAATCGTACGGCAGTGGGAGGCCCCATTAGCTAAAGTGGTGCTTCAGGTTAATAACAGTTTCAGGTTAAGAACAGTCCTCCGGAACGAATTAAGTTCTTAACCCGAGGTACCACTGTATATAAAGACATAATAAAACATTAAACATTTACAAAACTTCCCTACACGGGGCTGCCTTCTAAAGGTTGCAGAGCTACTTATTTCCTTGGCTCTGGAATTGCATAAATCCATACCCTCCAACATTTCTCTGATGAAAATAGGGGCATTTCTCTGATGAAAATAGGGACATGTTTTACCATTTATTACTGCATTTATACTCCCCCCTCCTACCCTCTCCATCTTATCCTCACAATAATCCTGTTGAGCAGGTTAAGGCCGGGAGTGTGTGTGACTGGCCCAAGGCCACCCAATGAGCTTTGTGGGGATTTGAACTCTTGCCACCCAGGACCTAGTCCAACAGTCTTAACACCTACACCACACTGGCTCTCAATGCGTTGGGGTCTCCTCCAGATGGAAAATTCAACGAAAAGGAGATGGCAGCATTCAGTAAGCTACCAATTCTGACCCGTTTTAGAGAGCCAGCATTATCTCAGTGTTCTTTACTGTTGTTTCGAGGCTTTTGAAAGCAAACCACTACCTGCAGATTACCAATGCCTGTGGTCAAATTCTGTGAAACTTGACAAATGCAACCTGCCGTAAATGAACCACAGGCTTAGCAGCCGTTGGGTCATAGAAATGATTGCTCGGCGGAGGCCCTTCAACACACGGCTGCAAGCAAATTATTTAGTTAACAGTGTTCTTCAACCTTCGGCTACAACTCCAATCATTCCTAACATTGGCTAAGCAAGTCTGGAGATGATGAGAGTTGTAATTCAAAGCTGTCTAGGTACCCGGAGTTGAAGAACACTAGTTCCAGCAACTTGTATTCAGAAGCATTACATAGTCATTGCAGCTGGTAGCCAATGATAGCCTTTTCCTCCATTAAATTGTCTAATCTTCTTTTAAAGCTATCCAAATTGGTGACCGTCACTACCTATAAATAAAACAATACTCGGCCTTAATGGCTAGGAAGTAACATACGAACAAGTTCTAGGGAACCTAAATTAACACGATGGTTATTGTGGACCGATCAGGAAGGCACTGCCAGAATTCAATTCACTTCTGCATAAATAATACTACATGGCAAACTTTGTTTGCACCAGGCATTCTACCAGTATGGTGTAGTAGTTAGAGTGCTGGATTAAGACCTAGGAGACCAGGGTTCGAATTCCCGCTCAGCCATGAAGCTCACTGGGTGACCTTGGGCCAGTCACTGTCTCACAGACTAACCTACCTCACAGGGTTGTTGTGAAGGTAAAAGGGAGAGAAACATGCATGCCACTTTGAGCTCCTTGGAAGAAAAGGTGGGATATAAATGCAATAAAAATAAATAAATGAACAAACTCCAACTGAAACCCACAATTAAGCACATTGCACAATTTATGATTACTATTCCTTCAATATTTTGTGTTGGGGCAAGAGGTGTTGGTCAGCTGTGGAATAAAGACGCACAGAGAGGCAGTGAACACATTTATTTTTCATTACATTTATTTATTTAGCATTTTCAGGGCTGCTTGCAGCAAATAATAAAATCATATATATACACAGAGCAGTCTAGTGAAACAGACGAGGGCAGAGATAGTAGTCTCCAACATAATAAAATCAGCAACTTTTAAAACAGGCTTAGAAGGAGGATTTTCTTGGTTGTACTGATCCTTAAGTCGTCTGCAGACTGTCAATATTTTGTGAGAAGGATTCAGGCACAAACTGGGCAGGTAGGTAGGTTTAATTGAAGTGCAAATAAACTACTTTAAAAAAAAAAACACCCACCCACAGAGACAGACTTTTTGTGACATGGAAAGTGATCGGAAAGTACATTTAAAAGTGTGTGATGAACAAATGGCTAATGGGAAGATAAGTAAACACAAGCAATCCAGGAGGAGTGCACTTTGTCATATAGCCTTCCTGCAAACCAGAGGTGGTGTGCTCTGGGGTCACGGGCTTGAAGACCCTGCTACAGTACTATATCTGCAGCAAGGTCCCAGAAGAGTCCAGGAGTTGCCCAATCAGGGTGAAATGAGAGCATTTTATGCACTGAAAAGTCTTTTCACCCTTTCTGCCAAAAAGGCATACAGTAGGGCAAAGTATTCGTAAAAAAATTAAATATTTAGTGAAAATAACATACAAAAATGCATAATGTTAGGGAAAATGTGTTGCAAAAGTATCTATATTAGTCAAAGCTGCATACAAAAATATGTTAGGAGAATTCTGTACTCGGATGCTGATGATTTAAAAAACAATAATCCGCAAATTAGGGAAAAATTAGGAAAAAAGGAAATATACTGAGTCAGACCATTGGTCCATCTAGCCACAGCTGTTCAGGATTTAATACAGGAGGTATTCCCAGGTCTATGAGCCACGGCTCTTCCCCACTGTTGTGGAAATGTGGAGAAATGAAGACTGGGAAGATGAGGATCTTGGAGAACCAAAACGGACAAATTTGTTCATCTCTAACTCCCAGCCAGGAATCCTGATTGCACCTACATTGCTAAGCTATTGAGATTTTGACACGATTTTCCAAACAAGCTATGGACATGATATTTAAAAACAGCAGGAGAACAGAGCCATAAGTAGTATTATTTTTAAATACAGATTAATAAAAGCTGGCACTTCTTTCTTGACCACCGTCAAGCTGTCCCGTTGTGGAAGACGTCAAATCGGCAAACATAAGGGTTGCTAATACAACAGGCAAGATCTGTGGTAGGCTGGGGAATCTGTGGTCCGCCATGAGCAGTAGGACTCCATCTCCCATCAGCCCCAGCCAGCATGGCCAACGGTCAGGGATGATGGGAGTTGTAGTCCAGCAACATCTGCAGGGCCCTTCTTGGTCTACTGTGCCATCAAAATCACTTTAGGCAATGTGCCGGCATATTCCATGCAGGTACAGCTAAGGGTGCAGAGACAGTCCTTCTTTTGGCGTCAAAATATAGTTGCACAATTTCAGGTGTTGAGGAGGGGTCTCCACAAGACAGTGTTCCTATCCCACCATGGTTTCTGCTTCTGCAAGGGGCTGCTCCTTTGGGTCAGTTTTGGGGCGCGTAAGAGTTTGATAAGTTGCGGGCTCATGAGGGCCAAGACCCTGTAAATGAAGAGAAAGAGAGACGGGTTGGGGAAAGCAAACATGCCTAAGTTAGGCGAAACTCACACTAAAATGCAATGAAATTTCATGAGGATGGGCTATTGTGGTGCTTTAAATGCACGGTGTGGATACCGCATGAGTGGAGCCGGCCTTCCCACCACCAGCACCCCTACTTTTAAAGGTAAAGGGACCCCTGACCGTTAGGTCCAGTCGTGGCCGACTCTGGGGTTGCGGCGCTCATCTCACTTTATTGGCCGAGGGAGCCAGCGTACAGCTTCCGGGTCATGTGGCCAGCATGACTAAGCCGCTTCTGGCGAACCAGAGCAGCGCACAGAAACGCCGTTTACCTTCCCGCCAGAGTGGTACCTATTTATCTACTTGCACTTTGACGTGCTTTTGAACTGCTAGGTTGGCAGGAGCAGGGACCGAGCAACGGGAGCTCACCCCGTTGGGGGGATTTGAACCACCGACTTTCTGATCGGCAAGTTCTAGGCTCTGTGGTTTAACCCACAGCGCCACCTGCGTCCCTTGATAAGTCTAATCACCCATAAATTTTGCCTAATCCTGTAAAGACATAAGCAGAACCTGCTTGATCAGGCCAAAGCCCCTCTAGTCCAGCATCCTGTTCTCACAGGCCCAGTTTACCTTCCGCTCTTACCTTCTACTCTTTTTTTACTGTGCTCTCACGCAACAGCACCATGCAAGATCATGGCCCACCTCAAAAGCTCTTTTTTCCAGGGTGAGATCTCAAAATAGCCACATGCTCTCGCTGGGGGAAAATGGGATGTTCCGGTTTTTCCGGGACACTTGCTGGGTATAGGGGTTCCCTCAGGCATCTGGTCAGCCACTGTGAGAACAGGACATTGCACTAGATGGGCCATTGGCATGATCCCACAGCCAGGCTTTTGCTTTCTTCTTATGCTTGAAACCCAGGACAGCTTCTGCCAGTCAGTGTTGGCAATAATGAGCTAGATGGAGCAGAGGTCTGGCTAAGATTGAAGGCAGCTTCCTGTGTTCCTATCCCAGCCCAGCCCCAGAAAATCGTTGGCAGACACTTACGGTATAGATTCCTTCCACTTTCTGCAAAAGAGGAAGACAGAGAATGGCATGAGATTTCCGAGGAACAGAAAGCAAAACAATATAATGCACCCCCTCCCCTTTCCCTTTCCCTTCTCTGCATCTTCTTTTTTTTTTAAATAAATGTTTATTATAGTTTAAAATACAAATAAAATATAGTACACAATATAACATATGTCATAACATATTTTCATATCTTCCTTGGACTTCCTCACGTCTCCCGCTCCCACCTTCATCATTATAGGCTATTGCCAGCAATTCATCATCTTATTTGCATTCTTATAACCCATTTATTTATTTATAATGTAATAATTAATAAAATTTATATTCTCTCAATCTCACTTGTCATCCCATATCATCTAATTTAGTGGTGCTCAGTTATTTATGATCTGGCATCCTGCTTAACGTTCAATCAAATTACAATATTTTTCTAGATAAATCTTGAATTTCTTCCAGTCCTCTTCCATCCTCTCTTCTCCCAGGTCACGGATTCTGCTGGTCATCTCAGCCAATTCCATATAGTCTATCAGTTGCATCTGCCATTCTTCCAGTGTGGGTAGATCTTGAGTTTTCCAGTGCCCTTCTCTGCATCTTCACCAGTGTAAACACCAAACCTTTAAAGCTCATTCTTTCCCTCAAAGAATTCTGGGCACTGTAGTTTGCTAAGAGTTTCTGGGAATTGTAACTCTGTGAGGGGTAAACTACAGCACCCAGAATTCTTTGAGGGGGGGGGGGGAAATATGCCTCAAATGTGCTTTAAAGGAAGAATGGCCACCCACCCACCCTGCTCTTTCTTCCAGAAGGGATGAGATAAAAGCAGAAGAAAAGACAAAAGCAAGGTCCAGGCCATGAATGCGTTAAATCTCTGTTTGAAGCAGAGAGGGTGCAAAAGCCACAATAACTTCTTTAAACAAATCACAGTCTTCTTTGTCTACCCCCCTCATTTTTCTATGGTGCACGGGAACAACTCTTATGTCTTTAGCAGGCAGCGACACAACCGGTGCTGTTGTCGCCATTGCTCCATTCCTGTGCTAAGAAAAACACCTCCAGTTGAATTTCTGCCTCCAGTTTCATTAACAGGTCTTAGGCCCTCTTTAATAAACACCAGGAACTGAAGTTTGGTACGGGTGCTGAGAATGGTTGGGAGACCAAGTCTGTCTGCTTCCAGCCTATCAGCCCATCCTTAGCCTGACACGCTGCAAATGCCATATAAATGCTAAATATTATTTAAGTGAAAGGAGCAAGGAGACACCTCGTAGTCGGAAGCAGGGGGAAGCTTCGATTTCCTTCGGTATTGGATCTAAGGAGATAAAAAATATAAACAGAGTCAAATAAATCATTTATAAACTTAAAGTAACAACAGACATTAACTCCACACAGCAAACGTCTCTCTCGTTTCTTTTTAATCCCTCTGAGTGTCACAGAAAGGCCATTCACTAACTATGAAGCAACTTGTGGAGAGACAGCCTGCAGTTTAACAAACTGAAGGACATCATCCTCTTTCTATGCTCCTTCCGATGGAAACATGCACATGGGGACAGATATACCCCTGCTTTAAGTCGTTTGCCTACTGTCTTCTCTTGTACAGTGGTACCTCTGGTTACGTACTTAATTCGTTCCAGAGGTCCATTCTTAACCTGAAACTGTTCTTAACCTGAAGCACCACTTTAGCTAATGGGGCCTCCTGCTGCTGCTGCTGCGCCGCCGGAGCACAATTTCTCATCCTGAAGCAAAGTTCTTAACCTGAGGTACTATTTCTGGGTTAGCGGAGTCTGCAACCTGAAGCGTATGTAACCTGAAGCCTATGTAACCCGAGGCACCACTGTATATTATTTACTTCAAAGCTTGATGACTAAGCTCTTTCGCAACTGTCAGAGAACTGCCAGCGGCTCAAAGGAGAGAGATAGAAGGGCAGTTGTGTTACAGGGAGCCTCCGAAAATCTTGCAAAAGCCCCACCTCCGGTGGAGAAGAGGTGCAAGGACCAGAGGATGCTAGGAAGAGCCTTAACACTGAGCCTGAGCAAGCTGGAGAGGCGGGGAGCACGCCTCTGCCATCGCCCATCCTGCGCAGTAATCTGAGGCGCAGGAAGGGGCAGAAAAGGTTGGGGGTGATGAGACTTTTATGTTGGGGGAGGTACAAAAACAGACAGCTCCCAGATTCTGCTAGCGATTGAGCCAGACATGAACGTATGATGCTCTTCACTGTAAATAGTTTGCACCAAAATAAAGCCTGTAAAAGACAGGTGGGAGTCTTGCCTGGTTACTCTCGAGCAACCGCAACAGCACCTGACAGCGACGAAACGTCTGATTTCCAGAACGATGTCTGAGCACTGAACCAACTGATATATCACAGGTGGACTCTTTATTTCCTGTGTTTGCAGTTGTGTGAGATAAAACCTATTTGGGAAAGAAACTACCCTTGCCATTTTTAGGGACGTCCATATTTAGGGACGTTTATTGTTTGTTCACAAATAGTTGCCTTGGTGATATTATCTTGTGTCGATTGCAGTGGTTTGAGTGGCAGATTTAAGCTGCAGAGACCCAGGTTCAAATGCCCACTCAAGCCATGAAGTTTGAGGGCGACCTTGGGCTCATTCTCATTCACTCATTCTCACACACACATGCGCACTCATGCCTCATCTGCGCTGTTCATTTAAAGTCAGTATCCGATCACTTTAAACAGTCATGTCTTCCCCCACAGAATCCTGGGAACTATAGTTTATCAAGGCTGTTGAGGGTTGTTAGGAGAACCTCTATTCCACTCACAGAGCTATAATTCCCAAAATGGTTTAGCAATCAATCCCTCCTCACAGGGAACTCTGGGAATTGTAGCTCTGTGGGGGAATGTGGGGTGTGGGTGTGTGTATTGTAACAACTATAAGCTCCCTTAGCAAACAACATTTCCCCAGGATTCTTTGGACAAAGCCATGATAGTTTAAAGGGCTTCTTTCAATGTCTGGCGCAGATGTCGCCACAGTATGGCGTATCTCACAGGGTTCTAGTGAGAATAAAACGGGAAGGAAGGAAAAACAATGTACAGTGGTACCTCGGGTTACATACGCTTCAGGTTACAGACTCCGCTAACCCATAAATAGTACCTCGGGTTAA
>JAXCMG010000019.1:26022854-26040312 GCA_034642415.1 Podarcis siculus | reverse complement strand
CCATAAATAGTACCTCGGGTTAAGAACTTTGCTTCAGGATGAGAACAAAAATCGTGCAGCGGCAGCAGGAGGCCCCATTAGCTAAAGTGGTGCTTCAGGTTAAGAACAGTTTCAGGTTCAGAACGGACCTCCGGAACGAATTAAGTACTAAACCCGAGGTACCACTGTATGCTGCTCTAGCTCCACCAAGGAAGGGTGGGATTTATTATTATTATTATTATTATTATTATTATTATTATTATTATTATTGAGGTAAATAAATACAGCCAGTAAGGCAACATTTAAATGGCAGCAACTCTTTAAATTATCTGTTCATGAAGCAGTATTCATTTACTTAGATATTCTGCACATCAGGTCCCTGCCCTCCAGGAGCTTACAATCCACATTTTTTTTCCAGTGGGAAGAGACCGAGGCTGCATCCATACAGTACAGTTAAAGTAGTATCATACCATTTTAAACCACACTGATTCAAGTGGTATGGTACTGTTTTAAATGTATAGTACACATAGGGACCAGATAACCCCAAGAGGGGAGAGCAGGATGAGGCCTTGAAGAGGCCCAGCAACAAGTCAGCAGTTGGATAGCAGACTAAGCAGGCACAAAGCACAACTCCCAATGATACGGTGTCTTTCCCCCCCTATTTAAATTACAGTATTATTATGTTTAATTGCATTGTGCCCATAAGTTAGCATATACAAATTGAATGGAAATCGCTGCCTTCTTTTTCAGTGGTGCACATAGAGGATCTTTTGTGGCACATTCATACATTTATTCGTGAAGAAATTGATAAATGAACTTCTCCCTGCAAAAAACCCACTTCTGTGACAAATTTCCTTCAGTCGACTGATGCGTACGTCATTTAACTTTTAGATCACCTGTCCCTTGCATTAAGATCAAGACATATGCATCTCAGAGAGCCATTAAAAGACTCACCTTCAGCCGGCAGTACAGGAACGTGAGGATTATACCGTAGACAAACAGGATCCCATCCAAGACGTAGCACAACTGAGGTTCCCTCAGCGCCTCTGCAGGGAAACAAGGTGCATTTTGTGACTTCTTCAAAACTGCGCCACCAGCCTGCGCATACTGGATATGTTCCCTTCTGGATCAGGCCAAAGGCCCATCTAGGCCCCATTCACACCTTACATTTAAAGCAGAATCATACCCCTTTAAAAAGTCATGGTTTTCCTCAGAGGATTCTGGGAGCTATGGTTTGTTGAGGGTGCTGAGAGTTGTTTTGTTTTGTTTTAAATAATGTTATAATTTGTATGTATTTGTTTCTTAATTTAATCCTTTTACATCGTTTTGTATGATTTGTGGCATTTTATGTATTGTGATTTCCTGCTATTTTTATCAATTATAGATGAGTAATTATTTATTGTAATAAGTGTAAACTGTCGAATTATTACTTGGCTGATGTTTCACTTTAGTGTTTACTATTGGATTCTAATGCATTATTGTATATTGCCTTATTTGGTGTAAATTGTTTATTTTAAAGTTATTGTAACTTTTTATATAGGATGTTATTGTTACTATTAATGTTTGATGTTTTATTATTATTAATTTTGTGTGTGTTGGAAGCTGCCCAGAGTGGCTGGGGCAACTCAGCCAGATGAGTGAGGTATAATAATAATAATAATAATAATATCGTCAGTGCTTTTTTCTACAAAAATATTTAGGGGTACTCTCATTTTCCTACTCATATTGAAATACTGCCCCTCAATGAGGCCAAACTTAGATTCACAAAATGTTTAGGGGTATGCGTACCCCTGCGTCCCCCCAGAAAAAAAAGCACTGTTAACAATAATAATAGGAAGCCCCTATTCCCCTCACAGCTCTCATACCCTCCAACATTTCTCCAATGCAAATATGGATGCCCTATTCCATACGCTCCAAAGTTTCTCTGATGAAAATAGGGATGTCCTAACAAAATTTCTCTGGTAGCAGGAGTAGTAGAATTATAGAATCATAGATCTACAGAAAGGATCTTGAGGGTCACCCTTGCGATAGAGGAATACACAGGTGGCACATCAGGGGATCAAACCCGCGAGCTTTGTGTTACCAGCACCATGCTCCAAGCCAACTGAGCTAACTGCCGCCCTTGGTGAAACTCACAGGAAAACAGCCCCTGTTATGTACTGAAGTTCTCACCCTGGGCCAGCAGGGGGATACTGTAGATAGCTATGCAAATAAAGGATCGAAAGTGGCGTTCAGTGATTGGATAGTTTTAGAAAGTTGTTACAGTTACATTGTACTAGAGCTCTATTTAAGCAGGCTGACTGAACTCTTCAGTTCAGTTCTGTCCCGGCCTGTGAATAAACAAGAGCTGTTTGAAGAATCGCTGTGTCATCTGATATGTTCACCCACAACTTAACAGCCCCAAATCTTACACTGGACACTTGGTGCCCCTCACTCTGGAATATAGCTATAATGGAGAAAATCAAATTTGAGATTTCAACAAGGGCTAGAACCTCCAGACGCTTTTTATATGATTTGGCATTCCTTTATTACATTATACTACAGAGCCTGCATTTTCAGGACAACAGTACTATTTTTATAGAAAAGGAGATGCTAGAACTCACCACTAGCACCTCCCTTGTTCTCTTATAATGGCAATGGCTTATATTGAGAGGTGTCGGAACTGAGTCCGGTGAGTTCAAGCTGGGGGAAAAAAGCCCTGACAAAACCATATCGCCACAAGCCTGGTAAATCTGGAACTATACTTGTTGGCAGCATTTCCCCCCTCACTTTTTTCTTTCATGACATGGTCTGTGTGACTTCAGCTGGATCTACACACAAGGTGGGAAACGCTATAAATAAATCATAAATTAAATCGTTAAAAGAAAAGAAAAACGCTATGGAAAATTGCACAGAATTCTTTTTGCTCTCTAGCGTCATCTGGTGTTGCACGTTTATAAGGCATTCAAAATGCTGTTTTTTGACTAGGTGAGTACAGTGTTACCTTGGTTCTCAAATGCCTTGGTATTCAAACACTGCAAACCTGGAAGTGTTCCGGTTTGCAAACCTTTTTCAGAAGCTGAACATGCTCCGTTTTGAGTGTTACGCTTCCGATTTGAGTGCCACACTTTTGTTTTGAGTGTTACACTGAGGTTTGTCTGTTTTTGCTATTTATTTTATTTATTTTGTTTTGTTTCTGTGACTGTGTGGAACCCAGTTCAGCCACTGATCGATTGATTGTTTATTGCTTTCATTTTATGGATCAGTGGTCTCGTTAGATAGTAAAATTCATGTTACGTAAATTGCTGCTTTAGGGGTTGTTTTTAAAAGTCTGGAACGGATTAACCCATTTTGCATTACTTCCTATGGGAAAGCGCGCCTTGGTTTTGGAACGCTTTGGTTTTGGAACGGACTTCCGGAACGGATTAAGTTTGAGAACCAAGGTACCCCTGTACTTGTACACAGGACCAAGTTTTTAAAGTCTATTCGTATAATGTGTGTGTGCAATGACAAGCCTGTTTCTGTAAGTATTTGTTCCAGGGACCCAAAGAAGGGATAAAGAGTTGAGCGCATAAATTAGCTGCTATCGCCTTTTTGTGGTGATGAAAAAGCATCAGATTAGCAAACACTTCGCAAACCACAGGTAGCAGTAGCAGCACATCTCATACCACTGATAGGACACAAATGTAAAGCGTGGAGGGTGGGGCGGGGGGGTGGGGAGAGCAGAGCGGCTATGCAGCTCCTGTGATCTGAGACCACCAACACTCTACAGGGCAATGTGTACGCACGGGATATCTATTTTGGATGCCTCTGCTAGAGATGTGGGCAAGCCGCCCTGTCTTTTCCGGAACAAGTATTGGACAGCACACAAGATGATTTTTAGAAGCTTCAGAAAGAACTGTATTAAGACAAGGCTGGATTAAGACCGTTAGAGACCCAAAGCACTGAAAATATTATGATGGGCCGCCCATACGTAATTCAAAATAAAAACAATACGGAAACTAATTTTATTTTTTCAAATGATACTTTACTTACATGCATGCTGAAAATAAAATAGATTGTTTCTAGATTTTCCAATTGCAAAATTCAGCACTTTTTCCCCCTTAATCAAATGTCAAATTCTTTATTTCTTTAAAAAATTCTTTGTTCATTCTTGCTGGTGCCCTAAGCACTTGCTTAGTCTGCTTTTGCAGCACTGTATTAAGCCTATAAATGGTGAAAGCTGAAAGGTATCTCATTGAATTATGGGTACAGCAGAATTTGGACAATTTCATTGTCAGAAAAATGAACTGATGTGACCAAAAAGGTTCAGGGAAGGTCAGACAAGGATCCTTTCCGTACTGATTGCTTACCTTTTATTCAATATATTAATAGTTCTAATAAAGCAAGGAAACCACTTCACGCACATGGCCAGCTCTGGAGAGATGATAATTTCAGTATTTGGCCCTCACAGTTTTTGCCTTGTGTTACAGTATTTACATTCTTTGGGAAGCTTTGGGATATTTTGGATTCCATACTTGTATTTTCTGTTCTGTTTATGTGGATTCCGTGTGCTGAGATTCCTGCATGGCAGAGGGTAGGTCTAGATGGCCCACGAGGTCCCTTCCAGCTCCACAATTCTTCGTTTCTATTACTAGGGTAAATTGTTCCAGTTACAGATAGGTAGCTGTGTTGGTCTGCCATAGTCAAAACAAAAAAAAATTTTTTCCTTCCAGTAGCACCTTAAAGACCAACTAAGTTAGTTCTTGGTATGAGCTTTTGTGTGCATGCACACTTCTTCAGATCTGAAGAAGTGTGCATGCACACGAAAGCTCATACCAAGAACTAACTTAGTTAGGGTAAATTGTGTGTCTAAAATGCATGTGTTACTAAAAGCAACTTACAAAAATGCATTGCATATGGGGAAGTGGCTTTGCAAAAACGTGTATGTAGACAAAACGACACACAAAAATACATATATGAGGGCAATGCACTTAAATATACAGTGGTACCTCGGGTTAAGAACTTAATTCGTTCTGGAGGTCTATTCTTAACCTGAAACTGTTCTTAACCTGAAGCACCACTTTAGCTAATGGGGCCTCCTGCTGCTGCCGCTGCGCGATTTCTGTTCTCATCCTGAAGCAAAGTTCTTAACCCGAGATACTATTTATGGGTTAGCGGAGTCTGTAACCTGAAGCGTATGTAACCTGAGGTACCACTGTATATATATATTCACAAGCTGATGGAGAACTGAAGACTGGGAAAAGGAGAAACTCAGCGAAACCTAAATTGCATAGCTGTCAAGTGTCCCTTATTTGGCGGGACAGTCCCTTATCCCAGTGCCATGTCCCGCTGCTGTCCCTTATTGATGAGGCTTCATTTGGCTGCTGGCTGGGCTTTCTGCCTTTGGCTCAGAGGGGCTCAGAAGTTGAACATACCTGTGCCCGGAAAATCCCTTCTTTTGGCTGCAGATCCCTTATTTTCGAGGCTGCTGGTCCCTTATTTTCAAATCTGTAAGTTGACAACTATGCTAAATTGACACAATTGCCCATCCCTGTTGTGGAAACTGCTCTATGCTATTGTTGAGCTCTTGCTGAGCATTGTCTACCTGTGCTGTTTGGCAGCTGTTCTCCGGGGTCCTGCCTTTCCTATTCCTACCCGGAGACGATGCCAGGGATTGATCCTGGGCCCTTTTGTACACAAAGCACATGATCTATGGCTGAGCTACAATATTACAGACTGTGCCTTAGCCTGGTGCTGCACAGGGAGCTATCTTCTACCAAGCCAGACCATTGACCCACCAAGCTCAGTACTGTCTACACTGACTGGCAGCAGCTCTTGGGGGTTTCCAGACAGGGGTTTCCCCCTATCCTAGCTGGAGATGTTGGGGATTAAATTTGGGACCTTCCACCTGCAACACAAATATTCTACCACTTGGCCACATCCCCTTGATCCTGCCGTGAGCACAGTGGAACAAAATCCGAAAGCCGCAGAGAGGCAGGAACAGACAAGGTGTGGGATGCCCCTTTTAAGAATCGAAACTGCTGCCTGTCATCTGGTTTAAGCAGACGATGGTTGTGCCCGATGGTGACCCTTGTTAAGGGAATCAGTTTTGCTTTCCTAGAAGAGACCCATGTTCTCCTTTCAAGTTTAGAG
This sequence comes from Podarcis siculus, assembly GCA_034642415.1. Taxonomy (NCBI): domain Eukaryota; kingdom Metazoa; phylum Chordata; class Lepidosauria; order Squamata; family Lacertidae; genus Podarcis; species Podarcis siculus. The sequence goes on along the minus strand of JAXCMG010000019.1, from coordinate 26,034,219 downwards.
GCTGTACGTCAGGGGCAGGCAGCCTAAGGCCCGGGGACAGGATGCGGCCCAGTCGCCGTCTCAATCCGGCCCGCAACTGGCCTCTAATACAAGAAAGTTTACCATACTGTAAAACTTGGCACCCCTCCCAAAATAAACCTCCCTCTTTTTGTGGATGGCAGAAACAGATCCTTTATCTTAGCACAATGATGCAATCTAGCAATTGACTAGATATACTACAAAAGGATTAAACTGGTTGGCACAACATTAGTTTTCATTAAACAGGGCCAAACTTGTAGTGTTAGTGAACATGCGCCGTCATCTCTGCAATCCTATACATGGGGTTCTGGCCAATGCTAGCTACTCAGAGTAGACCCATGGAGATTAATTGACATGGCTAACTTAGGTTCATTAATTTCCATATGCCCACCCTGAGAAGAAATGAGTTGGGTGTATCTAATGTTGCTCAGAAGTGTGTGCCACTGAGTTCAGTCACAATTACCATGCCCTCCGACATTTCTCCGATGAAAACAGGGATGTCCCATTCTATAATGATAATTTTACTATTTATGCTCCCTGCATCTTATTGGGTTGCCCCAGCCACTCTGTGCAGCTTCCAACATATATGAAAACTTAATAAAGCATTAAACATTTAAAAAACTTCCCTATACAGGATCGCCTTCAGACGGCTTGGGGGGGTCAGATAACTCCATACCCTCCAACATTTCTTCAGTGAAAATAGGGACATCCTAAGGAAAAGTGGGACATTCTGGGATCTAATCAGAAACTGGGACAGCTTCTCCAAATCAGGGACGTCCCTGGAAAATAGGGACACTTGGAGGGTCTGGTTTACACTCATGTAAGTGGATATGCAGGATTGCAGCCTCACAGATTAAATAGTTCCTAAGTGGATCAGTATCCCCCTTTTTTAATTGGTCAAAATATAAACAGTTTCATGTTACTAAAAATTCAATAGAAATGCCTTTCCACATACCATTTAAGGTACGAATTTAGCACTTCCACTTAGAAAGGTCATATTTAATGGACCCCCCCCCCCACTTCCCTGACCTGACCCAGGGATGGGGGGGGGATGTGAGGGGCAACAACAACCAAGCGTGGTCTTACAGTCCCACCACATGAAACTGACCTTATTGCTTGATCAAATGAAACTTTAGTTGATTAATCTACCAAGTCAAGCTTGCAACCCAGCTGTAAAGCAGAATCAGCATTTTTGGCGGGGGGGGGGGATTGGTTATAGTGGAGGCCTAGCAGTTTTGGGGGGGGAGATATTCAAACATCCTACCCCACCCCCATCAACCACTTTCTCTCTCAGCCTAAACTACCTCACTGGGTTGTTGTGAAAATAGAACAGAGGAGGGCCATTTTTTCTGCCACCCTGAACTTCTGAGGTGGGGAATGTAATCAAATACAAGTTGTTGTAAACACACAGTGGGTTTAAAGTGAGGCAAACTTAGTGGCTGCTATTATTGTTGCAATTTACTATTATTATATACTATTATTATTATTATTATTATTATTATTATTATTATTATATTTCCAGTTAGTGTACTTATATCCCTCCTTTCTCCTGGCGAAACATTTAAAAACGTATACGTAGAATACAAAGCAATAAAGACAAACGAGTTAAAAGCAATAATTAAAATACATCAGAACACAATTCTGATGTATTTTAGAGGTCCGGCAATTAAAGTCCAATTTGCCCTGACAACGAGACCCAGCGATCAGCACTCTCTGCCCCGTCATTTTCAAAATCCTGTCCAAACAGGGCGCTCTGAACCTGCCAGTAGATGGATAACAAGGAGGGATCCGGTCTGACCTCTCTTGGGAGGGAATTCCGCAATATGGGAGCAGCCACAGAAAAGGCTCTCCCTCCTGCCACCGTCTCCCAGGCCTCTGATGTCGCTAGGACTGAGGGAAGGCGCTGATTTCTCAAACCTACAATCTCCGTTCACTTCTCTTTTCGTGCGTACGTGCGGAAAGGCTGCAGATGAGCCAAAGGCCATTTCTCCCAGCCCACCCGCTTTACCTGCTTCCTCCGCTGCCAGGAGAACCAGGAGGGCTGTCAAAATGTACACCTTCATCCTGGAGAGGGACCAGGTCCAGTCGAGTGGCAGAGCTTCCCTCCCCAACGGGCAAGGTCAAGGGAGACGCAAGGCGAGAGCGACTGGCTGAATCCGGCTTGCCTACGCCTTCCTCCCAAGACAGGAGTGTCCAGCGTCTGAGCTGAGCTTCTGCTGTGCAGCGCTCAAGTATTCAGCAGGACTGCCCACCAACCACAGAACACATGCTTTCCTGCTTTTGAGGCCGTAAACTTCTCGCTTCATGATAGCCGATCGTCGGGCTCAGCCTGAAGTTCCCCTTTCTCCAGTTCAGGAAATGAGAAGCATGCAGTCCAGGGAGGAGGAGAAGAAGAAGAAGGGAATATTATTATTATTATTATTATTATTATTATTATTATTATACTGCCCATCATCTGTAGATCTCAGGACGTTTCACAACATAATTGCCACTCCCCGAGTATCTAAGGAAAATCGGCTAAGCCCAAATGCACCCATATTGATATCGGAATTGCAAAAGGTCAACCATCCCATTTTAAGCAGGACATCCCAGAATTACAGAAACCATTCCTGCTTCTGATTGGACCCCAGAATGTCCCATTTTTTGGCCTGTCACTCTGGTGCAAGTCTGGTGCAAGATCCTATTTAATAATACAGTGGTACCTTGGGTTACAGGCGCTTCAGGTTACAGACTCCGCTAACCCAGAAATAGTACCTCGGGCTAAGAACTTTGCTTCAGGATGAGAACAAAAATCGCTCAGCGGCAGTGGAAGGCCCCATTAGCTAAAGTGGTACCTCAGGTTAAGAACAGTTTCAGGTTAAGAACAGACCTCCGGAACAAATTAAGTACTTAACCCGAGGTACCACTGTATACCCTGTCTCTTTGACTGGGTTGCCCCAGCCACTCTGGGCTGCTTCCAACCTATATAAAAACATCTTTTTAAAAAAGGTAAAGGACCCCTGACAGTTAAGTCCAGTCGTGAATGACTCTGGGGTTGCAGCGCTCATCTCGCTTTACTGGCCAAGGGAGCTGAAGTTTGTCCGCAGTTTTTCCGGTCATGTGGCCAGCATGACTAAGCCGCTTCTGGTGAAACCAGAGCAGCGCACTGAAACGCCGTTTACCTTCCCGCCGCAGCGGTACCTATTTATCTACTTGCATTTTGACGTGCTTTTGAACTGCTAGGTTGGCAGGATTCAAACCGCCGACCTTCTGATCGGCAAGCCCAAGGCTCAGTGGTTTACACCACAGCGCCACCCGCATCCCATATAAAAACATAATAAAGCATTAAACATCAAATAACTTCCCTATACAGGGCTGCCTTCAAATGTCTTCTAAAGGTTGTATAGTTACTTACCCCCTTGGCTCGGGGGTTGCATAACTCCAGCCCTGCAACATTTATCTGGTGAAAATAGGGATATCCTAAGTAGAAGTGGGATGTTCTGGGATCAAATCAGAAACCGGGATGGCTTCTGTAAATCCCTGGAAAATAGGAACACTTGCAGGGTGTGCATTTAAAACACTATAACACCACATTAAACAGATAGGTAGCCGTGTTGGTCTGCCATAGTCCTTTCTGAGTAATACCCCTCCCCACCTTCTCACTATATAGAAGGATCTGGCAACTTCTGTTTCAGTGTATCTGAAGAAGTGTGCATGCACACGAAAGCTTATACCAAGAACTAACGTAGTTGGTCTTTAAGGTGCTACTGGAAGGAAAACATTTTTTTTGTTACCACTTTAAACAGTCGTGGATCTCCCACAAAGAATAATGGGAGCTGACATTGGTAAATGTGCTGTAAGTTGCTAGGGGAACCTCTATTTCTCTCACAGAGCTAATTCCCCAGTGTTTCATGGGGAAAGAGATTGAATGTTAAGCCAGTCTGTGAATTCTACAGACCCAGCGTTTTTTGGCCTACTTCTGAGTAAGCCGTCCCTGACACTCTTTCAGTGTATAAGGCTCCGCCTCTTGAGCTTTCCCACTGCTGAAAATACAGGTCTCAGTGCTTTAGCTTGGTTTGCTGAGACTACACTGCACCTTGAACTCTGATTTCGGGAAAGTGTTTTGGTAAAAGCCTTTACCCTCCTTGAACTGAGGCCTTCGCACCTGAGAGCATTCCCCCTCCTCCAGGGTATGCGACCATATTTTGAGTACTGTACCAAAACATTTCATAGACAGTTAACTGCATTTTAGACTGTAGGCTCCTCAGGGCAGAGATCCCTTACTCTGAAGGCTCTATATACCAGCTTCTCCTGAACCTGGTGCCCTCAAGATGTTTTGAACTACAGCTCCCATGAGTCTCCATCAGCACTGCTGGCTATAGTCCAACATATCTGGAGGGTATAAAACAAATAAATTACACTCTTGAGGACAGGCTCCGTTGTGTCTATTCACTGTCTTTGTTTCCTTAAGAAAATTAATAGCTTTAATGCATTTTCCAGGCTGTTCAAAGAAGATGGCAACAGCTCACATCTCAACTGAGCAATTCATTTACTTGAGAGTTCCCTACATTTTTTAAAAAGGATAACAGGCGGCGCCAGTAAATGGATGCTTTAAACCCAGAAAGATACAGAGTGGAAAAAAACCAAGTGCTTCTCTCTTGCTTGCTTGTCTTTCCCTTCCTCTACAAAAACAGCCTCAATGTGTGTGTGGGGGGGGGGGAGTGAAATCAGATATTGGTATCTGATTTATCACATTCAGCATCTGGAAATTTTGAAATTGCCTATTTTTGAGAGTTTCCATCCAAGGCAGGCAGCAGAGGAAAACAATTTACTCTTGCTTTCCTTTGGACGCTTGCCTGCCTGCCTTCAAATTAGGCCCACAGTGTAACGCTCAGAGACTGATTGCACGGTACCCACAGAAGCCACAAATCCTCCAATGTAGGCACACGCTTCAGTTGGCTTCAGCCAACCAAAGCAAAACAATTTTCTTTTTCTTTCGGAAGATGTGCCGCAGACTAAGGGTATCAAAGGTCTCTTGATGCCTAGTGCTGATCCTGTAAGGTAAAGGTAAAGGTACCCCTGCCCGTTTGGGCCAGTCTTGACAGACTCTGGGGTTGGTGCGCCCATCTCACTCTATAGGCCGGGGGCCAGCGCTGTCCGCAGACACTTCCGGGTCACGTGGCCAGCGTGACATCGCTGCTCTGGCGAGCCAGAGCCGCACACGGAACGCCGTTTACCTTCCCGCTAGAAAGCGGTCCCTATTTATCTACTTGCACCCGGGGGTGCTTTCGAACTGCTAGGTTGGCAGGCGCTGGGACCGAGCAACGGGAGCGCACCCCGCCGCGGGGATTCGAACCACCAACCTTTCGATCGGCAAGCCCTAGGAGCTGAGGCTTTTACCCACAGCGCCACCCGCGTCCACCCGCTGATCCTGTATCAGGTGCCAAATAATGCTCCTTTCACACTTCTTTAAAAAAAACAAAAAAAACCACAGTAACCTTTGGAACTCCCTGCCTCATGATTTTAGGCAGGGGCCTCTGCTGTACTCTTTCCAGTGCCTGCTTAAAACACCATTGTTTGGGCAAGACTATCCAGAGATGTTAGGCTGCTGCCATGTGTTTTGTTCTCTTTTATCTTGCTGTTGATTTGAATTGTATTTTCAGCCTTCTTAAGTACTTGCTTTTAACTGTCTTTTATTGATATTATTTTTGTTTGTTGGAAGTTTCGTTGCAATCAAGCATTATGTTAAGTTTTGCTACATAAATGAAATTCGGAACTTGGCAAAATCTGGGCAGTGGGGTGGGGCAGAGAGTAAAGGCTGTAGAATGAACATAAGCACTATTTTTATGTTTTGCATTCAGACATAATTATGGTCATAGGATTATGTCTGAATCTATGCCATCTTTGGCAGGGGGGGCGATTTCTGAGAGGCTGTGAAACGAGGCTCTCCCACCTGAGTTGCAAACCACAAGTCCATTACTGCTTCAGGTGTCAGGATTGTACCTTATATGTGTATGCCTGAGAGTGAACCTTCGCATGTGGGTTGCAAGACTGTTGAGTGTGAGCAGTTTATGTATGAATGGTTGACTCACGACTTCAAGCAATGAATGGTCATAGAGGTTGCAGGAGATGGTGAGATTGGATAAATTATTGAAATTTTATGTTATACTGCCTTGTCGTGCTCTCTGGTTTTATGTTTATGGATATTTATGTATTTTGCTATGTGAACCATTTGACACGATTTTACTGAACTTACCATATTGATCTTGCGTATTTGCCTACTGCAAACTGCTTCAAGATGTTCCAAGGCAGTATGACATAGTGGTTATAGTGTTGGACTAGGAGCTGGGTGACCAGGCTTCGAGTCTTTACTCTGCCATGAGACTCACTGGGTGACCTTGAGCCAAGAAACTCAGCCCAGCCTACCATGCAAGGTTGTTGTGGGGGATTAAATGGGGAAGGGGAGAACCACGCATGCAACCTTGAGAAAAAGGAGGGATAGAAATACAGTGGTACCTTGGTCTACAAACAGTCTAGTTCATGAATTATTTGGAACATGAACAAGTCAAAACCGGAAGAAGGGGTTCCGGTTAGCAAATTTTTTTTTGAATCCAAATGTACTCAGTTTGGGGGTGCACTTCATTTTGAGTGCCACACTTCTGTTGTCCAGCAGTGGAGAAGGGGGGCATATCCCTCAGCTGTGCGGGAGGGAGGCTGAGCACCCACCAGCCAGCTGGTTTGCAGGAGCGCAACTCCCCCCCCCATGCTGCTCTAGAGCATTTCCCGCAACAGCATGGGGGGATCTGTGTGGATCCCAGTTCAGCTACTTTTGATTGATTGATTGATTGATTGGTTTGATTCATTGTGTGACTGCGGAAATGGATAAAAGCCCCCCCATCCAAACAATGACTATCATCAGTGCAGGTAAGAAGATTTTTTAATTTTCATTTTTATCATCTACAATACTGTTTTATTGTACAGTACATTGATTATTGCTTTCCTTTTATGGATCAATGTTCTCATTAGGTAGTAAAACTCATGTTAAATTGCTGATTTATTTAGGGGTTGTTTTTAAAGGCCTGGAACGGATTAATCCATTTTGCATTACTTTCTATGGGAAAGCGCGCCTTTGGTTTAAGAACAGACTTCTGGAACAGATTAAGTTTGTAAACCAAGGTACCACTGTATATGATTTTTTCAGTCAGTAATCTGCATAGAAATGGAAATAATGAAGAAATAAACATGGCCAAATTAGGCCCAGCTGCTGCAGGCTGGCTCCCAACCACTGTTTGTTCTCTCTGGAGCTGCCGAGGGTTGAACGCAGCCTGTTCCGTCTGCAAAGCAAAATGATATCTGTGTGTATGCATTTGCCTTTTTTTTTTTAAAGGCCCAGCACTGACAGAGAGAGAGAATGGGAAAAAGAGAACTCAGAGCTTCAACCTTAAGCAAAGGAAGAGGAAGCAGGAGGAGGCGGAGGTGAGGCCCCGCTGGCAGATTCCTCATCACAAACACACAGAGACACACCCTGAGTTTGCTGAGAGCATTTTGTTTAATAATAGCTAAGCCCTGCCTGCAGTGCAAGGAGGGCCACACAAGACTGTACACAGAGAGACACCAAAAAAAGAGAGGAAGGACGGTGCATCAACGGTCCTTGCTGGGAGGTGCCAATTCAGGAGGGAATCCCCTCTATGTGGAGACGCTGTGGTTCGCTCCAGGGGGCTCAATGCTTATCTATCCACTTCGCCAAAGACAATGTCCTGGGTGCCTGAGGAAGAGGAGGAGGAGAGGTGTGAAAGCTGCCAGGGGTGGTGCCTACAGCCTTCATATTAGACATTTGGCAGCGGAGGGCGTTGAAGGGTTGCAGTCCTGGCCACACTTCACAATGTGATGGGACTCGCTCCTGGAAGAAGCATCCCTAGGAAGCAGGCTGCTCTGCTGCATCCCAGTGCTTCACTTTTTAGGAAAACGGGATGCCCATCATCAAATGTTAGCAGGCAACTTGGCCCACCCCACAAACTCCATTATGGAAACTCTCCCAAGTGTGGGCTCTCCAGATGTTCCTGAATGACAGCTCCCATCACCCCTGGCCATTGGCAACATCTGGAGGTCCAGAGGTTCCCCACACCTGCTCTGACACTTGGTACGAGTCAACTCCCTCTGCTCGTTCCACAATGAGGGAAACACTTTCTGAATGTGCTCAGGGGGAAACATCGTCTTGTCCATGGGTAGGCAAACTAAGGCCCGGGGGCCAGATCTGGCCCAATCGCCTTCTAATCTGGCCCGCGGATGGTCCGGGAATCAGCGTGTTTTTACATGAGTAGAATGCATCCTTTTATTTCAAATGCATCTCTGGGTTATTTGTGGGGCCTGCCTGGTGTTTTTACATGAGTAGAACGTGTCCTTTTATTTAAAATGCATCTCTGGGTTATTTGTGGGGCATAGGAATTCATTCATTTTTTTTCTTTTCAAAATATAGTCTGGCCCCCCACAAGGTATGAGGGACAGTGGACAGGCCCCCTGCTGAAAAAGTTTGTTGACCCCTGGTCTTGTCTGACAATCAGATCCTCCACGGAGGAGGTAGACCCAGACCCGAAGGCTCAACCGCGGCTTAAATTAGCCCCAGAGAGGAGGCCTGCAAGGATGGGGAAAGCTATGTCCCTCCAGTTGTTATTGGACTCCAGTTCCCAGCAACCCCAGCCAGCACAGCCAATGGTCAGGAATCATGGGAGCTGAAGTCCAGAAACGTTTGGAGAGTGCTGCAGGTTTCCTGACCCTCGTACAGCAGCTGAGACACTGAGGCTGCAGTCCTAACCCCACTTCCCTGAACGTATGTCCCATTGAATTTAATGGGACTTGCTTCTGAGTGGCCACAGTGAGCACTGCAGACCGAGCCCCTGGGAATTCCGCTACTGGAATCCTCCATCTTGCTACTGGCAAGCTGCTATCTCTTCTGCCAAAGGGGCATCATTCTGCCTGCGTGGATTATCAGCACCTGCTTGGCATGCAGACGGTCCCAGGTTCAGTCCTGGAAATCTCCAGGCAGGTGCACCTCACAGAGCTACAGCTACCTGCTTCCCACCTGCCTGCCCGCCACCTCCCCTCCCCCTCCGCCAGCCAAAAAGCCAAACGAAAAGAATGGAAGTCAGACCTACCGATGATGGCCACCACGTCCGCAAGCATGTGACCTTGCGACATCTTATCCAGCCCAGCCTGCAAAAATGGATAGGGGAGGCGAACATTTAAGAATGTCTATGGATTTTGGTGTTTGCTTGCTTTTTTTCAATAGAATTAAATGTTAGATGGATGGGGCAAGGAGAGAAAAAGATGAGGAGAAGCAACGAGCTGGTCAGACCATACTCCCTGCAGTACAGGGGTGAGGAATCTCAGGGCCAGTGGCCTAATGCGGCCCCCAAAGTCTCTATCTGGCCCTCAGGACTCTCACTGCACCCCTAGCCCACCAAGGGCCCTGCCACCAAGCCAGGGCTATAAAGACAGCACACAGGTGGCTTACACCAGATGTGGGGAACCGCTGCCCCTCCAGATGTTGCTGAATGACTATTTCCACCAGCCCCAGCAAGCACGGCCAATGGTCGGGGATGATGGGGATTGTAGTCCAGCAACATCTGGGAGAGCCAAAGGTTCACCACACCTGGCTCAACATGTTCTCCTAAGCAGCCTCCCACCACAAATGTGACAGGAGGGAAAAAACAGAACTGGAAACCAGATTTAACTTGCTGAGGAATCTCAGCTTTGATTTTAAAAAGCATTTCACAAGGTCTAGAAACTTGAGGGCTTTTTTAAAAAAAACCAAATGCACCAAGCAAACAATTCCTGCTAAAGTCAGCCTGGATAGCTCAGTTGGTTAGAGCATGGTGCTGAAATGCCAAGGTTGCAGGTTTTATTCCCATACGGGACAGCTGCATATTCCTGCACTGTAGGGGGTTGGACTAGATGATCCTTAGGGTCCCTTTCCAACTCTACAATTCTATTAATCTAGGACTGTTCTAAGACTCCAAACCTGCACCTACTTTTCAGGGCTTAGCCCTGCTGAACTCAACAGGACCAACTTCTGAAGAAACATGTAACATGTAAGTTTGTGCTGTGAATTAGGTTTTCCGTGGTTGAGAGGCCCAGTGATCTGGCGAGATCAATTTGCCTCTCTTGCAAGTTCAACTGAAACAGAATCATGTAAAAAGAAACACGGGTATTTGCTTAACTCAGAGACAAGATTCAGAGGGGTCAGCATTTTTCTGGAAACATGACAAGTTTTGAATGAGTTTTTTTTGTACCATGCAGAACTCACACCACCCTCCCTGCATGTGCACAACCGAAACCACAACCGAAAAACAGAGTTTTCCCAACTCTAGGTGACGAGAAGAGGAACACAATAGAGGAAGGAAACATCCCCTACACACACAAACACAGACACACACACACACACACACACACAAACAAACACATGCTAGTCAAACAAATGAGCAGAAGCATAGTCCCTCTTTTTTGAAATGCTCTCCTACCCTGTAAGGAAGAATGACTACCAGAAATAGTTCAAGGAAGAGCTGGGAAATTCCCCCTGCCAGCCCCCTGAGCAAATATTTCCAGTGCCGTTCTATTAAAACATGCAGCAAGGACACCTAACCAAATCTGAGGGTCATGACGTATTGCCATCTGCTTTTCCCAAGGCAAAGAAGGAGGGGCAGGGCTTGCCATGACCCTCCCCACCCTAGCTTACTGGTATCAAGAAGCTTATATAATAATATAATAATAATAATTTATTATTTCTACCCCACCCATCTGGCTGGGTTTCCCCAGCCACTCTGGGCGGCTTCCAACAAAACACTAAAATACAATAACCTATTAAACATTAAAAGCTTCCCTAAACAGGGCTGCCTTCAGACGTCTTCTAAAAGTCTGGTAGTTGTTTTTCTCTTTGACATCTGGTGGGAGGGCGTTCCACAGGGCGGGTGCCACTACCAAGAAGGCCCTCTGCCTGGTTCCCTGTAACTTGGCTTCTCATGGTGAGGGAACCACCAGAAGGCCCTCGGCACTGGGCCTTAGTGTCCAGGCAGAATGATGGGGGTGGAGACGTTCCTTCAGGTATACCTGGCCGAGGCCATTTAGGGCTTTAAGGTCAGCACCAATACTTTGAATTGTGCTCGGAAACGTACTGGGAGCCAGTGTAGGTCTTTCAAGACCGGTGTTATATGGTCTATGTGGCCGCTCCCAGTCACCAGTCTAGCTGCCACATTCTGGATTAGTTGTACAGTGGTGCCCCGCAAGACGAATGCCTCGCAAGACGGAAAACCCGCAAGACGAAAGGGTTTTCCGTTTGCGAGTTGCTTCGCAAGACGAATTTCCCTATGGGCTT
>JAXCMG010000019.1:26005262-26022454 GCA_034642415.1 Podarcis siculus | reverse complement strand
CCCCCCCCCCCCAGCCTTCAGAAGAGGTCGGGGGACAGACTGTCCCCGGACCTGTTCTGAAGGCGGTTTCCATAGGAACGCATTGATTGATTTTCAATGCATTCCTATGGGAAACCGTGCTTCGCAAGACGAAAAACTCACAAGAAGAAAAAACTTGCGGAACGAATTAATTTCGTCTTGCGAGGCACCACTGTAGTTTCTGGGTCACCTTCAAAGGTAGCCCCACATAAGAGCACATTGCAGCTTCCTTTGTTGGGTTTCCTACAGGTGCCTCCTTTGAGACAGACAAAGGGTGCACTGCCCCAGCCTCACTCAACCCTCAGCCAGCCCCGCCAGCCCCTCTGCCTGCCTTCTTTCTTACATCCAGCCCAGAGGGTGACCCTGCCTATCAGCTTCCTCCTCCTTATCAATCTCAGAGTTGCCCTTGTAGAACATAGGGCTAGTTGGTTCTGCCCTTGGTTGGCTCTGGCGCCACCTACTGTTGGGCTGCCTGCCTCCCACCCCGCCAGTCCCAATGGGCACCGGCCATTTCCCCCTTTCCTCCCTTGTCCTTCTTACCAGGTGGGCGAATCCTGGAGCCTTTATCTTGCAGCGGTAGGGCCGGCTGCTGCCATCAGAGACCAGGTACACACCAAACTCCCCCTGCAGGATGAGAATGCAGAGGAGCAGAGGGGAGGAGAATTAGATGACCCAAATTGGGAAGCTGGGTTACCACGGTACATGGGGTGTGAGAGGGTGCAGAGAGAGCTTGAAGCGGAGCGTAGCTTTAGAACTTCCCCAGCGAGAGAGTTGCAAAGGATTCTGGGACTCCAATGAGAAGAGGCAGGCAACATAAAAAAGGACATGTCCACACTATGCATTTAAAGCTGTATTGTACTGCTTTAAAGAGTCACGGTTTCCTCGCAAAGAATCCTGGGAACTACAGTTGGTTGAGGCTGCTGAGGGTTGTTAGGTAAAGGTAAAGGGACCCCTGACCATTAGGTCCAGTCGTGGCCGACTCTGGGGTTGCGGCGCTCATCTCGCTTTATTGGCCGAGGGAGCCGGCGTACAGCTTCCGGGTCATGTGGCCAGCATGACTAAGCCGCTTCTGGTGAACCAGAGCAGCGCACGGAAACTCCGTTTACCTTCCCGCCAGAGTGGCACCTATTTATCTACTTGCACTTTTGATGTGCTTTCGAACTGCTAGGTTGGCAGGAGCAGGGACTGAGCAACAGGAGCTCACCCCGTCACAGGGATTCGAACCGCCGACCTTCTGATCGGCAAGTCCTAGGCTCTGTGGTTTAACCCACAGCGGACACCCCTAAAAGAGCTACAGTTATCAGAGTAGTTTAACAATCATTCTCTCTTCCCAGGGAACCCTGAGAACTGTGAGTCCAGGCTGAGAATTAAGCTCCACAGATGCTCTCATGGTAAGAAGGAGGTATACCAGAGGGCAAGATTTGGCTGGCAACCCTGCTGACAGCAAACTCAGACTGAAGTAAAAATGGGGCCTACGATGAAGAAAGAGGAATCAACATACTTGCAAGCATCCTGGGGCTTCCAGAAGTAAGGGGACAGATCTTTTTTGGGTGGTGGTGGGGGGAATATCTTAAAAATGCACCAAGAAAACCCAACCACAGCCCAGCCTGGACTGAGCATGCTCAGTAGCTATAGAACGCTGAATATCAGTTTGGTGCAGGAAGAAGCAATGGGAAAGAGGGAGATCAGAGAGGCGGAATATCCAGGGAAAGGGCATGTCTGGCTAGAGACCAGAATGGGAGCACTCCATTTTGTTGCCGGTCCACTGTTCCCTCCAACTGCTCAGAGCACAGGACGGTACCTTGGGTGCCTCTATAGCTGTGTACGTAGCTCCAGGAGGCACTTGGTAGCCCTCTGTGTACAGCTTGAAGTGGTGGATCAGGGCCTCCATGGAAGTCTGGCAAGGGGGAATAAAAGATACACACACACTATAAAACCCAATAAAAAAATTCCTTCCAGTAGCACCTTAGAGAGCAACTAAGTTTGTTATTGGTATGAGTGTTCGTGTGCATGCACACTTCTTCAGATACAGTGGTACCTCGGGTTAAGTACTTAATTCGTTCCAGAGGTTTGTTCTTAACCTGAAACTGTTCTTAACCTGAAGCACCACTTTAGCTAATGGGGCCTCCTGCTGCCGCTGCACCGCCGGAGCACGATTTCTGTTCTCATCCAGAAGCAAAGTTTTTAACCCGAGGTATTATTTCTGGGTTAGCGGAGTCTGTAACCTGAAGCGTACGTAACCCGAGGTACCACTGTAATGTAAAACCCAGAGAAAGGAGAGAGCTTCCCCGTCTCACCACTAGGAGGCGCCACCTCAGCTCAGGAGTGGTTTTGTTACCTTCATCTCTGCCCGCTTTGGAGGGGAGATTTTGGCATCGTCCACTTTGATCTCCCCTTCGGGCATCTTGTTGAGGGCCTGCAAGATGATACGGAGGGATTGGCGCATCTCCTCCACTCGGCACAGGTACCTGTTAGGGAGTGTGGGGTAATGGTTAAAGGTGATAGTTCAAATTCCTAACTCAGTCATGAAGCTCGCTGGGGGGGGGGGGGGCAGCAGTGGTCATGGTCTCTCAGCCCATCCAACCTCACAGGGTTGGTTTGAAGATAAAACAGAATTGGAGGAGAAGGGCAAATAGAACATTTACCGTATTTTTTGCTCTATAAGACTCACTTTTTCCCTCCTAGAAAGTAAGGGGAAATGTGTGTGCGTCTTATGGAGCGAATGCAGGCTGCGCAGCTATCCCAGAAGCCAGAACAGCAAGAGGGATTGCTGCTTTCACTGCACGTCTTGTGGTCTGGTGCGTCTTATAGAGCGAAAAATACAGTAGTTCCTTGGCAGCAAGGTGGGATACAAATGCAATAAATAAAACGTTGGGCGTTCTAGTAAAAAAACACAATGGCATAGACCCAACTAGTCTTGAGCAACAGGGAGACCAGGGTTCAAATCCCCACCTGGCCATCAAATTCACCGGGCCAGTGCCTGTCTCTCAGTCTAACCTACCTCGCAGGGCTGTTTTGTGAGAATGAAGTGGGGGGCTGGGGAAAAACCTTGAAATGGAAAAGGGGAGAATCACACATGCCACTTTGAGTTCCTTGTAGGAAAGGTGGGATATAAATTTATTGGTTTGTACCCAATGTTAGTCCTACTTAGAATAGACCTGTTTAAATAAATCAACATGAATAACTTAAGGCTAATCGGTTTTGGCCAACTAAATTCTACTCAGAGCATAAGTCATGCATGCTGTTTAATTACAATGGGTCTATTTTGACTAGACTAACATTGGATATAATCAAATACTATACAGAACTTGGCTGGGTAGCACCCAACGCTATCTAGCCAGGGAGCTAAATAGTGAAGAACCAGACAGAGAAAAACCCCAGGAAAGTCCCATTAACACTGCACACCAGAAAGGGGGCTAAAGAACAGACTGCCCACCTTCAGGCCAGAGGGTGGGCCCTTTAAGAATCTAGAGCTCATCACAAAGAGGTGGAGCCTGAGAGCAGGAGCTTAAAAAGGCTCATTCTTCTCCCAACCTTCCAAGGAGCCAAGTTGCTCATTTGGAGTTCTCCATGGTCCTGCAATGTTTGACCGGCAGGGCCTCCTTCTCCCAGGGATCCTGCATCTAACCAAGCCAACACAAGCATGGCTCTTTTAAATCCAGGCTCTCTGCAATTGCCACAAGAACTGGGAGAAGGAGGGGTCGGCAGTGACAGCTCATAATGGACTTGGCTAGAAAGTCAAGTCAAAATCTGTAGGCAGGTGAGATAATATTTCAAAAGTGGGAGGCTTTGGAAGGAATCCATGACCCATTGCAGCAGAGGAAGACATCGGATGAACCATTTTGGCTGCTCTTATGACGAGAGAGATGTTGTGCTTTTTGAGGAATTGCATACTATTACTGAGAAGTTGCTGGACAAGCTCTTGGGGGCGTGCAGACCACCAAGTGCAGGTAAACCCCCCTCCAGAAAGTGGAACCACACCTGTCGTAGCAGTCGCCTCGTGACCCAATCGGGACATCGAACTCCACCTGGTCGTAGACGTCGTACGGCTGGGTTTTGCGAAGGTCCCACTGGATCCCTGAGCCACGAAGCATCACTCCGCTGATGGGGAAAGACGAAGAGGAAAGATGCAGGAGGGAAAACACAGCTTTTGTGCCCAAGGTTAAAGTGAGCACCCACACAATGCAGGACGCCCTAATCCTGTTGGACACCAGCTTCATCACGTGATTTCACTGCTCTGTTACCTAAAACCATAATTGAGAGCTTCCTCCGACGTCACCACTCCAATATCAACTGTCCGGTTTTTCCAGATTCGGTTGTTTGTCAGCATCTGGAGGGATGGAGGGAAAGAAAAGATACAACTAACTGAGCAGTGGAATCTATATTGAAGGAGTGGGGAACCCCAACCAGCTCTTCCCCCTTCAGATCACTGATTTCCAACTAGTCAGTGGTGCTCATGGCACAATTATCAGGTTCTGTTTTATATTTCTCTTAGGATAGGGTTGGTGTTACTGAACTATACCTCCCATCATCCCCAACCATTGGGCTATCCTGGCTACAGGCAGCTGGAGCCCAACAAGATCTAGAGGGTCACAGGCTCCCCAACCTTGTTTTAAGAGGAAGAAACCATGGAGAAGAACAAAGAGTGTGGATGTCACAACAAACCATAGTTTAAGCATGATAAACCATAGCTTAAGCCCAATAAACTATGGTTTACTGTGACCAGCACAAGCCTAGGACTCTTCTCCCCCTGCTCCTTCTTTAGCACAGTTGCTAGAGCCTGAAACTGTGGTTAATTTTAACTCTAGTTTGCATAAGTATTTCTTTTATTTAAAGCAGTTAAAGCCACTTATTTAAAAAGGAAACCTCTAGGTGGTGTGCAACAGAAAAACAGCACTGTTGAAACAAAAAATACAACATAACACCCTGGAAACAAAAGCAGGAATTCATACAGATGAAAACAGGATCTGATCTTTTGGCTCAGGGAGAATCTGAGTGAAAAGATACATCTTTTACAAGTACGAAAGATCTTTAGGAAAAACACAAACAATCTCAAGGAGTGCGCCCCCCCCAACCCCAATGAAGACTGAATGTGCTCAGTAGGCATGAAATACTGACTGCCTGTTGGAGGGGGAACTAGGGGAGGAGCATAGGATGGCTGAAAGAAATCACATTTGTTTGACTGGCACCCTCAAGAGGGGTTTTTAAAAACCCAAACAGCAGGAGCCTGCCACAGTAGCTTAGGTGGTCACAGAGAAACCTCATGGTAAGGGCTGCCCCCCCCCCCCCCGTTTGTCAACAACGCCTCACCTCTTCCACCTCGTCTATCCGGATGGAGAAATTCTTCACGAACTCATAGATGTCATCCATCAGCCCGAGAGGCATGTCCTGAGTGATGGGGATGGAGAAGAAGAGAGGAGCAGATGCTGAAAAGACATCCTGGGATTGTGTTCAACTAAGACTAGAACTGACAGTGGATACAACCCAGGGAGGAAGGGAGGGAGGGAGGGAGGGAGGGAGGGAGGGAGAGAGAGAGAGAGAGAGAGAGAGAGAGAGAGAGAGAGGTCCTGGAGAACTAGTGGTCTTCCCGTCTCCGTGAAAAACAAGTCTTCAGACCTGCGCAATCCAACCTGGCTGTCCACCTGTCTGGTCACAAAGCAGCCTTCTCACCTGGTGGACCCCTCCTGGTCGGACGTAAGCAGCGTGCATCCGGGCTCCAGACACCCGCTCGTAGAATTCAAACATCTGGAAGGCAGACAAAGAGGGAGGGAAGGGGGACATTTTACAGGTGCAATCCTGTGGACAGCTCCCAACTGGCCTCTCCCATTCTGCCATGGGCCAGTGGCTTCCCCACCTGATTCCTTCTTTTGGGCTAAGGCTGGCTGGGGCTGACGAGAGCGGGGTTGGACTAGATGACCCTTGGCGTGCCTTCCAAGGTCTCTACAATTCTATGATGCTATGCAATGCTCAATGTTTTTGACTAGGCCTGGCTGGGGTTGATAGGAGGTGCAGTCCCAAATACCTAGAAGGCACCAGACTGTTGAAGGCTGTAGGTTTCTTGGTTTCATCCCCCAACATCTCAAGTTCGCACAGCTACGAACTTCATGCTTGAGGTGTCAGGATGCTGCCGCACATCATGGCAAGCAGCACTGGGATAAGAGAGAATAACATTCCTACACCGCTGAGCAAGAGCCCTGTGGATGGCTCAGTAAGTAGAGCAGGAGACTCTTAAGCTCAAGGTTGTGGGTTTGATCCCCAGGTTGGGCGAAAGATTCTTGCATTGAAGGGGGTTGGACTAGATGACCCTTGTGGTCCCTTCTAACTCTACGATTCTAGGATTCTAACTCTCCATGTACACTGTGCCACAGGGACCAGAAAGAGTTGTGGGTTTTATGCAATCCCCACAGGCTTGTTTCTTTTGTGTAATTTAGAAACTAGCAGGAAATGCAAAGTGCAGTAGGGCATTTATGCCTCGTGCCGCCACCCCCAAGAACTCTTTTTGGGTTCTGACTTTGTGCATAGAGTTCTAAGGCAGGCTTCCACAATCATCAGGACTAGAAACCTTGTCAATTACTTTTTAGAAACAAAGGTTAATATGCTCAGGACAATGAACCTGGCACTGTTTTGGGGGGATGTGTGTGGAATCAGAGAATACCTTGAGCAGAGTCAGGCAGTCCCCTCTTATATGTCACCCTAACAACCATCTAGGGAGGTATGCCAGTAGTCTTATCCCTCTACTGGAGATGGCAGGGTGGAGGGCTTGCCTAATGATCACCTAGGCAGTTTTGATACATGAGGATTTAAAAGTTCAAAACTAGAACTCTGAAACTTGTCTGGGAACAAATGGGCAGCCGGTGTTGAATCTGGCAGATGGCACTCCATGCCACCAAGGCCACTCGCGTCTCCGATGACAGTGCTGGATCCAATAGTACTTGCCTTTTCCCTTTCCTCAAACATCCAGAAGAAAGGAGTCATGGCCCCAATGTCCAGGGCGTGGGTTGTGATGGCCATGATGTGGTTCAGGAGACGCGTGATTTCGCCAAAGAGAACTGGAAAGCAGGCAGAGACTATGGTTAGCTACTGTGAACGCAGAACCGGGGGCATGTAAGGAAACGGATGGGGAGGGGGGATAGGGCACATATTAAATGCTATGATCCTAAGCATGTTTACTCAGCCCCATGGAACTCAAAGGGGTTCACTCCTTAGTGAGTGTCTTTAGGACTGAGGCCTAGGACACAGTGCAGGGGTGAGGTTGTTGGGATACTGCCAGGGAGACGGAGGCATCAGGCAGGCCCCCAGTTGTCTCCGGATGATCACTGGTCTCCCGTGGAACAGCATCAGTCAATTAGCGACACGAGCCTCAGAGATGTTCCAAGACCCGTGCACACCCTTTCAGCAGAGTGTGTAAGTCTCCACAACGAAAGATGCAGAGAGAGAGCGTATTTACAGCTTTATTCAACGTAGTTCAGAACAAAGGAAAAACATGACTGCTTGCCTCCGTGTCCAGGAAAACAGTAGCAATACAAAAGCTATATACAAACGGAAGTTCCCAGCGAGAGCTGGAAGTAAACAGGCATGTGATACACCAGTCATGCCTGCTCCTTTTAAGGTGGAATGGAACTATATCCTAACAGAGGTACCCGTGACCCATTTGCATCCTTCCCAATGTGATGGGCTGGCTGGATGAAGAAGTGGTGGGAGGCACTAGCTGGGGAACCCCCCAAGGGAAGAAGACCCAGAGCCAGGAGATCCCTGGTGGCGGGATGATGATATGTGATCAGAGAGAGAAGAAGGGAGGACTGGGAGCAGGAGGTGTTGGAAGCTGAAGAGGTGACAGGGCTTAGGGAGCAGGGAGAGTCTATGTCAGAGAGCAGTCCAGAATCAGAGGCAGAAGTGGAGGCTGGAGAGGAGGGGGAGCCAAGAGGCAGAGATCAGGCAGGCTGCTGAAGAAGCCAGGGCAAAGGGCAGCTCCCCACCTCCCACCCTGATCTCCCAGAACTTTGCCGAGGCACGAAGAGGGTGGAGGAAAGAGAGACAAGATGAAGGAGCCTCAGATTGCAAGGGAAAGAAGGGGGGGGGGGACTTAAGGAGTGGTAGGAAGGTGGGGAGCATCAGCCCTCGCAACTGCCTCATAGGGACTACTTATGCTGGGAAGAGTTGTTGGGCTCACTGGCCTGAGCTGTGTTTGTTTCTTTGAATAAAGAGTTAACTTCACTGACACATGAGTTATTGCTGACCTGACCCCAACACCCGCCCTGACCCCCAGCCAACACAACCAACAGGCAGGGATGATGGGAGCCGGAGTCCAACAACATCTGGAGGGACACAGGTTCCCCTTCCCTGATGTTGGCTTGTTTAAAGGTATACAAACCAAGGAGGAAACATGGGCTGCAGTTCAGTGGCATTGCTTCATTTGCTAGCTGCGACCACACCCTCGTAAGCTGCCTGCTTTGCTTACCCACCTCGGATCCACTGAGCCCTCAAGGGCGGACGGATGTTGAGCAGCTTCTCCACCGCCAAGGAGTAGGCTTGCTCATTGCACATCATAGAAACGTAGTCAAGCCGGTCAAAGTAGGGCAGAGCCTGGGCCAGAAAAGGAGAGTTTGAAAGCAGCTAGAGACTTGCTCAAGGATCTTCAGAACATATTAATGATAATAATAATAAAAAATTTTATTTATATCCCGCCCTCCCCAGCCGAAGCCGGGCTCAGGGCGGCTAACAACAATAAAATAGTACAACATTCTAAAAACATTTCATTATAAAAATTAATTAAAATCAGATTAATGGCAACCATTAAGCTAAAGTTCTGTGAAGATTGCCAAAGGAGGGAGTCAGGCTGTGCCCTGGCCAAAGGCCTGGTGGAACAGCTCTGTCTTGCAGGCCCTGCGGAAAGATGTCAAGTCCTGCAGGGCCCTGGTCTCTTGTAACAGAGCATTCCACCAGACTGGAGCCGCAGCCGAAAAAGCCCTGGCTCTAGTTGAGGCCAGCCTAACCTCTCTGTGGCCTGGGACCTTCAGGATGTTTTTATTTGAAGACCGTAAGTTCCTCTGTGGGACATACCAGGAGAGGGGGTCCCGTAGGTATGAGGGAACCTATTAAGTAAAACTCCTATTAACTCCTATTAAGAGTTTGACTGGATCAGGCCAGTGGTCCCTCTTGCCCAATGTCCTGTTCTCACAATGGCCAACTGGAGGCCTGTGATGGTAAGCCCGCAAGTGGGACCAGAGTGCAAGAGCAGCTCCTGCCACGATTACCTGGAGATAGGTCTTGTACTCTATCAGCTTCTCGGTGCCCCGGTGAAGCAAGCCGATGTGGGGGTCACATTTCTTCACAGACTCCCCGCTCAGCTCCATGACCAAACGCAAGACCCCGTGAGCCGCAGGGTGCTGAGGCCCAAAGTTGATGGTCAGGTTGGAGACATTTTTCTCAAAGGGCGGGTCCTTGTCTGTTGGGGTCAGAAGAGCACATGTGAGACATCTTGCTGGTAAGGCAGGAGAAGGGAGCACTTCCTCAAGCTAACGGCTGCGCTTACTCGTAGGCCAGCAACTGGGGAAACACATCTGTGGGTGGGGCAAGAAGCAAAAGTGGGAGGAGCAAAGGATATTACTTTTACCCAGGGATGGGGAAACTCAGGCTTGAGGGCCTCGGGGCTCTCTGCTGGCCACACACCCTCCCAAGCCACACTGCTTACCAGCCCTGCTGTGTCTCTTTTGCAAGCGTTTTTTTCTGGATAGAATGTGTCATTGAACTGTGATGATGCCCCTTGCTGACCAGGAGACAGAGAAGGGTGGGTGGGTAGAAACCTATGGGTTTTGTTTGGCTGAAGGTAGCCTACTGTACAAAGGTAAGGTCAAAGAATGGGGAACCTTCCAGGCACCACCTAATAATAATAATAATAATAATATAATAATAATAATAATAATAATAAATTTATGGTACCCATCTGATTGGGTTGCCCAGTAGTGAGCAAGGCCAGAGGCAAAAGTGAGCATAGCAACAAATGAGAATTTTACCTTTCTAAAGCTAGTTTCTTCACACACTGTGTTTGTTTTTTAATGAGATTTATTTTGATTATGTGTGGATGTTCTGCAATTGATCCAGCATGGAAGCCAACCTACTCAAGAGCAGACCCCATGAAATCAATTGACGTAAGTTAGTCACTGCCATCTATTTACAATGGGTCTGTTCCGAGTAGAAGTTAGTTATGTGCAGCCTATCCTATCAGTATTTCTCAAACTTGGGTCCCCAGCTGTTTTTGGACTACAACTCCCATCATCCCTAGCAAGCAGGACCAATGGTCAGAGATGATGGGAGCTGTAGTCCAAAAACAGCTGGGGACCCAAACATGAGAAACACTTCTACATCAATAAATACAGCAGAACGATACTATATTTCATCCCCTTGAGAAACTCCACATGAGAGGGAGACTCCATTCAGTTCTGTGGAGGAAACTCACCGTTCCAGGGAGGAGGGACCCATTTTTCCATCTCTTTCGTGGGATACATGACGGCGCCTCCATACTGCTGGACATACTCCACATCAGGCTGCCACTGCTTTCCTCTAAGGAAGGGAAGAAGAAATGTTAAGATCTGCTCAGGCAGCAACACTCAGTATGAACCTGAAAATAGGATGCTGACTAGCTTGTGTTGTAGGGCAAGCCTTGGCACTAGGATAGATGCTGACCTTGGGAGACATCCACCAGATCTGGCTCCTATTTGTTTTCCTGGCTTTGAGTCAGTTGTCTGTAAGACCAGCCCAACACTGTACAGTGGTACCTCAGGTTAAGAACTTAATTCGTTCCGGAGGTCCGTTCTGAACCTGAAACTGTTCTTAACCTGAGGTACCACTTTAGCTAATGGGGTCTCCCGCTGCTGCCACGCTGCTGGAGCACGATTTCTGTTCTCATTCTGTTCTCAACCTGAGGTACTATTTCTAGGTTAGCGGAGTCTGTAACCTGAAGCGTCTGTAACCCGAGGTACCACTATTTTTATTCATTTATTTTACTGGCAGCTCAACACAAGTTTATTTTTGTATTTAAGGAATTTATACCACATTTTTCACCACATCTCAAAGCACTTTACAGGGGCGAAAATAAAAGTGCACTATACACAAAATTTAAAACATAGATTCCAACCTGTCGCACTGCCAACAAAGACAAACAAATAACGAACCTACCCACAAGGCGCACATACACTATGCCAGGCTTCCTCAACTTTGGCCCTCCATATGTTTTTGGCCTACAACTCCCATGATCCCTAGCTAGCAGGACCAGTGGTCAGGGATGATGGGAATTGTAGCCTCAAAAATATCTGGAGGGCCGAGGTTGAGGAAGCCTGCACCATGCAAAAGAATGAAAAACCATCACTTCCAGGTTCCCATGACATGGCAGATGGACTGCAGATCTGACAGCTCTGTGAGATTTGGCCTCACAGAGCCTCCGGGGAAGAGCAAAAGGGTGATGCGCTTTGCCCCCCAAACCCAAGAGGAGCATTGGGGTGTCTCGGTGTTCTGCTGTTCACAGACGGCACCTTGGCATTGCAGGTCTCTGCTCTCCATCCCAAGAGGTGCAGAGAGTGGGGGTGAAGCCAAGTGAAAGTGCTGGTGAACTAGGAACCATTGCAGCTCCATGAAGCAAAGCCTCTGATCCAGCCACAAGTGGTTACCATTCCAGTATATTAAAGCTGACTGCAAAGGTGAGGACTGTTTAATCTGATTGATTTGGCGGGGTAAAGGGGGAACGGGAGTGTTAAAAGGAAGTTTGCTCCCGTTCCTGGTGCTATGAGCATGAAATACATACAAGTGAAGTGTTGATGAAGTTTACCTTGGGAGATAAGTTAACTAATGACCAATAAGGATTAAAAGATTACACATAGCTTTTGTTTATACTAATTTCAAGATTTTTTAAAACATCGAACTTGACTTTAACTCAATTTGAACTTGAATCTCTCCTATGCTGTGATTGAACTTGACTTAAAATGGAGGACTAAGCAGAGAAGGATTGCAATGTTATTTAATGGAAGAATACTACAAATTTCCTCTCTGGAAGAAAGATTGGACTGACTGAATCTACGCTACTTTTGGGAAAGAAATTTTTGATCTTTCAGAGTGTGGAAGACATCTAACCTAATGGAATTATAATTGTGGACTTATTTTATTAAAAGATATTAGAAATCAAGATAAAAAAGAACTATAATATTAATTCCTAATATTGGACTAAATCAGACTTTAAAATAACATTAATATTATAGTTTTACTTATATTGGTAATTAAAAATCATTTTGATGTGAATGGATGTAAAGATGGGAATATATAACTGTTAAAATCTGCTTTTGTGAATAAAGTGGAAGGGCGGGAGGGAAGAGGCTGGAAGTACTAGTTTTCTCTACTGAACATAGTGAATTGGCCTTGAAAAAGTACTGATACAGCCAAAATATTACCTTTCTTTGGTGGGAAAGGACTTTTTGTTTTGGAATTTAATCTTAGAGAGGAAGTTGGGAAATGGGGAGAGAATTGGCCCCCCTTTATCCCTGCAAGGAGCTGAGCAGGTGGGGAGAAGTGGGAAGGTAAACGGCATTAGGTACCATTGTGGCAGAAAGGTAAACGGCGTTTCTGTGCACTCTGGTTTCCATCACAGTGTTCCGTTGCGCCAGAAGCAGTTTAGTCAGGCTGGCCACAAACACCAGAAGCGGTTTAGTCAGGCTGGCACAAACATCGGCTCCCTCGGCCTGCAAGTGAGATGAGTGCCGCAACCCCATAGTCACCTTTGGCTAGACTTAACCATCCAGGGGTCCTTTACCTTTATACATTTACCTTACCATGCAAGAGCATATAGAAAGTGAATCCAGGCCTGGGGACTGATGCTGCTGGACTCCAACTCTCATCAGCCTCGGTCAGGACAGCATAGCTGTCAACTTTTCCCTTTTCTTGCGAGGAATCCTATTTGGAATAAGGGAATTTCCCTTTAAAAAAGGGAAACGTTGACAGCTATGCAGGACGGGTGTGTGTGTACAGTGGTACCTCAGGTTAAGTACTTAATTCGTTCCAGAGGTCCGTACTTAACCTGAAACTGTTCTTAACCTGAAGCACTACTTTAGCTAATGGGGCCTCCTGCTGTTGCCGTGCCGCCGGAGCACGATTTCTGCTCTCATCCTGAAGCAAAGTTCTTAACCTGAAGCACTATTTCTGGGTTAGCGGAGTCTGTAACCTGATGCGTCTGTAACCCGAGGTACCACTGTATTTATGTTAAGAACTATGGTCCAACATATGGTTCCCCACTCCCACCCCCAGCGACAAAAGGGGTTGCCCTACATGCAACCCAGAACGTCATTTGAACTGAGGTTCATCTCTTCTCTCCCCCAAACTTGTTACAGTCTTTGGCCTCTGAACAGAAACAAACGGTGCGACGTACAGAGACGCTGCCTCTGGGCATATGCAGAGGGCGCCTTTCCTCACAAGCGTCCTCCTGCACAGGCAATCGCAGGGCAGAGGTCTCACGTCGCAGCACGGCTTCCATGAGGACTAGGACCTTGACATTTCTCTAGAAATTCACCGGGGTGGGAAGGGAGCCGCGTAGCCGTAACTGTAGTCCCTCAGCCATTAAAACGAAAAGAGGGGAAAGCTATTTCCAGGGTGGTGTGAAAAGGGTGGGGGGTATTACCTGCTGGGCGCCGCCCCCAGCGCAATCCCCTGTCTCCATGACCCTGAAGGTGCCCGCAATCTCCACAAAGCCCTGAGCGCCGCCATCTTCCTTGCGGGGCTGCGGCACCCCACAGACGTCAAACCCGCGCATGCTCCCCTTCACTGCAAAGCTTCGGAGCCGCCATTGTAGGTACGGGCAAAGGGGGGAAATCCTTCCCCTCTCCTCCCAAGGAGAGAGAAGGGCAGCCGACTTCACAGCGGCCGCGGAGCGAGCTGCGCGTGCGTAGTAAGCGCACTAGGTAGCTCCCGTAAACCGACGTATTGCGCGTCCGCCGTGAAAGGGCAGGGAGTCGACTTCAGCGGTTGCCAGTGAGCATGCTCAGTAATACGTCACGGGCTGGCTGACCTGATAGCGATTCTATAGAGTCGTTTAAACCGGAAGTGACCTTTCTGGGACCGGAAAAGGGAAAGGAGGACCTGTTGCCTTTTCTGATGCTGGAGTGAGAAGCGGTGACCTTTCCTGCAAGGAGCTGAGCGGGTGCGTAGAAGCGGGAATGTGGTTGGAAAGGGTTCTATCACGCCGGCCTTTATACTCTCAGGATTCAGGAGTCCCCTGCTAAGGGTCCTCGGTCTCTCTTTACTCCGGTGTAAACAGCACCCACTAGAACAGACATAGGCAAACTCCGGCCCTCCAGATATTTGGGACTACAATTCCCATCATCCCTGACCACTGGTCCTGTCAGCTAGGGGTGATGGGAATTGTAGTCCCAAACATTTAGAGGGCCGGATGCCTGCACTAGAAGCTTCCTGGAACCATGAGTCGGTCTAGCTCAGTCTTGTTTCCCCAACCTTCCCCAATTTTTGGTCCCCACACGTTGTTGGACTACAGTTCCCATCATCCCTGATTATTGGGGCTACTGGGAGTTGTAGTCCAACATCACCTTGTGGCCCAAGATTGGGAAAGGCTGTTCTACACAGATGTTACTGGACTACAAGCAGGGCAACTTCCCCCACCAAGGTGCATCCTGGGCCTCCATTATATAGCTTCTGGTGAATGCTGGAAAAAATGCACCTCTTTACCCTGGCTTTTGACACCTGATGTGTATATTTTTTAGGGCCCACCCTATTTCTGGAATTTTAAAGTTGTTTTTAATGTTATGTAATGTTGTGTTTTTAATGTTACTAGTGTGTTTTAAGAGTTGTAACCTGCCCTGGGACCTTAGGGTGAAGAATAGGTAATAAATTGCAGGAATAATGAAAACTGCAACTCCCATTGTCCTTGACCCTTAGCCTTGCTGGGTGGCACTGGTGGGAGTTGTAGCACAACCACATTTGGAGGGCAAGAGATTCCCCATTCCTGGTCCATGTGGTTCTGAGATGCTAACCTCTTTTTGTCATGCAGATGTAGTCAAAGGTTGATACTTGGTCTTGCTTCACCCTGTATTGTAAGTGAGTCACTGGAAAACTCCCTTAAACAACCCCCTATGCAAAGTTAAAATGTTGGGAGAATGCACTCCACATCAGCAATGTTTTGCTAATCCTATACTTTTCTGTCATTCCTGTTTCCTTTTCCAGAACAGCCTGCCAAGATGGGTATTCACTTTGGAAACTTGGAGAGAGTAAGGCATGTGATCACCTACAGCTTGTCTCCATTTGAACAGAGAGCTTTCCCACACTTCTTCTCCAAAGGAATTCTTAATGTCTGGAGGCGGTTCAGTACACAGGTCTTCCGGGTGGTGCCTCGTAAGTTAAAAATTATTTAGGCTGCTCCTTCTGTTTTTTGCTTGTGTGCTCTGTGTTACCCTTGAGGGCTGGTTCTTTCTCCAGGATTAGTGCATTGATGTTCAAAGTGAAGATCAAAGGAAGTACTCAGGATGTTGATTTCAGAAGAAGGCAATCTCTGGAGCAACATATGGGGAGCAGTTTCTTCATTGCCATCATATAGCAAAGAGGGCATGGAGCAGATCAGATGAACTTCATTATTGTTATTATTTATTTCATTTATGAATAGCTTCCTATGAATTAACTTGAAGTTACTTTGGTAACTTAAGTTGTTCCAGAATGCTTCAGCCAGATTATCAGAGGGAGTACTGTTTAGATCTCACATAGCCCCCTGTTTTAAAACAGTGGTATTTTATTCTCCCCAGCCTCCCACCATGAGAGTTCTTCCCTTCCCTGCCTCCCAAACAGGGTTTTTCATCCACTGTCCATCACGAAAAGTGATGGATCTGCATGCTAACCCCTTCTTAACCCTGAGTAGAGGGCCACAAAAGAACAGAGCAAAGCAGAAACAAAAAGAAAATAGAAAAGAAAAAGAAAGGATAACAAAGGGATAAGAATATTAAAGGAATAATACTGTATACTAATAAGGGAAGTAAAGAAATAGGTTAAAAGGACTTCCAACTATCCATCTGTCGGTTATATATATTAGAGTTCTTCAAAATAGTCAAGTGTTCAATCCAGGATAGTATCCAGCTGGATTATAAATTGTTTTAATTGTTGTAACACATCCTGGGATCTTGGGTTGAAGAGCAGGTAATTAATAAAATTAAAAACCCAGAATTTAAAAAACCCAGAATTTCAGATCCAATGCAGATACCAACTGGGGTAAAAAAATTCCACTTATAAGGCTTCTTGAAATAGAGAAGTTTTCTGCAGGCACTGAAAAAACAATAGAGATGATGCTTGTCTTACATGTAGGTGGGGGGAGTTCCCAGTTCTGGCATTGCGCAGGACAGACCTGCTGATGAGATGGTTATCTTCAGAAGGCCCTCTCCTGTAGAACACAGTGACTGGCTGGGTATATAGGGGATGAACCACTCTTTTATGTATCCTGGTTCCGAGTCATACAGGGATTTGTGCCAACACCTTGAACTTAGGATGGTGGCTATTGGGCAGCCTGTGCCAATTAATAAAAGACAGATATTTGCACTACATTGGAAAGCACTAGATGGAGCAAGAGAGCAGAGCAAGGTGACAATCTCCTTTAGTCAGTACACAGTGGCAATAACAGTCTACTCTCCCACGTGTTCCGGAATTATAATCTCCTTAGTGTAATTACAAAATCTCGTTAGCAATTAGTCATCTTTAGCCTCAGTGACAATGATAGTTAGCATTTAAGTAGTGCATTTCAATAGTTCAACGAATTCATATGCTGTTGCAGCCATTGACAGCAGTTTATGAAGTCCTGAGGTCTTCGGGTTTTATATTAGTGCTAGCAGCCTCTTGCATAGTGTTACCTTCTCCCACTGTACTCTCCTCAACCCTGAGATGACCTATTCAGGCTCTGAGGTGGGTCTCTGTAAGGGCCAGCTTCCAAGCCCCTGCTCCATCTGTGTATCTTTTAAATTGTCTAGACTCGGACTGTCATCGCAGCATGAAGACCAACCACTAAAAATGCTACAGAGAAAAACTACTTTCTCTTTCTCTCTCTCTCTCTCTGTGTGTATATATATATATATGCTTTCGTAGATTTTCACGGGTACAGGAATGCAGGTTTTGGTGTCCTCGGGTGTCTTCCCGTGTAAAAGTTGGGG
>JAXCMG010000019.1:25911779-26004862 GCA_034642415.1 Podarcis siculus | reverse complement strand
CCCCAACTTTTACACGGGAAGACACCCGAGGACACCAAAACCTGCATATATATATATATATATATATATATTCACAAAGTGGAATGCAACAGCAGAGACAACCAGACTGAATACCATTTAAAATAATTAAATATGATACAACCACACTTCATTATATTTTTAAAACACTGGGTTGCATCCAACTAACACATACTTGGAGTAGTAGACCCACGGAAATCAATGAACTTGGCTGCTATAAGGGAGTTGGATAAAATCACATTTTGTGGTGATCTTTAAAGAATCAGCACCAAAAAAAATATGAACTAGTACGGCACAAGCTCAGCATTCTGTCGGCAGCTTAGAACATCATCACTGCAGCCCAATTTACACAAGCCACTGAAAGCTACAAAGAAAAAATAATAAAGTCTTCAACGTTCCCCTAAAAATATTGGTACCAAAATGTCACTCGTCAGCAGCTAATTTTATGGGAAGGCCAGTTTGACAGGGACCAATGGAAGGAGGTGATGATGGTGGACTTATTTAAAAGTACAGTATTTTGGATTACAGGTTATAGCAAACAATTCAGTGGAAAGATGGATCCAGCCTTGGTAGTTTATGCAGGGGTGGGAAAGCTTGGAGCTGAGAGGCAAATGCAGCCTTTCAAGCTCTCTCTGGCCTTTGGGACTCTCCAGACCGCTCTCCTCCTGGCTCTGCTTTGCACCCTCCTTGACTGGTTCTCCCTGGCTTGGATTGTGTCCTTGAATTCTGACAACACTTCTTGCATGTCAGTATGGAGGACAGAGAGGGTGTGTGTGTGCGCATTTAGAAGCTAATCTAGTATACAGAGGCAAACGTTTACATTCATTGCTCCACCCACTTTTGCCTCTGATTCCACCCAGAAGGGAATTCAGCTGAAAAAGATTCCACACCCCTGTGTATTAGCCTGGTAGCCATAGGCAACAAGTACCGGTAATTCTGTGCAGGCGAGTGAGTGGGCTTGCAGAGTAGGGCCAGATTCTATTCCTTCTCTGTGCCCAGAATTGAAACCAAGTGGGCTGCCATAAAAGAGAAGCCTCCTCTTTGCAGCATAAAACATTACTAGGCTCCTCCAACTTGTTATTGTTATTCTTTTTTCTTTTCTACTTTTTTGTATCTAACTCATTTGTAACTGAAAATCAATAAAACACTGTTTAAAAAGAAATGTACCATGCTCTTGCAAGAGTGAAAAAACTCTCTGCGAACCCCCAGCACACACGCACACACCTCTATCTATCTATCTATCTATCTATATTTTGCAGGTTAGTAACTTTTAAGGGTTTAGTGGTAAGGGGTGAAGAGCTGTAATCCAACTACATTTGGAGGACACCACATTGGCTACCCATGTGTTAATACATAAGTTTATTTGCTTCCATTGCAGTACTTTTCTTGAAAAACTCATCAATGCAGAAGAAAATGGCAACAAATAAACTGGCATCTTAAAAAACAACACTATTCTTTCTTTTAAAAAATTAATTGGAAATGTCTTTCTCTTTAGTCAAAGAGGGGGATAGAAATAAAAAGACAGATGGGGCTAGGCCACACAAATATATGTAGAGCTAACTGTGCATCTTTAAGGAAATGAGGAATGTCAGAGCACTTGCCATATCCTGGGCTGTCATGATTATAAAACTCCTACTTGTACATGTTATTAAGCAGGAGTGGGGGAGCCTCTTGTACTCCAGATCTTGCTGGACTACAATTCCCATAATTCCTGACCACTGGCCATGCTGTCCAGGGTGTATGGGAGTTGGTGTCCAACATCTGGAGAGCCACAGGTTCTCCATCCCTTTTATAAAAGATGGTACTGCATTCCCAACTATTTGCTGGAATGGTACTTCATAGCAGAAGAATATGTTATTATTTTAGTAACATGTATTTAGCCTTTGTTACAGTAGACTATGGGAACTTAAGGGCTGTGCCAATAGGGTGATAAATAAGTGATTTTGATAAGGGTTATGAAGGATGTAAGATACCACTCAGGTGATTTGGGATGCAATTCCAGGTATAAGGGACAGCAAGGGAGACAGGGCAGAGTCATGTGCAAGGGAGCAAGAAGACCTTTGGGACCACTGAGAACGGTGCAGCTGGATGAACAGAAGTCTTGGTTGCTTTTATTGTAGTTGTGAAGCTAACTGTGTTTCTTTTTTAACCTCCTAAGCCTTTGTTGCGGCCTATGTCATCTATTCCTGGGGAACCGAAGAATTTGAACGTCTTAAAAGGAAGAACCCAGCTGACTATGAGAATGATGAATAATCTGACAGATAACAAAGAAAACAGTTGCCAGCATTTATTCTTGGCCTCCGCTTGTTGACATGAATACGCAAATATTTAAAATAACACTGGTTCAATAAACCTCTCTTCCTGTTCTACTTGTGAGTGTGATTCTTCAAGCTTTGCCAAAAGCTGAATATGCAGGCATGGGGCTGTTTTTGCTACTGTCTAATACTCAGCTGTTCCAAGGATTGGGGACCTGTGGGGCCTTCCAGATGTTGCATTCTACCTCCCATCAGCCCCAGCCAGCATGGCCAGTGGTCAGGGCTGATGGAAATTGCAGTCCTGCAACATCTGGAGCGCTACAGCAGGGATGGGGAACCTCAGCCCTGGAGGCCAAATGTGGCCCTCCAGGCAACTTTAGCTAGTCCTTGGGACTCTCCCCAGGCCACACCCACTTCCCAGGTCCTGTAACTCACTAGGCACCTGCCTTGGGTATTTTTACCTTGCTGGAATGCATGCCTGGATGGAGTATAGTGTATAAATGTGTGTAGAATCTAACCTAATGTGCCAAGGTAAGATTCACATTTGAAGCTTTGAGCTTTGTTGTTGGAAAAGCTGAATAGAAATATATCAAATCAAATCAAATCTGTTGCTCCACCCATTTTTATGTCTGGCCCCTCCTGCCACTGGTATCTGACTCCCATAAGGGAATATGTGGGCTGAAAAAGGCTCCTTGCCCCTGGGCTATGGGTTCCTCATCTCTATTCTGCTTTTTGGTAAATGAAATATAAAAAGGGCAATTTTTATTATTTTATTCATGGGTGCATATTTATCTCCCTCCTTTCTGTCCTGACCAAAACTTAATAACAAACTGAAAAGGTATCAAATCTGGAATGTTCTGCACTGAATGCTGAAGAACTGAATGCTGATGAATGGGTCTCTCCAAGTAAGGAGGCCAAAAAAGTTTGTGTTCCAAATAACCACACTTCTTTTAGCTGTGAGGGTTATGTTGGTGGCCTAATTGGGTAGGCAAGATCATGTGGTTCTTTACAGATCTTGGCTCCGAACCATATATAGGACTTCAAAGGTAAATCACTGGTGCTTTGAACTGAGACTGATTTCCTGAGCCTTCCAGGACTGTGTAGGTTAAAACCAACACTTTGAATTGAGTTTGGGTATGTATAGGCAGCCACTGCAGCTGTGCCAGAACTAGCATTATATGCTCAATACTGCCTCATTTTTGTCAGCAATCTTGTTGCTGCATTCTTCACCAAAGGCAGCCCTATGTATAATGCATCTCAGTAATCTAATCGGGAGGTTACTAGAGCACAGATTACTGTCCCAATAGAGGAGCAATTGGGCCACCAGTTGAACCTGGTAGGGCTGTACACCACTCATCCGACCAGAGGAACCACCTATTAACAGCATCTTTGGATTGAGCCTCAGTTGACTGGTCCTCGTTTAGTCCATCATTGTGACTAGGCACATGATCAGTGAATACATCTATCACCTCACCTACAGGGGAGGAAATTGAAAAATAGTGTTATGTGTATCAGTGGTAGACTGATGACAATACACTCCAAAACTCCTTATGACTATACCTGGCAGCATGTAGATAACTAGGTTGGGTGAGGTGACACCTGGCAGCCACATTGTGCTATACATGGCTATACATCATACATATATAGTTCTACCATGCAAGAGGGATCCTGGGCCAATCAGGATCCTCTCCTTGGTGGACAGGCTCTTGACACATATGAGGACCATATGCCAGGGGTCGGTTGGGCCAAGCGGCAAAAGTAGATGCAGCAACATGTGTGACTTTTGCCCTTTTTACAGTAGGGTACATTCCCAGACACACAAAAGCCATAAATTTCTACACCTGCCACACATATTTATCTCTCCTGCTGCTGCCCTTGATGCAAATGTGTGTAGAGCAGGGCTGTGGCAGGGTTACCTTGGGACAGTATTGGGGGCCAAGCAGAGAAGCTCAGAGGGCCACATTTGGCACTGAGGTCCGCCACCCCGGCTTATATCATAAGAAATCTGTGAGGTTTTAAGATGCTGGAAACCTCTTTGGTCCTATAGGCACTGCATAATAGCAACGTGTGTTGATGATTTTAACTGTTTCCCGCTCTTGAGGACAAGTATAATACTAACTGGACTGAGGGGGGGGGGGGAATCACCATTAGTACTGTATTGTTCCCCCTTCCGGTGTCAAATATATGCTGTGTTTATGTCTAATTATGCATTTACATTTCAGTTGCCCCCTTTCCTTTTACTTGGGTGGTACCATAGGAGAGGAGAGAGGGCAAGCAAATCAAACTAGTGGGCTTAAGTACTGTGGTGCTCCTACCTCAACAGAGACTGTTATTTTTCTCTCAGAGATCTTAACATGTGGGACACAACTTGTCCACCTAGAAATATACTTGGTTCTTCTGTGTCCCCCCATTTTCTTCTTGCGCCGCCACAGTCTATGTACTTTATAAATGTCATAATTGGCTTTGAAGGCTTTTGCAGAAAGTGGGAAATATACAGTATGCCATTCCCTACTATTTTTTGTTGGGAGCCCCCCAGAGTGGCTGGGGCAACCCAGTCAGATGGGCAGCATATAAATACATAAATAATAATAATCATTCCCTCTCTGCCATGGGTGAAGCAGCAATGATCAAGTTGCTTCAGATATATTGCGAAGACTTCTCTCTCTCTGCCCCGCTTTCCCTGACCTGCAAGGCTGGACCGTTTTATCTCCTTGAATTTGTTTTATTCTTTTGTTATTGTATTTTACTGTTTTTTGGCTGTGTTTTGGTTCAGTGTTGTTGTTGTTATACTGTACACTGCTTTAAGATTTTTTTTTGTAATGCTAAGCAGTATATAAATGCCTTTTAAATAACAAGACAATACAGTATATACCCTATCCCCCTTCACAATACGGATTCCCTCCACCCCCACCCGTTTCTAATTTAACGTGTATACGGGGACGTGTGGCGTGAGCTTTCCCCCTAAGCCAGGAGGGCGTCGAGTTCGCCCTGTTAAGAGGGAAGGGAAGGAAGTGAGGGTCGATTGGAGGAGAAAAGAATTTGAGAGAGAGAGAAAAGAGGGCGGGGAAAAGGCGTGCTCGAGAGAGAAATACACACCGTAAAAGCGCGAGTGCGAGCCATAGATCGCTCCACCCAATCAGCGCACGCAGAGCCGTCGAGGCGCCCAATCGCCGTCCTCCGGCGACCGCGAGCGCCCCCTTTAATTTGGGTTTGAGCCCCGCAACTGCCGCTGCCGCCGCCGCCCTCTTCCCCCCCCCAATCTCCCCGCCCTTTTCCCAAGCAACCGTTCCTCAAACTCGCTGCCTCTCGCGCACGCGCCTCTCCTCCTCCGCCCGCGGCCCCGCGCTCGCTCCTCCTCCTCCTCCTGTTCGGGAGCGCGCCTGCAGGGGCAACAGGAGTCAAACCCAGCCGCGCGGCTGAAGGGGAAAGAAGGCGGCGGCGGCGGCTGAGGCGCTAGCGGGGATTGAGGGAGACTCTCGTCGTCGTCGTCCTCCTCAGCCATGGCGGAGAGAGGGGCGCTCGGCGGCCAGCGGGGCTCGCTCACGCCTTCGCTGCACCAGCCGGCATCCAGCGCCTCAGCCTCTTCGGCGTCCCCGGCTGCACAGAGCCTTTCAGGGCAGCCTCCGCCGCCGACGGCGGTGCTACAGCAGCAGCAGCAGCAGCTGGCGCCTCCTCCTGCTCCTCCGGCGGCGGCGGCGGCGCCTTCGTTGTCTCAGCCGGCCGCTCTCGGCCCCGGAGGAGGTTCTCTGGCCCCGGGGGGAGGCGGCTCCGGGGCCCCCGGGTCAGGCGCGGCGACGGCGGCGACGGCAGGGGGGCGCCCAGTTCAGATGAACCTTTACGCCACCTGGGAGGTGGACCGGAGCTCGCCCAGCTGCGTGCCCAGGTGAGGAAGTGGGGGTGGGGGTGGGGGAGGAGAGAGAGAGGCTCTTTCCTTCCTTTTGCATTCTTTGGTACCGCCACCGTACAGATTTTATGAATTCAGTGGCATAGAAATGTGCATTTAATCCACCGATTCCCTGAGGGGTAAGTAGTAGCCGTGTCGCAGCAGCAGCAACACACAGGAGGAGGAAGAGGAGTCGTCTTTGTGGGCAAGCTGGAGGCTTAGCACGTTTATCTGCTTTTGTTGGGCTGCAAGGTTTCTTTCCCTCCAACCTCATATCTTCTCTACGTCTGTCCCCCCCCCCCCCGCGTCTCACCCCGTTATCTCCCTCCGTTTACCTTCGCAGGTGTGGAAGTCAAGCCCGACCCCACCCACTCCCTAAGACCTACTTGCTCTATCGCCTGCCAAAAAGGGAAAAGGGAAAAAAAACACACAGAGAAAAGGCGCCTCCCTATTTTAAGTACTTACGTCCCTCCTCCTTGGGGAATAAAGGATGAAATCTAACCCTTAGACGTCATTTATCTGTTCCCCATATTTACAAAGTGTGTGCGTGGAGGGGAATGATAGCAAATTGCTTCTTTTAATCACACACGCTTGAATGTTAAAGAGTGCTTTGCCTTTATGTGGGGCTGTGGGTTGATGTTTAAGCAGGAGTGGGAAATCGAGGGAGGCTGTACATAGTGAGAGGACGCTTGTTCCTCTCAATGGGGGGGCAGTTGCACCTAAAAGTTTTCTTACATGAGTGTATGTTAGGGTCCTCGACCTTTGTGGAGAACTAATACCCCCTTCCATCTATGCCTGCATGCCTTCAAAGAGAACATATTTTAGCTACCATTTTCCTCCTTGTGCATAAAGAAGGGGGTGTCATCCTGTGGGGGGTGTAGATATTACCTTTAACATTTGTATCCTGCTTTGAGTGCATATTTTGGAAGAAAAGCTGGAAAAGGGTAAAACAGAATAAATTAACCACATGTGTACATGTAAAACAGAACCAGCCCCTTCATCTTGGAACACCTACTTCTGTCCCCACCCATGTAAAGGTGAATGAGGTTCTGTTAACCAGAATCCTCCCCCAGCAAATGTAAAGGACGTGGGATGTTCTCCTCCTTTATAAGTCAGTAGGCTTATGTGGGAGGGGCTTGCCCCTCTGTGTGCTGGGGATGTAGGTTTTTCAAAGTGGAGCGGTTATTTAAATGATATTTAAGAGAAATATATATGAGTGAGGGTGGGTGTTGGAATTTCAAAGTTGAGGAGTTGTTTCTCCTTCAACAGTCATCCATACACATAAGAAGCAGCTCATTTTAAAACAGATGTGTCCCTGACCACATATAATAGAGGACAAGTCAACCTTCCTCACATAATGGAGAACTTGCCTTTTACCCTTCAAGGTTTGGTTTTTTCCCCATCAAAAGGAGAATTAACACCCCACCCCTCTTTGTTAGGAAAGAAGGGAATCTCTCCCTTTTTCAGAATATAATTTGACTAAGTAGGAAGATGTTCTGCCTAATAAAAGGAAATTATCCACAGCCCACTCACTTGGTAAAGTTGACATGATTTCCCTAGTGAGAGTAAGGTCTTCACTCACGTAGATACTATATTCTGATTTGCATATGCACACCCTGCTTCAAGGCATGAGCAAAATCATTTCCTTATTATGAAAGCAAGCTGCACCACCCCATCTTTGCCTTCATTTATTCCAAATAAGTGACCTTGGCCTTTTGAAGTGAAGCAGAGCTCTGTTCTTCCTGTAGGGGTTTTCCATTAGGTGTTAGTAAGAATGCTTACCACTTAAACTTTCCCTTAGGGGAGATTGGGACTTCTGCCCTTTCCCTGTGATGATTCTTTGAGAAACCCTCAGATGAAATCTGCCAAATCTTATAAAGGCAGCTACTTTCCAGTGAGGTTCCTAAAACAACCACTGATAAAGATGCTTTATTGATACAATGGTAACTCTCCATATACTCTTCTTTGCTCAATAAATGCTTCTCAGGTGAATATGAAAAGAACCACCTAAGACATTAAAATAAACTTTTCTGGCTCCATTGAGCTTCTCTCAGCTGAAATATATGCAACAGTAGCTCCTCTAGAAACCATTCTGCATCCCACTTTACTGCCTCATTGACAAGGGGATTAGTAAAAGTGGCTTTCCTGGATCTTTCCATCTATGGAGTGTAGAAGAGGTGAAATGCCCCAATGCTGTCTTAGTTTTAAGACCTCTCAGTCCCCCTCCCCAAGGCAGTCTTGTACTTTCATCCAGAAATCAAACCACTTTCAAAAGCCAAAAACTGTACAACAAGGTAAGAGCTTACCGTATGTGGAGTTGTTTTATAATTATTTTATAATGTTCTATAATTTAAGGGAACCTTAAGAACTTCGCTGTCCAACAGAGCTGTCTTTATGGTCATTCCCTTATTCTTGTCGTTTGTATCTAACAAGCCCTGTACACAGGACTTGGTTGGTTATGGACCAATCACCTTGCTATTCCAATCGCCTGTGAGAGAGAGTTTGCTGTCTGCAGGTTATAGGCTCAACATAACTCCAAATGCAACATTTTTCATGAGTATGGCTGCTTTTTATTACAGCATTTGTAGCTTGATTTTCTTCATCTGGATATACTGTGGGTAGTGCGCCGAACTTAAAACCTGATGAACTAAAAAACAATGAAATACCTTCTGCAATTACTGAAAGTCTCCCTCACCTGTGTTGATGAGCACTTGTTCCACTAAATGAGTTTCTTCTATCCTAAATGACCTGTATGGTTTAATGTCCTTGTAATGACTTTGTCTATATATCCCCTTTAGTTGCATGAAGTGAAACCTGCTAAGCTATAAGATAATCTTTTCTGCTTTTCCTCCTTGTGCTTAAAGCAAAGACATACTCCACTCCTGCCTCTCTTCGTTAAATGATATTTATTATTTGTGTTGAACTGCTGCTGTTCTGAGGACAGCCAAGATAGACAGACTGGCCACTCTGTTCTCTTTGGGTGGCAAAAAATTGGCATAAGTAGGAAACAGCAGTTTTTGTCTACTGGGAGATGAGCCGCTAGCTCAAACTGATTGATTACTGTTTATTTTTAGTCTGCCTATACCTGTTTGATCTTGAAGAGCCCAGGTGGCTGATTATTCTTCTCTCAAACAGACACCATGCTTGTTACAGGAATTATTATGCTAATCCCTTGTTCAGAACCTACATGAGACTTGGCCAATATTTTTTCTGCTAACAAGCATAATATCAGCATGTTTCTAACATCTATGATGCTGTGTTGTGGCATTTTGTGACAGCTGAGACTTGTCTCAAGGGCAGTATTTTTCCTACCCACCTCTTAAACAAGAATCAAACAATAATGGGTCTATTGCTAATCTTTAGACAAAGCTTAATTGAAGGATTTGTCTCAATAGCTGAATAATTTGCTTCAAAAGCTGAATGTTAATTTGCTGTAGTTTTTTTGTTTTTTTTACATCCCCTTGGTTTGAATTCATGGTTTTGTTTCTCTGCTCAGTCACCATTTGGGGGAGGACCTTTTAAATACAGTACATAGTTCAAATAGCTTTTTGAAAGCTGTAGGGAATAATCCTAGCCAGATTTGAACTGAAATACAGCAAAGAGCAAACCCCTTTCATCCAGCATGCAAAAACAAAAGATCCAATATTTTAACAATTATTTCTCACCATATTAAAACAAACACACCAGTTGCAGTCATATAACTGAATCATTTGTTTTGCTGAAATTTGGGATATTTTAAAACTTCCAGTATCCTGATTTTTAATGTTGTATTCAAAATGATTGATTAGTGTCCAGAGTACTGAATGTACCCCAGATGGGCTTTGCGATCCATGTCTATTGTCTGTTTATAACGAAGGGGTGAACTAACTAATGATTTGGGCTTATTTTGCATATGCAGCTTAGTTCCCTCACCCTGTTTCTGAGATAGCTGTGTTTGTTATGACTCAAGAATCTGCCTGTGATTACAGTAATCAAAAGTACATTTACTGTAAGATGGTATTCTTGAAAAAAAAAAAAAAAAGGCTTCTGCTCTAAATAAGAAATTGGTTTAAGGCCACAAGGGGTCATAACAGTCATTCCAGTGCAATATATTGACATGTTTACTTTTTGAATAAAACACAATTCTCTGTCTGAAAGCCATAGCTCTGAGACTGAGGGTTACTGGAGAGGTGTGAGCTATTTTCTTTTTCTTGGTCCTCCTGTGTTCTGTATTGCTTCTGGTTGATGTATCTATGAAACAGCCAAAAGTAGTTGATAAGCTCCTCCTATT
Organism: Podarcis siculus; assembly: GCA_034642415.1. Classification (NCBI taxonomy): domain Eukaryota; kingdom Metazoa; phylum Chordata; class Lepidosauria; order Squamata; family Lacertidae; genus Podarcis; species Podarcis siculus. Next base: position 25,994,436 of record JAXCMG010000019.1, on the reverse strand, counting down.
TCACATGGCTCTTGAGCTCTATTACATGACACCGGAAAGCATGTTGCATGCTTTACTAATACAGGAATTTAGTTCCTGCCACAGAGGAAGTTACTGTCTTAACCATTCCAGAGGTGTCAGTAGTGATTGACTCTTACACTTTGCCATTTTTATAGGGATATTTTAACATCATGTTAAAAGAATTTGGACATGCAGTATCTGACACAGTTGAGATGGCCTGAAATAAATCCTTTGCCTAGGGCAAATACATATATTTGTGTTGTTATTAATCCAACCACTTGTCTGACACCTCATGTCATTATTATACTGTATGCTCACCTGGGAGTAAGTCTTACTGAGCATAATAGGCCTAGTAAAATCTTGTGCATGCCTACTCAAAAATAACTCTCATTGAGTTACATCAGATCTACACCCAGGTAAGGGTAGATAATTGCAGTCTAGGTCATTTGGAACATGAGCTCAATATATCAACCCCCTCTTTGCGTAGTTCCAGGATAATAGAATTTGACAACACTTCATTTTATTTTATTTTTTGTTTCTTCCCCCTATTGCACTTTTTGGTATAAAATATGTATTTGATGTGCTCATCTTTTCCTCCCAGCTGAAGGGCTCCGCTGATTTCCTTAGTGCAAAAGTAACTGTAGCAGGTGGAAAGGCAAGTTCTGCCAATGCTACATTTTTCCCTTTCAGTAAAAAGTAACTTCTTAATGTTTCCATTGAGTTTATTGACTTGTAAATATAACTTCAACATATTTTTATAGTAGATAATACAACTCAGAATCTGAACAGCTTGATTTATCCAAGTTACATGTTTTTGTGACTCTTCTTTTACATGCGAGAGCATTAGAGTAATATTAGAAACTTTCTGTGGAGATAGCATTTCTTCAGAGTGTGCATGCATTTGAATCACACTATTATCTAAATCTCCTTTTAAAATTTAAAACCTTTTATGATTCTTGAAAGGTTTCACTGTCTAATATTAGTATAGTCTACATTATTATGAAGTCTTTGGCAAACAACATCCTAGCAATCCAATTTCCCCCACTACTCCAGAAAGTTGTAACAAAGTGCTTGATGGTTTCTAAAGCAGGGAATATAGATTTGATCAGGCCCTTTTAATTTAGATACTTAGCTTAGTTGCTTTAACCAAACATCGTTGCAGTCTTTAGTTATGGTTATGCTTGATACTGATTTAATATCAGGCCATTTCAGGTTGCAATTGGGTTTTTCTCCCTGGAAAAAATGCCTGTTTTGTTGCATGTAATAGGGGAGCTTCTCTCCTTCTTGACATGTTGCAATTAAGGTAGCAAAATGTGGCAGACCACCATTCTGTGGGGATCACTGTTTTCTCATTGTACTAATTAAATGGGTGTCAGATATGATGTGCAATTTTGATGGTTAATTGGTCCATTATGTATGTGGCTGGGTAGCTTCCCTCAGTGATCATGATTTGTAATTTACTTACCAACTTTACTATTGGGGTAGAATATGGGGCATGACCTGGAATTTAATTATTTTTCTTCAGGACCTTTTGGCATATATAGGGCACATTTTGTGTGCTTTGTGGAACAAATAGCATTTAATACTGATACTAAATGTTGATTTTACTTCCACCAGAGTGAGTTTTTCCTAACACCCCAAAGGTATTGCTATAATACTTTACTTCCATAACAATTTTTCTTGTTAAGGAGGTGACACAGTTTTGTCACACTGAATGAAGAAAACTCTTAGTAAGGCCAGTGCACTTCACAGCATGTTAAGCATTACATGTATTTGCCATATAACATACGGCCATCTACCCCAGGATGGGGAACCTATGACCCTCCAGATCTTGTTGGACTCCAATTCTTAGCATTCCTGACCGTTGGCCATCCGGATGGAGCTGATGGGAGCTGGAGTCCAATAACACCTGGAGGAGCATATGTTAGCTGTCTATGATCTAACCAATCATCTATAAAAATAGTTGTAAGTTATCAGTGGGTTGTATAAGAAATATGGCAGGTCAGATCTTTTGCCAGGTGCTATTTCAGTTGCTGATTTTGTGAATATTAGAAAGTTTTTATAGTAAGATGGGTGCCTAGTTAATTTTTAGTTGATTAATCACCTACATTTTAACCAATTTTAAATATGTGTATTAAGGAAAAACTTTTTTTCTTTGATAGTGAAGTACAGTACATGAGAATTTAGTAAATGGAAGCTACTCGGTTGAATATTTTGATTCTCCCAACAAAAGCACACAAGGCTTAAAATAGCTTCAAAAAAAATAAACAAACTTGCCCTTATATTTTGGTTTCACCAATTGCTTTTATTAATACAATTAAATTGTTCTTTTTTTGATTAAAATTAACCCTGTTAAAGTATCAGATTTGCTGATTTTTAAAGCTTGCAGTCCTATTCCATAAATGTTCTCTGGCAGGAATTGTGAAAGTTCAAAGTTGCATTAAGAAATAAGCAAATTGGCTTAGAAGTTTGGTTCCATTAGTTTAATTTTCTCACATGTTCAGTTCCTAACAGTAACTCTTTTCTAGAGTGTGTTTCAATATTATTGTAGTAACTTATTGCTCTCCTGAATGACCTTGTCTGTTGTTAGCTTAGTGATAGGAACTTTATTGTTGAGCCAATTAATCTGTTCTGGAAGTGTTTTGAATCAAGGAAAAACAAGGCCTATTCTTGGCACCTCAATCCTGCACATGTTTACTCAGATTAAGGCCTATTTCCACCAAAGAAATATAGGAAGCGAATAAAAAGAGAACCCACACAAGTGATCCTGACACAAAACCCCACACATACACTAAGTAAAAGAATAGAAGCATTGCCACCCACCCCACCCTATGCACCATCCCCACCCTTCTCCTCTTCGCCCCCCTTCCTTCCTAACCATATACTGCATGAACACTAATAGGGTTGCCATATTTCAAACAGGATGTTGCTGAGGGTTGTTTTTGTTTTTTTAAGAAACCCACCAAAATTGTTGAACTTTTTTGGGGAAACCTCCACTTAAAACTTAAAATAGTAATTTTCAGCTTTCAGAGATTTTTCTGTTGCTGTTTCCATCACGTTGGCATGCATCCTGGTGTCCGCCCCCCCCCCCCGTTGCTATTTTTATACCCCAAAGCCAGGACATGTCAGGAATTTTCCTGATGTATGGCAAGCCTAAACACTAATGTCTCCCCAAAAATGAAACAGATCTGTTGAAAAAAGAGACAATGCACATATTTTTGTATGTTCAGAAGTCTTTAATAAAAATTATTTTAAAAATAAGGTCTATTGGGTTCAGTTAATCTTATTCTGAAACAGGTTATGTAGGCCTTCAGGTTTAAGGTAAAGGTAAAGGGACCCCTGACCATTAGGTCCAGTCGTGGCCGACTCTGGGGTTGCGGCACTCACCTCGCTTTATCGGCTGAGGGAGCCGGCGTACAGCTTCCGGGTCATGTGGCCAGCATGACTAAGCCGGTTCCGGCGAACCAGAACAGTGCACGGAAACACCGTTTACCTTTCCGCCGGAGCGGTACCTATTTATCTACTTGCACTTTGACGTGCTTTTGGACTGCTAGGTTGGCAGGAGCAGGGACTGAGCAATGGGAGCTCACCCCGTCACAGGGATTTGAACCGCCGGCCTTCTGATTGGGAAGTCCTAGGCTATGTGTTTTAACCCACAGCGCCACCCGCGTCCCTTTCAGGCTTAGGGTAATGATTGGTAATTTACATTGGTGTGGTCCCTCTGAGGTAAATGGAAATATATGAATGTTAAGTGTTTTGAGTTGGGCCCTTCAGAGTTCACAAGATTTGTGAGTTAAGATCTTACTCTAGTGGTAACTAAAAGTGGGTTTAATGCAGGTTAGCCACCCCTGATCCAGCAATAAATATACCATAAAATGTATACACAACTGTTGTCAAAATTCTGTGTTTATGTGACTTTAGAAGCTTTTGTTACTATTTTTTTTATATCCCTTGAATCCTGTTTTCATCCTATCGTTTTGTGTCTCATTTGCCTTGGATCTCTTCTGAATTCTTTGCTGTGGATAGACTTTCTGGATAACAATTAATTCAACTGAGGCCAGTGGCTTTTCTGATATTGTATCTAATCTTCAAAATGAACAATTAATCCTCAACAATGCTTTCTGGTGACTCAGTTTTTATTTGACCTCTGTTCGGGGAACATTAGTGTTTGAAGTTAAACATAGGCATGGATAGGCCTGACATTGTAAATGGCATCTATTAATTGTTTTCATTTTAGATGAAAAGAAAAGAGCTCTTGTCTCACTCTCAAACTTTGAGCAGTTTTTAGCCTACGCGTAATTAACCTAACTACACACATCTTGGGAAAGCAATGGCTTTTTGCTGGAAAATTCATTAATGACTTCTAGAGAGGTTTCTTCACTTTGTAGTTTCACATTCATAACTGTAGTATTGAATGCAAATATAATACATGAACTGAAATAGTCTCCTGTTTTATCACAAAAAGTAATTATGTGATCTGTGTTAGGCAAAACAAATATTTGGGCAAGGAAGGGTATAATTTTTTTCCAGCAGGTTAAGTATTTGTTATAAAAGAATTTGGATATTGATAAAGATACCTTGTCTGTCAAACACGGATAGACATTGTGAGTTAAAATTTCTAAACCTTGAGATTTAAATTTCTGGGGAGGAATCAAGCAGGACTTCATATTCCCCCTTGCAAGCCCTGCAAATTGGCTCCAGTGCACTCATCAACCCTCTGGAGCATTTTTTTGAGGGCACATGGAGAACCTGAAGGGAGGAGAGGAAGGTGAACTTCTGTTGCATGGGTGGAAATTTGTTCCTCTCACACACTGACTAGCATTGCATGCTACCACTGAAATAATCAATGCCTTCTATATTAGCAGGCCTTATTTTGGAGTTTGCTAAATTATAAATTTCTCAAAGCAAGTTGAACTTACAGTTTAGCCTAGGTATTTAAAAATGCTATGCAGGATTAATGAAAATATGAAGATGAATGGTAGCTGGTAATGAATTTGAATAGATTTGATCCAGTTTAATTTGAATATCTATTTAAACTAGAACTACAGCCTAAACATTTTTTTAAAAGGCTGCTCTTTCTGAATCTCAGGTCATTTGTCAGTGAGGATTAAGGTGCACAGTCTTAAATGTCATGTTATAATTTATTTTTTAAGTGTGCTTAGATTACAATACAAAAATGGTTTGTGTATTTAAAAACATAATGGAAGTTTTTCAGAGCTAGAAAAATAGTTCACATTTCTATGGTTCACTCAAGTGCTTCTTGTTGTTTCCCTGAAAGCCTATAGTAGGAAGTAGCAACGTAGGAATAAAGTAAAGATGGCTCAAGGTCAAAGAATACTTATTTTCACCCAGAAGTTAAAAACAAATATTAATATTCCACAGTTAAATAAGATAACAAGCTCAAGTAACTATAGTGGTGTTTAAGGCTCTTCAGAAATGTGAAAGGAAAGAATTTAAAGATATTGGAGAATAAGGCAGCATGAGTTCACCAGACCCGTCATGTCTGAATACTCTGTATATTAAGATACGGTAAGTCATCTCAAAAGAACTGGCTTTCTGGGCATCACCAGTTTAGACTTTTTGACATGGTCAGCTATACTTCAATTACCATGTGTAGTTTCTGGAATATTAGCAAATGTTGTGATTAGGATCACATTGTGCTTATTCTGACATTTTCTGTTAATGTGAACAAAAGAAGACTCAAATAACATCATGTTGACATAGCACTGATAGGGCCAAAAACGACAGGGATTTGTTTTGGCTGGCAAAATACTCCCAAATGACTTTAAGCTGCTCTGGGAGAAATACCTGGTCGGAACTACTTAGCCCAGTGACACCACAAAAACATAATAATGAAATGGATGTTGTGGAAGGAAAATGATAATTAACAGCAGTTGATTTGAAGGTTTGCATTTCCAAAATTCCTCTTTGGTTGTGATGTACAGTGAAAATAGATTGCTGTAATAGGGTTATTTAAATTGCAACCCTAGCTTGCCAGACTTCCCCCATTCCATTTTTGAAGAGGCAGATACTGAAAATGAAACTGTTCTAAGCGTTATGTTGATTGCTGCTCTTGCATATATTTGAGATTCTTTAGGAGTTACACTCACTATGAACATTTCTAGGGAAAATTGTTGCTAGATTTCAGCTGATTCTATTCATTACCATAGCATGAAGAGCTTTACAGCTATTTTATTATTAGTATTTATAGTCCACCCTTCATCAAATGGTTCCAATTCCAAGACATTACAAAAAACCTAATTAAAATAAGTACAATGTTTAGTTAATATAGTGAGAGTAGCAGATATTGCTGTGCATTGCTGTGCACTACTGTTCTGTGTTGCTGTTTTGTTGTTCTGATGTTGGTGGCTTAGTTGATTTTGTTTTATAATTATATCTCTGAATCTGGACTTTTTGCCTTCATACAAAGCAAGAGTTCACTGTTAATCCTTCCTGTGGGTAGTTTCAACATGAAGGCTGTGACAGTGCTGCAATTTAGTTTGCCTCTGGTGTGGTATTGGCTTTCATCATTGAAAGTGCATTTGTATCCACTTGTCGTTAATATGAGTAAGTGGGATGCACTTGATTTTGGCCATTTTTAGCTATGTTTTAATCATATATGGCAGGGTTTACTACCCCTTTTGGTCCATGGGCACATTTGCAAACTGGAGAAACTTTGATGTACACCACACATGTACAGTGGTACCTCAGGTTAAGAACAGTTTCAGGTTAAGAACAGACCCCCAGAACGAATTAAGTTCTTAACCCGAGGTACCACTTTAGCTAATGGGGCCTCCCGCTGCCACCATGCTGCCGGAGCACAATTTCTGTTCTCATCCTGAAGTAAAGTTCTTAACCCAAGGTACTATTTCTGGGTTAGCGGAGTCTGTAACCTGAAGCATCTGTAACCTGAGGTACCATTGTAATGTAACCAAGCAATCTATTGTGTTAGGTTCAACAGAATGCTGCTTTCAATGTACTAATTTCAGTGGGAGGAGGGGCAGAAGAGGTAATCCTGTGGGTACTATTGAATACCTCTGTAAGCACAAATGCACCTTCAGGTGCTATGTTGGTGACCCCTGATGTAGAGACAAGAAGTGTGCAGTTGCTCAAAGTGCAATGGAGATGGTAATTTCATACCCTTTTGATTAAACTTGTCTTTCAAACCAGGAGGACTGAATTGTAGATTTTTTGTAAAGCATTCCAGTGGAGTTTGGGATTTTGCTCTTAGTTAACCAGTGTTACAGAACTAGATTGTATCATGACATTAAGCACAATTTAATCTGTTACAGCATTCTCATATTGCTTGAAGAGACACTAAAGCAGAAGTGCCTTTGCTATAATTTTAAAACACTGTACCTTTTTCCTTATTGGGGAAGCCCAGAATTCCTGCAGGGCTTTGCATATACTGTATAATTTTGCATGGAGAGTCCTTTTCTTATTTTTAAAGATAAGAAAGCTGCTTGAAACATACATTTCTGCCATGAGACCAATATAAAACTGGAAAATACCACACTTAAATATAGCTCTGCAGTTATTAAAATTAAAAATGAGGGTGCTGGTAGACAAACAACCTCTGCTCAAGTACATGTATGATATTTTAGACATTGAGTTGCATTGTCTATTGGATTTTTTGCAACATTTGCTGCTGTTTAGTTACAAGCTTGGTATATTGACTCTGCTGCATCTGCAGTCCACTGTGCTTGTTATAACAGCTTATTTTCATCCACTAGAACCCTTTGGGTTGGGAGGGATCATCTGTGACTCATCTAGCTTGTGCATTGGGGCAGAATTGATTTAATTATGCTTAAATATCACTGATAGATGGGTGTCGAGAGAGAGAGCTCTGCTTTGAATCTCTGCAGAGAAGGGCTGGAAGTGCCCTTGGCAGTTTGTCCCACTGCCTGGCATCAAATATTTTTGTCACGTTCGAGATGTTTTTATTATTGTGATGAAGGACTCCAGGCATGCAAGCTTGTTTATAACCTATCAGATAATGTCCTTTATTTGATTTAGGGCAGTGGATCACAGGCCCCTTCCAAATTGCAGATCCCAACTGACTTCATTTGGGTCTAGTCCATGCATAGGTGTCTACAGGATAAGTTTTTAATGAAGTACAATAAAAATGAGTAATTCAGAAACTTGATTTTCTGTACTAAACTGGCTAAATTAGATGAGTTCTCTTTAAAAGTACATGTGAAAAGGATCTAGGAGTATACAAAGGGGTTGTAGGGCCATGCCTTTTGCCCTGACTCCATTTTAACATGCAGCTTCTTCTGACTTCCCAGGGCAAGTATATGCAGTGGGAAGTCAGCTGTACTTATGTATAGCTCCCCACATGGTTTGGAACCTTTATCATGCGGAGCTTGAAGCAGGCTTCCCACTTCAGATATTTGACCTAAACTCACTAGAAACCAAAAGAGCAATGCAGCAATAATGGTGAGGCTAGAAGTGTGGTGAGAAACAACCAAATTAGAACAAGGAACAGTTTCCAGCTTGCTATCCTGGCAGGCATGAAAACAGTATTGAGCTCATCCACTTCTTGGCCAAGCAGAACCTCCTGAGTGCTGTTCTACCTAACATTTCCTGTTACAATTTCTTGGCTGTCATATTTCATGATTCCACCTTGCAAATTTTCTTGTTTGTATAATGGTGCGGCCATGCACTATTGAAGAACTATCTGGCAATGAATAAATGATGCAGCAGCTCTCCAGCCAACCTTAATGTACTACTTATGAAACTGCAATTACTAAAACATTTTATGAAGTTTATTACTAGATGGCAAGAATGACTCTGCAGAAATGGGCTCCTGAGATTTTAGGCATGTGGAAAAACCCTAGCTTTCAAAATTGCTTTATTTTGTCTTTTAAAAAATGATCTGTGGTTTGGTGAGCACTGCTCTAAATTAATTTTTTCCTGGTGGTTATTTTTTATCCTTGCTGTTTGCCAATTATCCTAAAAACATGCCTCAACTCACCCTGGATGATGAAATGGTAAGGAACCATTAGCTATTTTTGAGGTAGTCTACTTTACAAGAAACAGCATGAACAATACTACCTGAGTTTACTTACAGAGCTTTGCTGTCTTTCTGTGCATCATAAGCTGAGTCAACACAACATATGTTGTGTTGATTCTGTAAATCCACAAACACAATAGTCTGATGGGTGAAATGGTATTGTGTGATGGATCATTTACGGTACTGCTTAAGCTGCACGTATATGGTCAAAGAAGTTTCTCCAGCAGTGGAATGATTACTACTTTGTGTGTGTTTCCCCAGTAGGGTCATGAGATAAAAATTTCAAAAAGTGATCATGCAGCATCTGTTCTTGGGAGTGCTGTGGAACCTGGCCTCAAAGCTGTGAGGGTATTGAAATAAAGCATATATTTTACTTTCTGTGAGAATGTGGTAGGTTTGTAAAATAAAAAAATCCTTAATCCCCCAATGACAAGTAGGAATCTTCTGCAGTTAACCACGCAAGCAAACATTTTTCAAAGGTTAGCTCTTTCATTTACGCCATAAATAAAAAGCATAAGCATGTGTGGGCAAGTATTTTTTGTTATACAGTAATGGTATGATTGAAGATCCTGCCTAGAGTAGGAGATCCCCTAGGCAAGGGATGGTGGTATGGAGCAGAGCAAGGATTGAAATGCATTGGTTTCCTTCAGATTAAAATATTAAACTGGCCTGGGAAATCATAGGGACCAGTGGAGATTGTTAGGCTAAACCTAGGCAGTAATGTGTTGGTTCAGGATTCAGTGGTGAAGCATTGACTGTGCTCAAGAGATTCCTTAAGATATGTTGTGTAACTGAAAGTAGCTGCTTGACTACAGGAAACAAAATTAGTACAAAAATAATTATGCATCAACTTTCTCTGCCGCACTAAGTCTTACCTGGAAGTAGACCCCAGACTATCGCTAACATGAGATTAATTCTCACTGGGGTGACCACAGTATAAAGATTTGACACAGGTGACATGTATTAGATAGCTCATTTTTCCTGAAATGGAAGGATTTGCTTATTAAATGTCCCTCTGGGCCTTCCCAGTGAACAGTGTACAGATCTTTTAAGTGCAGAGTGCTTCACTGTTCTTGGTTAGCTTATATATTTTGTGCAGCTATAGTGAAGGAGTGAACTCTTGAGGTTGCTGAAGTCATAGGCCATTCAGTTGCTTCCTGGTAGTCAGCATATGAGCTGTGTAGTAATCATGCAGAAACTGCTAATGCTTAATCATGCATTTTATCATTGGCCTTTTGCTATTGGTGTGTGAGGTGGTGTACAAAAGAGTCAAAGCAGCATTTTCCTCAAGAGCTTCACAAGAGGATGGTTGATCGGCAGGTCTGAAACTTAATCAAGCAAATGGGGACCTTGGGAATATGGCTTGAACAGCTGAAAATGGGAGCTTCCATGTCCCAGATGAAGTATCTGCATTTCTACAATGGGTAAACTCTCTCTGTGTGTTTTGGACTTGGTTGAATGTCACTTTCTAAACCTCTAGTAAGAGATGAAGAGAGGCTTTTGTTCTGGTGTGTCCTTGCCTCTCCCTGGGTAAAAAGTAATTTTTATACAGCTATCTACAGAAATAGATAACGGGATAGAAAGGAGCATGAATTTCTACCTGGAATGGAGGTGAGAACAGGGCAGGTGTGCATATGAAGTGTATTGTTCTCTATACTGGGTACAAAAAGGACTGACCAGGCTCTCTGCCTTTTAGGTGTCAAAGCTGGTGGGGGGTATACATGCCAAACTACTAAATCACTGTCATTCAAGCTGTTATAACATGGTTGTTTTAACTTCTGTATGCAGCTGCTGAGACCAAGACTCTTGAATTTCCTTCTAAAATGATGCAGTTCTCTTCCCACCTTTGATACATACCCACACTTAATATTTCTTCAAATAAGAACTAGTGTGAAAAGGGTTCTGTGTTTATTGTTAAGACATTGGTTTCAATTGTCATAATTTTTGCACTGGTATGTATTTGATTCTGGCTTTCTTCCATTTACCCTCAACACTTAAAAAGAGCTACTGTTGGCTGAGTGAAATGTGATTTGTTTTCTAAAATGGCCACATGCTATTTCGATGCTAATGGAATCCTGCTGACTTGTATCAGTTCTAATTATTAAGAGCAGGTTACTTGACTCTGTACAGATCCTGTGCAGAGGGAGAATAATGAAGAGTTTATGTAAACAAGAAACAGGTGGTAGCTTAAATTCAGTCGCTTAAACTCCCCTTCATCGATGTAATGCCACATCTGAGAGACTGCCTTGGCTCCAGTTGTGTGTATATTTTTGTGATGATCCTATTTTATCTTTGCAGGTCAGGCTGTGTGTGTGTGTGTGTGTGTGTGTGTGACTGGCCCAAGGTCAGTAGTGGTTGAGCACAAATTTGAACCCAGTTTCTAATGCACTGACCACTATGCATGCTGTTAGGAGAGCCAAAGCAGGACTTGATCAAGCAGCATATACGTATTTTTCCGTGTATAAGACAGAGGCCCCCTATTTTTGGGGACTAAATTTAAAGAAAATGAGGGGAGATGCCCCAAAGTTGTTGAGCTTTTTTTAGGCGGAATTGCATGCATGCCATCACCCCAGCAGGGCTGTTGCTGGGAGTTGTCAAAGTGGGCAGCCGCTCCCCCCAGCCACTGCAAGCACCAGCTGGCTGGCTACGCACAGCTTCCGCTCCACACTGCTGCGGGAAACGCTCCCTAGAGCACACGCCTCCTACAGCAACATGGGGGAGAGTTGCACGCCCGCAAACCAGCTGGCTGGCGGGTTCACAGCTTCTCTCCCACGCCACTGCGGGAAACACTCTCCTCCTGTAGCAACATGGGGGAGAGTTGAGTGCCCGCAAACCAGCTGGCTGGCGGGTGCACATCTTCCCTCCCACATCGCTGTGGGAAACGCTCTCCTGCTGCAGCGGCATGAGGGGAGTTGCGTGCCTGCCAACCAGCTCCCCCCTCCCCTCATGCCACTATCCGTGTATTGGACGACCCCAGGTTTTTGACATGATTTTTGAGTCAAAAACCCTTGTCTAATACATGGAAAAATACGGTAGCTCTGCAAACTGGGTTCTCATCTACAGAGCCACAGTCTGTATGTGCCTTCCCCTACAGCATGTGATGAAGAAACCAGCTGCCCATCTTGTATAATTCTTGAGGTTTAGAGACATATCTGGGACTCCTGTGTTCTCTCCGTTTGGTACATTGCAGTTTAGATAGTAAGAATTCATTCTTGGGAGCAGAGTGGCTAATGTGTTGTTTTGAAAGTTCCCTACTTTGGGGCAAAGGTGATCTAGGTCTTGAGGACTGTTATAGATACTTCATGTGGATCTGGAAAATATTTTATTAAGAGACAGGTTGGTGGCAACTTAAGTCTAACAGCGTGTGACTTAAGCCAGTACACAATGTTAAAATTGTTTTTTTGGATACTACAAGGTGGAAGGCCTGTGAGGCATTGAGATAGTTTACAATTATCATATTTAAATTAACTTAAATAATAGTTACTATTAGCCTTTAATTTGTGGCAGTTTAACTCCTGTTGGTGTTTCCTACACTCACATTAATAGATCTAAGAATCAATGGAGATGACTTCAGGATCTTTCATATGTGTAGTACAAAGAGTGAGAGTCTCTTTAAAAGGTGTACTTCTTTGCCTTCTTATATACAGCATAACTTTTGAAAATATTAAGCTTGTTAGGTTAGGTTATCAAACCAGTCACCACTACTGACTATTTGTATATGGGGTGGTGGTGGGGAATCTGCACTTTCAGAAAAGCAGAGTATTCTGAACTTCTCCTCTGCCTGCTCTATTTTCCATGGTTGTCAGCAGTCAAAAGATATTGAGACACAGGGTTTTCTTCTGATGCAGAAACATGCAAGTCTGAACAGACCTTCTGTTCAGTATCCTGATCTGTGAGTTGCCCTGTTGCCGACTCAGGACATGTTTTGGCTTGGCTTAGTGTGGCTAATTGGCTTTGTCATAGCTTGGAATGCAAGGGAAGAGAAGTCCTTGAAATGACCTTGTTGGCAGCTGTTTAATGTTGAAGTTGTGTTTGACTTTGGAAATGTTGGTTTAGAACATGAGAAAGTAAGTTGTCTGTTGCCTCATTGTGAACTGGGAATTAAAATGTCATGCCTAGTGTGACAGAGTAGTACTAATGGAGTGGGGAGGAACCAGGAGGAGAAAACAGAACAACATGACTTAATTTTGTATGATTGTTGAATATTTAAAATACCAAAGTAGCTCTTTTTGAAGGAGGTAGCAAAAATCACATAGAATATACCATACATAAATTTCCCAGTTTTTGATCTCCTGATTAATATTGGAGCAGAGGGGAGCCGGGAGAGAAGTTGAATGCATCATGGTGAATGTACTGTATAGGCCAGGGGTAGGCAACCTAAGACCCGGGGGCCAGAGGCAGCCCAATCGCCTTCTCAATCCAGCCCTTGGACGGTCTGGGAATCAGTGTGTTTTTACATGAATAGAATGTTTCCTTTTATTTAAAATGCATCTCTGGGTTATTTGTGGGGGCATAGGAATTCATTCCCCCACAAAATAGTCCGGTCCCCCACAAGGTCTGAGGGACGGTGGACCGGCCCATGGCTGAAAAAGGTTGCTGGCCCCTGGTATAGCCATACAAAGAAAAGCTTTTGAAGAAAGGCTCTGACTTGTTTCTTTGAGCCTGCTGTGTTAGGCATCACCTTCTTGTAAGAATTAAATTCAACGAAAATGAATGCCCAGTTGTGTGTTACAACTCTTCAAGTTGTTAGGGACAGGGGGAAGCCTTTCATTTCAGAGTTTGTTTTGTGATGGTGGTTTTTCAAATTTGTCTTATCCCTGAGCATAGATGAAAAGTGGAACTTGTGTTTGATGCTTTGTATCTCATTGCTTTCCAGTATTGTGTCCTAATTTACTGATGCTTGTGTTCTGCTCTAGAGAGTAATCCTAGGTCAGGGTGAGCAATATTTGGAGCACCTAGTGGAAAGATGGTGCAAAATTTTTGCTAAAGGATAGGAATCAAAAATTAAGTAAAGATCCTGAATTTAATATTGCACTGCTTGTTGTACGTTCTGCAAACAAACTTCTTTGAATTTGAGGATAACATTCTCAAGAGCTTCATTATAGAAGAGACCTTGAGTACACTGCTACTCAAAAGTGGCAAGATGCTTTTTTGTCCCATATGATCAATTTAAAGTACAATACCTTAGGGGAGATGGAATTCAGTTTGCTCTCCTTATGGTTTGAGAAAGAGCAATGTAGTTAACTGGGATGTATATTCACAGCACAAGATGGTGTGTTGATGATGTGTCTTTTGTCTACATTTATGGGCAACAGGGCATTACTTGAATAATTTTATATTATTTAACATAAAATCTGTCACTTTTATCCCTCAAGCCATGTCCTGTTGCACTTCCTCTCAAGTAATTATTCAAGGAAGAACCCTCCCTATTGAACTTGATACTGTACTTGTTTTTATGAAGTTTTATGAAGAAAGTGATTTTGTTGCATTCTTTCAGCACTGGCATTGCTAATGGCACTCAGGATATTTCTCTGTATGGGAATGCAAATTATGGAATTGATTTTAGTAGTGGAGTTAAGCACATGCACAACACTCTCTGCTTTACATAAAAAGGACATTGAAAGGGCTTCAATTTAGCTACACAGGCCTATTGCAGGCATCATGTTTACAATCTAGGAGTTTGCAACCTTTTTTTCTTTCTTTCCCCTTCTGTTATAATTAATGTAAATTGTAAACTCCTTGGGATGGGGAATTGTATTTTGCTTATATTTTCTTAAAGAGCTTTTTACAGTGTTGTCACTAGATAAATTTATAATTTTGTACTATTAGAAAAAAATCTCAACTCAGCATTAGATTGTTGGCAGCCTTGCGTATGTTTTAGCTTTGTTTGAAATGCTCTGTGAAAGATAAGGAATATTCTGGTTATCATAAAGTGGCTTAGAAACATAGCTGCAAGCAAGATGTCTGGAGGAAGTGGTTACAATGATTGCATAATTGGTTGCATTACTCTACAAATATTAGTTATAGAAATCAATAATGCTTAGATGTGTAAATAGCATGTATAGCTAGATGACAAACTTGAGTATAATGACTTTTAAATGCTTGTAATGTGTGTATTTTTAAAATTGCCCCCCAAAATATCCTATGGCTTTAAATTATGGGAGAGACCTTTCATGTTTGAAAGCTCAGAAGAAGTAATATGGCCCAAACACACGCAAATAGACATACTCTTGACCTAGATTTTGCCATGGAACAGGCTGGTGTGAATCTATTGATGGATTGGAGGAGGGGGGCTTCTAGTAAGCCAGTTGTCATGGATGGATCATTCTTTGATAAGACTTGGGCTGACAGTGGCACACTGTAACAACTGGGGGACCCATTGTCGTGGTCTGCCTAGACTTAATGGAATACAAAGGCATTCTGAATGCTCTGGGAGATTTTCCAGTTGACATGACTGACACTTGGTTGAGGCTCTGGTTGCTCTTTAGAATGGTGACAAGAGAAGAGTAAAATACACAAACAGGAAGGTGGACAACTGGAGTACAAGTGGCATAAATCCTGATGTAAATCTGCCTGGATACAGATGACAGCACATTATTGGTGGCAGTGGCAGCAGTGAAGAAGATATAATTTTCTGCTACCATTGCAACTTCTAGTATCTGTTCAACAGTATCTTTTTGAGTGATCAGTGGGTTTGTAACATCTGGATAGAAAAAGGCGATGATGTGGCAACCATTGGAGCCTACTGTGACAAATTTGCGAGACGCTAGAAGCATACAATTGCTCAGATTCACATGGCATTGGATATCACAGAGTGAGTCCTGAGGAAATGTCCAGAGCTTCTAGTCAGGGTCTTTTGGATCAGTTCTATCTATTGATGAGCATGTGGACAAGCTACTTGAAGGATTTTGGACAACAGCATGCCCTTCAACCTCCTCCTTTGCTTATCATAACTAATAAAAACTAGCTGAAGGAATGTGACTAGGCAAGTCCTGGGAGTGGTGAATGCCTTGCTGTGGGTAGTGGGAGGTACCATTGGCCCTTAAGGAAGCAGTGGTGCATCCCCTTCTCAAGAGGATCTTCCTGGACTCACAGGTGATTGCCTAATAACCAGTATCCCCCTTTTTTGCAAGGTGTTCAAGAGGATAGTGATGGTTCAACAGCAGACATGTTTGGAGGAAGCTGATTTTCCAGACTCAGTCTTGCTTTAGGCCTGGATAGGGCACCAAAATTGCCTTGGTTGTCCTGATTCATTATGTTTGTCAGGAGAGGGATGGGGAAGTGCAACCTTGTTTGTTTTGCTTGATCCCTCAGGAACTTTTGATACCATTGACCATGATACCCTCCTCTAGAGGCTTTGAAGGTTGGGAGTTAGGGGCACTGTGTTTCAGAGATTTCCTTCCTACTTCCAAGGCCTAATTCAGAGAGTAACAGTGGGAGACTCTTGCTTAGTTCCTTAAGTTCCCATGTCAGTCTTGTCCCTCTTGCTCTAACATCTATATGAAGCCATTGGGATATATCGTCAAGGGCTTTGGAGTGAGGTGCCATCAGTATACCAATGACATCTAGCTCTAGCTTTCTATTCCACCTGAATCAGGAGGGGCAGTTCAGATGCTGGACTATGTGCAGGCAGTAATGAGCTGTATGTGGACCAGGAAATTGAAACAATCCAGGTAACATGGAGGTACTGTGTGTTGCAGATTATTGAATCTGGGAAGAAGGGAGATGGGTGGTTCTGGATGGGATTGAATTCCCATGGAAGAAACAGGCACATATTTGACCCATCTATGTCATTTGAGGCCCAGGAAGCCTTGGTGGCTAGGAGTGCCTTTTCTAGCTGATTCACCAGCTATAGCTGTTCCCGCACAAGAATAGCCTGACTACTGTGATCCATGCTCTTGTAACTTCCAGACTGTACTGTTGCTATGCATTCCATGTGGGACTGCCATTGAAGACTATTCAGAAGCAGCAACTAGTGCAGAATGTAACACCTAGTGGGTATCTGTGGCTGCAGATATTATGCCAGTCTGAAAAATTATGCACTGGTTTCCAGTCCGTTAACAAGATGAATTTAAGGTGTTAATACTGACACAGACCCTAAATGATTTGGAGCCCAACCATTTGAAGAGGCGCCTCCTCCCACATAGACATGCCTGGGTGTTAAGATAAGTAGGTGAGGCCCTGATAGCAGCACTACCACCTTTTGTATTTTAAGGGGCAGGGGCAAGTGAGAGGGGTACCTTGCACCATCATTGTATGGCTTTTTGATGATTGGTCAAGGTGCACCAAGGCCTTCAGTTGAGTGGATGTTTCTGTGTTACTGGTCTGTGTGGGTGTTTACTTTATTTTGTCTTTGGTTACTGTTTGTAGTTTTTAATTGATTACTTTAATGTAAAAGCAGTTTTTGTAGCCCATCCCGGGAAGGGGAGGCTATAAGCACTAAATAAATAAATAAATACATACATACATACATACATACATACATACATTTTGATTGCAAGAGAAATTAGGCTTTTACACCTCCTCCCCCCAGCTCTAAAGTTTATGCAGCTATTAAAATAGCTTCCATTTCAGGAACCCATTTCTGCTGCTACACTCAAATGAAAAGCATTTTGAAGTTTACAGGATAATTAGACTGTAAGTGTCTGAAAAAATTGTAGGTATTCCAATCAACAGTTTTCCCAATTGTTGTGCTCTCCTTATAATCTAAGGCATGCTTAGCACAAGACAAAAGCTCTGCAGGTCTGTCGCAGCTGGAATGTTGCAAAGGAAGGAAGGTATTTATTTTCTTCAGTCTATTTTGGTTTTGTTTTAAAAATTTCCTCCTCCTTTACTTTTAAATGGCACTCTTCCATTCTCCTTGAATTTTATTTCACCCTGGAAGGATACACAGCTATTACACCACATACCCCTTCTTCTGCTTTCACTGCTTTCATTATTTTTTGGAGGAACTAGCAAATTTGACTTGCCTAAGCTTAATGCTAGCTTCTAAACTGATTTTATGAGCTCTGATTCTAGATCACATCTCACACTAATGGAATCATAATCTACAATGTGGGTAGAACCAGCTTTTAAATGCTAGTTGTGCAAAAATGGAACAGTTGTTGATGTGTGATAAATGATAGGACCATGTATAGGCAGAATTAATTTGATGTATTTGGAAAAATCTGGTTGTGCTTCCTCAAGGTGGTAGAATTACTGTTTTTGTTTTTCCTGTTATTCCTGATAAGTATTCAGATATATACATTGTTTATTTTTTAGCGTGTTACTCAGAAATGTATGATCTTAAAGTGGGGTGGGGAACTGGATCTGGCCAGTGGTGGGTCCAATCCTTATTTCCTTCACTCTACCCCCAGCAACAGGCGAACTTTGAAAAGTGGGAAAGTTTTCCTTTCCTGCATGGTTTGAAATAAAAACTGATGTGGATAAAAGCACATGGTGTTAGTTGCAGGTGGTAGTGATCAGCTGATTGTCAGCCCTTGGAAAACCCTATGCCATGATGGTCAGCAGTTGCAAAGTGCTGTGCTTCCTCAATTGCACTAGGGAGTTTTCCTTTGGGGCTTTTTTAGCACTGTCTGAAAGTACCACTTGCAGATCAACACTTGGGCACTCAGTTTACGAACCCAGTTGCTCAAGCCATGTCTTTACCTGTCCTGCCCCTGACATCACATATGAGAGTGTTTTGGGGGAAATGGTGTCATGAGCCCAGGGGGGGCACATCCTGACCTAATTAAACCTGCCGGCAAGCTGTTCCCAATCCGTGGGCTAGATGGTTTCATGTTCTGAAACTTGAAAGCTTCATATTTCTATGCAAAATGTGGAGTAGGGTGGTAAAAAAAAAATGGCAACGAATGCATTGTTGTCACATCTTATTGACAAAACTACTGATTTTTGAGTGGAGTAAAACATGCACTTGTACATTTAAATGAGGGTTCTCAGCTGGGGGACATTGTTATGCTATTACTATCCTGGAGCCAGAGCAGAAGATATATAGTTAGGGTTGCCATAATTCGGAATTTCCTGGACATATTCAGAATACTGCAGCCGCAAGTATACAAAACTGAAAAAGGCTCAACAACTTTTTGAAATATTGCAACCCTAATATAGTGTACTGGGACGCGAGTGGCGCTGTGGGTAAAACCTCAGTGCCTAGGACTTGCCGATCGTATGGTCGGCAGTTCGAATCCCCGCGGCGGGGTGAGCTCCCGTCTTTCGGTCCCAGCTCCTGCCCACCTAGCAGTTTGAAAGCACCCCTAAGTGCAAGTAGATAAATAGGTACTGCTACATTTGGGAGTCGTAACATCCAACTTGGACAATGACAAATTTACTTAAACATTTGCTGGCAAATAGAAGACAAGCACTTGACTTTAATCTTTCTCTGCTGCTTAAGCCACTACATGTGAAGTATGTATACAGATAATGAATTTTCTCCACCTACTACAAGAGATATGTGTTACCATCTGTGGCTACAGTTGTCAGATTGAAGTGAATAATGAATCTGGTTGGGAGTAAGATGAAGTAAATGGATAAACAAGAATAATCCATAACAAGCAACCATATAACATTGTTTAAAGAGGCTCAGTGAAGACCACCCAGGACAGGCAACAATTTGCGCATAGTTTGTCTTCTCTGATTTTTTTAAAAAGCAGGTCACAAGACAGAATGTTAGCTCTGGTTAGGCTGAGGATGGTCCTCCCTTCAGATTATAATATAATGTTAATTACCTGCCTCTGTAAATGTTTGTGCACCTTTGAACAAATTTGTTGCAGTTCAAATTCATTGCTAGCATATGAGTGTTGCAGTGGACGTCTTTTTAAAAAAGTGTACTAGCCTACCTGCCTGCACATGTGCGAGCCATTTTGTGGCCTAAAACATCCTAAGTCACTCTAAAGATTCTCTGCCTGAATGCATGAAGGCAGTTCTTACTTACCACAGGGAACCAGGTGAACAACATTTGCAAGCCTGTACTATGATTTAACAACTTTAGCTATATTTTCCTAAGGCTATGTGGCCTATGCAGGGAAAACACAAGAGACAAAACATGAGGTTTGAGCTAGAAGTGGGGGAGCCATCATAAGTGATTAATTTTGAACTGACTGGGAGGGGGAAAGCGTTTTAAAATCTCCCCAAAGCTTTTATGTATACAAGATAGTAGACTTGGGCAGTCAGCCACCACTTCACACATAGCCTTCTAGTACAAAGTCCCTCTCAGCCAGTGCTTAATGCAAATTTGCCTGTGTGCTGCATGTGATGAGGATGCACTTTGTCTGGATATTTGCCCTATGAAATCTTTGTCCCAGACTCTGCCCGTGGGTTATTCTTTTTAGCATTTAGCATGGTGTTGTTTTTAAGTGCTGCTGTTTCCCAAGTCCTTCTTTCTTTTATATTTAACTTTCACTTGCCCTTAAACATAGGTGGCTGAATGCCAGCTCTTCAAAATCCACTTAGCCGGTTTCCCCTTTTAAAATGAAAAATTGCCAGAATGGCTATTCTCTCAAGCCTGAGGTTTAATGAAGTGTGAAGAGAGCATTGGTTAATTCTCCCCCCCCCCCCCCCCCGAAAGCTCTACCTTCCATTTTTAATGGAAGAAAGGATAAACGCAGCCTTGTGAGCAAAGAGTTTGATTGATAAGGTCTGGATTTTGCTGTTTTTGATCAACCAGCAACTGGCACCAACAAGGTTCTCTTGAGAGAGGCAGATATATTGGCCTACTAGATTTCGATATGAATGAAGCCTGGGTCCAATGCTCAGCTTGCTCTAGAACAGGGGTTCTAAGTTTTTGTAGAAAACCCCTCTTTCAATCCAATAAAAAGAAATATAGTAACTGCAGTAAGAACAAGGCTTGTGGGAGTTTTTGGCTGATGAGACTCATGATGGCTCAATTTTGGATACCACAACAAACCATGCTTAAGGAGGGTTACGTACGGTTTGGCGTGATGTTTGAATGGAGAAACTATAGTTAGTATCTTTTTGCTCTTCCCATGGATGCAATTGCACCACAGAATCAGGAGAGCAGACCTGGTAAAAAATGAAAGCAGATAAGCAGCTCTTAACTATGGCTTTATGTTTATGTTTGGAAGGTTGTCATGGTTTGGCGTGTTGTGTCGCCCTGGATCCAGGACCTGAGAAAACATGATTTTGGGAATCTGTAGCATGTACTAAGTCAATTAGGGCACCACCTGCAATGTTTTTCAATCTTGGGTCCCCAGATGTGGTTAGACTACAACTCCTGTCATCCATGACCATTGGCTAAACTGCATGGGGCTGATGGGAGTTGCAGTCCAACAATATCTGAAGCCCTGAGTTTGAAGAACACCGGAGGAAGCTGTGCTCCAAGTAGAGAGGCATGCACTTTCTATATTAAATCAAGTTATATTTAAGATCAGCCTTTAGGGAATTATGACTGCTGGGACAGCTGTAAGCCCAATGTCTCAGAATGGTCCTGTTTTCCCATCTGTTAAGCAAGTCTGTGGTGTTCTCTTATTGAAAATGCCCTCAAAGTGATAGAAAAGCATTGTTCCAATATTATTAGATTGGATAACAAAGGTGGATGTTAAGACTTCTTTCCCTTAAGCAATTTAATCAGATCAGGTGTTTCTAATGCTCTTTTTTTGATTTTGAATAACTGGGGGTTGCATTCCCCAACCTTCCAATATTAGGTTTCTTACCCTGTTTTTTTATTTAATAAACATTATACCGCTCTTCAACAGAAACACTCAGGGTGGGTTATAATAAAAGATTCATATATAGAGTTGCTTCAAGATGTTAGGCTGAGTATTTTTGTGAACTACAGGTTGAGTATTTATGTGATTCTGAATAAAAGCCTTTAACTTTCACAGAACTACCTTGTGGCTTCTTTGAGTGATTTGGCAAGGATCCAAAAAGCTACTTGGGACACGCCCAGTCCAATTGCCACAGATTAAAGCTGTGTGTGTGTGTGTGTGTGTGTGCGCGCACACACACACACCTCCAGCTCAAGGGCCATGTGGCAAACTGTTTTGAGATGCCTCTCAGTTTCTAAAGTGCTGGGCGGGGTGCAGTGGGTGGATCCCAATCTTTGTCTATTATATCAACCTGTGGTGGTGTTGGTACTTTCACTTATATGACATTTCATGAGTTCCTTTTGTGTCAAACATTACAACTTTGAAAATAAAACCCAGTAAAGGTAAAGGTAAAGGTACCCCTGCCCGTACGGGCCAGTCTTGACAGACTCTGGGGTTGGTGCGCCCATCTCACTCTATAGGCCGGGGGCCAGCGCTGTCCGGAGACACTTCTGGGTCACGTGGCCAGTGTGACATCGCTGCTCTGGCGAGCCAGAGCCGCACACGGAAACGCCGTTTACCTTCCCGCTAGTAAGCGGTCCCTATTTATCTACTTGCACCCGAGGGTGCTTTCGAACTGCTAGGTTGGCAGGCGCTGGGACCGAGCAACGGGAGCGCACCCCGCCGCGGGGATTCGAACCGCCGACCTTTCGATCGGCAAGCCCTAGGAGCTGAGGCTTTTACCCACAGCGCCACCCACGTCCCTACAATAAAACCCAGATATCATAGTTAAAACAGCAACCAACATTTTTAAAATACAAACAATAGCATTCCAAATGCCATAGTAAAAACAAGAAAATGGCATGAACTTTGTTGTCTGAGTGGAAAACAAATTAAACATTTCTGACAGCAAAATATAACCCAGGAAATAGCTTGGTGGCTCTTACTCTATAAAGGACAGATAATTCTGTAGGGTATAAGCCACTCCAGAGAAGGCCTGCTTCCTAAAATTTATACACCTCTTGATTGTGAGAAAACCTCTTAAGTGGTTTTCAAAAAAGATAAAACAATAAAATTAGAAATAAAACAATAATCATACATGAGGCACAAATACCTTAGAAAATGTATATGTAGGAAATGCATATGTAGATAATTGTGGTTGATCTGAAAACATAATCCTGAGTCTTGTGGTACACAATCCACAGCTTGACAAGCTACAGTGGGCAGTGAAGGCAGTGTTCTGCTCCTGCAGTCAGCTTCTGACTTATGTTTGATGTAGGTTAGCAGAGCATCTGTTCTGCAGTTCAATCTCACTATGCAGCTCCATGCCTCCCTGCTTCTTGGTGTTCATCAGTCTCTTTCCCTGTCTGCCCTTTAGAATTTGCTGCTGTTATAGGTTCATCAATTTGAACAGATGAGAGATGGGCCATGGAAGGCTTAGGTATGATTTGGTACATAAATGGTACAGTCAGAAAACTTTTCCTTTTTAGCCTACCCACCCCTTTTCCTCTTCACTGACAAGGATGGATGACAGAACCCTTAACAACAACAAAAAATTCCCTTCCTCCTCAAGGCCTTCCTGTGGTCCACACATTAGATTTAGGCTTAAGCTACCGTAGCTATTGTCAACTTGCCATCTATCCAAAAACCTCTTTCCTAAAGGAAGCGTATGTTGGTCAGTGTATAAAGTGTTAAGCTTTCCAAGTCCTAATGGACCATCAAAAGTCACCTCCATCGATATGAATCTACCTAACCCTTGAGATCTAGTGAGATTTTGCTATGAGTTCTCCCTGTCAGTGGAAGAACGGTCGGTAAATATGAGAGAATGGCCTATTCTTTGGTGGCACAGAGACAGTGGAATGTCCTGTCTGGCCTCATTGCCTCTAACCTTTAAAAAATGATTAATATGTTTTCTGGCAGACATTGTCTGCTATACTGTTTTAATGCAGAGGTTTTACTGCTACTGTCTGTTGCAGACCGATTTGTTTTCTGTGATGGTTTTAAAATTGATTTTTGATACATTGTGTTATTCTTATACAGTGGTACCTTGGTTCTTGAACGTAATCCGTTCCGGAAGTCCATTCGACTTCTGAAATGTTCGGAAACCAAGGTGCGGCTTCCAATTGGTGCAGGCGCCCTGGAAACAGTAGCCGACAGTCGCATCAGATGTTTGGCTTTCAAAAAGTGTTTGAAAACTGGAACACTTACTTCTGGGTTTTCGGTGTTCGGGAGCCGAAATGTTCAAGTACCAAGGCATTCAAGAACCAAGGTTCCATTGTATACTACTTTGAATATATTGTTTATAAAATGGTGGAATTAAAAATGCTAAAAGTAAAACAGGATAGTTTGAAACTCAGTCACTTGCAGCACTTCCCACTCAGTTCTGTTTTTGTTAGCTTTTGCTGTTCAGTAACACACACTATTCTGTAGCCTTTTGGCTTTTAAACTAAATTTATTAATTTTAAATGCATCAAAAAACCTTAATGAAAAATACCTGTTGGGGATTCTGAAAGAAACTGTGTTTCCTCTTTAAGTGTGAGAACTTATTTATAGATTAACAACAGAATATATTGCATGTCCTGCTAAAAGAAAATAACACTGTTAATATTGATTCAACAAATAAGCAAATTAAAGGCCCTTCAATGTGATGGGAGACTTGAGGTTTTAAGATGAATATGGATTTTAGCTATCTGGTCTTATTTTTAGAAGAGAAGCCATAGAAACATCACTTGAAAGTTGAACTCACTTTGGATACAGACTGGAAAGAAGTCATACTTTAGTTCCCTTTTGCATAAAATTGGGTGTAGGGAGGAGAAAAACGGCACATCTGTGTGGCTTGCTTGAATCTTGTAGCCCTGAATTTCTGCTTTGCTCTCATTACCACTGATAAATGGTGGATTTTTTAATTGGATATCAATGCTGCAGTTGATTAATCAGTAGATTAAAGTGTACATTCCTAAAAGATGCCTTACAGTAATTAACTGCATCTTCTCAAGGGAAAGGCTAGTTGTCGGCTAACCTACACTTGACCTTGCTCTTAATTTAGATGAAAGCTTTGGGGACCAAAGTACAGTAGTAATTTCTGGGTGGAGTTGGAGCCACCCTGTACTGAGTTTCCGTCCTGTGTTCAAATCCTGCTGGCACTTGTCTGGATCTTACCAATTTGAGCTAGACATATTTGAATTTTCTGTCATAGCTGTATTCTTTCTTCGCACTTCCTGCAAAAATGTCTGGGCTTTTATGTTGGACTATAAGTTTTTAACCTTGGTCACATTGAGCCCACCCCAGAAGTGTGGAAGAATTGACTTGAGCTATGTAACATTGAAGGAAGACCATTCAATACCAGTGGGAACTGTGAACTTTGTCTCAGGCAGTGAATGGGCAGAGTAATAGAAAGGGCTGCAAAAACCTGTGCTGTGGTGTTGAGGTTCCAAAGGGTAGTTTTGCAAAGGTGAAGGTGTTGATCTGTTGGCTCCAGTGGTGGTTCAACTATGAAGAAAATATCCTTCCACTCAGACTATAGTTCAAGGATCCAGGTTTTTCAAAGCCAAGATTTGTCAAGACAATTCAATCCCAAGACAGTATCAAGAGTTCAGGACCCAGGAAGAATTAGGTTGGCAGCTGGAGGAATTAAGACCTATTTCCAACCAAAATTTGTACAGCTATTCCTGTTAATAGCATCTTTTCCACAGACTTGTTTTTATGTTCTGAAAACTCTCCTGCACCATTGTCAGTACTGTTGACAAGGACTGCTTGTTGACAAGGAAGAATGGGGCAAATTCAAAACACCAGGAGAGAGAGTATATGCCTGCAGATTTAGTAATGACTGCATTAAAATAATGAAAACAAGAGCAACCATAACTTTAGCATCCAGACATGGGAAATTTCCCCTCTAGTCTTGAGGTCAGAAATTCTGGGTTCCCTTAGGAGGAAGGTCAGAATAGAAATTGAATAAATAAAGCTCCTTTGCACAATATCCAAATGACTTAAACATGAATTTATCCAGGAAATAAACCTGTGAAAACAAGCTTCCTGCTGGTGAGCAATTAAATCTCATGAAGTTTTGAAATGTTGTGATGACATTTGTGTTCAAGTTCAGAACCCAGTTTCCTTCCTGTTCACGTGAGTTCTCTCCTTCTGTGTTGTGTGAGGTTGCATTTTAGACTCTCAAATTTGACCTCCACTTTCCCTGTAGTCATCTGGGTCCTGAAGTAGCCACACGTAAATAACTTGATTAATGATCAATACTTTATGCACAATACATCTAAATGAAATGTTGTACCATATTTTAAACCTAGTATTACCATTTCAGAACCTCTAGGGTTAAGCAAGCGAGAAAGTTCTAAACAGATAAAAGGCTTATTATTGTAGAAATGTCAATAGTGCAACAAGAGCTTATCCTTTATATAACATTTCCAGCATGAATTCTTAGCTTCTGCTTACATTATTGTATTAACTTTATAATCTTGACAAAATGGAAAGCTTTCTAGTACACACAGAAAGAGATGTGCATGTATGTGTTGAAAAAATGAAATGAAAAGGACTCATCCTCCTGGCAAGTGCCACTTGGAAATCTGTTTTCTGTGCCTCTTGGCATACTTGAAGCTAACAGTCTGTCTCACTCAAGTTTCAATCTGAGCCAAATGGATTCAGATTGCCTACACATGGAGAATTCATGGTAGGTAAAGGACAAAGTTGTTAGCATTGCCCTGCCTCCTAAGCTGCCTTGTGTTCTGGAAGGCTGGAAGAGTGTGCTGTTCTTGATCATTTTCTTGGTAGAAATATACAGTAAAATACTGATTTCAACAGCCTTGTTTGGGGAGCTGGAAGTGGAGAGGAGAGACTGTTCCAGCTGCTTTATAGTTCAAGAAAGGGTAAACCTTGTGTCCTTTCACAATGGGCAAATGTATTTATGTAAAAGTTTTTGTTTCAGGAGTTCCTGACCTATAATCTATGTTTTTTATTTCATTTTACATGACAGATTGTTCAGCTTGACCTTGAAAAAGCTAATCATGCTGAAAGAGATGGACAAAGATCTAAATTCTGTGGTGATTGCAGTGAAACTGCAGGTACGTGTAGTAAGGGAGCAAGGAATTTTTCAAGCTGTATATTGGCCATAGCAATTGCAAGGCTTGCCAATTGTGTATAGCTCTGGAGAGACCCAGTTCCCTTTCTCCTGTTCTTGGGATTGGTGGTGGTAGTGTTAAGCTTTTCCATTTTCCTGTGGAATGGGCAAAATGTCTGGCTTAGAGCATTGGACTCTCTAATTCATTATGTGGAACTTCATGTTCAAATTTAACCTACTGTGCCTAGCCTAGCATCCTAGCCCTATATACCTGAAGGAGCATCTCCACCCCCATCATTCAGCTCAGACACTGAGATCTAGCTCTGGGGGCCTCCTGGCGGGTCCCTCACTGCAAGAAGTGGAGTCACAGAGAACCAAGCAGAGGGCTTCTTTGGTAGTAGCACCCACCATGAGGAATGCCTGAAAATGGCTCTGAAAATAGACCAATTCCCTGGATTGATTAAAAAATTAGTACATACTGTATTAGTGTTCTTGTACCGGTTTCTTCAGTATGTTCTTTGGGGCTCAAGTATCCCCATGTTGAAGACTAAAAACAATGATGCACGCCTCCTGTTCTGTGTGAGTTGCAGGGTTCAAAGAGGATTCTGAGGTCCAACGAGATTGTCTTACCTGTCAGTGGACTTGTGGAAACGGAGCTTCAGTTGACTTTCTCCTTGCAGGTAAATATAGTTTAACTAAATTAATGGGGTTGCATAGAGGGGAGGGATGCTGGGGGAAGGAAGGGATAGAAGACCCTTTCTCCATAAACTTCATCAACATACCTTAGGATCTTTCTCTAATACTGTACTCA
Source organism: Podarcis siculus (assembly GCA_034642415.1). Lineage (NCBI taxonomy): Eukaryota > Metazoa > Chordata > Lepidosauria > Squamata > Lacertidae > Podarcis > Podarcis siculus. The sequence goes on along the minus strand of JAXCMG010000019.1, from coordinate 25,966,783 downwards.
ACACTAATGTCTCACAACAAATGCAACTGATTTGTTAGAAAGACTGTACAACCTGAAAAAAGCGAGAAGGCATGTATGTTTGTGAACCAAGAAAATCCTTATTAAAAAAAACTTTTTAAAACATACCTTAGCATCTAATCCTTAGTCTTTAAGGTGCCACAAAACTTCTGTTCTTTTTAATGTAATAGGTTTAACATGGCTACTCCTTTGGAAGTAGCATAGTGTTAGTGTGCTTCAGTTTTTCTAAACAAGAAGCTTAATAACTGTACAGTGGTTTGGGGATATTTGAAGAGAGATTGCTGTGAAATTTCAAATCTCGTTACACCCACACTTTCATATTCCTAGGAAGCAATGCCACACTCTTCCTGCTGTGTGCCTGGCATGATAGCTTTTCAGGTTGAGAATGTGAGGCTTATGCAATGTGTCAAAGATAGCTTTCCAGTGGATTTCTCTTCTGTGCTCCTTTTCTTCAGGGAAAATGCTCAACTTCTTTTTCTCGCTTTCATGCTACATAAATAGCCATTTCTCAGCACAGGAAGTTAAAAAGCATTGGACCTGCAGAGAACTGTAAAATGTATGCAATCTGTATTAAACTGTTCAGCTTCACTGCTGTTTACGGGGTGAATTACATTCTTAAAGCATCTGAAGTGTTTATCTAAGATGGGACAGAGAGGATTTATATGTTATCCTCTTCTCCTTGCTAGTAAAATCCCGTGCAATCACAAAGCCAGGAGGTGATGAATCTGGGTGTTTGGGGGATGGTGATGTGCAATTTGTTTTAACGAGTTTTCTTCCAGAATAGTTCAGACATTACCTCTCCCTGAACCAGCTGTCTTGCATGGGGAAGTAAGCTTTTGAGTTGCACAGTTGTTGGATCCATTTTTAGACTATGTCCTTTATACTGAAGTGGCAACCATTTTTGGAACGTCATTCCTGACTCTATAAGAAATGGCAAGCAACTATACAATGGGACATTTCCTCACACATTAAAATCCCTTTGAAGGCATGAATTGAATGGAATATATTGATTGGGGCATTTGAAACGGTTTCCTAATCATCTGGAGAGTATTTTAGCTAATAAAGATTATGAGTTTTGGGAAAGATACATGGGGCCAGCTGGCTAATAGTACTGCTTTGAAGCTTACTGTGTTGAGCATCTTGATATGCTGCCAATATAATAGCATTTATAGAGGAACCAGAGATTGGAACTGAGGGAAGTCAGGGGGCGGGGTGGGGTAGGTGGGTTGTTTTATGGGAGGGGGAGGGGGAAATTAAGGATGATATTATTTAAGATAGTATGTTTTGTTTAAATTCCTAATATTTTTTAAAAAAAATATATGCTGTTAATAGCTACAGATTAGTATTGAGCGATCTATAACCTGAAGACTTGTAATTCTTGTACTAAAGTTGGTTCAAGAAAACATAACACTCAGCCTGATCTCCTTCTATCGGGACTTACTGCTGTACATGTTTTGTCTGCAACTTATTTACATGCCATTTCCTTTGGGTTCCTCTTGCAGTATCCCCACTTCCTGAAGCGAGATGCCAACAAGCTGCAGATCATGTTGCAGCGAAGGAAACGGTACAAAAACAGGACCATTTTGGGCTACAAAACTCTAGCTGTTGGCCTTATTAACATGGCTGAGGTAAGGGAAGTTGGGAGAACTGGTTTTCTTGAGAAAAATAATAGATGTTGATTATACCTCCTAGTTGGATAATGTTTCTAGTGAAGTGTTACATTTGTTGAAGGGGACTTAAAAAGTGAGCACCTCCCCACCACCACTACAGTGTGAGAATTGATTTGGGGAAGTGCAAGCTTGGACAGTGAGGTTTTGCATGCAGGAAGGTCCCAGGGTCAATCCTCAGCATCTCTGGGTAGAGCTGGGAGGGACTTCTGTCTGAAATCACTATTAATTAGTGTAGACAGTACTGAGCTAAACTGACCAAGTAGCCTGACTTGGTGTAAAACAGCTTCCTATATTTCCCTCCACAAAATAAATATATATTTCCCTCCACAAAAGTTGTGGCATTATAAACAGATATTTGGAGAAGCAAAGAGAGGTAAATGTGGTGTAGCCAGTGTGGTGTAGTGATTAAGCGGTAGTCTCGTAATCTGGGGAACCGGGTTCGCGTCTCCGCTCTTCCACATGCAGCTGCTGGGTGACCTTGGGCTACTCACACTACTCTGAAGTCTCTCAGCCCCACTCACCTCACAGAGTGTTTGTATTGGGGGAGGAAGGGAAAGGAGAATGTTAGCCGCTTTGAGACTCCTTAAAGGGAGTGAAAGGCGGGATATCAAATCCGAACTCCTCCTCTTCTTCTTCTTCTAAATTTGTTCCATGGTGTTTGGGTAGGAATGCAAAAGGTTTCAGCAAATTAAGTTCAGTGGCTAGCAATGCTGTGCCAAGTGTAGGTTGGAGACATTTGCATCCATAGCACTGCCTATCTTCTCCCTTCCATCGTCACTATTTTAGCCCCCTTTACAAGAATGAGCTTTCCCAGTTGGTTGAGCTTTTTGTCTTAGGCTCACATTGGTGTGTGCTTCACGTTCCTTGCTGTAAGAATCTCTTTTCTTTAGTAGATTGACTTACATAATTGCCTGCTGTGCGTTTTAGTTTTGCAATTTTCAGGAAACGTAATCAGATCATCTAGCCACTTTGCTATTGCTGTTTGCTCTGTATTTAAGCTTTCTGGCTGCATTCCTGAAATTGTACTGTTTTTCTTCTCCAGGTTATGCAGCATCCAAGTGAAGGAGCCCTGGTGCTGGGACTCCACAGTAACGTGAAAGATGTTTCTGTCCCTGTTGCTGAAATTAAAATCTATTCCCTGTCCAGCCAGCCAATAGACCATGAAGGACTAAAATCAAAATTATCTGGTAAGAATGTTTGTAAGACTTTAATTTCTGGATTTTGAGCAGTCCCAGTAGTTGACATGTACTAATGCAGGACACAGCCCTCAAACAGTTGTCAAAATTTCATTTCATTTCTTTCACTTTTAATTTGTATACTACCATTCTATATAATTTAATTTCTATACCACCTTCATCCGAGGATCATGGAGCAGTTTACAATATAAGAACACCATGGGAAACTCCAGGTCTTAGATTCAGGAAGGTTCTCTGTCCAGACTTCAACCCGTGTATCTTGCTTTCTGCTTCTGATTTCCTGGTGCAGTTGCTCTGCTTCCCTTGGATATTTGCATTGAACCAAGAGTGAGCAACCATTTTTCCATGGCCATCTTAACAACCTTTTCTCAATAGAAGCAAACCAAAACATATCTGCAGTATTTGTACTGAAATCTGATTCATCATTTTTTCACAAGAAATTTGTTGTATGCTGCATCTGAGTATGCACCTTTGATTTCTACAGCACCCAAATGTTTAGGGTGTCTTTTGTGGTGGAGCAGGAGAAGGGGATGGGACACATAAAGTATCTGTTATTACAGAGAGGACTCACAATATTCTCTAACAGCTGCAATTCCCACAGTTCCTTGTGGCGGGCCGGGAGACCATGCCTATTAAACTACTTTAGGTTGGGAGTGATAAATGTGGCCCAAATGGAATTATAAATCTCTGACTTTCCAAAATACAGTTGGCTTATTCTGCCCACGTGCAGTGTTATATAGCTGCTATGCCAGTCAAAGCTGCATTCTGCTCTGTTGGTTTCCCCCTCTTGTCTTGTGCTGATTGGCTAAGCCATAGCTCAGTGGCTAAGGGCTGCCTTTGCATGCAGAAAATCTTAGATTGAATCTATGGCATCGCCAGTTGAAAAGACACCTGGTAGCAGGACTAGGGAAAGCCTGTGGCTGAGATCTTAGTGATTTGCTGCCAGTCAGTGGGCTGCCAATCAGAGTGAGCAGCACTGGGCTGACTTGGTTATAAGTCAACTTTGTATGTTCTCCAGTGCATCCATGTATCCATGCAAAGTCCATACAAAGCAGAGGAGATCTTGTGTTGGATTCCCTGCTGTGGTTGATTTTGTCCTAGTGCCAATAATATGGATGCTTGAGGCACAGTGAAAGCAAAGGAGTGCTTGTAGCAGCAGGCTTACAGCTGGTGCTTGGCAGCCTGTGGTGTGCTCAGTTGTTAGTCTTAAAGTGTGCAATTTTTCAGGAGAGCAAACCCAATGCTTTTTGGATCTAGTACAGTAATGTCCACTCTTGCTGTGTCTTGTTTTGACAATCCAACCTAATTCCTTCAAACACTGCTATATTTAGCCTTCTGTCTTGGATTTTTCTGCTTTATGCTACTCCCTCCTGGATGGCTGCCTAGGCAATAAATCTGGTTGCTAAGGAAACTGATGGAGATGTAGACTCCGTGCTGGATTTATTCTGATATTTGGGTTTATTACCAGCAATGTTGTGAGTGACCGGATGCGAGGGAAAGCTGGGAACTGAGATGAAGTCATTACACTAGGCTCCAGTGTTATTAGTGCCTTTATGTGAGAATAATGGAAATGGGTTCAATTAGTTGCATAGTGTCAGAGTTTTAATCTAAAAATGATCTTATACTCTTTATAGTGGAGAAAGACGCAAGATACAGTAAACTAATATCCACTGTTAAATGGATATAATAAATGGGGACAGCTTTTTAAAAATTACATTTGTGTATTGTTCTTGAGGGAGGCATGCCTGTATATCTTTGGTGGTGGTGAGGTACCAGATTGGCCTGAATATAAGCCACACTTTTTCCCAAAATTCTGGACATGAAAAGTTAAAGTGCGGCTTTTATTTGCGACCTTACGGTATGCAGCCAGGAGCACAGGGCAAACAGTGGCAGGAGCGTGGTGAAGTGGTGCCTGCCCCGCGTGTAGTCCCCCATCCTCTCCCCCAAGGCTGGTAACGGAGACTGTGAGAAAGGGGAAAGGCTGCCGGCAATGCTGCCCCCCCCCCCCAGCATGCAGCCAGGAGCAGCAAGAAATGGAGCGGCTTATATTCGGGTATTTTTTTCTTTTTTCCTCTCTCTCCCCCACCCCCCAATTTTAAAGGTGTGGCTTATATTTGGGTGTGGCTTATATTCGGGCCAATACGGTATTATGATATTTACCCTTGCAACCAATTTGTGAGTTAGGCTAAGTAGAGAATGAGTGAGTGATTGGCCCAAGGTTTCCCCAGTGGGCCATTTGGCTAAGTAAGGATTTGAACCCAGATCTCTGCAAACCCAGCCCATTATTCTTTCTATTCCACATAGGCCATCTTCAGTGAGAATGATGCTGATGGGGTTGGATTTGGGCACAATTGTCCTTTTAGTCTGCATTTGTGAGACTTAAAGCCTGTCATTCAAATACTGTTCACTAATCAGGATTCAAGCTTGGTTAAAAGCAACCCCTACTGCCAGACTTGGGGATAGACTTTGATGACTTAGGTCTGAGTTGAAGGGGCAGCAGTCAAGCAGATTCAAAGTCCTGCTTTAAGCCCGTGTGTTAGATGGTATCCCACTAAGGCCAGCATAATATACTTCCATTTCCTAATCCCTACTGAATGTAGCAGACGAGCAAGTTCAAATTGTAAAGCTCATTCAGATAGCTGAAGTCACTTCAATGGCACATGGGCACATTGAAAAGAGAGGGGGATCTGCTTTTGTCAGGCTTACCATAAATGCAGATTTCATTTGTGAAATGTCTGCCTAAATAATGGCTCTAGTCTACGTTTATAGTCTCTTTAATTACTTGCCCTAAATAGCTGGGGAATGTTTGCTGTTGGTGACTATGTATTAGGCTTGATGGAGCATTTGGCTGATTGGAGAGGGCAGTTGTGAATCTTGAATTGTGCTGTTTTGCTGGTAAGCCCCATCCTAAAGAATGAATGATTAGCTGTCAGTGTGAATGAGAAATATCAAGTTTGAGGTCACCCATGGGGGCTATGCAGATGCAATGATTTTCATCTAATCTAGTCTGCCAAGCAGTCAAGTGAGGTGATAGGATCCTGAAGTAACAAGGGTAGATTGTTTGCTTAATTTGGAGAGCATAAAGGGGGGGGGTCTCTCACCTGCTGTCTGAGTTGATAACAAACAGTGCCCCCCTCCCTGCAAGTGGAAAAACAAAACTAGTATCAGAGAGAGATTCATCCAGCTCACTCCCTGTTTAGTTAGTTTTCTATTTGCTTTATGGTTTCTGCCTTGGGAGGACTTTGCACAGAAAGGCAGCATGCACATATTGAAATAAACTTTTTAAGTACTTGGTTTTTTTATATATAAGAGAATAATTTTTTTAAAGGGCTATATCTCACCTGACCCTGAAGTGGTACACCTCGAGACTCTACCACTTTATTGTGCTGTATGCAGGAAACACTTTACTAATCCACCAAGAGACTCCTAGAACTGATTTTCATGACATGTATAATCAGTAAGACAAGACAACCAACGAAAAGTGGGGGAAAGTTACATATTCTGATGGAGCACAACATGCTGGCCACTCAACAACCAGCTGCCTTCTTGCTTTACATTCTGCTGAATTTTCATGACCTTTGTCCCTTGAACCTTCACACTGGGGCAGCCTTGACTCCAGTTTGCGTATTAAAATGTATTCAGTTGCAAGTTTGGCAAGTTGGCATTTCATAACTCTCAAACTATCCTCCAGATCGCTCTCCTGACATTGACAACTATTCAGAGGAGGAAGAGGAGAGCTTCTCTTCTGAACAGGAGGGGAGTGATGACCCCCTACATGGACAGGTAAGCTTCTCTTTTCACCTAGTCAGTCCCTTCTGTGCGGGCATGTTGAGAATGGATTGCTCAGCAGACTCCTAAAGAAACTTGGGAACTCTGACACCTGTTCACAGATGATTACATCACAGTTCCTGTGTACTACTTCCCTCTCCAATATCCCTTATTGCATTAGATTCATTTTAACCTTTTCTAGTTGTTTATTAAAGCTGAGTTGGAAACATGAGGAGGAGCCAGGTGAACCCTCTAAAAATAGTTGCTCACCAAATCCTGATGTAAGCTGATTAGAAAGAACAAAGTGTAGCAGAAAAGAGTTCATGGGAGCTGGCTGTATGGCACTTAAAAAAAGAAAGTGAGTCTTCCAACCAAAATTATACAAATACCGTATGAACACAAAAACCAGATTAGCATAATAACACAAATAATTAAAATAGCAACAACAAGCAGTTAACCACTGCTGTATCATGCACTACGAATCTCTAACAAAGTAGTTTCACTTATACAGTATACAAAGAATACAAAACTATATGTTATTTTGATTCCTTTGGCGTTGTTTGCAATATAAAAAAATTCAATGTGGCTTTAATGCACTCCCAACAATGAGTATCAAATTATATATTCCTGAACCTTATTCACTTAATAGATAACAAAAGTGATTAATTTTTCAGCCAGTTTATCATAATGTTGTCTGCCTTCTCTCTTGATGGTTTGGTTGACCATACAAGCTATGCCCCATGCTTTATTTAACCAACCAATATTGGAGGCCAGGAATTCTTCAAATTATAAGCAAATGTTATATGAGCAGCATTCAGCAAAAGAAGAACCATCTCTTGTTTGTTAAAGTTGAATCTTTAACATAACCCAGCAGGGGGGGATTAATGGATCCATTGATAAAGAACAGCTTGTTACACTTTCTTTTTCTGTTACTACATCAACCCAAAAGTGCCTTAGGACAAGACCATGGCATTTCTAATACTGAAGGCCAACTCAAAGTGTCATAGATCTGAGGAGGTTAACTATAAGACAAGATACATAGGCTTCCTAAGTAGCTTTGGCCAGTGTTGGCCATCTTGGAATTTTCATGTCTGACTGTGTTCATGAATGAAACCCATGAGGTAGAACTACACAGGTCATTTGAAGCCAGATCAAAATACCAAGTCTGGTATCCCTAACATTTCATGGGCAAAGAATGAGATTTTGTTCTGCTTTGGAGGACCCTGTTCATAACTATGTGGCTGGGTGTTGTTTGTGTTCTGAAGTGGTTTCCCCCCGCACCTCCTAGGATTTGTTTTATGAAGAGGAGGACCTTAGGAAGGTGAAAAAGACTAGGAGGAAACTGACCTCAGCTTCTGCAATTACTCGGGTGAGTAGCACTGCAAGCGGACTTGTCAGGTGAGGAGTTTGGGGCCTGCCTGTTCTTTCCCCCATCTTCCAGTCCATCCTGTATCTGTCTGCATGGTAATCCCAAGATACCAGGCATAGGTGAGACCCGCTATGTGGCTGTAACACACTGAGGTGAAGATGCTTCATAGCCTCAAGAAGAGCAAATGTTTACCTCCTATATTGTGTGGCCACACTGTGCCAAATATTAAACTTCTGTTGGTTTGTGTGTGATTAGAAGCTGTATTAAAAAGGAGTCTCCCATGCTGGTACTCAGCCATACCTGCCAAATTGACTGCTACCAGATTTGTTTTAGTACCAAGTTACAGAATGAGTAGCTGACCTTTGATGTTGAGTTTCGATACTCTACCAAAAAGAATCTGTGAGCTTTTTTTCAAGCAGAGCTTAATGAGAACAGCCATTAGTTGACCACCACATTCCCACACCTCAGGGGGTAGCAGCAGAGTTTCCAGGTAGTCTTGACCTGCTTTTTAATAAATTAAGCACTTATAAGATCTTCCCTCCCCCGCCCCTTTGTATGCATTGCTCCTTAATGCTTAGCTTTGAAGATGAGTCTTTGAGAACTAACTTTCTGAGCTACCTTCATGAAATATGTACGCTTTAAAGCTGAACTGTTGAGAGCTGCATTCTTATCAGGTTTGCAAGCTAAGCAGTGTTGCTCTGGACCTGTTACTGGAAGAAGAGTTTGAGTAATGCAGAGGTTCTGCAGAGGTGTTTTTTTCTGGCATTGTGCTGCAGAGCTACTATTTCCCCCTCCCATTTGGTGTAGGTTTATGGACTTGTTGAACACACTGTGGTACTTGGGTTCAGCTATATATGGTATAGTGTTCTGACAAATCTGCTACCATCATGTTCTGTGGTTGGGATGCTAAATTGTGGGGAGAATTGCCTTAGGATTTTCAGTGTGTGTTTCACTCTCCCAGCCTCAGTACTCATCATGCACTGTGTCTCAAGAACTCTGCTTGTGCCTGTCCTAGTCAATTGATAGGTGGCCTTTCTAATAAGTAAATGGTACCTCTTTTTCACAGCAGCCAAATATTAAGCAGAAGTTTGTGGCTTTACTGAAGCGGTTCAAGGTATCGGATGAGGTAGGTATGACAACATTTATGGTCTAGATTCCTGTAAGTGTGGTTCCTGGTTATTTTACAAAAAACCGTGGCAATAAGTGTGTATTCCATGATGACAATTTCCACATGAAATGTAGCTGGCAATGTTTGGTCTAAAGAGAAGGGCTGAAGTTCAACGGTAGAGCACATGCTTTGCACGGAAATGATCCCAGTTTCAATCCTTGGCATCTGGTTGGGCTGAGAAAAGACCCCTGAAGCCAGTCAGTGTAGACAATACTGGTTAGATGGGTTACTTTGGAAGTATAAGGCGGCTTCCAAAGTTCCTAAGCAGTTTTATGAGGGTAGTTTTGGGATTATTGGTATGGCCTGGAGAAAACAGGAGGAACCCTGCTTACATCACAGTAGCAGGAGCTCCTTTTACCTCTGGAAAGTATGGTTCAGGTGTCTGCCTGTGTGGGTACAATCAGAAGATGATTTGCCTTGCTGTTTTTGTCTTGTATTTTCATTATAAGATGTGTCTGTCACTTACCTATTTAAGAATACAAAGCAATATAGTTTTGTTTGTGTGATCTGAAGGAAGATGCAAGATTTCAGATGAAACTGTTTGGCTGACTGATGCTTGCTTGGCAATGCCCCAGTTTCAAATACCACACATTTGCATCACTATGCAGAAAGAAGATACAGCATAGAACTTAACAGAAAGTTGCCCCTCTGAGAAGCAAATAACTCTGGGCTTGTCTTAGAGAATAGGAAGTAGTATATTTGGAACATAGGAGCTTTGAGCACCCTGGTAACTATGTCTTTTTTAACAGGTCGGCTTTGGACTGGAACATGTCTCCAGGGAGCAGATTCGGGAGGTAGAAGAGGATCTGGATGAGCTCTATGATAGCTTGGAGATGTACAACCCCAGTGACAGTGGCCCTGAGATGGAAGATACAGAGAGCATCCTCAGCACACCAAAGCCAAAACTCAAGTAAGTGTGACTGGATAAGTTGGACACGTGTGTGTGTGTGTGTGTCAGAGTTGGGAACCAAGATTCCTGTGCGAGATATAAAATTGCTGATACGCTGTTCTTCCACAAAACTCTGAAGCCTGAGTGACTATGCTTGAGTTTTGTTTTCTTTCAACATCAAAAAGATTTCTATTTTTGACTGAATGAGGCGACAGAATGCATCACTATGCATAAAGATGATACAGGGTTGCTGTCAGCTGTTAAAATTTGAGGGCTCTTTAACCAGGGGTCAGCCCTTGGGGAAATGTTGTCTGACTTCTTTGGTTTGATTCTGGAACCTTTTGTCGATAATGCCCACTGTTGTTAAAGCTTTCCTCTGCCACCTTGAGACCCAGCAACTTTAAAATACAAAGCCCCAAGATTTTCATAAAGCTGAATTATGTGGAAAATATATGTGCCTGCTGTGTGATATGCCTGTTGACATGCATGACATATATTCAGACTTGTCCACTTTTAGGGGTGGATTATTTTCAAGCACTCCTGAGTCTTTTTAAATTCCATTCCCTGTCGCATTTGGATGGCTGCATGAAATGTGCAGAACCTTGTTCTAAGCATGCAATAGGAAAAAGAAAAGTGAAGTTTGTGCATAATTGAGGCAGGGTGGGGGAGAGTTCTTCCTCTGGCCTCCATTCTAAGGAAACACATTCTCTTCCAACAGGATTCTTCCACTGTAGCTGCCAACCCACTCAGCTCCCTGTGCAGTCATTCTGTTCCATAACACACTCTCTCTCTCTCTCTCTCTCTCTCTCTCTCTCTCTCTGTGTGTGTGTGTGTGTGTGTTTCTGTGTGTGTGTGTGTGTGTGTGTGTGTGTGTGTGTGTGTGTGTGTGTTGAAGGGTGGACCTTGCACCCCTCCCTGATTTTGGGATTTGTAATTCTCCCATTTCCTTTCCTTTTACAGAATCATATTAGTGATTATCTTTTAAACTGAAGCTTAATCTTTGTGGTTGGATTATGTTACAGTTCTGTCAAAAACAATTGATCCCAACTTCAGCATGTGTGGCTTGCCTGTGAACCATTCTGATTTCCTGTTTTTCCTACCAAGATAATTGAAGCCAGTCAAAGCTTTCTCCCTATGTCTCTACCCCCTATCCACTTGAACTGAATACTTAAGAAGTCAGCTAAATAAAATAAAAAAATTAGCTGATTTTTAAAAATATATTTAATTTCCTTTTGTTACACACACACAGTGTGTGTGTGTGTGTGTGTGTGTGTGTGTGTGTGTGTGTGTGTTAAAGTCAGCTAAATGTTAGTCAGGCTTACAGAACATTTTTCTTTGGGATGTGGATCTTGAAAGAGAAGGAACAGCTGCTTTGTGCTAGGTTGGGAAGGCATGCCATTTCGGTCTAGAGGCCACATTGCCGCTATTTAATTGTAGCTAGTGCACCAGGCAGAAAACAAAAAGTAAAAAGAAACGCAACCATCTCTACTGAACACTTGTATTAGCTATTTGTATCTTGCCCCTTTTCAACCAAGGTTGGTTTGTTACATTAAAAAGCAGTTTTTGTTTACTAGGCAGCAAGCGCAATAAAAGCAAAATACATAATGATGTGACACAAATGTAATACAGATAAGTTGATTATTATTATTTAATTAAACAACAGTAAACTAAAAAACAAAACAACACCTAGCAAAAAGATAAAACTTGATCAGGAAAGTTGATTCCTACAAACTAATAAAGTCTCAGATGTCTTGTGGAATAGGATAGCGAAAAATGAATCTGAAAGGGAGTGGCATTTCTAACCCATGCCACTCTTTAGAAGGTCCTTTGTAACCCCTACCATGAACACCCCACCAAATTTCAATATAGCAGAACAGGAGCTCCCAATGGAGAGGTTAAAACGCATGCAAGTTACTATGGAGGAAGTCTGAACCAGCACCAGCAGAAGTACAGTTACAGCTCCTTGTTTAGCTGGCAGAGTTCCTTTCTGTTGGAGATAGGAAAATGAAGCTTGAGAGGTTTGGGTTGTTGTTGTTGTTGCCTTGCACCTGGTCACAGTAGAAAGCAGCAATAGCCAAAGCAACTTCCTCATGGGTTGTCTGGTGAAAATGATCTCACAGCTGAAAAGGATTCAGTTACTCCCTAGTAACAAGACAGCTTCTGTCCTTTTCCTGAAGCCATGATCCCTCCCATCTCCAGGTTTCTTCCTTAGGAAACCCCCTCCTGTTCTTTAGAAATCTTAGTTCCTGGTAGATGAGTCTTCCTGAGATAGATTATAACAAGTAAACAACCCAACAGGGAAGGATCAAGGTGAAAGTTGTCATGCACAGTGTGGACCTGATTTACCTGAAGGTTCCTATGCCTGTATTAAGGCATCAGAGCTGTAGTTTGTCCCAATTGTAGAACAGGAGTGGGGAACCTCAAGCCCGAGGGTTGAATGCAACCTTCCAGGTCTCTCTGTCACTTGGGGCTCTGTCTGTGCCACATTTCTTACTGTCCCTGCTCCACAGCCTCTTCAAACATGTTTGCCTGGCTGGAATTTGCTCTTGAACTGTGATAATGCTTCTTCCTTTCATGAATGGAGACCAGAGAGAGGTGTGTATAAAAAGGGTTTCCCATCCCTGTTGTAGATCATCTATAAAAGAAAGCCATGGTTTGTTCCGCCATTAATGCAGGTGGAAGTTCTAAACGGAGAAGAATAGCTGCTGTGATCTAACTACATTGTTTTTTAAGAATGTCAGTCAGCCTTTTTACCCTGCCCCCTGTAAAAATGTCTCTCCCCACTCCCCTCTTGATTTCACTGCTTTGTTCTATACTAGGCCTTTCTTTGAGGGAATGTCACAGTCAAGCTCCCAGACTGAAATTGGAAGCCTTAACAGCAAAGGGAGCCTCGGCAAGGATGCCACCAGCCCAGTAAGTCACAAGGATGGGGGAGCCATAGATTGTTCTTGTTTACCCTACCAACCTTATGATTATGGTGAATTGTAATTAATTTAGAAGGAAACCAATCTCAGCCTTTTACAAGAAGTATTACCATAATCTACTGGTTGTGTCCATGTGGAAACAATGTTTTTCAGAACCACTGTTGTGAACTGATTGCTGTGTCCTGTCTCAAATGAATGAGATTGGTCTGTTTTCTGTCTACATGCTGCTTGCAAAGCTAAGATGAACCCCAATCTGCCTCTAGCTGTGTGTGCATTTGCATGCACACACCTGTATTCCAATGAAGGGGTGTGTGTGTAGAAGGGATCAAATTGGCCAGGTGTAACAGTTCCTGTGATTTCTATTCATATTTATTATTTTTAATATTTAAAAGGGGATGGGGCAGCAGGGCAATTTGGAAGCAGTTCTTTAGGTGCTGTTAATCCTGCAATTAAAGTTTAGTAACAAAGAAAATGGGAAAACTTGCCCCAGCACTGAAGGCTCTTCTCATAGAAAACTCCCCTTTAGAGCATGGCTTGTGATCAGTGGTGATAGGTGTTGTAGTTCAACAACTACTGCAGGGCCACATGACACCTCAAAACTCTTTGCCTTTCCTCTCCTCCTGACTCCAACACAAGTTCTCTTCCTGAAGAACTAGAAACCTCTGTTTGGAAACTGGATTTCTCAGGGATTTGAAGGGTGATTTACCTTTGATGCTAAGGATCAATTCTTGTCATTTCCAATGCTAGGAAGTAAAAAGGTCCTAGTTTTATAATCTGCATAAACAACAAATCACCTAGTGATTGTAAATATGATCCTTCTGAATCACAGCTTGCTTTTTTCATTTTTCCCTATTTCTCTCCAATGCTGTTCTTTATCCAGATGGAAGCATCCATGGGGGACAAACTGAAACCTACCCGGAATAAAAACGCAGATGACAGTATCAACGAAGGAGACACACTGGTAGGTACATTTGTCCTTTATACTATTGGTGAGGACATTTGCTAACAGCAGTTATCACCTACTTTTATGACTAATATCAATTCTGAATGCTCTTCCTCTTCCCTTCTCTAGGAAGGAAACGGTCAGGATACATTTGGAGACTCAACCACCACCTTGGTCATCCCAGAAAAAGTCAAGACACCTATGAAGACCAGCAAGGGAGATCTTCAGAGCATGGCATCACCTAGGTAGTATGCATCAGGTTTTGCTTGCTTACATATTGCTGTTCTGAAAATTGGTCAGAGCACTCTGTCAGCTACAGCAAGGTTGGGGAACTTGTGGCTCTGCAGAAGTTGCTGGACTCCCATAAACTCCAGTCAGCATGGCCTGTGGTCAGGGATGATGGGAGTTTGTAGTCCAACAACATCTGTAGGGCCACCGATTCCCCTTCCTTTAGCAACAGTATATCTGAAATTTCTGTGGCAGGGCAACTAGTAGCTTGTATTTTCGCCAAAGGGATAAAGATGAGGATAAAAAGGCCATTTACTCCTCCCTGCAATTGAAGAGCATCTGCCATCTTTTCTTGGGAGGTTAGCATCAAATTCTTTAGCTATCTTGAAAAGAGGAGGTTTTACTAAATTGTTTATGAGTAATTTACCTAGATTGCATACATACGTGGTTTGAGTAACACAAAGGGGGGGGGGTCCTTACCTCAAGTCACAACAGCCAGGGACAATGGAAGATGCACTGAATGAAATATGAGCAAACTGCAGACACACACATTTAGGCTTCATTTCAATAGGAGCTGAGGACTTGCGGGGGGGGAGTGTAAACCAAAGGCTGCACAGAAAAGGAGGGTTTTGAGGAGGGGTTGGCAAGAGGCATGGCTTACGTAGCCTTGTCAAGGCATAAAAGGAAGAAAGGGGTGAGTTGTATAAATGAGGAGGAAGCCCAGGGCAGGTCACAGGTGAGGGAAGGTATAACAAGGCATAAGGGCAGAGTTTATTTTCAGAATGCTTTCCATCGACACTGAGTAAACCATACCTGCCTCTCCCAAGATTGTTTCATTCTGTGTTCTCCAGTGAATGCTTGCTACCGAACAATGGTGGTGGGTGAGCATGGAAAGATTCACTGGGCTGGTGGCTGCTCAAGAACTTTCCCCCTGTTGTGCATTCTGAATATTCATGGAAATGTATATATTTTTGGGGTGGGAGTGAGGAGGGTGACTCTAGCTGCCCATATGTCATGCATGGAGGATCTTTTCCCTCTCCCAAGAGCTGTGTTCCCTTAGTGGGTAAGGCAAACCCATGCAGCTTCCCACACACTTACACCCATCCCTCCACACACCCCATTCATCAGCCTTCCATTCATTTCACACTGTCCCTTTCACACTGCCCCTATTCCATTCCATTCCTCTTCTCCCACCTCCTTCCTCCCAGCATGGCAGTTATGCTTTAGAAGGAAGGCCTCACTTGTGCTAAGCCTAAATGTTGCACTGTGGGAGTGCTGCCAAGGAATGGAAACCATGGGCTAGATGCAAAGGAAGTGGGCCTTCACCACCCGTTGCTCCTCATGTCTTTCTCAGTTGAATTGTTCAGTTTTCTTGTGGCTAGTAGTGACTCTTCAATCGCAAGAGTTCAGCACTCAGCTTCTGATAGCAAACGCTGCAGCTTCAGCTAAATTCCTGTGACTCAGGCACCTGGGTAAGAATTTGACCCCAAAGTGCTCTGCTCTGTTAGAAGTCTTTGCTTGTTTGGTTGTTACCTGCCACATTTGCCTTTCTCTGTGGTGCTTGGGGAGGCAGCAGATGACTACTGCTTAAATGCAAAAGTGATACATTCCCAGGGCCCCTCCTGCTTCTCCCTTTGCAAAGCAGACGCTTAGTAACAGACATGCTTGGCAGCACTATATGTTTGTTTGCTCAGCTCCTCCTCTCTTTGTTTCCTTTTTTTTCCTTGTTCAGCGGTGGCGGCAGCTCTATGATCCACTTATTTCCAGAGGGCAGCAAATTCTCAGAATGAGGCACATGGTTTTGTCCTTCAGTTTGCACCTTTTGCTGAATGCCTCAGATGGCAGCAGAAGGTTGGATGTGCCTTCGGGCTCCCTCAGGCTCATTACCATTCTGGGAAATGTCACTGGATAGACCAGAGGGGGGTTTCCTTGTAGCATCCAATTCAAGACTGAATCTACAGCTGTTTTTCTACCTGCTTGCATTGTGATTCCTCTGAGAGTTGCTCTCTCTCTCCATATCATGAACTTGCAGTAATTGATACCCAAGGTTGTGTGCATTCTTCTTTCTCCCCCATTGCTACCAGGTTCCTTACGTTTCTTAACATTCACTTTACGTAGCTGATATAGCCTTAAAGGTGTTCATTTTTCTCTGCAGTAATGAGGGCTAGAAACTTGGCAGTGTGTGTTACTTTTGGGGGTTGTAAGATGCTAGATATTAGATGTCACACTATGGTAGTAAGCCTGCAGGCACAAACACAACCTTGCAAATAATTTATTGTCTCAACTTAGTGGCGCTAGAAAAAAAATCCAAGGCTCTGTTGGCTGACTGGCTTGCTTCCTCACAAGTATTAAATGTAAGATGGGATCAGTTGGTTCTGAGACTCTGCTAGTTTCTTTGCAATGACCTTGGGTCAAAGTTTCTGTGTTCCCCTGCAGGTATAACATGGTTTGCATTCTTCTGTCCATGTTCAGTAAGTTTGGAGAAGATGAGGCGTTAATATAATTGTTTCTCTACCGCTCACAGCAAAATGGACAGTGCTGCACACACGCCCCGGCAGAAACGCAGCACCCCACTCAAAGAGCGTCAGCTGTCAAAACCCCTCAGCGAAAGAACCAACAGTTCGGACAGTGAAAGGTCACCAGATCTGGGTCATAGTACACAGGTAACCAGCATTCAGAGATTGCAGCTCTGGGGCTTAAACACTCTTTCCCTAATTTTGGAGGAGGAGTGGAGGTGGTGTTCCTTAAATACAGACTTGATAAAAGCCAACTGTTGTTGGGGTAGCTAGTTGCGGTAAGCTTATTTGAAGTACTGCAGTATCTTTCCAGCTGTATGTAGTCAGCTCTAAAGAGATCCTGAATCACGTAGGCAAAGTTGTTTGTTTGTTTGTTGCGTTTACATCCCATTTTTACCTCCAAGGAGGCATGCATGGTTCTCACCCATGCTTGCTATCCTCACAAAAACCCTATGAGGTAGGTTAAGTTGAGAGACAGTGACTAGTCCTAGGTCATGTTAGGGTGCTTCATGACTGATTTACAATTTGAACCCTGGTCTCCCACCTCCTAGTCTAGCATTCTAATCACCACACTGGAATTTTTGCTCCTAAACTTAAATCCAAGAAGGGAAGGAGATTGGAGCTATATGGTTAGTAAAGGGTTAAGAGCATTTGTTATGAGAGACACAAAACCTTTTCCCCCACTATCCCTCAGACTTGGAAGCTTGTCCAAAGTCCTCTTTTTATTTTCTGAGTTTTCTCCAGATACCAACCACTTATGTAGAACTTTTTTTTTTTACAACCACAAGGGCTACAAGTATTTTTCCCCTTCACCTGCCCAATAAATATAGGCAGGAGGAATATGCATTTCTCAAATTATAGTGACCTGCTGAGGAGTAAATAAGTTGTGAGGGAGAATGTAATTTCCCATAGTATTAAAAGGTGATCCTAGAAGTATTGTCATACAGCAAGAATAAAAGGAATGCTTCTCTTTCTCTCCCCATTCCCTCTCATGACATATGCCTTCCTGCTCCATGTTGGGGATAAGATTATTTTGCTTTATATTTGAGTTAGGAGTTATGTCAATGAACCATGCTTAAAAAACCATGCAACTTCCCCCAGCAGATTCCTCGCAAGATTGTTTATGATCAGCTGAATCAAATCTTAGTGTCAGACTCAGCCCTGCCAGAAAACATCATCCTAGTGAATACTATTGACTGGCAAGGCCAGGTAAGGAGGTTGTTGCTGTGTGTGTGTGTGTGTGTGTGTGTGTGTGTGTCTGTGTGTCTGTGTGTCTGTGTGTCTGTCCTGTTCTTTGCACCATCCAAGTCTCTGGTCAACAGAATTAAGTAAATTGAAAAAAAGAATGTGTGCTGTTGTCCCTAACTGGTTCCATTTTCTGAGTGCAGAATGTAGCTTTGCCTGTAGAAACCTAGACTTGCTCCCCAAATATTAAGGAATGCAAAGTATTGTCATTATTATTATTTAATAATAATAATAAAACACTAGTAATACTCTTATGCACCATTGGTAAATGTAACAATTTACATAATAACGTAAAAAATAGGTAGGTCCCTACCCCATGAAGTTTCCAATACAAATGTTTAACAGTTCTAAGATAATGGGTGGGGATGTCCTATTATTACTAGTTAATAAAGGTAATTTCCCCAACCATCAGAACCAGATCCTGCAATTCAGTCCCAGCAGAATAAATTATTCACTTTAAGCACATTTTTTCATTGTTGTTTGATTTATTAGGTAAACTCAGTTTAGCATTATCGGCAATCAGAAGTGGTTGTGCTTAATCTGTGTCACTGAAGCTAAGCTACATGGAAAATTAAGCACCAAGGGGACTGTGCAATATTGGCAAGAGGATAAGCAGTAGGAATGAAGAGCCATGAAGAAATTTTGCCCCTTCAACTGGCCATTAAAATTCATCCCAAGCCCTGTCTCATGTCAATATGTAGAGAAAATCTATTTATCTTAACTATATCATTGAGGCCGTTTGGTTAGAAGCCAGGTGTCTTATATAGAATGAAAGTTAGCATATTCAGAATTTGACAGCTAACCCAGATTCTTCACTGAATGTCATGCAGTAACTGAATGTTTCTGCCAAGGGAAAAAGGGGAAGGGTACATTGGTGCTAGTGAGAGGCCATGTCTGGGTTGATTATCTTGGGATTCTGCTTTGTCCTGTGAACCCTCCTTCATATAAGCCAGGACCTTAAGTGACTGGAACAAGATCCTCAAAAAGGAGGGAATCATCTTAAAACAGATGGGTCTGTCACACAATATTCCATACCTATTGTTGTCCCATTGCACCTTGATTGCTTTCCCCCACTCTTACCTACTAGGGCAGCAATAAGATGAGTTTCAGATTTCCATCACCTGAGTCGTAACTGTGTCATGTTAAGCTTGTATCCAGGGTGCTGAATGGTGCTCTGTTACCAAACCTTTTGTCTGAGGTCATGTGGCCAGTGATTGCTAATCAGGGAAGAAGGGGTGTTGTGTGGCAGTTGTGTAAACAGAGCACCAAATCCCTCCACTGCTTGCTTGCTTACTACTTGTTTTACTTCCAGTATGTAGCTGATCTCCTTCAGGACCAGAAGAAGCCAGTTGTTTGCACATGCTCCACAATTGAAGTGCAAGCTGTCCTCTCTGCAATCCTCACGAGGATCCAGCGATAGTGAGTGCACAAAGCTATATCTATGGTGTCCCCATTTTGATACTATGTCATTTGCCCTGAGAAAATGGGGGCAGGGGAACCAGATTCCAAATTGCTTGAAAAGGATGCCTCAATCCATTTGATTAGGACTGTCCATCCTTGTCTGCACTTGAATAACTGAAACATCACTTAATCCTTAGAACTAAAGACTCTTCTCTGGCAGGAAGGATGGGGGAAGGATGGTCTATATCTTCAAGGTTCCAGTACTCAAATGTGTTTACAAAGGTGTCTGCTTCCTTCCTAAGGCAGGCACACAGAGAGAAGATAACGGTTGTGTACAAGGCATGCTTTGACTTCAGCCATAGGAAGGGAGCACAGTCTTATAGTGAAAGCTGCCTGTATGCAGAGTAAGAAAGGGGGAGGGAGGAAGAATTCAGTGTAAGCGCGCAAATCTCCCATCTGGGTTTGATGCCTTGTAGTCCATAACCTATACATAGATGAGCTGCAGATGAGGAGCATCTCTGCCCCTTCTCCACATTTTAAAAGTCTCAAATTCTTCCCAGTGCCTCTTGCAGGACACTCAGTATTGGGAATATGTGTTCTGAAGTTACGGTTCTTATGACCACAACTCAAAGAGGACACATTGCAGGTCAAAGAAGACACCTTGCCAAACAACAGTTCATTGATGACAACCCAGTTCCTACCATACAGGATTGGCATCGTCACAGATCTCTGGTGGCTCCACTGCACATGGCTCTAGTGTCATGAAAAGCAAAGCAGCTTGAGGGCATTGCTGCAGCTGGAGTAGACACATACATCGGCCTCCCCCTAGTGTTCTCCCTCATTCCTAAAAATATTTTAATTATTTAATCATTAGTACTTGCACCTTCAGTAAAAGCAGCTTCCAGGACAGCCACTGTGGAACTTATTGGAAAATATTTTAACAAAAAGCAACCATCTATTAAAAACCACAGACTCAAACACAGCATCATTGGTGGGGCTAACTAGAATAATTAAATTGCTTTTGAAATAAAAAAATAAAAAAATTGTCCAGTAGCACCTTAAGGTAAAGGTACCCTTGCCCGTATGGGCCAGTCGTGTCTGACTCTAGGGTTGTGCGCCCATCTCACTTAAGAGGCCGGGAGCCAGCGCTGTCCGCAGACACTTCCGGGTCACGTGGCCAGCGTGACGAAGCTGCTCTGGCGAGCCAGCACCAGCGCAGCACACGGAAACGCCGTTTACCTTCCCGCTATAAAGCGGTACCTATTTATCTACTTGCACTTAAGAGTGCTTTCAAACTGCTAGGTGGGCAGGAGCTGGGACCGAACGACGGGAGCGCACCCCCCACCTTAGAGACCAACTAAGTTTGTTCTGGGTATAAGCTTTTGTGCGCACACACACTTCTTCAGATACACAGTTGCTTTTGAAAGGCTTGGGAAAACAAAAGGCTTTAACCCAGCATGACAGTGAAGATGAGAGTCAGGTCAGCCTCCAGGGTGGGTTCTACATCCAAAAATACACCCTTCACAGCAGTGGCGGAGCTAGGGGCTTTGCCACCCAGAGCGAGGGGGGGTGGCATGCCACCCACGCACAAGCATCCCAATGGGGGTGCCGCCCGCGGTGATGTCACCCCTGTCAGGGATGGAACCTGGGCGGCCCCCCGCCCCCTTTCCTACACCACTGCTTCACAGTTGCCATCTGCCTGACTTTATAAGATGAGAGTGCTCAGGAAAGGGCCTTGGAGTTCTTAAGCTTAAATGCAGATGTAACCTTTCTCTAGCACATTCTATTGTTACATGGGCTTGAGTCACCAGAGGAACAGCAACTACGTTGTTTCAGTAACATAAGGACAAGCTCTCAATTTTTCTTTGCATCCAGCACCATAATCCAATAAATAAGATTTAGTTGTGTGCTCCTGGCTCCCCTGGGCTTCTTTGCTATTTTCATGCCAGAGTCATCCTGGAAGCTGCTGAAATGCAGGTCTGCTTTACCAGCATGACTGGCTGCCTACAAAAGAGGCTCTGCACTCAAATTCTAGCATCTTCCTCTCTCACAGCCATGATGGGAAGTCAATGCCCATATAATTAGAAGGACCTTTCTTCACTGTATTCTTTGTCACTGCAAGATGACAGTGGTTGGAGAGGGCAAAGTGCAAGTCTCCCAGGACATGATTCACACTATACTGTTTTGTCAGGTTAAGTGGAGTCATCACTTAGCTCTGGAGGCTGTCTAATGCCAGGGCACAGGCCTCAATACGTACAGAATAGTAATGAGTGCCTTCTGAGCATGTGCTTGAGTACCCACTGTCAGCCACCAAACATGAAACGGATCTTTAAAAGCAGATGCCATGCAGGATTGAGCCTCTCAGAAATTAAGCATTACATGCAGAAATTTGGCTGTTGTTAATTTCAAATTCTGTATTATGAAGTAAAGATGCCTATGTATTTGCTTGAGACTACATCTTACTGAAATTCAAGGTAGAAGACATCTCTGTGCTTGTGGGATTGGAGGTCAAGGATTAGGTTTGGCTCTTGCCTCATATCTCCCTGAAGTTCCTGCTCCTCATAGACTCCACACTGAGGGTAAAAGTCATGGGTAGGCAAACTAAGGCCCGGGGGCCGGATCCAGCCCAATCGCCTTCTAAATCCAGCCCACGGACGAGTCCTGGAATCAGCTTGTTTTTTGAGTAGAATGTGTCCTTTTATTTAAAATGCATTTCTGGGTTATTTGTGGGGCCTGCCTGGTGTTTTTACATGAGTAGAATGTGTGCTTTTATTTAAAATGCATCTCTGGGTTATTTGTGGGGCATAGGAATTCGTTCATTTTATTTATTTTTTCAAAATATAGTCCTGCCCCCAACAAGGTCTGAGGGACAGTGGACCAGCCCCCTGCTGAAAAAGTTTGCTGACCCCTGGTAAAAGTAAATGTTCAGGTTCTTAAAGAGTTTGCAAGCTTTCCTGGTCCTGCTTAAAACAAAAATACTGTGTTACGTGTTCTCAGTGTTGTGTCTAGAAGCAGTAAAGCTGTAGGCATCATTGAGGGGTTTAAATGCATTTTTCTCCAGCTCTTCAGTGCCCTCTAGTGGCCTTTGGTCATGCTGCTGATTTACATGTTAAGACGGATGCTTGAAGCTTTGAAGAAGTGCTCATTTGTTCAGTGTGAAGGAGCTTAGAGTTCACAAAAAGTGAATCCCTCCCACCCTCATAAAATACATTTAAATTGCTCCTTCAGATGTAAGGTTGCTAAGAGCTGGGATATGGTTTGCAGAAGGTTGTCGGCACATTGTAAAAAAAAGGTGCAGCTTCCATTTCACCACTGTGTGGCTTGTAATGTGTGACGGGGAGATATTTATATCTCCTAACATGTGCTTGGGCAGTGCAGATCATAGCTTCTGAGTGCATGTTTACCATATGTGATATCACACATACCTGGCCTATGCACATTAGTGGACACCATGGGAACCTGTGGTGGCTAAATGAGAGCTCATATTTTCCCGTAAAGTATGAAGCAGCCTTCTAACTGAGTGTGAGTGTTGACAAGCTAGTAAATTACAGTGCATTTAAATTAAAGGCCTAGGAGCCATAGGATTGTTGGGAAGTAAGTGACTGTGGTCCTGATCAGTGCCTGAATGAGAGAACCTTGGAAGTCCTTTGGGGCTATCTACAAGGAAAAGTTGGAGATAAATGAAATAAAGGTCCCTTTGAGAGATCTGACTGTGCTTTCATTAAGCCTTGGCATGTATTAAGGTCTGTGGTTATATAGTCCTTAGTCTGAAGAAGCCAGAGTTGTATTGCTGTGGCACCTCCTATTTTAAGGAAACAGTTCCTTACAACTCCCTACTTGGGTGGGTTGTAGGTAGATCATATGCATGGTTTTCTTTTCAACACTAAGATAGAATTCCCAGTTCCACCATTTCTGTACAGGGAGATACTACTATAAATGTAGAGCCTGGTGTACAACTGTCTTAACTGCCCTCTTCTTTCTTTCCACCCATCAGCTGCAACTGCAATTCCTCCATGCCACGTCCTGTGAAGGTGGTGTCTATTGGGGGGCAGAGTTATCTCAGCTCCATCTTGAGGTTTTTTGTGAAGCAGTTGGCAAACAAGACATCAGACTGGTTGAGCTATATGAAGTTTCTCATCATCCCACTAGGTAATACCGCCTGTGCCTGTGGCTCGCTCGCTTGGTAGGTGGCTATTGAGTTACACATCTGAAACCCAATAGTTCTACATTTCAGTGACCCAAAAGCCACCAGGTGTAGTAGCTCTCTTCTTACAAACAGAATGAATGAGCTGAACTGACCTACCTTCCTCCACTCAGTCCAAGAAACGAAACCACCAATACTTGCCAAAAGCTCACTCAACGCAACATTCTTTGTCTGGTTTTTTTTACAGCCCATGATACCCTTCCTCAGAACCAGTGGACTCAGTTTCAGTTTTTGAGGGCAAAATTTAATTGGTGGGTCTGAGCTTTTAAAAACATGCTTCCTCAGTTTTTGAGGCTGTGTTTTTATTATGAAGTAGGGAATGAAAGGCAAAATGTTGAGGAGGATGTTTCCTTTTAATAATGAGTGACATCTTTTGTTATCTCATACCTAAGTATTTTCTAAAGTCAGTTTTGTTGAGTATTTGGGAATAAGAAAATGCTTAGGTTTAAGCTAAAGCTGGCAATCAATTACAAAAATAATAATTGCTGAACAGCCTCATTTTTTTTGTAGTGAAATATATGATGGTATACTTAAAGGAGAGTGAGTTTCCCAATCATTGGGGGTAGTTTTCTTTCGCTAGAAAGAGAGAGATTACCCATTTTTGTCTCTGAATAATAAGGATCACTCTACAAAAGGAGTGTTGTGGTAAAGACAGTTGCAGTTTCTATTTTTTGGAGAGTCAATGGCTTTCTGATGCCAAAAGGTCTGTTGCCTCAGCAGCCCATCTGTCGGTGCTAGATATGTGTAGCTTGCCAAGGAAAATCATAGCAACACAAAGGGAGAGGCGGGATTATTGGGTTGTTTTTGTTTTTATTAGGTATTTTGTGTTTTTATATTGTGATTTTGTGTTCTGAACTGCCCTGATGCCTCCGGGTGTAGGGCAGTATACAGATTTAAATAATAATAATAAATAGGCCTTCCTCTCATTTCTCCACCAGGGTCTCACCCGGTAGCCAAGTACATGGGCTCTGTGGATAGCAGATACAGTGGTATGTTTCTTGATGCCACCTGGCGAGAACTCTTCAGCAAATCTGAGCCACCTATGACGGGTAAGAGCAAGTTTTCAGTTCACAGTGAGTGATAGAAGTAACATCTTTCAGAAAGGTCTTTATTCTGTCTTGCCAGACTGAGGACTCTTCTGTATATGTGCTGCTTTTATGGAAGTTAGAATAAGGTGAGAAGCCAAAGAATTAGTATGGGCCTTTTGGTATTACACCAAACCAGTGCTTGGTAGATGTGGACCCCTCCCTGTGCCCAGCTAGTGTTTAATAAGACAGTGTTGTCATTGGCAGTCAAAGGTAGGCCATAATGTCATTTGATAGATCGAGCAATTCCAGCCAAGATGCAAAGTCACCTTTCCTAGGACCCTTACAAGTTTGAGGACAACAGTGAACTACACATTGATCAGCAGGATTATGGACTAGGTGGCAAATTTGGGCAGCTAGAGTTGGGTGGGGCGAAATAATGGCATTTAGCACTGATGTTTACCACACCAGGATGGGGTCCATACTTAATGCTTGTGCGTCTTTTTGTTAATCAGAGTTCTCCTGCCTGCCTCTCCCCATCAGCCACTTCTCTGGCCTGTCACTCTTTGAGCCTCAGTGCAGATACCATCTCATGTGTGTCTTAAAGCCCAGCATCTTGAAGGTTCTCCCACTTGCTGGCTTGGGTAATGATGAATACTCCGTGTGCCTTTCCTGCTTGACGCTCTCTTTGGGTTATCTTCTTTCTCAGAGCCTTTTGATGTGGTTGGCCGGATCATGCAGTATGTCAGTGGAGCAAACGTGACCCACCAGCTGCCTGTGGCCGAGGCCATGCTGACCTGCAAACACAAATTGTAAGTCCTTCTCCATCCACCCCTCTGCCATGGGCTTTGTATTTCAGTATGGTGGGTGAGTGGGCTCAAATTGCCTCACCCACATAGCTATAAGAAACCTAAATGTGAACTATAATGTTTGCTGTGCCTGTATTTATTGAAAGTTCATTCAGAATCCCCTTTGGCATGCCCTTTCTCAGTCTTCATTTTGTTTGTATGCAAAGCAAGACTGAGACAAACCACGGTGAAAAAGTGGGAGGTGGCTTGCTTGTGGTTCTCAAGGAAGGCTAGTCTGTGCATTGCGATGCACTGGTAAAAGTGTTGTGGGCACATTGCAATCACACACACGCATACTCACTTCCTCCCTGACAGCAATTAGGTTTGAAAAAAGTGTGTTGGCTTTCTATCCCCACCCCAAGGCCTAATGCAACTAGAGATTATCTTCTTGGAGAGTATTGCTAGGGAGGCACAAGTCACTCTTCCTTCCTCAGCTGCAGTTTCCAGGAAGGTCACTTCCTTACACACAGCAATTAAGCTTGAAAAAAGAACTTCTATTGGAGCCAGTAGAAGGCTTCTTTCAAGGCTATTTGTATGTGGCTGAGGAGGGGGGTTAGCTAGGGAGAAAGTTAACTGTGTGCCCCTCCCCATGTGAAGCTGCTGTAAAACAATCAGAGCTATAAATTCTTTTGGAATCTCTTACACATGGAATTATTGGACCCATGTTGTACCCTTTTTTCAAGAGTCAAGAGTCCCAATGTGAAACCCTTTGCCAAATGGAAGCATCCTCCATACTGAGGCTGTAATGTGATGGGACTGACCTTCCAGTCTTCATGTTCTTTTTTTGTCTGGTTGTGTGCCTGCAGACTGCTGTGTCTTGAAGCCCTAAGTTTATGTTCGTTTCATTTGTCAGATACGTAAAATAGAAAAAAAGGTGGAGAAAGCCTTTGCCTTTCAGCATTGCTTGTTCTCTCTTTTCCTGTCATTTGGATTTTTAATGGCTGTTTCTTTACCCACAGCCAAGATGAAGATTCTTACCAGAAGTTCATCCCTTTCATTGGGGTAAGAGTTTTACATTTCTTCATTTTTTCATCTCTGAATATGAACTTATTTTATTCAGGGCCAGTTTACCTGAACTCTTTTATAGCTCTGGTTACTTAGATAAAGCCTACTTTTCTAAAACAAATGTGTGCGCATTTCTGTAGCTGTAGTTTAACTTTGGCAGCCACCTCACTTGCAGAACTATCATTTTCACCTACTGTGTTCCTTACCCTGCTGATGCTGAACGGAAGTTGTGGTTAAAATTCAGATGTGGTGGTATTTAATCAAATGACATTGTGTAATTTAGCTTGGGCTAAATTTATCTTTCTGAGTCGAGGACTTGGCAGTAAGCCTGACTGGATCCCATCTGATGAGTGGTGAAGTCATAAACAAGTGAAAGCAGGCTTCCCATGTTGAAGATCTCATAAAATTAGACTTGTTTGTTTGTTTTTTAAATACCAGTTTCACTGTCCCTAAATTCAGGCAGCTGGCAGAATGTTGGGGGTGGTTGGCCAGTTTGTCACCTTGCAAATAGAGAGGCTGCATACCTGAAACATGGTTTCCTTACTGCAAATCTAATGCTTAACCATGGTTAATGAATGCCATAGTTAATTTGCATACATTCCAGCCATGGTTTCACCTCCTGCTTTGTGGGTAATCCTTATCCACCGCTATGTTTGCACCAGGGGGCAAAGCATTAAGTTTGCAGATTGCTGTAAAGTGAATGTAGCTTTTTTAAAAAACACCCGACTTCACTTCATCCCTGATGGTCAGAAGCAAAATAAGGAAATGATGACAGCAGCACTGTTGCAATCCACTTGCAATCTGCTAGATATTGGTTAACATCACCATCCCTTCAACACTTCACTGGTTACTGCTGCCAAGAAAATGCCAGAGGTCAAAAACTGTGCAGCTGCCTATGAGGAGATGCTCTAGCCCCAAGCAAGGATGAAATCATGTTGGGAAAAGATGGCTTTATTCCCTTGTGGCCACTGTGCAACCTTTGATGGGCAGTGCTTGTAGCATTTTTGTCACCACTGCCTTTTTTTTTAAAAGCTCTTAAACATTTACTGTGTTTGCATTTCTGTTTTTATTAGAAAGTGCCTGTTGTCAGTCAGAAAGTCAGTCAGAATGTAAACATTTCAAATAAAATAAATAAGCTTGCACATTTAAGATCAATGCCCCACCTTTTGTTTCCATAGGCCACTTTGTGCCCTTGCAATATACAATTGCAATATACAAGGCAGCTCACTTTAAATTGAAATGTTACATGAAAATACATCCTGTACAATTAATGAAGCATAAAGTGGGGGCTTTTTGTAGCAACTGTCTGTCTGTGATTTTTGATAGTGACTGAGGAAGGCCAAGAGGGGTGTACTTAGCTATATTTTAATGTTTAGAGGGGAAACTGTTGCCTCACCTACATCACCACTGATCTAGGATTATCTTGACTCTTTCATTGCTCATGATTTTGGGGGGTAGATGGTCACAAATAATTATTTGGAAGAAACCTTTTCTCTTGCCATGGCACTCTGTCTCAGCTTTTGCAATTGTGGTGTTATAAATCTTTTGGAGATGTGTTACTTGCAGGCTTCTGCTGCATCCTCAATAATTAAATCTGTTTCAAAGCACAGATCTCCCAAGGGAGGGCACCTGCAAAGCAAAAAGTTATCTTTCCTCTCTTGTTCATAAGCTCCTGCCTGGCACTCAAAGTCTCTGCTAACAAAATTGCTCTCCCTTTTCTCGTCCCACCCTCACTCAAACGTATTGGGCTATGTTTGACAAACTAACCTCTGCTTTGACACAGAGGAGGATCTTAAAGGTTAAAGAAAGCTCATTGTGTTTGCTAGTGTGACCATTAGGTAGACATGAGGGATGCTGGCCACTGGGGACAACTCTTTCCCTGCAAAGGAACTGGTGTGCCTGGCAAGAAAGGCAATACCCCCCCCCCAAAAAAAAACCTCCAAAAAGCTTATTTGCTCTCCTTTTTAAAGCACAGAGGAAATATGAGTCAATCTGAACCAGGCAGGGGTGGAGGGAGTGACTCAGCAGACTGTGACCCACAAGTGTGCACTGGAACTGCTGATGTGATGACAACCAATTAAGGCGAAACCTCAGATGCATTAGTTTTTAGAATGCTCTCAAGCCCCTGTGCTATTTACAGAAGGAAAGTAAAAATGTGTGCATTATTTGATGGAACAGTGTGGGGAGCCTGAGAGTTTCACATTTCAGGCTGTTAGCTTTTTTAGAAATGTTGGCAAGTATATCAGGCAGACCTCCTGGTTGCAGGGCACATCTGAAACACAGATCACCTGGTGGCTAGCAAAATCCTTCTCCAGCCAAAGAGGACTCATGGCACAAAGCAGAAAGTGTGGCCTTGAATCAACACTGCCAGAACAACCAAACCTGAACTTTGTGAACACTTCTCTCATTCCATCAAACAAGCTCTAAGGAACTGCACCTGAGACAGTGTCGAAACAAGGTGGAACCTGCACCAAAGATGCAGCCTACAACACAGCTATGATCTCTTTTGGCAAAAGAGAGCAGCAGATCTCCAACTGGTTTGAGGCCGGCATTAAGGACATGGAGGCTGTTATTGCTGCAGAGAGCGAGGCTCTTGTGAACTGCAAGCATGCAGCCTGTGACAAGGCACTTGCTGCACTGAGAAAGACAAGGAGTGGTGCCAAGCAGATTGCCAGATGATGTGCCAATGACCACTGGCTAAAAGCTGTGTCAGAGTTGACACTGTCACTGCTGACAATGGCAACACTTAAAAAATGTACAAATGTGTGAAGACAGCCTTTGGAGTTTGGAGCAACAATCAGGAAGTCTGCACCACTGAATACCTTGTCTGGAGAGATCATCACAAACCGCGGCAAGCAGATGAAGCAATCAGCAGAGCACTATCAAGAACTGTCCTCATGGGAAAACATGGTCTCTGACGTAGCAATTGACAGCATCCAGACTCTTCCTGTCTTGGAAGCGCTAGATGTCTCTCCCTCCCTTGACAAGCTGAGGAATGCCATCAACTCTCAGGCATGTGGTAAAGCCCCAGGACAGGGCAGAATCCCAACAGAAGTGCTGAAAGCAGGTCTCAGTTCCCCCCTCATTATGCACCTCCATGGTCTTCTCTTGCAGTGTTGGGGAAAAGGATCTGTGCCACAAGAGATGTGTGACCCCAGCATTGTGACCCTCTATAAGAGCAAAAGTGGCCACCATGATTGTAACAACTACTGTGGAATCTTCCTGCTGAGTACTGTGTTACTCACTGACAGGGTCTATCCTGAGTCACAATGCTTCAGAGCTCATGCTGAACATGATTTTCTCACCGCGCTGAGAGCAGAAACGACCTTTGTATATTGCCTTCATAGACCTGAAAAAGGCCTTTGACCTTGGCAGCCCAAAAGGACTGTCCACACTGCTCAACAAGATAGGATGCCCACCTAAGCTCCACAAGATGAGCATGTCCTTCTATGAGAACATGCACAGCACCATACAGTATGACAGTTCATCCTCAGACACCTTTATAAGAGTGGTGTGAAACAGGGCTGTGTTCTCACTCCAACTCGCCTTGGCTTGTTCTTCTCCCTGTTGCTCTCCTATGCCTTCAGCTTGACCTAAACCCACATTCCTAGCATGTTCTCACTTCCGTTTCAGCATCATCTATGCTGGTTTGGTCATGTACACAAATGGAAGATGACAGGATCCCCAAGGGCATGCTCTATGGGGAGCTGGCTTCAGGCAGTAGGCCTGTTAGCAGACCAACTATGCATTGCAAAATATGTTTGCAAACATGACATGAAGGCTGACAACATTAACCCTTCCACTGTAGATTATTGCAGTATCTGGAGACAGTCAGGTTTTGTATCCACAGCAGTGACCAGAGGAGGAATGACCACTAGGAGGAGCACAGAGAGAAGATACGCCATAGAGCACCTGTAGCAGCAAAACTGGACATCTTCATCTGCCCCACCATCAATAAAACATGTCTCTCCCGTATCAGTCTCTACAGCCATAGTAGGCACTGTAACTCTCCAATGGTTTGACTTGATCTCTGAAGGCGCACTCTTCCATTTCTCTCCTAAGACAGATGGATGCCAGCAACAACAGATCAGGCCAAGATCAGAGGGCCACACTTCTACTATTTAGAATAAGAAAGAGGGGGAGAGAGATTTTCATGCTTAGTCCCCAGCAGCTTCCTGAACTAGGTCCCAGTTTCAGGCCTCAAACAGCAGATAGTAAATACTGAGCTGGTGGGAAGTAAAACCCTAGGCGTATACTATGAATGCCATGTTTTCATTATAGTTCTGGAAGGGTTAACTGTCTTGTGCTTCTCTTCTATAACTTTGAGATAAAGTGACTTTCCTTAGGAAGGTCAAATGTGTTTCTTTTCCACCTGTAGCTAAATTATTTGTCAGGCTTTGTTTTTGAAGTGATTTGCCTTCATTGTTTGCTCTCTCCTCACTCCCTGCCCCCTGCAGGTGGTTAAAGTGGGCCTCATTGAAGACTCGCCTGCGGCTACAGGTATGACACACCCCCTAAGATCCCTGTGCTGCTTAGAGCAAAGACTGGTTATCCTAGTTACTCCACTTCCTCCGTTAAGTGAATACAAGCATGAAATTGGGTGATCTGCTTCAGTAATATTGACTAGGAAATAGCTGACAGAAAAGCATGAAAAACCTATGCTTTTTATAGTATGCTATGGCTGTACGGTATCTGCCAGCAGTGATTTCACCAGCTGGAGTGCTAGGAAGGGTCTGAAAAGTGCCTGTAAAAACTTAAGCTACCAGGATGGATCCATCCAATACTCTATGCCTAGAGTGGGGAGGTCCTCGTGCAGCATTGATCCCACCTCTCTCTGCCAGCCACCAAGCAAGGGCATCTTAAGAGGTGGGTGGGGATCAAGATGTCCTGGGATGCAGCCTGCTATTCAGCTGAAAAGTGTGGAATAAATCCCACATGCATATCTATTGCTCAGAAACCCCCAATCCCATTCCTGAGACTGTTTGGGAAATGCTGGCATAAGTATTAGTGCCAGAGAAACTTTAACTTATGATAAACGCCTTGTAACTAAAACTGAAAGGCTCAGCCTGAGAATTAACATTGTAACATTGTAACTAAAACTGAAAGGCTGAAAATTAACATTGCTTCTATTTAGCAGGTAAGCAAGATGTATTCTCCTTCTCCATCTCATGATTTCCTTCCTTTGCAGGAGAGGGAGATGATTCTCCCATCATCAGCCTCACAGTTCCCTCCACTTCTCCCCCTTCTTCCTCTGGGCTTTCCAGAGACGTCACTGCCACCCCTCCATCATCTCCCTCTATGACTAGTGGACTGGCTGTCATGGGGTAAGTCTCTGGGTATGAAGACACTTTGTGCGGATGGTGGTTGTGCTATTTCTCCTTATCATGTTGGGAACCCTGGACACATTTGCTGGGAAAATAAATTATGAAAGATCCTAAGAGCAAAGTAAATGTCACAGTCGGTGTACACACCACTGTCTCTTTACTGTGATCATATATTAAAAAACTATTCTAGTCAGTCTCCTGAAGTATCAGGGCATCAGAGCTTATTCCCCTGTTCACTCTTATCTCCAGAGTGAATTCAGTAGCCAAGATTTATGCCTGGCTATCATCAGTCACCACATAATTATCTGCATCGGCAGCCTGCCAACAAAAGACATTCGGTCCGCCATGTTTTTCCCCCAAAAGTCCTAAAGTCCCTTTTTCAAATATCTGTGATGTCAATGCAAGTATGTCAGTTAGCAATAGCTTTTTCAACAATGCAAAACTTGCTCATGTTTCTTTCCACTTTTTCCTGTCACTTGATCACAGGTCCCCCAATAGCCCTTATGGCGATGTCATTGGGCTGCAGGTGGATTATTGGCTAGTTCAGGCCACGGAAAAAAAGAAGGAAGGGGAGAAGAAGGACGCCAGCTCCAAAAATACACTCAAGAGTGTCTTCCGCTCGGTGCAGGTGTCACGGCTTCCAAACAGTGGGGAAACCCAGTTGTCTGGGACCATGGCAATGACTGTTGTCACCAAAGAGAAGAATAAGAAAGGTGAGTTATGGAGAGTGGCACTTCCTCTTTACTGGGGGTGCTCCTTCCTGGAGGGCAAATTGCCAGCAGGCCTTTGCATGATAGCCTGCCCCTTGAACCATTTAGCACTGCTGAAGACTTACCCTGCAAGTCTTGCCATAAGCGTGCCAACTCTTCTACTTTGTTTTTTAAGAGAGAGACTCGTTTTCACTAATTGGGGGTCCTTGTGCTTTCTAGTTCCCACAATTTTTCTGAGCAAGAAACCCAAAGAGAGAGAAGTAGATTCCAAGAGCCAAATGATTGATGGAATCAGCCGGCTGATCTGCTCTGCAAAACAGCAGCAAACTATGCTGAAAGGTAATGCTTGCCCTTGGGATCAGGGATGCCTGATGGTATTGAAGGTAACTGGGAAGGATTTCAAAATGGTGAGGGACCTGATAAACTAGAAAGGATTTCATTATATTATTTCTTTATAATAATTTATAGTGGGGTAGGGAATTGGATCCAACCAGAGAGCCAGATTCAGAAGGTGACCAACTCTTCATTTCTCAGCACAGCTGTTCTGTTGGGGAACAGAACAGAGTTCAGTGGATTTAAGAGGTCACAGATTCAATAACTGGAACCAAGCAGTAGGGGATGGGAAAGGTCCCTGCCCCTAACATCCTGGAAAGCCACTGCTAGACAGTTTATCCTGAGTTCAATGTACTTGGTATAAGATAGCTTCCTATGTTCATAGGAATCGTCTCTCTTCTCTCTAGTTTCCATTGATGGCGTGGAGTGGAGTGACATCAAGTTTTTCCAGCTAGCTGCCCAGTGGCCAACCCATGTGAAACACTTCCCCGTCGGACTCTTTGGCTCAAAACCGGCCTGATGATGACAACACGGTGGTCCCTCCTGTGTCCTCATCACTCTGCTGCAATGCGGCATCACCTCTGTCCAAACCATCAGCCAAATCAGAGCTGTCCTGTGGTAACTTCACCCATGTTGCATTACTGTGTGTTGATCTGGTCTCGCCAGGGAGGGACCAGCCTCTGGTGCCAAGAGAGATGCTACATTTTTGTCTCCAGCCAAGGAGCCGCCCGCCAATTGCTTTCTCATATTTTTCTGCCACATCGTGTCGTGGGTGTCCAGCCTCCATCTGTGCTGAGTGCATTGCATTTTGGGAATGAATCCCAAAATATTTGGATTCTACTGGTTTCCCATCACTCCTGGCGCACACTCCTTCTCTGAGCTGGCATGCCTGTGTCTTCCTGAAGAATGTGTTTGAGAACTTGTGGTCCACAAAACTTCGCCTTTAACAATATTGTTCTTTTTTACATTTTAGCTTTTGCTGAGCCAACCGAGAGCTTTACTGAGCACCCACTCTCAAAGTTCTCCTTTTCAACCTCAGCCTTTCCAAAAGCACAAAGCTTGCAAAGCCCACATTGGCTATTGTGTTAGCAACCAAACTCAACCCCATCTGGTTCTTGCCATTAGTAGGCAAGGCCCTTTCTCCTGCCGCCAACCCATCCTGTGTCACGTTGCTAGGTCAAACATGCCAGGTTGGTGGAAGGAGCCTCAGCAATCTTGCACGGTTGCCGCTCCTTGCAAAGATGAGGAGCAGAAAAGTCAGTTGTAGGGAGCTAGAAGCAGACACTTTTCTTGAACAGGCACACCCACTGCTCTCCCATGGCTGTGTCCCTTCACTCTTTCATGTTTGTACTGCTCTTTTCTTACACCCCTCATCTCACCTTCAAAGTGTTTTTTAAAAGAACTTAGGTCACCTAAGATACATTTCCATTTCTTTGTAAGACTCCACTTGCTAGTGTGGCATCACAGTGCGGTGAGGGGTGGGGAAGGTTGTCCACCATACTGAAGAGTTGGATAACTTCATTAGAAAGCCTGTCCTGAAACTCACCCTGTTCATCTGTGTTTGGCAACAGTTCTGAGAGGTGTGTACTCCCAGCCACATGCCACAGTCAAGAGGAGAGGCTACACCTTGTTCCTCTGCCCTCTTTCTGGCTGCTGAGCCTGCCTTGTGGTGTGATGCATCTCAGCACAAGGAGATACTTTGGGGGGACCTTCTCAGCCATCTGTGCAGTCTACTTGTCACAAGCATTATAAGGCATGGTTGGGATCCCAGCAGCATTCCTTCCCTTTTGGCATTTCAGTTTTGGGGTTTTTATTTGAAGTAGCCCCATGTTGCAGAGCCTCTGGGAACTCTATGTGCCATACCAGAAGTAGCAGACTTTGCCAAGCATTCCTCTTCTGAGCGCTTGCCTTGCCTTGGCAGGCAAGAGATCAGCCTTTGCCCTGAGACTTGAAGGGAGCAAGTTGAATAGCTGCAGGGGTTGGATGCATGGCTGAGACCAGAGGTTCCTTGACAGTGATGCAAAATAGCTTTACCAACTGCAACATAGTGATGCTTAAGGAAGGCTGGAGAAAAGGCTACTTTTGTGTAGTAAGCCTGCACTTCAGAGGGCAGTTTTTGTGTGCTTGATATGCACTTCGGTCCCTCAGAGACCTTCCCTCCTTCCTTCTCCAAGCATTGGCACTCCTGTTTTGTTTTTTGTTTTTTTGCTAAGGTAGTAAAACATGAAAACAAACAGGGGCCCTTGAAGCTGGTATTGCAGGGGACAAATGGGAGCCACCTTGCCTCCTCTCCTAGAGCACTTTGTCAGCAGCTCTATGATGCTTCCAGGGAGCTGTGCTGCTTTTTATCTGTTCCTGACCAGCAATAAATCAAACCACCCCTACTGTGGGGTTTGGCAGCACATCATCAGCCCACTTTATTGGCTGTTTGAAATGGCTTTGGGGCCATCATAATGCGTAAGCACTTAACTGCTCGTAGCATACAGTGTGGCTCTGTCAAACAGTGGGGTGTACAATCCACATTCAGTCTTTTAGATGGCTTTTAGATTTTTGAATCCACATATATTTTCAGAGGCCCCAAAATTCAGCTTGAAGTAACTGTGTGTGTAAGCAGAGTGAAATTTTGTCTCGCTGGAAGTGGTGATTCTGGTTTCTAGGCTATTACAGTGGAAGGGTAAATGTGGAGGTGGCAGGGAGAGAGCTGGCTTTATAAATAACTCTTGAGCAATCTGCTCTGCTTCCCAGATTGAAAGAGGAGGACCCAGGCAAGCTCTTTGCCTTCAAAAAGTTTCTCCCCAAGGCCAGTTCTTTTAGGCTTGTCCTTGAGCCACTGCAGCTGTTTCTTGAGAGAGATCCCAAGAAGAATGACTATAAGTACCAGCAGCTTTGTTCACCTCATGCCCCTGGGTGGGGTGTCCCCTCCGAGGCTTAACTGGCAGTGATCCCCTGGATCGGATTGCATCCCCCTTGTTGTGGATTCTCGGTGACAGATTAAAAAAACCTGTACACTTTTTTCCATTTCCTTCTCTTGGCTCCTGCTGCTGTGGCTATGTTACAAATGTGGCTTTTGTACTACTCTGTCCCAAGCAATGCTCTGAGGCACAAAGTGAACTTGATCTTGTGTGTCTGTCCTAAACACTGCAGCCCCCTGCCTCAAGGAGGAGATGTCACAGATATCTTGGCATGCTACATATTTCGTTTTGAGTTAGATCTCTCTTTGTGTCCTCCCCACTCATTGAATACTGAATAAACTCCTTGGCTCAAATGTGGGAAAGGAGGTTCATACCGATGTGTCACTTACCCCATAGGCTTTGGGGGCAGGTGCTGCTTCCTCTACCCAGAACACGGGGTATTTAAATAAGCACAACTCTGAACATTTTCTTCCCACTTGCTCTGTAGAAATGCTTCCTGTCTCATTTTCATATTCATTTGCCTTCCTCCATAAGCAAATGTCACTTCCAGTCCAATTGCTTCAGGTCACGGGTCTGACAGGGCCTGCAAAAGGCAACCCATTTCCAAGTTGGGAGAAGCAAGGAACCAGTTTGGCTCCAAGTAGCCAACATCCAGGATTCTTTGACACTTTGCCATGAAAACATCCACCCTAGTGGGCTTCCATTTTAAGATCCCGTTTTTTTAGGTTCGGCCTGTGAAACTTGCAACCTTCCCTAAACTGAGTGGGGTCCACCAGCAGCACATGGTAGCCCACCAGGAGCTAAGTAAGCTTGCTATTGTTGTTCAGAACTTTAAAAATGGAGAGATTGTTGAGCACCTGGCAGGCTACAGTCCGTCGTGGTGGTGGGCGGCAGCAGGGTAACAAGCTGTGCATGTCAAGAACAGGGTGGAACTTACGAGTGGATGGGATTCATTCAGCAGCCAATCAACTCTGTCTTCACCATGGTTTAATTTTCATGACCTCCTCTTGGTTGCCTTTGGCCAATCAGAAATGGATGTGGGAGAAGGGCAAGTAGTGACAGAAGTCTGTGTCTGTAGCTGCATCCTGGGCTTCTGCAGAAGTGCACACTAGTGCCCCCGCCCACTCCACAAGTCAGATTGGTGCAGTGTTGACACCGTATGTGCCCATCTGTCAGTCAAACCAGCGCAGGACCGCCTCACATGTGTTGCATTATTCTTTGTGGCCTGGCTGTTCAGATTCATGCTTTGTAAATGCGCACACACACTCTTGCTCTCACAGCTGTGGTCTGGGACAGAGGGGGCTTGTTAAGCTTGGGCTTGTTAGAATTTGTGAAACCACTTGCAGGACTAGGGGCAGACAGCTGGCTTGGTTCCCCCCCTCCTTTTTCCCTTTAGGTTCTCCAGTGTTTAACCTTCCTGCACCCATAATGCACAAGGGAGTGGAAGGGAAGTTCATTCCAAGAAGCAGCTGTCCAGATAGCTCTGGAAACCAAGTCCTGCAGCTGCTTGCTTTGGAATGGGTGTGCATGCAGCATCCTCCCAGTGCAAACTGTTGGCACTGTAGGAAGGATCCTGACACCCTATCCAGTCCCTTGGCTTACCATCTCTCCTTCTTAAGTGGGTGGCCCTTTCTCTTCCCTGAGGAATGCAGGTTCAGGAGGCTAAGCTGAATGGATGTGCCTCCGAGGATGGATGGGCAGGAGTCGCTCCCGCATTAAGCACTTTGTCCTTTGTGCCTAGCGAAAGGTGAAAGTCACAGACTCCTAACATGGAAGGAAAATCACCCTGCCTCAGGGACATGCAGATGGGCTAGCAACTCCAAGAACCACACACATCATATTCATTCCCTGAGCATCATTTCACTTGGGTCCTCCTTACCCCAATACCCACTACCACTCCTGAGCCAGCCCCACGAAAGAGCCTACCAAAGAGTACACTCTTCCCCAGGGAATGACACTCCCAGGAAAGAGCCACGGTGGGGAGGCGCTCTGCTCCAGGGAGCTCTCCAAGGTCTCTGTTCATTGCTTCCGTACAGCCTTGCCTCAGGCCTAATTTCTCATGTCTCGACTGTTACAGTAAGTGTGTCCATCTGAGGACCATTGTGTTTCCTGTTTTTGCTGTGTGGATTTTGCACATTCTGGAACTTTTGTCTATAAATTCAGATTATCTGGATTTTTGTGTCTGTTATGTATCCCAGCCACTGTACATAAATATGAGTTTTGTATATAATCTCATTTTATTCTCCTTTCTTTTTGTAAGTGTGTTGATTCTCTTGGTTTGTACTGCAGGCTCCAAACGATCCACATTAAGAATCTCTGCTTGTTTAAATTTTGGAGCCTTGTTGGTATTTGATGCATTCTATCCTTGGCGGGTGGGGTCTGTTGTCTCCCCACTCCCACTCACTATTTTTGGAGTTTTTCATTAAATAAATTGTGTTTTTTAAAATAATACTTTAAAATCTCAAGCTTGATCACTTTATGCTTTAGTTGCTCCTTAAAGCTCCTTGGATATGGTCCACATGAGAAAAGCATAGGGCAATACAAGAGAACCAGCCACTAAGACTGCACTTTTCCAAAATCTAAAAGCAGAGAACTGGGGTGGGAGGCCTTATAGTTGGAATGGAGAAACTGCATTTCAGCTTGCTATGTTTTGCTTTTCTTTGCTTTAAGGAAATGCACAAAGAATGTGAACTTTGCAACTGGCACTACAGTCCTCTGTGGGAAAACAAAAGCTTATAAATCACAGAAGCAAAAATATTCCAACACTTTGGCCATGGGTAACAGCAGTGTGGAATTTAAAGCGCTCCTATACCTTATACCAGAGGTTCCCAACCTTTTTGAGTCCACTGCGCCCTTGACAAACTATATTTTTCTGCAGCACCCCTGTGGGGCTTAGGAGCCCAATTATGTCACCCTTGCCTGCAGAGCTGGCAGTCTCTCACCCTTTTTCAAATACCCTCCCTTGTGGAGTGTTCCCTCAGCCTCCCCTCCTTTCCCCTCTCCTTGGGAGTCCTCTGGGTAGTTACATCTCCTGCCCCTGGTCTCTGAGCTTTCCCCCAACCACACCCAAAAGGGAGGTGCCTCCTCCCACTCCCACAAGGGTCTGGGTAGCACCCCCTGGCCAGCCCCAGAGGCACCATTTGCCTGTGGAGCTTGTAGCCAGGGCTGCTGCACCAAACAGCTGTGCAAGCCTTTGGGAGGCAGAGATGCAAGAGGGCATCAGAGGAGGGAAGGGACAGAGGCCAGTGTTGCCCATGGCACCCCTGACCATCATTCAAGGCACCCTAGGGCACCATGGCACTCTGGTTGAAAACCACAGCTTTATACAACAGGTGTTTGCCTGCACTGGTGCCAGTCTAGAAAGAATTGGGAACCCGCACGGGAGGGAAGGTCCCCCTTTGCTGTAGAACCTCAGCCCAGATGAGCAGAGCTCATGGTTGTATGCTTCCGCAGGACACAAATGTTCCTTCAGCTGCTTCTCAACTACTTTTCATGACACGTCAGTCAAAAACCATCCTTATCTTTAATATGGTCAGAAAGCCATAAACATGGCCATAAAGCAATCTAGATAAATACATAAAAGATATGCAATATTAAACCACGTTGCTAGGTCCATTATCTAAATGAATTTTATATTGTTTTTATTGCTGGTTTGTTTGCCATTCTGGGCTCCTTTGGAAGAAGTGTTAGGATATAAACTTAGCAGCAGCAGTAATGCATGTTATAAAACTCACGTTGGGTTAGCTAACAAGGCACACAAATAAAACTACTGTGGGAAAGAGTGTACAGTACTAGATAATTCCTTTAGCAACATACACATACGTTATCCTGACACTCCTCCTCACACCCATGAAAGAATGGGATTGCCTTTTTTTAAATTGCAGGTGCCCTGTGGGGTTTCTGGAATAATTATTTCAGTACAAAGACTTAAAACACCTGTCTACTAAAATACCTTTTCAGATGATAAGAAAGTTTTCTAATCGAGTAACAAACTGGTCCTGCTGTGTAGGTATTAGGAGCTTCCTTTGAAGAGAAAATTTATTTAAACTTCCCACATAATGAGCATAGGAGGAACTTGCAGTATAATCCCACAAACGTTTATGCAAGCAGCAAACCTCCCAGAGTTCAATGAAACTGATTCTCTTGTTAGTGTGTTTGGCATTATTGTCTTTGGTATTTCTAAAAAGAGAAATCCCATCCTGGGGGGCTGTCACTGAGCAAATAAAAAGAAATGGTGGGGGCAACAGCAGTAGGCAGCTAAAAGAAATGGAGGACAAGCACTAAGTTCTTACCTACTTTAAGTGTAGCCCAAATGTATGCAGGCCCACCCACAAACATACTAAATATTGCCACCACAATCCCCTCTCCACCTTCTCTCTCCCCTCCTTCTTCCCCCCACCTTATTCTGTATAATGTCTCACATCAAATGTAAAAGAGACTTTACGGTTTGGGAAAAGAAAAAAAGACTGCACATTTTTTGTGAACCAAGAAGATTTTTTTAATTTTTTTTTTTAAGTAAACCCAACTCTGCTCAGTGGAACTTGCTCCCAGTTCTAGTATGTGTTGGATGGTTGCTATACTCATTCAGCTATACATTGAGGGAGTGAAGACAGGGGAAAACTGGTACATGGAAGCTAGTGTGGTGTCGTGGTTAAAGCACTGGGCTAGGACCAGGGTGTGCCCAGGTTTAAAACCCCACTAACCTTTCATGAAATTCATTGCGTGACCTTGGGCCAGCCACTTCTCTCAGCATACGTGGCCACATTCACAATATACATGTAAAGAACTATGATGCCACGTTAAGCAGCCATGGGTTCCCTCAAGCATTTATGAGAGCTGTAGTTTAAGGGTGCTGAAAGTTGTTAGGAGACCCCTATTCCCCTCCCAGAATGACACTTTTCAGGGTGGCTTAACTATCACTTGATCTTCATAGGGAAAACTTAACCAAAATCAATTAACTAAATCAGCCGACCTACGGAATCGGTTTCTCTGCGCTAGGATCATGGGATCATGCAATCCCCCCCCCCGCCTTATAAGAAACAAATTCCTAAACGGGGGAGGGGGGGGGTCAACCGGACGCCAGAGTACGAGGCCTCCCCGCAACGCAGCCAAAGGGAAGAAAAGGCTCCCTTTCCCCCGAAAAAAGGGGGATTTGGGAGGACACCTTTTTGCACGCGATCTATGGAGGAGGAGGCGATCTATGCACCGTTAGCAGGGCGCTAAACCGCATCGCACACGAAGATTTGTTTCAGAGCAAACTTGCCTAGGATAGGATCGCCCTGCGTTTTAAGAATTAATTTGCGAATTGTCTTCTGTTTGCATTTTGTTGTTGCTGCTCCAGAGAACTCCTGATATGAGGCGATAACCATAAAATGTAGCGAATAATTAAATGACAGGGGCCCCCCCCCCGCCCCTTTAAACACACCGGGACTTTTTTTCGTAAACTCGCACCGTTTCCGGCTCATTTAACAAGGTGTGTGCGTGGGGGGGGGGGAATCACCCCTCCAGGTGGAGGGGCCCGTTGCCCCACCCGGCCGCCTTTACTGACATATAAAAACACGTGCCAGGACTTACTTATTAAAGATACCAAAGGAAAAGCAGCAAGTTAAACCGGTAACAACTTCGGAAAGAGAACCCACGGCATCCTTCCCATCCCCTTTAAGGCGGGAAGGCAGGACCGGCGGCGGCGGCGCTCCTCCCGATTTGTCCTCCGGCACCATTTCCCCGGCCGGCCAGGTTGCCCCCTCCCCTTTAAGGCGCTTGTTTTGGGGCGGGGCCGCGCGGCTGCCGGTGCCGCAGTGCCTGCCGGGAAGGATGTGAGGCCGCCGGTGGCTGGAGAAAGAGCAGAAGCGGCGGCGGCGGCGGCGGCGACGAGGGAGGCGCGCGCAGGTGCGTTGCGTCGTGTCGGCTGTGGTGGGCGGTGGGCCTCCTCGGTCGGCAGAGCCCCCCCCCCATATATGGCGGAAACGAGGGGGTGGGTGTTCGCGCCGAGAGTAAGTGAGGGGAGGGGGTAAGTGAGGGGAGGAGTCGTCCTCCCCCCCCCCAGTAAAATCCCCCTATAGGATGAAAATGAGGGGGGGGTCGTTCGTCGAGTCGTCCTGTCCCCCCCCCCCAGCAAAGGGTTACCCGAGTGGCTGGTTGGTTGGGCAGGGAGTCTCTCTTCTGCCATGTAAAAGCCTCCCCCCTCACGCCAATAGGGTGGAAATGGGGGGGACTCTCTGCATGCCCCCCCCCCCACCGCTTAGGGTGAAAAGGAGGGAGGGTGGCTGCCCAGGATATAAGTGAGAAGTGGCCTGTCAGACAGCGCCCCCCCCCCTCAGGGTGAAATGCGGGGTGGCTGGTGGGTAACTTGAGCAAAAACTGCCCCTTGCAGAAGATGGGGATGAGGGGGGCGGCCAGGTGGGTGAGCGAATTCCCTCAGCAGAGGAATGTATGGTGTTGCTACCCCCCCCCCATAAGTAAATTGTGGTCCTTCTCAAAGCTTCCTCCAACGGTGGCCAGGTGGAGGATGGGTGGGCAAGGGGAAGTTCCTTTGGCTTGTTATAAGGACTTCTCAAGAAGAAGCCCAATGGGGCAGGCAGAGGAGACCCCCACCAATTTCATAAAGGCGCCCACAGAAACACACATTATGAGTGGGGGGGGTGAGTTATCCCAGATGAAAGAGAGGGACCTAAGATAGATGTTCCTTTGCATTTCCAAAAAGATGGGGGGGTGGGATGGGGTGGGCAAGGACAAAACCTCCTTAAATGGAGGGATGAGTTTCCCCAACCCAGGAGAATGAGGAATGTGGCTAGAGAGGAGCCTTGCAAGGGATTCCCCCACACAGCAAAAAAAAAAAAAAGACAGGGTTGGGTATTCAGAAGTTGGAGGGGGGGGAGCTAATTAGACACTCTTTTAAAAGGATGAGGGCCTCTCTAAATCAAAATGGGTTCCTTCCACCAGCTGGATGAGGAGTTGTTCAAAAGGTGAGTCCTCTCAAGACAAGAGGTACTCAAGAAAAGGAGAGAATTATTCCCCAAAAGGAAGGTAGTTGGGTAGGTAGAAGAGGGGACCCCCTAAATCCCTCATAAACACTGAAATGTCAGAAGAGGCTTTAGCAAATCTTCAGCTAGCAGGAATAGAGTAGAGGGAGATAGAAGTTATTAGAGTTCTCTCGATAAAAAGAGAGTGGAGGGGCACTATTGTAGCAAGGGGCTGCAGAGTGTCCAAAATATGGGACCTAATGTATTGTGTGTATCTTCGGGGGGGGGGGGAGTGAGGATACCTTGTGGGCTGATTTGAGACAACCCCCCTTCAAGGAAAGGGTGATGGACGTAAAGTGTGGCAC
The DNA here is from genome assembly GCA_034642415.1 of Podarcis siculus. Lineage (NCBI taxonomy): Eukaryota > Metazoa > Chordata > Lepidosauria > Squamata > Lacertidae > Podarcis > Podarcis siculus. The sequence continues at coordinate 25,923,760 of JAXCMG010000019.1, read as the reverse complement.
TCTCCCCCCCCCCCAAAGTAATCATGGATGAAAATGCCTCTGGAGTTGAAGCAGAGAATCCCTTTTAAGATGGTGGAGTTTCAGAAACTTTTACCCTAGAAAGAAGAGATGGAGGCTCCCAGGAGAGGGGGGTGTTATATAGGTGATGTGTGAAGGTGAGAAGATATTTGAATAGCTGGAGATCCACCTGCAGAAGGGCATTTGCTGGGCCACAAGAGAAGAGGAATGGAAACCTGTATACATCATTGTTCTGCTGTAGTGACTCTTGCATCGCCGTCTGTTTTAATTTTTTTTGAATATATAATATAAACCACCTTGGGAACTTTGGTTAGTAGGCAGGTATAAATACTCCTAAATAAAAATAAACAAAAGAGCAAGGAGTTCCCTTTCAAAAAGTGAGACAGGTGTCTAGGGAGGTGATGAAGGAGAAGGGAATCACCCTCCTTCCTGCCTTACTATAAGAGGGTGGGAGGCATCATTAGGATCTCCACAAAGTTAAAATAGAGGTTAAGGTAGTACCCTACCTTCAGTGTGATCAAAGAGAGGAGAGACTTGATGTACCTTGAAGGAGCACAGTCAAGGCCTGCGGAGGAGGAAGGAGGCATGTTGCTAACTGGTTGGGCAAAGACTGCTGAGAGAAAAGGAGGCATGGTGGGTTGGTTAAAAAGTTGGGAAAAGAAAGGGTGAAAAGCAGGAAGATTGAAACACCCCCCCAATAAATTAGAGGGATTCTGCAATGGCTCAAAGGCATAGAGGAGGTAACTCAATCAATGAGATGATCCTCCTAAAGGTTTAAGGGGTGGTTGGAATAGGTGAGAGGGGTGAACCCTATAATTCATGAAGACTACCAGCCTGAAGATCAGGCTAGGGAGACAACCCAGTCTGATTGCAGATGAGGAGAAGATGAAGCAGATAATATTGAATGAATTAGGATCATCCCTTGAACATCAGAGGACAGAAACAAGCTGGGTTAGGGGGAGTGGAACCCCAACTCCTTTAAAAAAAAAATCTGTGAAGGCCTCAGAGTCAGTACCATTTCAATGCTCTGGGAAGAACTCAAGTATAAGGGGAGAAATTTGAGAGGGTGGAATGACAAAGTAGTCCCATGTCCCCCAATTCCCAGAAATAATCTAAGGCTAAAAGGAAGGATTTCTGGACAAGAGGTGTTTTTATAGGCCAAGAATTCTGGAAAAGGCACATAGAAGGCTCTTGAGGACTTGGCTATATCTCCCTTGCATCTTACACTTGATTTTGGAGGTGCTTCTTTACAGTTGTGTGGGCCTAACATGTGTATGTATGTATATGTATATATGTGCACCTTGAGCCTGTGTGATCGTATAGCAAGGAAGGGCCATCTGTTCAGAAGTTCAGGTCTTGCTTCTTCCTTTTTTTCTTTGTTGTGATCTTCATCAGAAATCCTGACTATCCAGTTTCTTGAAATGACGGACATGCTTGTTTGTTGGTAAAGAGGGATTTCCTTTAAACAAAATCAAAGATGAAAAGAGTACAGAGGTCTCTACTTTTGCCCTTAAAAAAGCCCCAGAGTGGAAAATCAAATCTGCAGAATACTTTACAACTGAGGTGGGTGGGTTTGTGCGAAAGAACAGGTATGCAAAGCTTCCCTGCCCTTTGTGATGTGGAGTGGATGGGTGGATATTTCTTGTGTCCCCCCTCCTCTTTTTTTGCTTCTGTACCTGCCCTAGGTAAATAGCAGATCCTAAAAAATTGGAGATACTGCCCAAAGTTCCTTGAAAGATTCTGAAACCTCTGGCCGAAAGCGTTTCCTTCCTTATTTCAAGGGGTGGGGATGTTACGTTGCACCAGTCCATCATTCATCCTTTCCCCTCTCCTCTTGATAAAGAGAATGTTAAAAGGGCAATGGAAAGGAGATTGAAAATAAAAGGGTAGGTTGAGAGGGAGAAATCCTTTTATAAACAGATATGACTGTGGGGAGGGGGGGACAGAGCACACTTCATTCATATTTGGGCAGGGGTCAGTGCAGTTCTCATCATTTGGATACAAGGACTTCTGAGTTTCAGCTCTTTTTCAGATCAAGTGGAGACGGGCAAAGTGAGTTCTTAGAAATGGCAGTCTGGTAACTTAAAGGGAAAAGAAGTGTGTCTGGTTCTATCCTGCGTGTGCGTGGGAGAGGTTAAAGCGATCCCTATTGCGCTGCGGCTTCGGCTTGGTTTGCTGGGCACGGGACTCCACGCCGCATTGCGTCTCGATTGCTGGGGCCTGAGCCAGCCACCTACTGGGGGAGCCGGGAAATGCAATGACAGCCGGACAGGAGGGAAAGGGGGGGGGTTCTCTGCCCCCCTTCTCTGCCCGCCCCTCCCGCTTTTCCTTTCCCTCATCTCAAAAATGGTAGAAATAGAAAAGGGTCAGAAAAGGCCAACTGAGAAGATCAAGGGGGGTGAAGTGACTCCCCTATGAGGAAAGATGCAGCATTTGGGACGTTTTGAGGTTGGAGAAAAAAGGCCGAGGAAGAGGTGGCACGATAGAAGTTTAGAAAAATCATGCCTGGTGTGGAGAAAGTAGATGGAGAAAAGTTTTTCTCCTCTTCTCATAACACTAGAATTTGTGAACATCCAATGATGCTGAATGTTCAGTTGGGGGGAAAGAAAGTCCTCCTTCACGCAGCGCATAGTGGAACTGTGGTACTCACTCCCCCAGGAGGAAGGCATGGCAACCGACTTGGGTCGCTTTGAAAGAAGATTGGATAACTTCATGGAGGAGAGGCTGCTAGCAATGGAGGCTATGCTCTGCCTCTATGGGTAGGCAAACTAAGGCCCAGGGGCTGGATCTGGCCCAATTGCCTTCTAATTTCGGCCAGCGGACGGTCCAGGAATCAGCATGTTTTTACATGAGTAGAATGTGTCCTTTTATTTGAAATGCATCTCTGGGTTATTTGTGGGGCATAGGAATCCGTTCATTTCCCCCTCCCTCCTTCAAAATATAGTCCGGTCCCCCACAAGGTCTGAGGGACAGTGGACCGGCCCCCTGTTGAAAAAGTTTGCTGACCCCTGCTAGAGTCAAAGGCGGTGATTCTTCTGAATACCAGCTGCAGGAGAGAGTGCTCTTGTTCTCAGGTCCTGCTTTGCAGGTTTCCCATAGGCATCTGAACAACCACAGTGAGAACAGGATGCTGGACTAGATGGGCCATTGTCCTGATCCAACAGGCTCTGATGTTCTTTGATTCCTGAAATGCTGCGGGGGGGGGGGGGGGCAACTGCACCTTCTGCCAGACCTTTTCCCTCATTCATGATGGGGCTGTGACTCATCGCCCCCGTGTTGTAACTACAACCATTCCAAAGTTGAACTCGAGCATACCTAACAGGTTCTGGTGCTCAGCCTGGCCTCAAATTAAACCCCACCCTGTGCCACATCCTCGCCGCAGGTATGCAAAGCTCAGGTGTCATCTGGGTCACTTAGAGCACAGTCCTTTGCAATCCAGAAGTCAAATCCCACTGCGGTTGTTTGATGGTAGGGTTGCTCCCTTGTAAGTATGTTTTAGGATTGCCGCCTAAGGGTACGAGTGGCTCCCCCATGTGGGAATAGCAGGTAGTAATGTTCTTTCTCATGTGCCTAGGCTTTAGAGCAGGGTTTCCCAAACTTGGCTGTTTTTGGACTACAACTCCCATCATCATCACTGACCACTCATCCTGCTAGCTAGGGATGACCTTCCAACAAGCCTTTTAAATAGAGATTAAGATCCCCGTTTCCATCTGTACTAGAACTGTTTTTAATAAGTTCTCATTGTTTTATTGCATGTCTGTTTGCCACCATGGCCTCCTTGGGGTGGAAGGGTGGAATGTAAATTTAATTAATAATAATAATTACTTAATCCATAAAAAATCACTTGTTCACATGCATTTGTTTACCAGCAAAAGTCATGTATTTCCTCTAAGACAAGAAAACCAACTTGTGTGATGATTCTGCACTTCCTTTTTCAGTCTAACCTACCTTACAGGATTGTTGTCAGGAGGGGCCATGTGTGCTACCTACTTTGGGGAAGAGTGTGATAGAGCCATCATTATTAAAACAAATAAAAAAGCCTGGTTTAGTGGACCTATTCCAACTCCATATTCTTTTCTTTCTCTCTCGCTTAGTGATGGCGACCATGTTGTACCCCCGTGAGGAGAAGCTAGAGAAGATGAGCCAGGATGAGATTGTGTTGGGCACCAAGGCAGTGGTGCAAGGCCTGGAGACACTGCGCACTGAGCACCACTCGCTGCTGGCCGCCCTTCTCGACACCGTCAACCGCCTGGAGCAGCAGCACGAAACAAGCGCTGCCCAGGAGAAGGCCAGCCTCTTGCGCAAATCTCTGGAAGCCATTGAGCTGGGCCTTGGGGAGGCTCAGGTAACAGCCACTAGTTCAGGGATGAGGAACCCTGTGGGCCATTTGGATGTCTGGATGCAGAGAAATGGTGGGAGGAACCAGCTGAGAGCCTGGGAAGTGGTGGCGGCATAACGATGAGTGGCCAGAGGGAGAGGACTGGGAAGAGGAGCTGAAGAGGTAACAGGGCTTAGTGAGCTGGGAGAGTCTGGGGCAGAGAGAAGCTCAGAATCAAAGACAGAAGCTGAAGCAGGAGAGTGGGATGAGGGAGGCCAAGAGGCAGAGATAAGTCAGGCTGTTGAAGAGTCACAGTGTCTCTCCCTCCCACCTGCTGTGACAAGCTCCCCTCCCCCCTTGTCTCCCAGAACCAGAAGAGTCATGAAAAGCGTGGAGAGGTTGGCTGCACGCAGGCACAGTCTCTGATTGTTTGGAAAAAGCCCTGGAGAGGAGGAGATCTAGATGGCTGTGGGGAGGTGGAGACTTTTAATTTCGTGGAGTAAGGCCTAGAGGGAATGAATGGCTGTGCTCGTTAGGCCTGGCACTCAGCCAAGTCTGCAAAGATCATGTTTTTACTAATAAAGAGTTAACGCCAACTTTCAACTGAGTGACTTACTGACTGGATCACTCGGTGCCTGCTGAGCTGACCGGGGTTGATGGGAGTCCTAGCAGTATCTGGAGGGCCAGAGTGTCGCTAACGCAAGGGTTTCTGGGGCTTTGACACCTGTGTCCCCTTTCCTAGTTGGAATTTCACAGGCCTGTGTTCACACTAAGTCTCCGGTTACAGGTGATCATTGCCCTCTCCAGTCACCTGAGCGCGGTGGAGTCGGAGAAGCAGAAGCTGCGGGCTCAGGTGCGGCGCCTGGTGCAGGAGAACCAGTGGCTGCGCGATGAGCTGGCTGGGACCCAGCAGAAGTTGCAGCGGAGCGAGCAGTCCGTGGCCCAGCTGGAGGAGGAGAAGAAGCACCTGGAGTTCATGAACCAGATTAAGAAATTTGATGATGATGTTTCGCCATCGGTGAGCCTTCTCTTTTTCTTCTTCTGATTTCTCTCAACCCTACGCTCTCCTACTCATGACCCTCCATATTTAGAGAATGAGCTGCACTTACAGTGTCCACCAACCTAGATGGCTTTAAAAGCGGGTGATTGGTTGTTTGTTTCCTGCCCTTTGCCCGAAGGTCCCAAGGCAGATTGCAGCATTAAAACACAAGAGCAATTTAAAGCAACTTAACATTATACAAATAAGGTATGTCTTAAAAGCACAGAACTCATGTGTCAAAGGCCCCTAAACCTCTGAGGGCAGAGGAATTGCCAAGGTGGCCCCCTTTGCCGTTCTCAGCAGCCGAGAGAGATCTGTAGGGAAGGAGACGGTATTACAGGTATTTGGGGCCTAAGTCATGTAGGGCTTTAAATATTAATATGAGCACCTTGAATTGGATGCAGAAACAAACACAGGCAGACAGATTTGTGAACGATAAGGTTACCAGGCAAAACCATCTCTCTTCTCCCAGGCCTTTGGCTTTTAAACTGGGGGGGGGGGGCAGGGAGTATTGCTTTTGTTTACTATGTTCTGTACTGTTGTGTTTTTATATTGTAAACCACCCTGTGATCCTTGGATGAAGGGTGGTATAAAAATGTAATTAATAAACTAAAATTCACAGTGGCTGTATTTTTCCTCCACTGTCCTTGTACCTGAGAGAGTCCGGTATCTGTGTACAGTTCTGCTCACCTCACCAAGAATATTGTAGAGCTGGAAAAGGTTCAGAGAAATGGCAACAGAAATGATCAGCAGGTTGGAGCAACTCCCCTGTGAGAAAAGGCTACAACGTTCGGGGCTTTTTAAGTTTAGAGAAAAGGCGAGTAGGAGAAGACATAATAGAGGTATATAAAATTAGGCATGGAGTGGAGAAAATGGGTAAAGAGAAGTCCCGCTCCAGCCCTCTCAACAGTAGCATCTACCTTAAATCAGGGGTCGAGGAACCTGTGGCTGTCTGGGTGTTGTCAGACTCCCATCAGCCCCAGCCAGCATGGACAATGATTAAGGATTATGGGAGTTGTAGTCCGGTAATATCTAGAGGGTCAAAGGTTCTCCCATCCTTGCTATACATGAACGTCAGCAAATTGGGAGTGGAACACTGCAGGTTTGACAATCCCCAAGGACTGAATCAGAGGTGTGAGCTTTGGTGATTAGGATGGTGCTGGGCATTCTTACCATTTCCTTTTGCCTTCGAAATGGTAGGAGAGTTTCAAGCCCTGATTGTCTTTTTTCTTTCTGCCCAGGATGAGAAGAATGGGGAGACGGGCAAAGACTCCTTAGATGATCTGTTCCCGAACGATGATGACCAGGGACAAGGTGAGCTACCTTGGGTTAAGTAGACCATTCTGATCCAGCAAGTCAGTTCTTATGACAAGGAGTCAGAATACTAGAGATTGTGGCCTTCAGATTGCAGCGTTTTAGTCCAAGCTGTCAATAACTGCATGAGGACTAGAAGGGAGGGAATATCTAGAAGGCCAGGAGTCCCCCCACCCTCAAGTTAGATGATCACAGGTACTGGAGTAAGAAGTACAAGACATGGACAAACCCTAAAGTTGTTGGAATTCCACCAAAATTTGAGGAAACTAAAAATGTTCAGGGTTGTAGGCAGTGCTAGTCCTGCTTGGGGTAGACCCATTGAAATTAATAGACATGACTAACTTAGGCCTGTTTATTCCAGTAGGTCTACTCTGAGTAAAACTTAGTTGGGCATCACCCCATGTCTAGCAAACATAAATACTATTCAATATCTCAACCACAAATAGGTTGGTTAATATACTCTGACAGAAGAAAGGAATGATCATTTATTTATTTGAAAGCAGTTTTGCCCTGTTCTTCATCTGAAAAGGCTGCTAGAGCAGTTTACGTATCAGTAGCAAACAAGACAGTCCCTGCGCCTCATGTGTACAGCGTTAAAAGACCCAAGACAAAGTGAAAAGGGGGAGAGGAGAGGAGAATATACAAACTCAGGCCCCTTGTCCCATGCATTTACCAAATTCTTAGGCTGACTTCTCTTCCCTCACATAGCTCTTAATTCCAGCCATGAAACACTGTGATTATATAAATTCCATAGGATGATGGTGCATTATGTGGAGAAGTCCGCCAGCTCTCTGTCCTGAGCCTGCTGCCTATTCATTTTAAGTGTGTGTAGGTGTTTGTGTTTGCAGGTGTATATACACCTGCTTTGAGTGTGTATGCATAGCATACTGAAGAACTGCTTTGTGGAGGGTGTGGGCATCAGATCCCACCCCCTTTGATTATGCCAATGTATTTCTGCAGGGCAGACGCATGGTAGTGGAGATGCAGCAGCCCAACATGGTGGCTATGAGATTCCGGCACGGCTGCGGACACTCCACAACCTGGTGATCCAATATGCTTCCCAGGGGCGCTACGAGGTGGCTGTACCGCTCTGCAAGCAAGCACTGGAGGATCTTGAGAAGACCTCAGGACATGACCATCCCGATGTGGCTACCATGCTGAATATTCTTGCTCTGGTTTACAGGTGTGAGGCTTGGCTGACTTGGGCTGAGGGCAGGGGACTGCTTTTTGACCTTAGATCTGACTTGGACATGCAGAGAAAGTGTGTGGAGCTGCCCTGCTGAGACTGTATCACTTTAGGCTGCCGTTACTGAATTGCTTATTTGCAGGCTCTCTTATGCTGAAAGAAAAGAAACTCAGAAAAGCTCCATGCATTTGGAAAGTTAGCTTGTCAGGAAGATGACTAGCTTTCCAAGGTCCTTTGAGAACAGCATTCAGACGTGATCAGAAGCCACCCCCTAGCCTGACAATGTGCAGTCTAGAAAGGACCGTACCCCATGCCTTTTGTGTACTGTACATTCAGATGTGGGCTTTTATAATTTATTTTATGTTCTTAATAGCATTTGTAAACAGCTTCGTATACTGTATATATTTTTAATTTATACAGTATAAAAATGAAAAATATAATCAGAACAAAAGTACAACCTGAAACCAATAAAACAGCAGTTTAAAGACTTGTAAAAGCATACTAAAAACAAATGAAACAAAAATTCAGAGCATTCAGTTACATAAAAATGGGCCCAGTCTTATGGGTCAGGGAAAGCCACTGAGCTCCCTGGCCACAGCATTCTGCACCAACTGCAGCTTCCGGACCAATCGCATGGGATGCCCTGCATAGAGCTCATTACAGTAGTCCAGTCATGAGGTTCCCAACGCATTGAATCACAGTGGCTAAGCTACCTCTGTCCAGGAAAGGGCATAGTTGGTGCACCAGCCTAAACTGGTAATAGGCACTCCTTGCTTTGGAATTCTCTCTGGCCAAAATAATAACTTATTTTTCTTCCTGCTAGGGACCAAAATAAGTACAAGGAGGCTGCTCATCTTCTCAATGATGCCTTGGCCATCCGGGAGAAGACCTTGGGAAAGGACCACCCTGCCGTAAGCACCCTGATTTTTTGCAAACCACTTTGAGGTCTTTTTTTAAGACAATCAAGCAGTGTATAAATTTTATTAGATAAATAAATCATTTCAGAGCCTCTAGCAGAAACCATTTGGATGCTTGAGGTTCCCCCTCCCCCTCGATAACAATGAGGACTAGCACCTTAGATCTTCTCTTCGCCTCCTTTTTCTTTAATTGATCACCTTTGATTCTGAATCTGCTAAAAGGGTAAAGGGACCCCTGACCATTAGGTCCAGTCATGGCCGACTCTGGGGTTGCAGCGCTCATCTCGCTTTATTGGCTGAGGGAGCTGGTGTACCAGCTGGTGTGGCCAGCAGGACTAAGCTGCTTCTGGCGAATCAGAGTAGCGCACGGAAACGCCGTTTACCTTCCCGCTATTTATCTACTTGCACTTTGGCGTGCTTTCGAACTGCTAGGTTGGCAGGAGCAGGGACAGAGCAACAGGAGCTCACCCCATTGCGGGAATTTGAACCGTCAACCTTCTGATTGGCAAGTCCTAGGCTTTGTGGTTTAACCCACAGCGCCACCCGTGTCCCCTGAATCTACTAGCCTGCTGTGATATCCTGTTTTGAAGTAGACTTCTGAGGTTCACACAGCAATCCTATCCTAGAGTTTTGAGTTGTACAATGTACTTTTTCACCCTTAGGTGGCTGCTACCCTCAACAATCTGGCCGTGCTGTACGGTAAGCGGGGCAAGTATAAGGAGGCGGAACCGCTGTGCAAGAGGGCTCTGGAGATCCGAGAGAAGGTACTTAAAGAAGGCCGCTATAGGCAGCAATACTTGGGGCATATCTCCCCCCCCCCCCCCGTGCTTTCTTTTTCTGCAGAAAATTTTCAGTTTCCAAAGTTCATCAGTTACAATGCATGGATGCTAACTATGAACACAATATAAGGCAGACTTCTCAGTGATCAAGTTTTTAGCTTGTACTAAATTCAAGTAAAATGAACATGGTAAATTAGATCACTTTCTAGGATATCGTAATGGTTTCCCAATGCAAACTGAAGATTTTTTGATGCAAGTTACCCTGATCTGTGTGGGGAAAATGTTCAGGATATAAACAAAATATGAAACAAAACAATACTATTAAACAGAACAAAATGCTGGAAGATCTGATAAGTCCGTGGCCTGCAGAGCCATTGCTTGTGGGCTATGGCTTCACCCTCCCCACTCCACGCACCTTTGTTGCTGTTCTGTTGTCAGGGATCTTCATCCCCACCCTTTTGCTCAAAGTCATATTCCCTTGACAAAAATTACAATACATGCACTGCGCTTGTTAAACAAGTTGCTTCTATTTAACCCCGTCTCTTCCAGGCTGTCTGTTTCCCACCCCCTCCCGCTCTTTATTGTCTGCTGTCCTCCTTTATTCAGAACACTGAGGACTAGAATCTTATTTGGGAGAGTGGCCATATCTCAGTGGCAGAGCATCTGCTTTGCATGCAGAAGGTCCCAGGTTCAATCCTCAGTGGCATTGTCAGGGAATAACCCCTGCTGCCAGTCAGATGGGATGAATAGCCTGATCTGGTTTAAAGTAATTTCCTATGTGAAATTGATGGTTTGGGCGATCAGCACTGGGAACTGGGATTTGTCAATAACATGGGCAAACTTTGCTTTCTTTCTTTTTAAGTGATCAGTGTCTCCTCTTCCCAACCTCCCAGGTGCTGGGGAAGTACCACCCAGATGTGGCCAAGCAGCTCAACAACTTGGCTCTCCTTTGCCAGAACCAGGGCAAGTACGAGGAGGTTCAGTACTACTACCGCCGCGCCCTGGAGATCTACGAGTCTCGCCTCGGGCCAGACGACCCCAATGTGGCCAAAACTAAAAACAACCTGGTGAGAGGGGCTGATTGGAAAAGTCCAAGAGAAACCTTTGGGGGTGTGGGGATGGTTTAAGTGGGGGGGTGGAATCTATGCTAAGCAGTTTTCTTCCATGCCAGATTTTGGTTGGACTACAACTCCCATCATCCCCAGACACCTTAGCCAATGTTTAGGGATGATGGGAGCTTTAGTCCCAACAACAGGGGCCCCAGGGCTGAAGAACACTGGTAGCATGTTATAAAGTTTGTATTAAATTCTTTAAAGTTCTTATTAACTTTGTGACATTTAACAGTGTGATGTTTACTGTAGGGCCCGGGGCACTGCAGCCCTCTGGATGTTGTTGGACTACAACTCCCAGCAATCCCAGCCAGCAGATGGTGATGGGAGTTTTAGTTCAATGTCTCCTAGACCAGTGTTTCCCAACCTTGTGCCTCCAGCTGTTTTTGGCCTACAATTCCCATCATCCCTTGCCACTGGTCTTGCTAGTCAGGGATGATGGGAGTTGTAGGCCAAAAACATCTGGAGGCACAAGGTTGGGAAACACTGTCCTAGACAATGGCAGCTTCTGTAGCCCCTGATTTGCATAGTGCTCATCAGTTACATCAGTGCCTTTGTGCTGGGGGGAAGAAGAGAGGCAGGAAGGTACCGTAAATTTCGCTCTATAACACGCAGATTTTTTCTCCTAAAAAGTAAGGGGAAATGTCTGTGCGTGTTATGGAGCGAATGTGGGGGGTCCCTGGAGCCGATTAGGGGAGCGCAGGGACAAAAATAGGCAAAAATCAGGCAAAATAAGATCGGGCGGGCGGGCGGAGGAAAGGCGGAAACTGCTGCTTTCCTGCATTCTGCCTCAGGGTCTTACTGCCCACCCGCTTCTGTTGCTGCGTTTGCTCAAACTCAACAAAGAGCAGGGAATCCCCTGCCCTCCTGGCAAGCAGAGGGTTAAGGAAAGGATCGAGTCCTTCACACTGCGTGCAGGCTCCCGCCCACCACCTCCTCCTCTCCGTGCTCTAGGGACTCGCAGGCAGCCGAAAAACATGCAGGTGGGAGAGAGAGAGAGAGGGCTGGCTGGGGGGGGGGGACTTTTGCCTTCCTTTCCTCCCCCCCACCCCGTTAAACTCCTCCCCTGCATTCTTAGCCAGCTGCTTCTCCGCACACCCCTCTTGTGCTTCTTGTCCCTTCTGTGTTTTTCCTTCCCTCCCCATTTAAAATGTGGTGGCAAAGCACGGATCCACATGGATCCTCAGGATTTTTGCATTGGGTCACCCCAAATTCACCATCAGATCACATTACATGTCCATGGCTACAGTCTGTACCAAAAAAATCACGCACCCACTGTTGCCTGGGGCTGCAATGGTGCA
>JAXCMG010000019.1:25894478-25911769 GCA_034642415.1 Podarcis siculus | reverse complement strand
CATGTCCATGGCTATAGCCTGCACCAAAAAAATCACGCACCCACTGTGGCCTGGGGCCACAATGGTGCAAAAACGGGGTTACAAAGCATGGATCCACAGGATCTTTGCATTGGTCACCCCAAATTCACCATCAGATCACATAGCATGTCCATGGCTACATCTTGCACCAAAAAAATCACGCACCCACTGTTGCCTAGGGTCACAGTGGTGCAAAAACGTGGTTACAAAGCATGGATCCACATGGATCCTCAGGATTTTTGCATTGGGCTACTCCAAACTCACTGTCAGATCACATGTCTGTGGCCACAGCATGAACCACAAAAATCATACATCCACTGTTTCATTTAGAATATTTTTTTCTTGTTTTCCTCCTCTAAAAACTATGTGCGTGTTATGGTCTGGTGCGTGTTATAGAGCGAAAAATACGGTAACTTCCAGGTGCCCCTGGAACCCCCTCCACCCTCCTCCCCTGCCTACTCCTGATTGGTGCCTTTCTGCTGTTTTTCTTTGCAATCATTGGCCATGCCACTGGAAGGCAGGTTAATCCCCTGACTGACCAGCTGGGTTGAATACTGGTCTGTGCAGTCTGCCTCTTCTCTCTGCAAGAGAAAGGACAGCACTTCATAGAGTTATGCCGCTAGTAGAGAATCCTGGTGTATGTAGCATCCAGCTTTTGCTAGGCATTGATGCTTCGTGATCCCTGTTGCCACAGCCTGTCCCTCTGACCTCAGAATATGCCCCCACAGGCCTCCTGCTACCTCAAACAAGGCAAATACAAGGACGCTGAGGCCCTCTACAAGGAGATCCTGACCCGAGCACACGAGAGAGAGTTCGGCTCAGTCAATGGTGAGTGCAGGAACAGGTGGTGGGACCTCCTGTGTACAGAGGAGGGTTGCTTCCTTTTATTTTATGCACATCAGGTGTGGGGCAGGAAAATACACAGCTGGGACAAAAGGGGGGTTGTGACTGCAGTCAATCAGCTGATCAGGGGCACTGCTAAAAGCATACCCTTGCCAGCACTGACCACCAGCTGATTGGCAGGGTTGGCAAAGCACTGTGCCTTTGCCCACATGGTTTGAATGATTTTTGTTGTTGTTATTACATTTCTATCCCATCCTAAGGAGCTCAAGCTGGCATACACAGTTCTCCCCTTTCTCCCCCTTTTTCCTCACAGCAACCCTGTGAGGGTGGTTAGGCTGGGAGAGCGTGACTGGCAAATTGGTTGGTGCGTTGAAATGTGGATATTTCATAACCCTCCCACACAACCCCCCTGAGTTTTATTTATAACAAATTTATGTCAAACTTTTATTTATAATTATGCAAATGTACAAGAAATATTTTTAGTATCCTGAGGAGTCCCACAAGGTGGACTGATGGTCTGCCCTGGTTCAAGGCAGGTTCTTCATTGCTGTAAGTTCTTTTCTGTTCTCCCCCAACCACCGTTCTTTGTAGGAGAGAATAAGCCGATCTGGATGCATGCAGAAGAGCGAGAGGAAAGCAAGGTACCTCTGCATTGGGAGGGAGAAGGGAACACGACTTTCCCTTTGGGGTGGATCCAAGCCGTCTGACACACACTCTGCCATTTAACCTTTAACCTTGCCTCCCTCTTAGGAGAAGCGCAAAGAGAAAGACAGCGCCCCCTATGGGGAGTATGGCAGCTGGTACAAAGCCTGCAAGGTGGACAGGTAAGCGGTAGTCCCCCTTTTGTTTTTAAAAAGGTTTTTAAAAGGTTGCTCCTGACTTTGAGTTGGGGCTAGGAGCTTGAAATGAAAGAGAAGCCAGAGGCTTAAGAAGAAGAAGAGTGAAATTGTTGCTGCTGCAAGTTAAGGCTGACGTAGTTTCCTTATTTCACAATGGTTAGGATTCATTGACTGTCTTGATAAGACGAGTGAACTTAAGTACATAAGAAGAGCTCTGTTGGATTAGGTCAGTGGCCCATCTAGTTCAGTATTCTGTTCTCACAGTAGCCAATGAAATGCCCATGGGAAACCCGTAAGCAGGATCCAAGCACAAAAGCCCTCGCTGTTCCTGTGGTTTCCAGCAACTGGTACTTAACTGCGTGATCTAACAGGTGGCTTTTACAACTTATCATTTAAGATAGTTTCTGCATAAAAGAACCAACGCAAGTACAATAGTATTGGCAACAGTAATGCAGAGAAAAGGCTGGAGCAAAGTGTAGGAACAGCATAGGTGACCTATTGCTGGGCAAAGCAATCCAGTGGTTTAAATTGAGACCATATTTTAGCCCAGTGTGTCTGTTTTAACACAGTAGCTTTAACTAATTTAACTGTAATTATATTAGAACAGTTATAAGATGTATAAATGACAATTGATTGAAATTATTTTTTTTTAAAGACACAAATTTGACTATTTAATGGAAACTTTATTTTGTGAAAAGTTCCTTAAGAGGACAGCAAAAGTGCAAGGGGTACAAAGAACGCTCTAGACCTATCTGTCTTTGCATTCTCCTTTCCACCCACAGCCCCACAGTCAACACAACTCTGAAAAGCTTGGGTGCTCTCTACCGGCGCCAGGGGAAATTGGAGGCTGCAGAGACGCTGGAGGAGTGTGCCCAGAAAACCCGCAAGCAGGCAAGTGCTGCATCATGGTGGTTGGCAGTAGAAGGATAGGCAGAGCTTGCCCAGCTTTTAGGCAGGGTGAGACCTCTGCTTCAGACAGAAGAAAACCCCCAAGTGGAACGCTCACAGGTTGCCCTGCCGCCATCAGTACTGATTTGGGGCAAGATCGCAGCCATTTGGAATGAGATCTCACCCAAACTCATTCGAGATCTTGTGTGCTCTGCAAGATCTCAAGTGATTTTGGGTGAGATCTCGCCCAACATCAGCGCTGATGGTGGTGCTATTTTGATGCGGCAGGGTGTGCAGTGGCAGCAGAAGCAAGGCAAAACAGCACTTATCGTTTCACACACACTGCCTCTGAGGATAGGCAGTGTTGTTCCAGCAATGGGACGGAAATGTGTGCTGGGGGATATTTAAAAAATTCTGCTCCCCCCTGCTGGCTTAAACAGGCCATCTGGCCCTTGGATGCCCCAGTAGATAATCTCTGTATTCCAACTAGGGCATGGACGCTATTAACCAGAGCAAGGTTGTAGAACTACTGAAGGATGGGAACCGCTCCGAGCACCGATCAAACTGCGAGGGGGTCCTCAGCTCCAACAAGTGTGAAAACGGGATTGACCCGGAAGACAGAGCTGCTGAGTGGTCCGGGGTAAGAAGCAGCAAAACTTTACAATTTAATCCTAAAATGGAGGACACTTCAGTGTAATCCCATCCAACAAGGTGTGGGGAGTCTTTGTCCCATGGGCCCTGTGTTTAGGCTTCCCTTCAAGGAATGTGGTTGGCCTCTCTGGGAACAGGATGCTGATTTAGACATTTGGTGCTGATCCCTTTTCTGCTTTTCTCCCCACCTTCCCAGGCGGGCTCCGGATCCTTGCGACGCAGCGGCTCCTTTGGGAAGCTGCGTGACGCCCTGCGACGAAGCAGTGAGATGCTGGTGAAGAAGCTGCAGGGGAGCAGCCCGCAGGAGCCCCGGAACCCAGGGTAAGTCTTCCGTCTAGTGGCTCTGCTTTGGGACCTGGGGTGGGCAGGATCTGCTGCAGACCCAAGGTCTAGCCAGCCCAATATTTTTTATTCTTGTTTCAGCAGTATATAGCTATCTGCATGTCTCTGGGGAAACCCAAAACCAGGGCATGCAGGCAACACCCTTAGTGAATATCAAGAGGGGCTGTGTCTCAACTGCCTTGCATGCAGAAGGTCCCAGGTTCAATCCCTGGTATCTTCAAGCAGGCCTGGGAATATCACATGCCTGAAACCCTAGAGAAGGCCATAGATCAGTGACCAAAAGGCCTAACACCTTTGGCACTTACTTTTTGTCTTCCTGCAGGATGAAGCGGGCCAGTTCTCTCAACTTCCTCAACAAGAGCGTGGAAGAAGAGGCAAGCCAGGTATACACACAGACTGCAAAACCCAGCCTGCGTTTCTCTCCCTTCTGAGTTGTTTCTCTGTTGGGTAGGGGAAGGAAGTGTGGTTGCTGAGAAATCACAGGATGTTCTTTCCCAACCACTTCCAAAGCCCTGATTGAAAGGGCAGAACAGGGACCTATCCAGAAGCACACCAGGCAACCTCATATACAAGGGATAGTAATTTATGTTGCATCTCTGTAATGAAACCCAGTGCAGATGCGCCACAGAATTGTCCACCCCCAGCAGAGGCTGATTGGGAGAAGGCACATTCAGATCAAAAAATCATGCAGAGGCACAGCAAACAGACTCATCCACCCAAGACTGGGAGCTTTAGATCATGGATAGGCAAACTGAGGCCCAGGAGCTGGATCCAGCCCAATCACCTTCTAAATCCAGCCTGCAGACGGTCTGGGAATCAGTATGTTTTTATATGAGTAGAATGTGTCCTTTTATTTAAAATGCATCTCTGGGTTATTTGTGGGGCATAGGAATTTGCTCATCCCCCCCCCTAAAATATAGTCCAGTCCCCCACAGGGTCTGAGGGACACTGGACCAGCCCCCTGCTGAAAAAGTTTGCTGACCCCTGCTTTAAATCTTTGGGAGCCTTCAAGGCAGAGGTAGCCAATGCGGTGTTCTCCAGATGTGGGAATAGAACTCCCATCAGCCTCAGTCAACATAGCCGAGGGCCAGGGATGATGTTTATAAAGCCCTGGCTTTTGAGTGGCTGGCCTATTCTACAAAAGTATGCCTTGCACCCATAGCTCCACCCACTTTTGCCCCGGCCCTCCCCACCACTGGCATGTGTTGTTGTCCCCATGAATGGTTGCCCACAAGGCAGTGCAGCCCTCTGGCTGAAAAAGGTCCCCCACCCCTGCTCTGACATGTTGACCATTCTCTCCCTTTCCCTTTTCCAGGCATCCAGTAGTCTATCTGACAGTCGTGGCCTTAGCGCCAGCAACGTAGACCTCTCTCGGCGGAACTCCCTGCTGGCGTGAGGATCAGCTTGGCCTGCACCTACGTTGCATTGTTGAAGACCTGGGCCACGTCCGACCTTCTGCCTTCTCTCTCTCTCTCTCTGTGCTGCTCTGCCTGTGACCACTTGCCCCCATGTCTAGCAGCAGAAGAATCGCCCACCCCCTTGTTACAGGGATGTGCCGTCACAATTTGCCCTGTGTGGAGCAGTGTGCACTTTCTCACACACTTTCGCACACGTGTGCATGCACTCACGCATGCACACACACACACACAGCCAATGTCTTCCTCTCCACTGCAGCATGCTGCTGTCACCCTCGTTGTTGTACTTTGCTACTGGAAAAGAAACTGTAGTTTGCTAGGGTGAGTGTGGCTCTTAACTCTGCCATCTGTCCATCTCCTCTGCCAGCAGTTTAGCTTCTTGTAAAGAATAAGATGATCCCCCACCTGCTCCAAGGAACCCCTAGGCTGCACTCCTCATGCATATACTGTATGCACTATATGTTTTTCAACAGCCCCCCTCCTGTGAATGCTAAGAATGTATCTCTTTTGGTGGGGAGGAGGAATCTGTGTCTTTCAGAACCTCCCCCCCCCAAAAAAAAAGGAATGGACAGAGAGAGGCTTCTTTCAGTACTCCTAAATAAGCAATGCTATGTCCTACTATAGCAAACCTCTGAGAGAACTGTGCCTGGGCTGAATTACCCAACAATTCAGTTTGATTTGTTTGTCCCCAGAAGAGGAAGAATTGCAGTTCCCAGGGCACCTACAGTTACCCTTTGCCATGTGAAGTCTTTCTTTTCTTTTCCCGCTATGGTCTTCTCCCCATCTCTTTGCTTTGCATTCTTGTTTCGGCCTCAGGGAATCACTGTTCCTTTTCAAAATCCCAGCCCCCACCTATGCACTTCTTCTCCCCCATTTTTTCTTCTTTTCTACCCAACCTCCCCAGTCTCTACTCTGCCTATGTACAGGAGCCGCTTAAGAAGTCTTTGACTTTCCATAGTTGTTTTGCCGGGTCGGGGCTGTGTCATTTGTGCACAGAACAGCTGTTGCCAGTTTTGCCCTTTCCCTCTCCAACCCCCCCTAAAATAGTTTAGGGCCAGGGGAAGAAGGCAGCTGTGGAGTCTATCTCCACAGTTTCCTGTGTCATGGATGCTGGTGCTGTCACGCTAGCAAAACTACCACCCACTCTCTTCTACCAACAAAACTTGAGCACATGGCATTTGCCGTTTCCCCTTCCTTCTGGACTGAGCAATAGCAAGGCATTGTGAAGCAGGAATGGCTGGCCTTCAGCGCTGGACGTTGCACTTTCTGGATCATTCTACACTGGACAACAAATTTCCCTGGAATGTTTGTCTCTGTTTCTATCAGACCGATGCACGGGAGTGCAGTGTAGGGGACTTTGGATTCCAGGCATTTTCCATCTGCTGGGAGGAGTATGGCATTGGGAGCATGAAGGTATGGGTGATGGACGGTGGATATTAAAGTTCTTCCTTGTAATACTCCCCATAAATCAGTGCTGGAAAATATTAGCCCAACCCCTCACTCTATCGTGTGACCTTATTAAAAAATCACGTTAGACCTGTAAGCACTATAAATGGAGCTGCCTTATTTCCTGGTGAAGGTTTTAAGCTGCAGCTGCAACCTGGCATGTGTGGCGGAAGAGTAAGGAATTTGAGCCATTCTCTCAGTGGCAGCCAAGCTTGCCCCCTCCATGTGACGTTGGACTTCAACCCCAATCAGCCCCGACCATTGGACTTGCTGATGGGGAATTGGGAGTCCAGCAGTGCTTGGGGGGAAGAGCATCACTTCTGTTCTAAACTGACCCACCCCTCCAGGAGAGCTTTCTCCTTTGAGTCTGCTGCTATCCTAGAGTTTCTAGGCCAGGATCTGTGTGCCTTTTAGTAGCTGTTTTAAGAGGTGAGCATTTCAGTGGTTGCAAATTCTCCATTCTGCCTCGGTCCGGAGGCAAACTCCCTCCTGCACAGCTATTAAAAAGCATGGGTGGGGGGTCCTTGCAGTTTAAAGCTGGCGACTTTAATTTGCCTCTTCATTAGTTGCTCTCTTAGCTCTGTATTTAAGTGAGAACATGTTATTTAAACCAACAAAAAAAGACAAGAATACAACCAGGCCCTCTCACCTGACTGTATCCCTCTCTTTCAGGAAAGTACATACAAATGGGCAGGGCCCAGAGCGATTTAACATCGAGTGAGGGGGGTGGGGGTGGATAGCCTGATAGCTGCTCTGGGGTGGGATGGGCTGAGATGAAGGGAATAAATGGGATGGGGCAAATTTTGCTCTGTATTTATTGATGTTGCTGTAGAAAACATAATAATAAAAAAATGAAAGCTCCTTACTGTACCTGGTTTTCTCTTTCCTGCTTCTCTGGTAGTCCACTTTGCCCCATTCTTTCAGGTCACATCCACATCATACAGTTAAAGCACTATTATTCCACTTTTAAGTGTCATGGAGAATCCTTGGAACTGTAGTTTAAGTGTGCTGAGTAAGTACGGTAGCTCTGGAAGGTCAAAACTCTTAACAAATTACTGCTCCCAGGATTCTTTGGGGGAAGAAGCCATGATATAAGAGTGCTATAAAATATGCGTGGGTGTGACCTTTATTGCAATTGTAGAAGCCATCACTGTTTCACATTCCCAGCATGTTCGCACTCCTGTCTCAGCGACGTCTTTGCTGACTCGCTCACGTCCACAAAATGGAAGATGGCAGGATCCCCAGGGACATGCTCTGTGGGGAGCTGGCTTCAGCCACCAGGCCCGTTGGCAGACCCAACTGCTTCCAAAGATGTCTGCAAGCGTGACATGAAGGCTGGCAACATTAGCCCTGCCGTGTGGGAATCCCTTGCAGTTGACCACAGCGCCTGGAGACAGACAGGTTGTGCGTCCATAGCAGTGACCAGAGGAGGAATGACCACTGGGAGGAGTGCAGAAAGAAGAAACGCCATATTGCACCCGCATCAGAAGAACTGGATGCCTTCATCTGCCTAAACTGCAACAAAACATATCTCTCATGTATTTGATCTCTAAAGCCACAGCAGGCACTGTAACTCTCACAACAGTCTGGCTTCACACTTGAAGGCGCCCTCTTCCATTGCTTCCCATGACAGGTGGATGCCAACAGGGAACGGCTGCCCTGAGGAAGACTTTGTTGGAGGAAATTGTGTGCCTCTGAGCAGCTTACAGCAAAGAAGCTGACAAAGGGGTGGGAGGAGAGATAAGCTGGATGATTCTAGAGAAAAGCAAGCCATGAGTTATATTGGTTGACAATGACTATACAACTTACTTTACTTTGGGTGTTAAACTGGGTGTTAAAAGTCCTGTAGAAAAGTGGGATGTACTCATAGTGGGGTGGGTTGCTGACCTAGGAGTCTTATCTGGTGCCTCCAAAGCTTTTGTAGAACACCCCCTTTCCCATTTTTAAGTCCTGTTGCAATTACTGAGGCTTAATCCCAGGTGAACTATATGGAATTATGTATAGAATTGCACCCTTTGGACAAGGAAGTTTGTGTGTACAGGGAACTCTCAACTCATGCACATTTAACTTGTGCACATTCAACTTCACGTGCTTGGCAATTGATACAATTGATAAAAAATAAAAGGAGGTGGGCATCCGGGATGGGAGGGAACTGGCAATCCCACCTGCCATTGCACCCAATATGTTTTGACTATATGCAAATTTGGCTGAATTCGCTCTCCCTAGGACGTAACCCCCACATAAATTGAGAGTTACTTGTATGTATGTGCATATATATATATATATATATGCACACAATATCTCTTCTTATTCTTGTGTTCGTAAGGGGGGAAATGTTCCATGACCGAGTTTGAGGCCTTGTACTCTAACAACATTGCAAGCCTACGTGGCAGTAGTTATTGCTGACTAATTCTGACAGGGGAGAGAGAGAGAGACTATTGCACTATTATTAAGATTGTTACGTCGCTTTTTTCAAAGAATAACCCAAAGGGACTTCAAATAATTTATTAGGCAGGGTCTGAATCGGGTAAATTTGGTCTGGGCGTCAACAGACTCTTTGATTGGCTGAAGCCTCCTGTCAGTTGGGCTTTAACTGAGAGAGACCGTTGAGATTTTGACAGTTGATGAGTCGGTGGTTGAGGAGGGAAATGTGAGGGAATATGACCAGAGAACGGCTGGTGGGGGTGGGGGTGGGGGTGGGGATGGATTAATAACTGAAAATTAATAATATAATAGTGCTCAGTGTGTTGTTAATGCTTGGCTGGTAACGGTCTGTGGGAGTTATTGGCTGGGTGGAGGTTTATGGGATTTGGCCTGAGGTAAATGCCACTTGGGGCAACAGTGGAGTCTATGGAAACTGTTGCCAAGCATCTCTAACACCCCAATGTAAATATAAGTATTCCCCTATGTATACAGTATCCCTTCACTAAGCCAACAATCTTAAAAGTTCATCCTGGCTCTAGGGTTGGCATCCATTTCATGCCCAAGCACCCACCTGAAGACCTTCTTCTTTCAACAAATCTAAACTGGGAGCTTTCCCAGTTTGCATTTGTACTGGAGTTGCTTTAAATATATTTTTATTGTTTTAATGACATCTTGTTTGTCACCCTTGGCTCCTTTGGGAGGAAAGATGGGATATAATAATCATAACAATAAAGACGCTTCTAAGAGGTTTTGAAAACATTCTGAGTAAATTGGTGGCGGTAGAAGATTAAAAAGGAGGATAGACCAACTAAACTTGGGTTATACAATTGAGGTTGAGTGTTGGCATCCATCTCTCGCCTAAGCAAACTATCCGGAAACTTCTGAAGACCTTCTTCTTTCAGAAAACCTTTAAAATGAGATCTTCCCCAGTCTGCATCTGTCTCCGAAGATAAAATACAGGGACTTGCGTGCATTGAAGATGGTAGATTTTAAAAAGCCATTCCTCACTTTCAGCTTGAAATGGTACAATGCTCTTTAGCACTGTCCTTTTTTAAATTCTATTCCAGATGTGAGACTTCTTTGAAAGCTGCTTTGAACTGCTGAAGGAAGAGTGGGATCTAAGTATTATTTATTTAAAGGTGGTGCATATCCTACTGTGCTAATGAGATTTTTTAAAAAATATATAATAAAAATATGAGTGCCATCACACAGCTCCTACTAGAACATTTGTAGCATTGCATCAAAATCCTAGATTTGTGTGAAGTCAGGGCAGGTTAGCAGAGGAAAAAAGATGGCGGGTTGCCCCAGAGCAGTGGTCGTAGCATGGGAGGGAGAAGGGAGGGACATAGAGAGAAAAAGTGGTTGGAAAAATTAGAGTACAGTGACAAGAGAGTTGGGAAATGCTAAGCTTTTCTAGCTTTTTTGGTGCTAGCTTCTCTGCTGTATCCATCTCTGCTGTTTAGTTCCTCATGTATTTTACTCCTGGTACCATGTGTTGCTTTCAACATGAAGTCCCAGATTCAAAGTAGTAATTTTAAATAGATATCTTAACAAGTAAACACCCGTATATGTGCAACTTCCACCAGCTGCACTTAGCCTGTTCAGTTAGAGATTAACTGACAGGCTTCCTCTTAATATTCCATTCATCTTAAAGAGACACTGATGTTATAAGAATTTAAGGTCTCAAAATATATAAATTAAATGTTCATAAATTTACAAGCCAAACACATAAGTATGTAAACCACGTGTCTGAAATAGTACAGGAGAACAATCCTGAAACCATTTTGACTCTTCCAAATTGACTTCAAATGTTTCTCTGCGAGGAGGAAGGAAATGGGAAAGCCTCTCCATTGTCTTTTGCTTACCTGTCTTTAGGGCATCTTTGCATATGAATAGGGTGAGCCTGTAACCTGGATTCAGGAATTAAAGTACTTACCATCACAAAAGAATAGCCGGGCTGCCAAAATAAGCAGTCACTGGCCATTGTCAGGTATCCTGGCAGACAGGATTTCTGTTGTAGACCGCCTCCTTCTGTGATGTATGTATGATGTTTTGGGGGGTGGTCTTGAGCTACAGGGTGGGCAATTTCAAAAATCTATATAAGGGCTTGCACACCTTTGTTCGGGGCTCCTCCTCCCTCCTGCATGTGGTGAGTGAGGACCCTGTTGCAACAGTTTAATAAATATCAGCCTTACTAGCTGCTTTGCTTCTCAATATTCTCTGGTTGGCCTCTGTTATTTTCTCCTACCGATAGGGAACCCACTTATGGTTGTTAAGTTGTGGGTTGACATAGCAGACGACGGTGCTCTTGGATACCTCATAAGGCAAAAGGAGCAGATTTTGTTTGTTATTGTTTAGTCGTGTCTGACTCTTTGTGACCCCATGGACGAGAGCACGCCAGGTACTCCTGTCTTCAGATTTTGTTTACATCACTGATATATCTCCTCATGGGCTGTGTGTGCAGAGGAGACTGGAACAGGAGAGAGAAACTTGCATTGGGTGATCTGTGTGGAAGAGAAATCAGAGGAGGAGAAGGGGGCATAGCAGTGGGGTAAAGATTAAAGGGGGCTGCATAAGGGGGTTATGGTTTCATCATTGCAGAGAAGGTGAAAAGGGTGCTGTGTGGTTGCAAGGTGTGGGAGGAGGAAGATGCAGGAGGTTACCATGGGGGTGGTGTGTGTGCAAGGGAGGATTGCCCAGAAAGGGAGAGCCAGGAGGTATGGACTTGGGAGGTGAAGATGGGCACAAAGTGGGGCTGAAGAAGTGGCTTTTGATATGGGGTTGGGGAACTGAAAAGGGAGCTTAATAGTTGCATGGGGGTAAGGAAGGGGTATTGCTATGCGATTGTTGGGGGGTGAGTGTGGGGATGAGTAGAGTGAGTGGGGGCACAGCCCCCAGTTATAATAAAATAGCCATAGAGCTGTCGCTGCTGCTCAGGCATGCCATGCAGCAACCAAAGCAGCTGGTTACAGTGCAATGATTACTGAACTGGTATGTGAAAAGTCTTATACACGCAAACAAAAAATACAAATACAAAATACTATTTTTCATTATTCACAATTTCAAAGAAAGGAATCTTAACTCTTGAACATTATTTCACCTCTCTTTCTTACAAGTGAAATTAAGACATTGTATGATAACTTAATTAAAATTTAATTGCTATGAAGGGAGGTGTTTTGTTGTTGCTAAAATTGATTTTGCAAGCAACCCATTATCCTTTATAAGGATATTATAGGATTATAGCAGGGTGCTTATTTTACATGGTGACTAACAATACAGACTTTCTAAATTCTATAGCAAAATGTTTTGGCTTCCACCTTTTTAAGCTGCTCATTTATTCTTTCATTTATATATAAACCTACTTGGGGATAATAAACTTTTAGAAAAAAGGGATAGGTACCTAATTGTGTGTGTGGTATATAATTTCAGGGTGTTGACTGCCTGTTCGGAGGGTGCAGCACCCCCTGGCGGGCAAACAACAAACAGGTGATTCTTTCTTTATCACAGCCACGCAAATATAACACGAGGGTCCACTTTGGTCAGATTCAGATCTCATCATAATCTTCAGTGTTTTTGAACAGTATTTCCTCTGGATGGAAGAAAAAGACTCTGAATTATATTAGCTTTATTCAATTATTTACCATATGTACTATGTTCTGGCCTTCACTCAAAGGTCTCAGAATAAAAATACATAAAATTAAAACCAAATGTTCAAAAATTGTATTGGACCTTAGTCAAGCCCAGACTCAGGCAGCTGCTGGGTTGGAAATGACCCCACTGGGCCCACTAACCCCGGGCATCACTGTTATCAGATTAGCAGCACGGTGCCCTCCAGGAATGGCTGCTGGCCTCTACCATTTGCAGCCAGCAAGATGCAGTGCCTGACCGTGATGTTGAGACTGCATTTTGGGAAAGAAAATGTGGCAGCACCCCCACCCCAGCACCTACTTTCCCATCCAGCGTATGATTGGTGGTGGTGGGAGCAACTGCCTAATGGGATTGGGGGCCCAGGTTGGTCAGCACCACTTTGCCAAGGGTCTGTTTAAGCCTAATGCCAACCTGGACTTAGCAAGGGGGCAGGAGTGTCACTGGCCATAGGGCATCAATAAATGAGTCTTTAAGGTTTGGGTTTTACACTGGGGGGTGGCGAATACAGATTCCACACCTGAGGTTGGCTGTGGAGGCTTCCTCAGAGAAACAGCTCTGTGACAGGGTTGGGATTTGAGGACCCTGTGACTTGGGAGGTCCGCCTCAGGCAGGTAGACTATCTCACTCTATATGACTTATCTAGATCTCAAATAAAAAGATGGCGGGATAATTCTACTGGTCTCTGTAGCTCAGTAGGTGGTGCAGACAGGCCTCATGTGAATCATTAAATCAGAGCTTTCCAAACTTTTTATGTTGGTGACACACTTTTTAGATATGCGTCATTTTGTGACACAGTAATTCAGATTTACTAGCAAACTGGAGGTTAAACTAACCCAGGGGTCTGCAACCCGCGGCTCCGGAGCCACATGTGGCTCTTTTACACCTTTGCCACGGCTCCGGGGCGGATACTAGCGAGGGGAGGAGGCGCATTGTGTGCCCCGACACTCCCCACTGTGGCGGGCGCTGTACTGGCTGTGACGTCGCATGGGGGCGGTGCGTGCGTTAGTCACGCACCATCCCGACGTCACCTTCCCACCCGCCCGCCTGCCCGCTACATTGTAAGGGGCATGTACGCTGGTCACTGCATTGAAAGGGGGCATGTACGCTGGTCACTGTTTTGAAGGGGAGTGAAGAACACACACACACACACAAAAAGGTAACTTGCTAACTTAACGTTTATTTCTATGAGGAGGAGTAATTCTGAGGGGTCAAACAAAGAAATAATAAAAAAGTGACAAAAAAGTTGTTTTTATAATGACGAGTTTTGTGGCTCCCAGTTTTTTTTTCTTCGGAAACGGGTCCAAGTGGCTCTTTTTGTCTTATAGGTTGCAGACCCCTGAACTAACCCATTTCCAACCCCGGGACGAGCAAGCGAGCGTTTGTGTGACACACCGACACATTAATTTGTTGCAACACACACCTTGGAAAGCTCTGCATTAAATGAAGTTTGGCCTCAGTATCACAGGGGAGCAACTGGCCGAGAGAGAGCCAAGGCAACATGGGTGACCCCTGTCCTCTCACGCCAAGTTTTGAGTAGCAGTAGAAGAAATCCTACTTACATTTTGAAGTTTCTTCTACTTACATTTTCTTTCTACTTACATTTTGAAGTTAACATTATGAAGTTTCTCTGTAGAAAGGCAATTTAAAACACACAACCAGCACCTATGTTTTCTACCTCCCTAAAACCCACCTAAGCTACTCCAACCCCTACCCCTAAATATCAGTCTACAAATATACAAAGCTATGGAAAGCATTATATAAAAAAATCAATGAAAATGTGTAAGTACCAAAACAAAATATAAATCCTCTTATCCTCTCTCACACACCCACAGACACACTCTCACACTGCTCCTACCTTTCCTGACTCCTGGACTGGACATCTCTGGTTTGTGACTTTTAAGCCAGAATTCAAAGAGATGTCACAAAGGAGGGCAGGTCACTGTTACCTTGACAACCCAACTGCTCCTCAGTCTTGATGCTTCTTCAGAACTTTGAGGCACCTGATAGTCTGTCTGAAACACCTTGTGGAAACATCTCTATTCATATTCATATCTCCATTTCAGATTATCCTGATTTCTAAGAGAAGTTACCACCCCAATCTCCTTTTAAATACAGTATGAAACGCACATCTCCCAGGTTTAAGGATGTTGATAACACAGCATTAGGCAAACTGCTTTACAAGCAGGAGGTTCCAGGTTCAATCCCCAGCATCTCTAGGTAGGAATGGGTATCTTCTCTGTCTGAAACCCCGCAGAACTGCTGCAGATACCAGTGTTGATAATAGTGGGGTAGATAATAGTGGTTTGCTATGATATAAGGCCAGCTTCCTATCTAGATTCCTATGTTGTCTTTTAACTTGAGAGCCAGCAACCTTTCCCACAAGACACAATGATTCATTTCTTTCACATACAATATAACATCCTTTTCACATATACTACTGGCAAGCCAGGTGTCTACTATCCTACTGTATATCTGTGCAGCTGGTTATTCCTGCCTAAGTGTAGAACCTTGTTATGTACTGAAGTTCTCACCCTGGGCCAGCAGGGGGATACTGTAGATACTTTTCACTCAGGTCCACATATGCAAATAAGGAATTGAAAGTGATGTTCAGTGATTGGATAGTTACAGAAAGTGGTTACTGTTGCTTTGTTGAGCTCTATATAAGCAGGTTGGTTGAACCCTTCAGCTCAGTTCTGTTCTGGCCTATGAATAAACAAGAGCTGTCTGAAGAATCGCTGTGTCGTCTGATATGTTCACCCACAACTTAACAAACCTTACATTTGTCCCCACTGAAATTCATTTTGATAGCTTGGGCCCAGGTCTCCAATCTGTTAAGGTCATCTTGAATCCCGATTCTGTCTTCAGCCGCTTTAGCTACCCCTTTCTATATGTGCTTACATGCTCTTCCAGAATTCTCGTTTGTTTCATTTGGAATTGCATAGCTGCTTCCAGAACATGTCCATACCATCAAAGCTGAGATGTTGGTGGTAGCTATATGTTTCTCAAACAACCTACTTATGAACAATGTTAAAACTAACTTCAAGAGCACTCATCTCATCTAGCCAGTTGGGCATAGAAAATCCAGTTTCTGAATTACTCGTTCTCATTATATATCATTAAAACATTATCCTTTAGACACCTATGCATAGGCTAGCCAGGGGTCAGCAAACTTTTTCAGCAGGGGGCCGGTCCAGTGTCCCTCAGACATTGTGGGGGGCCGGACTATATTTTGAAGGGGGAAAAATGAACGAATTCCTATGCCCCACAAATAACCCAGAGATGCATTTTAAATAAAAGCACACATTCTACTCATGTAAAAACACGCTGATTCTTGGACCGTCCACAGGCCAGATTTAGAAGCCGATTGGGCTGGATCTAGCCTTAGTTTGCCTTCCCATGGGCTAGACCCAAATGAAATCAGTTGGGCTCTGCAATTTGGAAGTGATCCACTGCCCTACATCAAGGAAAGGGTATTATTTGCTAGGTTATAAACAAGCCTACAAGATTGGAGTCCTTCATACCACTAAATAAAAACGTATTGAACGTGACAAAATCACTTGGTGACAGGCAGTGGGACAAATTGCCAATGGCACTTGTGGATAGCAACTCTGCAGAGATTCAAAGCAGAGCTCTCTCTCTTGACACCCATCTATCAGTGATATTTAAAGATAATTAAATCAGTTCTACCCCAATGCACAAGCTAGATGAGTCACAGATGATCCCTCCCAACTGAAAGGGTTCTAGTGGATGAAAATAAGCTGTTAGAACAAGCACAGTGGACTGCAGATGCAGCAGAGTCAATATACAGCATGTAACTAGACAACAGCAATTATTGCAAAAAATCCAAAGGGCAGTGCATCCCAATGTCTGAATTATTTTACATGTACTGGAGCAGAGATAGTTTGTCTAGCAACACCCCCATTTTTTAATTTTGATAACTGCATGCCTATATTTCTTATATTTTCCAGTTTTATATTGGCCTCAAGTCAGAAATGTATGAGTAGACGTTCTTAGTACTGCGTTTGTAAGGTCAAATAATTTCAACTCCGCACTCCCAGAAAGAGAGTCTGCTGCCCTTTTGCTCAGTTGAGCGTTGCAGCGCGAACTACATCTCCCAGACACCTTTGCGCAGGCAAGGGGCGAGCCCAGGTCACGCGGTGTGAAAGCCGACTCGAGGCGGGGCGTGCGCTAGAGGGACGCTGACGTAGGATGCGAGCGGCCTAGAACTCCCTTTCCCACAATGCCTCGCGGGGCCAGGAGGGCGACGGGTGGGGCTGCGGGAGCAAAAGCGCCTCGAAAACTGCTCTGGAGAGCGGGAGGGGGGAGGAAAAGACTACATCTCCCGGCGTGCTCTACGCGCGGGCGCCTGCGCGGTGAGAAGTCGCACCTGAGGGAAAGAGGGGAGGAGGGAGCGGCCGCCATCTTGCGTGAGGGAGAGACCGGACCAGCTTAGCCAGGCAGGAAGGAAGGAGGGAGGGAAGCAGCTAGTCAGCCGCCGACCCACCACCGCGGAGGAGCCGCCATGAACCCCGAGTAGTGAGTGTTTCTCTGCTGGGCCTGGTCGGAGGGAGGGGGCGGACTGGCTTCTACTTTGGGGAAGGGGAGGGGCTGAAGTTCCGGGCTCTCTTCTTCCTTCCCCCCCATATGAGGCCTAGATAGACTCCCTGCCCCGGTTCTCCTAAGGGCGCCGGTGACAGTCGGTGTCGAGTGGGGGAGAAGAGGCTGAATATATATACATATAATATATACTTTCGTAGATTTTCACGGGTACAGGAAT
>JAXCMG010000019.1:25830188-25894078 GCA_034642415.1 Podarcis siculus | reverse complement strand
TCATCTTCAGGCTGGTGCTTTCGGCTTCTTGTTACTGGAACAAGAAGCCGAAAGCACCAGCCTGAAGATGACGAGTGAGACCTCGTCGAAACGTCGCCTAGACACCCCAACTTTTACACGGGAAGACACCCGAGGACACCAAAACCTGCATATAATATATACATATATACACACACAAATACGCATGCACATACACCGTAGCCCATTCCTTATAGGTGTGGGGAGTAGTATACATATACCTGGTTGGAGGGAACGACTGAAACTCGACTCTTGTGCCAGCCCCTTCCTCTCCCATGAACTGTTTAGCCCCGTTGCGCTATGGTGCCTCCTGTTCTTGGTGGCTTTTTATGTCTGTCTCCAGCTTCCCACTATGTGACTCCTGCTGGTCTTCTTCACCCCACATTGGTCTTGTGCCACTCTTCCTCCTGCCCCCAAATTGCCCACTTGCCTTTCCTGTCTTTCCCTAACTTTCTGCTGTGTTTTCCCGCAACCACTCCTCTGCCTCCGCCCTCCCCTTGCAACTACTGGCCTCTTGTGCTATTATTCCCCCCCCCAGTGTTCATTATTCCCCCCCCCCCCTTTCCATTTCTTTTTTACACACATGCATAGCACACTGTTTCGCTTATAATGCATTAGTTCACTTGTTTCGTGAAATATCTAAAACAATGTGTGCAGTTAAGAAAAGAGAGATGTAGCCTGTTTTTAAGGACCGAGTCTTCAGAGGGTGTTTGAAAGCAGATAGTGTTTCCTTAAGATGTATGATAGACAAACAGATGGTGGAAGAGGAAGATGAAAGGCCGATTCACTGATTAAGTGAGGTATACATAAATGTTATATATAGGTGTACCTCTGTGTGTGTGTGTGTGTGTGTGTGTGTGTGTGTGTGTGTAAAGCAGGGATGGGGAATCTGGCCCTCCAGATTTTGCTGGACTACAACTCCCATCACCCCTGGCCATTGACGATGCAGGCTGCTGGGAGTTGGAGTCTAACAACATCTGGAGGGCTGTAGGATCCCTACCCCATATAAAGTTAAGCTTCTGTGTATGTCCTCATTAACTAAGAGTCTGTTCTTATACACCCCTGCAAAGAAAAAAAAATCTGTAATCCTATTCACCCTTACTTGAAAGTTGGCTGTTTTACTCAGTGACACTTGCTTCCAAGTAAAGAAGCATAGAATCAGGATGTAAATTCCTGTGTCTATCTCACTTTCTGTTCAGTGGAATAGTCTTTGAGTTCATACAAACATCTTCCAACTCCATCATGTGCTCCCACTATATTGTCGTGTGTTTTTTACTTTGTACAGGAAAGTATCCACCCAATCAGGTGAGTAGTTGTTTACAAATCTGCTGTTAGATCCTCCTATATTATATACCTGCCCACTTAAGTGACCACTTGCCACATTATGTGGTTTCTGACCTAGGAAGTCTTATGCCACAGTGAACAATTAAGGTCTTTAAGGTGCTGCACAAGATGCTTTGTGTTTGCTGGAGTTTGTCTTCTGTAGAAGCTATTTAGGTGGCCTGGCCTAGCTTCTGTAGTTGACACTGTTCATCTGACCACATTCATTGAGGCCTTGCGAGGTTATCCCAAAGTTGTTTCTGGTAACTTTTCCTGCTGTGTAAATAGTCCTACAGCTGTGGTAGAAAAGAGCGGGGGGTTTTACAAGTAAAGTTCATGAGCAAGCAGGGATTCGTGCATTAACTCAAACTCCTGCTTCTTTCAAACTGTTAAGAACTTGAAACAAGTTTTGTTAAAATGAAGTATTTTGTAAAAACAGTAATTTCAAACTGTGTACCAAGTAAGCACAGGTACTTGGGAGCATCTGTATTCCCATCTGCTCAGAATGGGAGAGCCCCTTAACACGCTACTTTGTGTGTGCAGAGGCACTGGCTTGAAAGCTATTCTTTTATGGGCTAGCACAATCACATTTCAAACCCATCTGTCTGTTTTAGCTAGTCCTACGCAGAGTAGACCCATTGGCATTACTGTATACGACCAACATTGGACCAAGGTTGGACAAAAGAACGTACATAGAAGATAAGAAACTCTTATAAGCTAGCTCAGATCATTTGTCCACCCAGCTCAATTTTGTCCATGCTGACTGGCAGCAGCTCTTCAGACTGAAGTCTTTCCCATGCAGCCTAGGATCTTTTGCATGCAAAGCATGTACTTAACTATTGAGCGACATCCCTTCAAGACTCTGAGCAGAACATGCTATTGTTTAATTCCCAGATGTCAAGTAGTTGGGCTTTTAGTCACTGAGTGTGAAGGGAAAGCACTATGCAGGTGCTCAAAGGCACACTTTCTTGGAGATACAGAGTTCTGGCCATTGTATGTAGCACGGGAGACTCATGAATCTCAAAATGGGCTCATGAAATCTTCAGGCCCGGCAATAGTGGGCCTGAGGTCACTATAAGTTCTGGGACCTTTGGTCCTTTCTGCTGCATCTCTGGCTAGTTCTGACTTGTAAAAAATTACTTGCCTGATGTTCTGTAGAGAATAAATAATGCTTCCATGAGATCAACCAGGAGATCATTGGTTTTACATTCATTCCAGGGATGGGGAGCCTGTGGCCTATCAGCCCCAACCAATGGTTAGGGTTGAAAAGAATTGTAGCTCAGCAACATCTGGAGTGCCACAGGTTCCCCGCATATGTTTTATTCTATGCTCTTGGTTTTCCAGTGTGGGCAAGCAGGCTAGAACAGCCTTCTTTAGGCCAGTTTCTTCTGTGGACTTTGTTTGCAAAGGATTAACAGCTACCCATCAGGATGATCTGCTGCACCTTTTGGGAATGGCTACTCTGAGCCATCTCCAGAAACGTTTGCCCTCATTATCCAGGGTTGACTGTGGTTGCCGTAGCCTCTGCAGAGGCTACTGTAGCTTGTTGGGTCAGCTTTGGTACCTTTGGTTTAAAAAACAGGAGTTTCTTCTCTATCAGTTCTTACTTAGCTGGTCATGAATGCTGTTACCATTGAGGTGATGTGTTAGCAAAGTTACAACTGGTAGTGGCTGCAGACTCAGTGGCCAGACTTTGTTTCATTGGTGCCAAGGACACCAGTATCTTTTCTCAGTGCTGAGCCCAGGCTACATAGTTTACTGTGGTGGAGAGCTAACCTAGCATGTTGTTGTTGTTGTTTAGTCGTGTCCGACTCTTCGTGACCCCCTGGACCAGAGCACGCCAGGCACGTCTGTCTTCCACTGCCTCCCGCAGTTTGGTCAAACTCATGCTGGTAGCTTCGAGAACCTAGCATAGCGGCTAAGAAACTGAGCTGTGGAAACAAGAACTTCCCAATTCAAATCTTGCCTCTTCTGTTAACTCATTAGAGGCAAACTAAGACACTCTCAGCCTTCCAGCTGCAGTGTGGGGAATAATAATATTGATCTACCTTACAGGACTGGTGTATACATTACTGATAAGATGTCTGTGTAGCACTTTGCTACTTGCTAATCATCACATTAAGTGCTTGGCTGCACAAATCCAGAAAGCATCAATTCTGCTGGTAAACCTGCATTACAACAGGAACCTCCTGTTTTTAGGGGTGAAGGCGGAACATGATGCTGCACAGGCAGAAATCTTGGGTTGCTCAACCCTTAGGTCTGTAAACATTTATTGTGGATGGCACCTTAAGAACTATAGTGGTGGTTTTGGCTTTGTACAGACCTATTTCTTAAATAGGTAGAGGTTTCTAGCCTTGAAAGGATGTTGGTTACGTCCTATAGAGGTCTGGTGTTCTGAAGCAAAGGGGTGTAGTTTTAAAATAAGGAGAAAGAAGAAATCATCTTCGGTCTTGCAGGGGGGAGATAAGTGTATATAAAGTGTCAACAAGACGGTTGGATTGCCATAACTACTCTGAAAAACAATATTGAGGTCTCTTTTAGGTTCAAGGGTCTTCTTTCACGGGAAGTGTTCAAAGAAATGACCTGAAGATCATGTGCCATCCTTTCCTGGCAGAATGGATTTGCTGTCTGGCTGCCCTTAACTTTTTAGGACACCTTGGTCTTCACAGTTCAAGTTTGTTGACTGCCTCTTTAGCAGCTGCTGACTCCCCTGCCCTGGTAGCTGTGAGTTGGCTGGGAAAAAACAGATGCGTTCTAGATTGTGGTGCAATCTGGCAAATAGATCAGAAGCATGTGATCTGGGTCAGATGCCTTTAATCTGAATTTAGGTTCAACAGAATTGGGGCTACCTCTAGCTCAGGCTAAAACCTTTTGAAGTCTGTTTTGCAGTTGTTTGTCCCTTTGGGCCCAGGGCTTGTATATATCTTGCCCCTCCTTTCTCAAACCTGCAATGAGTGAGGAACAGCTGGGAATTGGTGGCATTCCTAAGGTCACCTGAGTCCATGACTGAGGCTTGGGACTTTAGATTTTATTGGCATGCATTTGCTTTGTGAATGGCATTGCCTCCCCCACCCCCCAAGATTAAGGATAGTCCCTTCCCTCTGTGCTTAATCAGGAAAAGTGCCAGCACACCATCTCGTGACTCGCCTGCTTCCTGTCACCTCTCCTGCACACTAGTCAAACACTCCAATTAAGAAACTTCCTTCCTTCTGACTGTTGGCTATACTTGCAGTTTGGTACATGGGAGAGAACAGCCTGATAGTCAAGTGCCCTGTTGTGCTTTTGGCGTAGGGGGATCCTTGGCAGCAGTGCTGGTGGTGTGGCAAAGGGGTGGTGTTGTGAAACAGATTCCAGAAGGTTTCTGTGGTAGTCCCCTGAGCTGCAACTTCAGATGAGTTGGGGGATAATGGGAAGTGATTCTGGGGCTTTTTGGAACAGGAACGATGTAAGACAAAGGGCCTGAGTAAGACAGTGGAACTGTCTCCCTCTGTGGACTCTCCTTCATTGGAGGTTTTTAAGCAGAGGTTGCATGGTCATCTGCCATGGATGTTAGATGTCCTGTTCCAACTCTACAATTCTCTGATTCTAAGGCCCAGCAACTCAGCTGGGAGCATGATGGTGCTTAGATATATTACGCACT
Organism: Podarcis siculus; assembly: GCA_034642415.1. NCBI lineage: Eukaryota > Metazoa > Chordata > Lepidosauria > Squamata > Lacertidae > Podarcis > Podarcis siculus. The sequence continues at coordinate 25,889,100 of JAXCMG010000019.1, read as the reverse complement.
CTTCATCACAACGTCCCAGGGCAGGTCACAACAATGTAAAATACAACATTGAAAAAAGTTTAAAACAATTTACAAGCACAACAGGTGTGGGTCCTAAAATATCTATATCTCAAATGCAAAAAGGCCAGGCATCTTCAGCCTACAAATGAAAGATGTGTAGTGATGGTGCTAGATGTGTCTCTCTGTGGAGGGAGTTCCGCCACTTAGGGGCTCCCAGGTCATCCCTATCCTGAGCTTCTGAGGGTAGAGGATCTATTCTTAATACCCCCTCTGCTGATCTTCACACCTGAGAAGGTCTGTATGGAAGGAAGCAATCTTTCATATATTTGGGGTCCAAGTTGCTTTAAACACTAGCATGAGCACCTTCCATTAAGCTCCCAGAGATGGCCATTCTTAATTGTTATGGAGGCTTAACAGTATTGTTTTAGAAAAGGATGAGGATAAGGTGGTGGAAGTTGTGTTGTAAGACCTCTAGGCCAGCATCTTCTAACCTGGTGCCCTCTGGACATTTTGGACCACAACTCCCATCAGCCCCAGCCAGAACATTGTAGTCCAACATTTCTGGAGGGCACCAGGTTAGAGGAGGCTGCTCCAGGTGGCAGAAGTTAGCCATGATTTAAAATTGAGCCTGTCTTTGAAACAGTTTGCAAACACTGGTTAAAGCTAACCATGGTTAGAGTTGATGTCGCTGTAGGTTAGCTCTGACAAAAGTGAAGCAAGGCAGGGATAAATTTTCACTAGGGTGTGTGGGGAGGAGAGTGCATGAATCACCGACTCACTCCCTGTTGCTTAACCATGAGTAAGAGATTGAGAGAATTATGTTTCTACTGGGCCTTACTGTCCCTAGTGCCAGTTAACCATACTGATTCATAGGAATTAGTAGACATAGTGCCAGAAGTCCACTGCTGCATTTGTCACTGGCGACCGCATCTTTTAATTGGGCAAGGGGCGCTGTCCCTCTTGTCAAATCTGGAAAAGGGAAGGAGATGCTCACCTTGAAGTTCAGTCTCTCAGATAGCAGTGAAACTTCTTACTGCTTTTTTAGTGCCTCCACCACAACCCATCCTTGTCAAACCAGATGTTGTGGCCTACAACTCCCATCATCCCTGACCACTGTCTATTCTGGCTGGGGCTGATGGGGGTTGGAGTACACAGGCTCCATGCCCTGTTCTAAGCACTTCTGAAGCTAGCATTATAAGCCCCCCCCCCTTCCCAGGTCCTCCAATGCTCACTGGAAAATTGGAGCAGAGACCTTAGCCCGCACCTTGGGATAAGGGCAGGGCTGGGTCTCTGGTGAGTGCTGAGGCCAAGCAACATTTCTAAAACCCAGCAGAGTACATAAGCATGGCGTATACACAGAGCCCTACCCTATGACTTTCCAAGGAAGTATCTGCTTTCGATGAGTAGTGCATTGTGACAGTTCCTGCAAAGATGATTTATTTGGATAGTGAAGTCAGACCTGAACAATCAAACAGGACATTCAAACATTGCTCAAGGCTTGTGCACACACAGCAAACTCATCCAAATGATAACCTTGTCAAAGAAACAAATGTGGTGGGGTATTTAATGCAATTTGCTGCATGTCAAATACATGTTTCACTTTGTGTAGAGGTGCTCCTTTACAGAATACTGTACCTGCCGGCCACAGATAATCTGGGGTTTAGCCATATCTCAGTGCTAGAGCATCTGCTTCTTATGCAGAAAGTCCCTGGTCCAATCTCTGACATCTCTAGATAGTGCTGGGAACGTTCCCTTGTCTGAAACTTTGGCGACCTGTCTCCAGGCAGTGTAGATGCTACTGAGCCATGTGGACCAGTGGCATGACTTGGTATAAGACAGATTTCAATTTCCTGTGGGTGAACAGGGACATGAGCTTGAACAGTGAGGAGGCTGATTAATTGGGGGCGGGGGGGGCAGTACCACTTGGGACCTAATGGTTTCTGCTTTGGCCTGCTCTGGCTTCTGATTTCTTCAGTAGATAACAATCAAGATGTTTTTTTTACCTCCCTTGAGCAATTTCACAAGAGAACTTGGATTTCTGGGGCAGCCAAATCCTGTGCTATATTACTGTAATATTCAGAATACTCAAGCTTAGTATAAGAATGTCCTCACTGCCGAGTCAGGTACAGTGTCTGGAGAGGAAACAAATTAGCCCAGATGATGATGATGAGCAATACTTTTTCTATCCGTGTAAAACTTGTCTGTTCCCCTCTTTCTATTTTCCAGTGACTACCTGTTCAAACTGCTTCTGATTGGTGACTCCGGTGTGGGGAAGTCATGTCTCCTATTGCGGTTTGCTGTAAGTATTTACTTTTGCCCTAAGTGGCAACCTTTCTTCCTAGCCTGGGGAGCAAATGCAACACTCCAGGGCTCCCTGTCTGGTCTATGGCATGCTCCCCAGGCCATACTCCCTCCTCCAGACCACATCTTCCTTCCTTGAGGCAGCTGCCTCAAGTGGTGGAATCCATGTGGTGGCACTATGGGTGCTGCATGGGTGCCTTGCCTACTGCTGGTGGAGAAGCTGCAGCTTCTGGTGAGATCTTGCAGGGCTCTTGCGAGATCTTGTTGGAAGCTGTGGTAGTCAGCGCAACTCTTCTCCCGTGGTGGGGCACCACCACTGGAGAAACAAGGAGAAGAGCCAGTGGCTTCTGGCAAGATCTTGTGGACTTCTCAAAATGCACCTGGCATGTGGCGAATTTCAAATGCTGCATTTTGAGAGGGCCACAAGATCTTGCCAGAAGCCACTGGCTCTTCTCCTTGTTTCTCCAGTGGTGGTGCCCCACCATGGGAGAAGTGTTGTGCTGACTACCACAGCTTGCAACAAGATCTCACAAGAGCCCTGCAGGATCTCACTGGAAGCCGTAGCTTCACCAGCAGTGCATTTTGCACCTGGCTACTGGCCACTTGTGACGAAGTGAAGATGCCAAGGCACCAGGATGGCGCCTGACATCTCCACCATCTGAAGATGCATGTCTGGGGATCCTTGGATCTTGCCTGTTTTCACACACATCATGTAGAATTCTATCCATGTTATTTTATCTACACAATCAGAACAAATTTCAGGAACCGAAAATTTGTATTGAATAATATGACTTTCAAGCCATCTGGCCTCAAAATGGCAACTAGACATTCCATTTTGGGGACTTAAGGAGCCATTTGGTGCCTAGCTTACATATCTGAGTTTGATCCCCAGTAAGTGAGACTTCAGCAGGGGCAGTAGTAGGAGTTGAGGACACCTTCCTGTTTCACCTCAGGTGGTGAAATGGGATGGGCCACCCCTGACTCCGCACATCCCTCTTTCTTTTCTGGATGGAGGCTACTCTGCTCACTTTGGCCTTTCTCCCCACCCATCGCTGGCATGTCACCCTCAAAAGCTTTACCAGAAGGGAATGCAGTCCTCAGGGGTTTCACCAACCCTTGTCCTAGCCTATCCTTAGTGAGCCTAAGAGAAAGCAACTGATTGGAGCTGCCTCTTGGTGATGAGTTTTCTTAAAGCTTTTCAGGAGATTTGAGCCAACGGAAGAGGCACAAGACCTGTGACTAATCCCCTTGGAATCTCTTATCTCACCCCCCCTCCCCTTAACACACACAAAAATACAACATTCATTGTGAGGAAGCTTTGTTTTCTCTGTTTGTCCCTCAGGATGAGCAGCTATAGCGATACAGTTTTTAAACTTTTCTGGTCTTTAGGAAATCCCTCTTCCATTCCAACATGTCTGCCAAGGAACCCTAGTTTGCAGTGTAGAGAGTTTTGCTAAATGCATTGCTCACATGAGCTGAGCACAGATTAAGAAACAGACTCCCCCCCCACAACCGAGTAGTTGTCATGAGCTTAAAAATTCTGAGTATTATTTATTAAATTTCTATCCCACCCTTCCTGCCAAAGAAGCACAGGGTGGCAAACATCAAACAGTTTAAACAATGCAATTTAAAATAAAATAACCTATTTAAAACATCTGAAAAATTATCTAAAACATTTAAAGGCAATCGCAATGGTACTACTACCAGTAAGAGATCTCCCATTTCTGAGTGCTGTATTAGACATACCGCCTTGCCTGCAGGCTTACGGTCAGAAGGTAGAAACAAAACAGGAGGAGGAGGAGAATCAAACTGGGGAAAGCCAGGATGAATAGCCATTGCGCTGGAGTTGGGTGGCTGTTTCAGTACTAGCTGCCTGCAGTCCTCCCCAGCCTTCAGACTCAGACACTGATTGTCGAAAGCCACAAGAAAACCTTTATTAACTGTGATGTTCTTGCTGCTGAACTTATTCCCATTGAGAAACCCTAATGGGACCTTGAAGAACCTCTGAACTTGGAACAGTCCTGGGGCGAGGAATCATTGGTCTAGACTGTGCAGGAAGACAAGGGGAAAGTTGGTTTTGATGGATTCCTCCCCTCCCCTTCTATTGTGTAATGCGTGGTTTATACAGTGGTCTCACACTACAGTTGTTCCTTGCCAGTTGGCATTCTAGGCATATGCCAGGCTTCCCCAAGCCTGTGCCCTTGAGATGTTTTGGATTACAACAACTCCCAATAACCCCACCCAGCATGGATGTGCTGGCCGAGGCTGGTTGGATATGAATGCCATTACCTAAAATGTACACTGCTTTTGTTTCATGTGTGTTTGGGAATCTTGAGTGTTAGAATTGTTGGTTGCATTTTGAGACACCTTTCCCCCACCCAAAAAAAGAGAATTGAGAACAGGAACGATGACTTCTGTCTGCAACTTCTTATCGTTGATGAAACACTCTCTTTCCTAGGATGACACCTACACAGAAAGCTACATTAGCACCATTGGGGTGGACTTCAAAATCCGCACCATCGAGTTGGATGGCAAAACTATCAAGCTGCAAATTGTGAGTCTGTAAATCTCTTGGTTTCAAAAGTGTCTTTAGAGGAGTTTTTGGATGTGGGAACTAATCCCAGAATTCTGGGTTGTTCATTGATTCCTCTGTGGAGAAGATGACTCACATTCCTGTAGCTCTGTCTAAAGGTTTTGCAAGGTCCACAGTTTCATCCATGGGTTGTAAACTAATGGTGCTGAGCCACAACTGTTATCATCTCTTCCCTCTCCAGTGGGACACGGCCGGGCAGGAACGGTTTCGAACCATCACCTCCAGTTACTACCGAGGGGCACATGGAATAATTGTGGTGTACGATGTAACGGATCAGGTAGAGTAATGGCTACATTGTGGTGGTTAGAGCAGGGGTAGGAGATGGGGTAGGGGAAGATGAAAAAATCTGTGTGTCTGTTTAGAGTGTCCATCTCTGGGGGTGAGGAGGAACAGTGGGAAAGAGGGACCATGAGTGTAAAAGGCAATCACCCACCTCATTTCTACAGAAGATGGTCTATGGCTGACATCTGCTCAGAAGGGTGGACCAAATGCTCCCATTTCCAGAGGTTATGTTGGTAGCGGTATCTTGAATCAAAAGGCAGCTCTGTCTAACTAGAGACCATGAGAAGCAATTATCTCTCTCTCCCCGATTAACTGGTGCAGTTCAAATTGTAATGTCAAAACACCCAGAAGGATGAAAGCAGGACAGTTAACTGGAGTGAGTGAGCAAAGCTCCATTCCGGCACATTTTTACGTCTCTTATTGATGTATTTTGTGGATTGATGCATGGGTTGGATCCAATGATGTCCTACTTGGAGTAGACCCATTGAAATGAATGAACCTAAGTTTGTCATGCTCATCAATTTCAGTGGATGTTCTCTGAACAGGACTAAAGTTGCCTACAACCCTAGGGCCATAATTTCAGAGAGCTCAGAATTTCCTAAGTTAAGGCTGAAGTTCTTGGGGGGTCTGAGTTTTGCACTAAATATTCTGTGAGATTCGTTCCATTGATGAAGCTGTCTAGTCTGCCTGCAGTCCTTTCCAGTGCCAAGGGATAATCAGGTTGATGGCCAGGCTTGGAAGTCTGACCTCTGCTGCCTCTCATCCTCTTCCCTCTTGTGGGCTCCCACCTTTCAGGAATCCTACAACAACGTGAAGCAGTGGCTGCAGGAAATCGAGCGCTACGCCAGTGAAAATGTCAACAAGCTTCTCGTGGGCAACAAGTGCGACTTGACCACAAAAAAAGTGGTGGACTACACAACTGCCAAGGTGAGCCGCTGAAGGCAAGGCAGATGCCAGTGACTGGGCAGAATAGTGAGTTGGAGGAGTTGCTCTTGTGCTTTAGGGCTTCCCACAGGCATCTGGTTGGCCACTGTTAAAAAAGGTAAAGGTACCCCTGCCCATACGGGCCAGGCGTGTCCGACTCTAGGGTTGCGTGCTCATTTCGCTTTAGAGGCCGTGAGCCAGCGCTGTCCGAAGACACTTCCGGGTCACGTGGCCAGCGTGACGAAGCTGGCGAGCCAGCACCAGCGCAGCACATGGAAACGCCGTTTACCTTCCCGCTATAAAGCGGTCCCTATTTATCTACTTGCACTTAAGAGTGCTTTCGAACTGCTAGGTGGGCAGGAGCTGGGACCGAACGACGGGAGCTCACCCCGCCGCAGGGATTCAAACCGCCGACCATACTATCGGCAAGTCCTAGGCACTGAGGTTTTACCCACAGCGCCACCCGCGTTAAAAAAGGACACTGCACTAAATGAACCACTGACCTAATCTAGCAGCCAAGCTCTTCTTATGCTCTTCAGGCTTTTCCTAGGTTCTTCAGGCAGGTGCAAGCAAACCCTGCAAATCAACAATCTTTTTCCTCTCATCCTCAAGGCACTCTCCCTCCTTTATCCTCAATCCAAACAAGTGTGATCAGAGTTCAACACAATTCCAGCCAGGCAAAAGCACTCCAGGAAGATGTGGGAGAAGTGTAGCCTAGGGAGAATTCAGTGGTCCCAGTAGATGGCCTGGAGAGGCACATTTGACTCCAGGCCTGAAGTTCCCCACCGCATCATAAGGCCTGGTCTGCATGTGACAGAGTACAATGTTGTTGAAAGGACTTCAGCATAACCCTGCAGGCACCTTAGGCACAAATAGTCATTAACGAAAAACAAAACACCTAGCAGCCATAGGCATAGTTTAGTGGGGGAAAATGTTTAAAAACACAGAATTCTTTATAGGCTTGGCTCTTGCATGTAACACTTCAGCAAAGGAAGGCAAAGCAAAGCAGTTCAAATGCCCCATTGTAAACAGCTGTCCTGGATCAGCAAATTAATTATTACAGTGGTACCTCGGGTTAAGTACTTAATTTGTTCCGGAGGTCTGTTCTTAACCTGAAGCACCACTTTAGCTAATGGGGCCTCCTGCTGCCGCCGCGCCGTCGGGGCCCGATTTCTGTTCTTATCCTGAAGCAAAGTTCTTAACCTGAAGCACTATTTCTGGGTTAGCGGAGTGTGTAATCTGAAGCGTATGTAACCTGAAGCGTATGTAACCCAAGGTACCACTGTATTTACTTTTGCCTTTCAGATGCTCCAAATAAAGGTAGTGTTCTGTTTATTTTAGCTTTTCAAACTATACTTGATTTTATGGCACAGACAGGTGTCTAGATCATATCTTTGAATGTCAGAATGCCTTAGGAACCTCCCAGCCCTTCTCTGGAACATTTGCTTTTATTTGCTTACATCAGGGATAGCCAACATTGTGCTCTCCAGACTGTAGCACATCAGCCCTAGTGAGCAAGGCTAAGGATTGTGGGAGTTGTAGTATAGCAATATATTGATGGCACCATGTTGGCTACTGCTGATTTACATTATTTATATCCCACACCTTCAACCTAAAGCCAGTGGTGGTATGGTGGTTAGAATGTTGGATTAGGACCTGGGAGAGCATGGTTCAAATCCCTACTCAGCAAAATATGCTCAGCCTAACCTTCCCCAAAGGGTTGTTGTGAGGATAACACGAGGAGGAAGAGAAGCATGTACGCTACCTGAAACTCCTTGGAGGAAAATAACTGTAACAAAGAACTGTCCAAGGGCAGCTAACAATAATAGTAAGAAGCAAAGTACATTGTAATAATAGTAGTAGTAGTATAAAAACAGCAAATTAAAGCAACAAATTGAAGGAGAATGTGAAGAAAGGGCTCGGGCAACAGTCTCAGTGTACACATTGATTGATTATGGGAGATGGTTCAGCTGCTGGCCTTGCAGTTGAGGTCCTGCAAGGAGCCTCTGACCTATATAATAAAACCTTGCTCCTTCCTAACCTTCCCTCTCTCTTTTCTTCGGGCAGGAATTCGCAGACTCGCTTGGGATCCCCTTCCTGGAGACCAGCGCCAAGAATGCCACCAATGTGGAGCAGTCGTTCATGACTATGGCGGCTGAGATCAAGAAACGCATGGGCCCGGGCGCCACGGCTGGCGGCGACAGACCCAACCTGAAAATTGACAGCACTCCGGTCAAACAAGGAGGCGGCGGCTGCTGCTGAGGAGGAGGGACATGAGGATAGCGTGGGGGGCGGGGCGGGGGGCAGCCTGGGGGGCAGGCTGTGGGGAGAGGGGGCCTGCCCTTCCCCTTCTGGTCCAGCCCCACCTCCTGCTTCTTTTTCTTCTCCGAAGGTGGCTTTCCCGGATGATACCTCGCCGGAGGGGGACGGGACCTCCCTCCCCTTCCAGCTCAGCTGCTCCAAGTGCTGTTGAGTATCCTCGGCCTGTTTATTTTGGTTTTGGGGTTTTGTTTTGTTTTGTCACTTAACTCTGTAGGGGATTTTGTGTGGGAGGGGTATTGGGGTTGCGGGAGGCAGTGGGTTGGGCTGAGGGTGGGCTCTGTACAGGTTGCAAGCTTCCCTACAACAGGGGGAAGTGGGGGGGTGATGACATGTTCGTCTGCCTTGGGGCCCTCCTTCCCCCTCCGCACCCCCCAAGGTAGGCAAGGCCTGGGCAATGGTTCTCTTTGCTGGTTTCGTTACGCTGCCCTCCCTTCTCTTCCCCCACCTCCAAAACTGTGTTTCTAATCTGGGGCAGAGCGTTGGTTATCTTTCGCTTCAGTCTCCCTTTGCTTCCTGCCCCCATGAGTCTTTGGACTTTGCTAGGGCAAGCCTGAGTTCCTGTGTCCTGTCCTTCTTACTGGCATTTGACTGGTTTGTCAGCAGGCAGGTTTTAGCTGGCAAAGGGCTGAAGTGTCTGTGCATCTCCCCCCTTGTCTCCAGGCCCCATTTGGGCAAGATGCTGTGTGGCCCACCGCACTCCTTCCCCTGCATGTGGCAACTGCTTTCTTTTTCTGCCAGGGGTGGGGGCTTGGTGTCCCTTGCTTCCTTGCCCTTTTTTCTACCACCACATCCTTTCCGCCCCGGCCACTCCTAAAACCTTTCCTCTCAGGGCACCCTGTCTCACAGCTCCTCACTTTCCTAGCTGTCACCTCCCTCCTGTGCCCCGTTTCCCCCAGCCTGCTCTAGGAACAGACATCCTGCTGGCCTCTAGCGGGAGGAGAAATGTGTAATATGGCCTCCCTCCATCACTAGTGCTGCTGCTTCTGCTTCCCCTCGCCCAAGTGGCGGGTGGTTTATTGATCTAATTTAATCCTTCCTCAAAACTGAACTGGGAGGAAGGAAGGTGGGTCGCGGGGGGCTTCCCAGCTCCTGCATTCCACAGTCGATGAATGTATCTTTTGGACAGCTGGGCAAACTCTGTGAGTCTGCTTCAGGTGTGGTCTGAGCAGGACCCCGCTCACCTGTGGCCATCTTGGCATGCTTTGGCCCTGACCTTCCTCCCACGCCACCCATTGATTCCCTTGTTGAGATTGCAGGTCCGTGTAGCCAAACCCTATTCTTTTCCACCCACCCACCTTCCTTCCCTGGATCATGACCAAACCAAGGCCCATCCGTCCCACCCTGTCGCCCTCACTACCCCCGGTTTTGGGCTCTGGCTCCCAAGAATGCTGTAACCGCCTTTTTTTTTTTTAGCACCAGGAAGCTGCATTTTCCATATTGCTTCACTACTACATTCATCCCATTGTCTTTCCCCTTCCCCCACTTTATTTAAGGAACGTCAGGGACCCCGCTGGGCCAGGAAGTGGGTGGAAGGTGGTTTTGTTCGTCAGCTTCTTCTTTTTCCACAAGTGAAATTTAAAAAAACACAAATGAGAGGAAAAGAGAAAAAAATCCAATAAAACATAACCAGCCTCTGCAAAATGAGGGATTTTCAGGCTTGGCTGTGTAGTCCTTATCTTCCTTCCTGCAAGGGATGCAAAAGGGTTGAGCTGTGCTTGTGGATTGTTGGGGTGGTGGTGTGTTGCACTCTTGAAATGTTGCACCCAAGGAGTGGCGGATGTTAATGGTCTTAACTCCCACAGCTATGCTGGTAACCCCAGGCATCTCTTCTTTCCTTTCGCTGCCCTGATGAAAAGCCATCAGCTGAATTTGAAAAAATGTCGCCATCTCATTTCTGGCTGCAGGGAAATAAGTGTCAGCTGAAAGAGCATGCCAGACAAGAGTCTTGTGTCCCTTTCTTGGTTCAGTCAGGAAAAATCAGGTTCCTTTGGGTCTTCAGCATGTTCTTGAGGAGAGTAAACTGTGGGTGGGAACCTGTCTCTGCATCCTGTTGGGCTCCCTATGGCAAGATTTGCCTTCCGGCTGAGGGCCACTAGTTTTTAATGTTCCTTTTTAGCTTGCTGTAGCCAGTGCTGTTGTCTGCTTTTGTGCCTCATCCTGGCTGGCAAAATCAGCCTCCATCTGTGATCTTATTGTGCAAGGCAGAGTTGATACTCCAGGGTGGGGCTTGGGGCTTTCTTTCATGATTCCACAGAACTGCTGAAAAGCAGAACGCAGGAAGCCTGATTGTGCAAGATGGATTAGGCAAACACTTCCAGGTTATCTGTAGATTTGTGGCTTTTGCTAACGAAACCTGGTTATCTTTTTAACTGTGGCTCAAGATGACTGTGCTGGCGCCTGGCCTTTCATGAAGCGGGATTAAGAGAGCTCAGGTTCTCACTGCCCATTCTCCAGGTCGCACCCTAGAATTGCTGTAGCCAATGTGGTATAATGGACAGGGGCTGGGAGGACTTCAAAGCTATGTCAAACCTGTGTGTGTAAACGAGATAAAAATTGTAGGCTCCCCCCCCCCCATCCCTGCTCCACACGGTGCCATCCAGAAGCCCTGGACCACAACCCTTATTGACACCAATGGTTATGCTGGCTGGGGCTGATGAGATCCGCAGTCCAAAACATCTGGAGCACACCAGCCTAGGAAAGGATGAAGTAGACTGTTTCTGGTTATGTGGGCCACGGACTTACCTGTCATCAGGCATGGGAAAAGGTGCTTTCAAAGCCTCCATACAATGGGTTTGCTCTTCTGGCAAATTTTGTTGTCCAGGATGTGGCTGTCGGAACGCACTGGGAACCTCCAGCCACTTGTCAAGCTCCTTGATCATGCAGCTGTCAATGAAATTTAGGCAGTGGTCTCCTGTTACCTGCTGGTGCTTCTTGTTGAAGAGCTCAGCCTGCAGTGGGCAGGAGAAGTGGTTCCTCCACTCTCCAGCAATGCCTTTCCTCATGAACGGGCTCTTGCTTGTATCGATCATCTCATGAGGGATGCGTGTACCATTCACGAATCTGCAACGCCTCCAGGTGGAATCCAGGAAGGCACTCAGTCGTGCCACACAGTCCTCCAGGTCCTCATGTAGCTCATCATAGGTGGCATGGGAAACCTCCAGCTCCTCCTTGCAGCTGAGTCAGACTTTGGTGTCCTCAAACCAGGAGCCATAATGCTCTGTGCCATCCAAGTAGCTGAGGAGAAACTCATGGAAGCAGCCAGGGTGATGGAAGAAATTGGCCATGCTTGGAACTGAGAGGACGACATGGCAATGCCTTCAGGGTTTCTGACCAAATGGATCACCTTGGGCTTAGATTTCTTCAGGAACGATGTTGGACACCCCTAGACTAGGCAACAATTGTACTATATCAGCCTTCATCGGTGTGCTGTTGTTGAACTACCGTTAAATCCAAAATAGTTTATCGTACATGCCTTCAGTTAGAGGGAACTGTAGTTATGGGTGCTGGGAACTTAGCTCTGTGGGAGGTAAAGTTCCCAGGGTTCTTTGGGGGAAGCCATGGGCTTTAAATATATGGTGTGGAGGCAACCAAAGCCTTTAGGGTACCACAAAGCTCTGAATGTATTATTACAGATTTAGGGCTAACAGAGCTTAGGGATGCAAGGGCACTCATAACTGCTAAGTGTTAGTGAATGTCAGAAATTAGTAACATGGTAGAATTTAGATACAGTACTATTTGGGATACTGAACGGAAAATACAGGCTGCAGCAGTTCTGAAGTGGGCCACACACAGAAGTTCCTGGGTTTACACAAATTAGCCTTGCTGGGCTAGGTAAATGTATAGTCACTGAGAAACAATGGAGAGCCAGGTACTGGGTTATTAAGGGCCATTGGCAATGCAAAAAGCTACCCTTCCCTCCTGCTCTGAGGAGTGGACAGAGACAGAAGATTTGGGTGGTTGCCCAAAGTGATGGGGGCAGCGGCATGGTGCCACACAGGAAAAATGCGCCCCTTTTAAAACAGAGAGGCTGCTTAGCAAGTGTAATTGGGAGGGGAAAGGAGGTGCCAGAGCTCCAGGCAGAGGCCAGGTGGGGCAGAACCATATTGGCAGGCTGGGGAAAAGGCATGGAAATGGTGTGCAGGATGCCATGAGCTCCAATGCTGTGCTGTTGTGGGGAACAAGCCTCCCTCCCATGCTGTGAACTCTCTTTACCTAGATCCAGGTGTACAGAGGTGTAAAACCATATACAGTGGTACCTCGGATTACATACGCTTCAGGTTACAGACTCTGCTAACCCAGAAATAGTACCTCGGGTTAAGAACTTTGCTTCATGATGAGAACAGAAATCTTGCTCCGGCAGCACAGCAGCAGCAGCAGGAGGCCCCATTAGCTAAAGTGGTGCTTCAGGTTAAGAACAGTTTCAGGTTAAGTACGGACCTCCAGAACGAATTAAGTACTTAACCTGAGGTACCACTGTATATTAAAATGCTACAGTCTTTTATGTGCCTGAATTCCTAACAGAAACAGGACCCTGGGTAAGCGCCTGGAACCCCCTGGAAATTTGCTACCGCTCAGCAGCGACTGGGGTGATGTGCAACCTTTGTAACAGTATATAGGCTTTGTACACACTGGCATTAAAAGCACATTTGAAACAGAGACTTTCCCCCATAGAATTCTTGGCACTGTAATTTTCTCCTCCCAGAGTTACAATTCCTAGTAACCCTTAATAAACTACAGCGCCTAGAATTCTTTGAGGGGGGCGGGAATGTGCTTTAAAGGTACAGTGTGTACACAGCCTTAGTTGTCCTAAGCTGTTCCCAAAGGAGCCACTAGAGGGAGCCGACCCACCAGCAACGTTTTCCAACCAAATCTTAATTGCCCCATTGTGAACCCAATTTGCTCTCGGGTAGGAAACAAAGCTGAAAATGGGAGAGAATAAGAATTTGCTTTGCTCAGCAACCTCCAGCCTGCCCGACCTGTGCAAGGGTGGCTCGGAACAGCCGGCGAGGGACTGGGCCGCCGCGGAGCAGGCTGTTTCTGCTGTGTGAATGATCTATATGCTATTGTCCTGTTTCTCCCCAAGTCTCTATTTTAAGCCCTTAGCCGGCAAGTATTAAGGTCAGTTCAAGGCAATGGGAGCAGACTCAGCAAAGCATTTCTACACAGGGGAAAAGTCTACATGTCCACAGTGATGCCCACACTATATTTTCTGTTCCCTCAAAACACACCATACCCTGCAAGGCAAAACCTCCTAGAGGAATTACAGCAAAACTAATTAAAAGTTTTGTAGCAGCTTAAAAAATAACAGATGCTTATAATGGCAAAAGCTCATGTAGCAGTTTGCATAAAGGGTTATCCTCTCGTTTAGCAGGTATATAAATTCTTGTTGTTATTGTTAATTTATTACCTGCCCTTCACCCTAGGGTCCCAGAGCAGGTTACAGCATTAAAAACAACATTTAGAACAACTTTCATGATGGTCTAATGACATTGCAATATAACAGAATACCAAACCATAAAAACTACTGTATGGAAAGTTTGACTGTAGCATAGTATGAAAATCCTCTGTTACAGATTATAACTATGCCAGCTAGTTCTAAACAAGTATCTGGACATTTGATAGAAAGAATATTATGTAGCTGCCTTCTTTACCTTGAGCAATCAGGCAGTGATGGAGGGCATAGTGGTAAATTTTGAATTGCAGGTGCTTATTCTGGGAGCCCATATAGTCATTATTAGGATGAGAACAACTGCAATCCTATGAATAGCTTCTTAGGAGTGTTTGTTAGTTCTGACTGAATGGGTTCAGCTTATGAAGCAGGCATCTTTTAAAGGTCTTCATCCCACTGAAATGCAACCTCTAGCTTTTAATTAGAAAGGCAAATAGGCGTTCTTATCTAAACTGCTGGCATGAAGCTGGAACCGCATCAAAGGAAAAGAAAGAAGTGTCTAGCCTCTTCTTTCCCTCTACAGTGGTACCTCGGGTTACATACGCTTCAGGTTACAGACTCCGTTAACCCAGAAATAGTGCTTCAGGTTAAGAACTTTGCTTCAGGATGAGAACAGAAATCGTGCTCCAGCGGCGCGGCAGCAGCAGGAGGCCCCATTAGCTAAAGTGGTGCTTCAGGTTAAGAACAGTTTCAGGTTAAGTACGGACCTCCGGAATGAATTAAGTACTTAACCCAAGGTGCCACTGTATTCTAATCTGTTACAAATTTGAAAGCTTTGTTAACACTTCACTCACTTGCCAGAACAAGAAAAGTTATTTAATACTGCCAGTGCTTCAACCAGCAGGTGACATCATTTGCTCCTGCTCTGGGGTGAGGAGAAGTAATCCCTGTGTTTTCCCTCCTCATTACACCACTGCTAATACTTTCTATTAAAGGTAAAGGTAAAGGTACCCCTGCCCGTACGGGCCAGTCGTGTCCGACTCTAGGGTTGTGCGCCCATCTCACTTAAGAGGCTGGGGGCCAGCGCTGTCCGGAGACACTTCCAGGTCACGTGGCCAGCGTGACGAAGCCAGCACCAGCGCAGCGCACGGAAACGCCGTTTACCTTCCCGCTGTAAAGCGGTACCTATTTATCTACTTGCACTTAGGGGTGCTTTCGAACTGCTAGGTGGGCAGGAGCTGGGACCGAAAGACGGGAGCTCACCCCGCCGCGGGGAATCGAACCGCCGACCATACGATCAGCAAATCCTAGGCACTGAGGTTTTACCCACAGCGCCACCCGCGTCCCAATACTTTCTATTAAGACCAGCTAAAATAGGAGAAAGGAGAAAGCCAGCTTTTGGGTTCAAGGTTTTGTTTTGTTTAAATAAATTAATGCTTGTTTGTTTCACTGTGACCTTTTTGTTCAGGTGCAGGGAACCTTTGGGCCTCCGGATGTTGCGGAACTACAACTCCCATCTGCCCTAGCAAGCGCAGCCAGCGGTCAGGGATGATAGGAGTTGTAGTTCCGCAACATCCAGCGAGCCAAAGATTCCCCACTGCTACTTTAGTTCTTCCCTAATGAATACTGTAATATGCGCTAATAAGCAGTTCTCTTGAGTGCCAGTGCTTATGTCTCTGCATAACGTTCCAGAGCATTGGTTGTAAAAAAGAAAAAGGAAAGGTGCTACGAGAGTCCCAGCAGATTTCCCATGAAATAAGTGAAGCTGCTATGGATGTTAATGGCAGCAAAGCTACAAAGATTGAAAGCAATACAACTACTGCTGTTATCAACAGGCACAGTGCTTATCAGGGCTGGGGAACCTTTGGCTCTGAAAGTGTTGCTGCACAACATCTCCTGGGCATGAGAAGTGCTTTGAACACTTGAGAGAAGAATACAGATGGGAAGCATGATACTCTTTATAGCGTAGCCAATGTGGTGCCCAATATGGTAGAGGGAAGTGGGGGGCAGATGGGGCTGGGAAGGTAGCCCATCTAGGAAAAGGAAAACTCTGACTCTTGCAAGATATCTTTGGGAGAAGAAAAGGCTACGGCAGTTGTTTTCAACCAGTGTGCCGTGGCACCCTGGAGTGCCTTGAATGATGGTCAGGGGTGTCACAGGCAACACTGGCCTCTGTCCCTTTCTCCCTCCCTCTTCTGATGCCCTCTCAGATCTCTGCCTCCCCAAGGCTTGCACAGCTCTTTGTTGCAGTGGCCCTGGCTACAAGCTCCAAAGGGGATAGTGCCTCTGGGGCTGGGCAGGGGGTGCTGGCTGCCAGAAGATATGGCAGCCTTGGAGTAAGCAAGCAGGCAAGGGAGCCCAGCCAGCCAGCCAGTCCTTGCTGTTGGGAAAGGACAGTGTGAGGCACGTGAAGTGTACGTGGGTTCCCACAAGGCAAGACACAGTGATAACAGCAAGAACCTTTATTGAACTACATAACTGGGAAACGGGCAAAGCAACCGTTTATATACATTTCTGAAAGCTTGGGCCACTCCCACTCACAATGTGATTGGCTGTCTAAACTTCCAAGCTGCAAATCACGACTCAGAATTCAAGGGCCAATGGAAAAGGCCCCAATCCTGAAATGTTCTGTGATTGGACATCATGTATCAAATCAGAACACAGGAACTCAGAATCCTTAGTCCAGACTCAAGGTCGGGCAAACACAGACCACTGAACACATAACACCACATCTCTTGGGGTGGGGTAAGATCAGAGACAGGGACGCAGGTGGCACTGTGGGTTAAACCATAGAGCCTAGGATTTGCCGATCAGAAGGTTGGCGGTTCGAATCCCCATGACGGGGTGAGCTCCCATTGCTCGGCTCCTGCTCCTGCTAACCTAGCAGTTTGAAAGCACATCAAAGTGCAAGTAGATAAATAGGTACCGCTCCAGCGGGAAGGTAAACGGTGTTTCCGTGTGCTGCTCTGGTTTGCCAGAAGCGACTTAGTCATGCTGGCCACATGACCCGGAAGCTGTACGCCGGCTCCCTTGGCCAATAAAGTGAGATGAGTTCCACAACCCCAGAGTCGGTTACGACTGGACCTAATGGTCAGGGGTCCCTTTACCTTTACCGTTAAGATCAGAGACCAGTGGCGGCAGCAGCAGCAACAGCTGCTGCCCGGAGGACTCCCAATACGAGGGGAGAGGAGAGGAAACTGAGGAAACTCCACAAGGGAAGGGTGTTCAAAAAAGGATGAGAGACTGCCAGCATTGCAGGCAAGGGGTGACATAACTGGGCTCCTGAGCCCCACAAGGGTGCCGCAGGAAGAATGTAGTTAGTCAAGGGAGCCGTGGACTCAAAAAGGTTGAAAACCTCTGGGCTAAGGAGTAAACCCTACAGAAACCGGAGTCCCTAAGATGGTGGGTCCTGCCTGCCGCCTTCCTCCTCCTCCTTAGTCTTAGTGTTGCCCCTTGTATTGCTCAGCGAAGAGGAGGATGTGAGCAAAGCTAGAATTAGCTGGCTCTGCCTGTCCTTGGCTCTGGCTCCACCTGCTTTGGGGCTCCCTGCCTTCTGGCCCACAAGTCCCCATGACACACCAGCCACCATTGTTTACATTGGATGCATCCGCACGAACTTGGCTGCATGAACAAAGCCTGTGAGATTATAAAGGTTGCAAAGTCGAGGATTTCAGTTGCCTGGGCAACCTAAACCGAGCCTCGTCTCCCCCAACCCCATCATCGCTTTTCGGTTAGTGACATGGTCTTAAAGCCAGCGACTGCTGTTTCCCTAAGGTTCTTACCTCACTTTGGCGCTCTGGGCAGGGAGGAAGGGGCTGGTGGGTGGATCTCGATGTTGTTCTTGCATCGTGTAATCCAAGAGATGGGATTAGTTCCTTTAAAACCTGCGTGAAAGAACGGCTCAAAATTGAATTAACAATACTGAGGGATTTGGGGGAAGGTGGGGGGGGGGAGCCCCAATGTGTTTCTGACAAATTGAACAACAACAACAAGTAGACAAAGCCTCCAGAGTACAAAGCCCAGATTCCAGGGATTTGCATGGGGTTTAGAGCCGATGTTTCTGTAAGGTATGTTATGTGCCGAATACCGCATCTTCTTGTGTGTGCCCTACCTCACCTCCCTGGCCTGTCAACTGATTAGGGCATTTATTTATTTTTTGGCTGACTTAATTTGGATCAGTCAATAAAGCTAAATGTACATGTGTACCACCCAAACCAATATATATATCAGTGCTGTTGTTATTGTGATGAAACATTTGCAATATCTGAACCCACACATGCAGAAAATCTGAATCCATTTCTAAGCCTTTAAAAGAGGGAGATTCTATTGTTATTATTTAAGTTTCCATCTGGTCCTTCCTCCTGAAGGAGTCCAGGGCAGCAAACACACAAACACCTTCGAAACAATCCCAGTACTGTACAGATGCAGACTGGGAAAGATCTTATCTTAAAAGGCTTGTTAAAGGGTCTTCAGCAGCTGCTGGAATGGCAAGAGAGACCATAATTAATTGGAGGGAGATCCAAAGGGGTAGCTACCACACAACACAACACAACACAACACAACACAACACGAGACAGGCCCAATTCCTATATAAAAATATTATATTTGCCAGAGGCCATCTCCTGCTGCACACAGTGATCGATTGGGTATATAATCTTTCAGGTATCCTGGTCCCAAGCTGTAAAGGTAGCTTTTTGATATAACTGAGCGCTGCAAGGCTGGTGTAAGTGTTGGTATGGCTGGGCATTTTGTTTTTCAAAGCAGGTTTCTAGTCCTCAGGAATGCTGAGGTTCCAGTTTCAAAGGCTTGCTGTAAAGGAGTGACTCACTGAAGGAGAGAGGCCATGGGGTCTTGTCCAAAGGTTCTCTAGAAACCTGGTACTGGGAAGAAGTGTGAGAAGGCACAAGTGAACTGCAAAAGCTGCTGCACATTACTGTAGGGCAGGGGTGGCCAACTCCCAAGAGACTGTGATCTACTCACAGAGTTAAAAACTGTCAGTGATTACCCCCTTTTTTGGGGTTCAGGTCAAAGTTGTTGAGCTTCTTTTAGGAGGAAGGGAGGGCTTTTTTTAGGGGAGCCAAAGTTGTTGGGCTTCTTTGGGGGAAGCCAGTGATCGACCAGTGATCTACCAGTAGATCACGATCTACCTGTTGGACGTGCCTGCTGTAGGGGATAGTCCTCTTGCATTACCATTTCCCATTCTTTTTGACTGGAACACACCAGAACCAAAATGGCCTCCCTGAAATAAGCTTCATCCCCATTTATTAAAATGTGGCGATGGCATCACCCTGGTTCTGAGGCAGGTGGCTGGAATGGTCAAAATAGGATTGGGAGACCTGGGTTCAAATCCCCACTCAGCTACAAAGCTCATTGGGTGATCCCAGGCCAGGCAACTCTCTGCCTAACCTACCTCACAAGACTGTTAGGAAGATTGAAGGGTAAAAGATGTGGGGATGGAGAGAACAACCTTGAGCTCTTTGGAGTAAAGAGGGGGTATAAATGGAATAAAGAATTGCATCTTGAAGGAGCCCTCAGTTATTATAACATTTATACCCCCACCTTTCATTCAAGGTGCTCAAGGTGGTGTACGTGGCCCCCCCCTTCCCCATGTTATCCTCACAACAACCCTGTGAGGTAGGTTAGGCTGAAGTACAGTGAATGGCCCACAATCATGGGCTGGATGTTGATTTAAACCCTGGTCAATGTTGGGGTTGTGAGTCCAGCGCTCTAACCACTATACCACATACCTCTTAAGGCTGCCTCCATTTTAAAAAGTTGTGATTTGGAATTTTAAACTGCGGTAGGACAAGACTTTTGTCTTTTGTTTAGAATGGAATATGAACGTTCAGGAAGGAGCCTGGAATATCCTTGAGGAAAGAGAGAGACACACACAGGCACACATATTCCAATCACAAGTTAAATGAATAAAATATTCATTATTGTGTGTAACTACCCACTGATTCATTGGAGCAATAATCTTAATTAGAATACCATGTATTATTGAAGTTCTGTTGAAGGAGGGGGGGTGCACAAACACTCAGACACTATCACCCCATTAAAAAAAACCACACAAATCCCCAAAAAGGGATCCAACAGCTTGCTTTGGCAGCTCCTGTTGACAACTGATCGATGCTTCTGACAGAATAGAACATTTTGTCAGATTTCATCAGCATGTGAGGAAAGAAGCTCTGAATGTGTGTATTAAGAGCCGTCTGTCTTTTTTAAGAGTTATGGGGGGAAGGACACACTGAGAGACAGACACAGTGACCAGGGCTGCGGACACTCCACATACTGAACACACATTATTTCCTCCTGACAATCCCGGGAACTGTAGTTTACCCCTAAATAAGCTACCATTCCCACTGGTTGTGCTGGCTGCGGCTGGTGGGAGTTTTAGTCCAACTGCACCCAGTCAGCATCATGTTGGCTGCCCTTGTACCTTACAAAAGACACTTCTGTGTAGGAATTCTTGAATAAAACACGCCATGTACCTATCTTATGCGTACATATTTGTTGGGTTAAGAATTTGTTGACTAAAAAAAGGGTTCTCATAACATCTTTCGGTCCTAACACACCACACATTCCTCTCACACACTGCGCTTCTGTCAATCAGTTGCACCACTTTTCCTCCCTCCCTCCCTCCCTGCCAGCCACAACACTGTCTCCCTCATGTTTTTACACAAGTGTGCCCATGCACACCAAAATGGAGCTGCCCTGGCCTCCCATTCGGCTCCCTTTTCCTTCACACGGAGACCCCGTGCGATTCTTACACACACAGACACACCCCTCTCTTGTTTTCCACCCCAACCCTTGTCTGTTCACACGTCCTGCCTGAAGGCACTGAGAGTGTGTGTGTGTGTGTGTGTGAGAGAGAGAGAGAGAGAGAGAGAGAGAGAGAGAGAGAGAGCTTGCAAGTGAAAGAAAGAACTGCATCCATAAGAGAGAGGCGAAAGAAACAACTGCATACATGAGAGAGACGTTGCGAGGAAACCGTGAATATGAGGGAGCTGACTGAAAATACGGGTGAGAGGCAGGAGGAGACATAGGAACGGATTTGGGCGGGAAAGAGAAGAACGAGGTGTGAGGAAGAGCCTGGTACATCATAGCACAAACACACTCCTTCCTCACATTTCCCTTTCATGTTTTTCTCCTCATAATCCACACTCCTACACAAGCCCTTCCCATTCACTCTTTCCTGACAGGATATGTGCCCCATTCTCCCCTGTCTGTCTGTCTGACACACACACAGCTCTGCAATGCATTTAAAATACACACAGAATCCTCGGAACAGCAGTTTATTTATTCCTCAGAGAACTACAATTCCCAGCACCCTTAGCGAACGACAGTTCCCAGTTTATTTGGTGGTGGGGAGCCATGTGCTTTAAACGTATGGCGTGTAGACAAGCCAGTTGCCCCCTCGCTCTCCTCTATGCATTCATGCATCTCCCCAATTTCCTTCCTCCCCCCTCTTATTTTTGTATCATGCATTTATCATCTAGATTTGTTAGCCACTACATAAAACTTTCCGGGGCTCAGAGCAATAAATGGGGAAGTGCGGATTCCAACCAAGTTCTACTCACAAGCAGAGCCACTGAAATGAATGGGCCTAAATGAGCAGCGTGCTTTTATTCCAAAGTGGCTACATTTAAGAAGATGTAACATGATGGGCTACTGCTCAATGTCAGTCAGTCAGTCAGTCAATTTTATTGCACATAGCCAAAGGCTGCCGCAATGTACACAGAATCAACAATTAAAAGAAAATATACTGGATTGATACAAAAGACTTAAAACATTTATATTATCAAAACATTATGTACTCTAGACAGAGCTATAAAAGTACCCCAATATACAAATCAAGACATTAAACAATAAAATTCATTAGCTAAAATCATCACATGACCACTAATATATCAAAAAACAATGTCAATTAATACAGTGTGCAATTAGAGTTTGGTGACAAAGATAGAACTGCTCAATGTCTGCATGTGTATACGGTATCATGCCCCCCCCCCCGCAATATGGACAACCACGACCTCTTCCACACTCGCTTCCACACACTGGCGCGCAACCACATTCCCTTCGATGTTTTCACACGCGCCTGTCTGCAGCGCCCCCTAAGCCACGCCCCCTTCCAGACATCCAGAGCCACGCCTCCTCCGACTCACATTTGACGCCCACGAACGATCGCCGACAGCCACGCCCCCTTTTCACACGCGCGCCCACTCTGCAGGCTCGGCCCCTTTGAACGCAGCGCCGCAGCCATAACATCTCCTTTTACGCATCATTTATTATTATTACCCAAGGTCCCAGGGCGGGTTACGGTATAAAACACAATATTAAAAGCGGGTCCTATATATCTCTCTTTATGCATGTATAGTGTCGAAGGGCGGGGGAAAGACCCCTTTAATTCCCTCCACTCTACTGTATGAAATCTTTCACCCCCAGTGTAAAGGTATAGAGGTTAAGGAGCTGGGCTGGGACGCCGGAGACCAGGGTTCAAATCCCCTGGGACTTAACTTCCGAGTAGACACCGCTAGGATTGCACTGTAGATCCCATATTACAGATCTCATTTTATTGATTGATTGATTGATTGATTGCATATCCTACCTTCCTTTCCCCACCCCACCCCTCCAAGGTGCTCAAGGCTGGCTTGGCACGTGGTTCTTCTCCCATTCCGCCCCTCCATCTCATTTAATCCCCACAACAACCCTGTGAGGTAGGAGGGCAGGGCAGGGTTCAAGATGAAAGCTTCGTGGCTGAGGAGGGCGGGGACCCCGACCCTGTTCTCTCCGCGGTCCTCCCGCAATGCTCTAGTGCCAAGAAAATCTGGTGGGGCAAGTAAGCCCTGTCCCGCACCATCAATGAGACGACACGGCATACACACACGCACACGCGTGAACCACTTGAGTGGCAATGCTCAACTATTTTATTGGGGAGACCCCGGCCCCTAGGAGTTGGCTCCTATGCTCTAACCACTGCACCACCGCTGCCTTATTCCGACTGGAGCCCCACGAGGCTCCCTCGCTCCTCCTCTCCGGGCGCCTTCCCCCACCAGCGCGGCCCCGCCACGTGTTCCTCCTTCCCGGGGAGGCGAGCAGGGGACTCTCCCTCTTACCCCCCACCCACCCCGGGGGGAGAGCGGGGCGCGCACCCTTCCTGGGGCGACTCCCTCCTCCCCGCCCGCCCTCCTTCTCCAGCAGCAGCAGCAGCAGCAGTTCCTCCAGGTAGAAGCAGCCCCGCCAAGGCAACTCTCCTCGGTGGCGCCGCCCCGCTCCCTTCCCGCCGCCGCTTGCAGCTCCTCCTCCTCGTCGTCGTCGTCGGCGAGGGCGCCTCGCTCTCCCTCTCCCGGCAGACGGCGGCGAAGGAGCAGGATGAAGGGGGCGTCGTCGCGGACCTCGCAGCAGCAGCAGCAGCTCCTCTAGCCGCCTCCTCGCACCTTCCTCGCCTGCCGCTCTGCCCCATGGCGGAGTAGCTGCGCGCCCGCCTTTGCTGCCTCCGGGGCGGGGGGTGGGGGAGGGAGGAGGAGGTTGCCAAAGTGGGGGGAGGTCGCGGGCCGCCCCCTCCCTCGACAGCACCGCCGCTACTGGGACCACCACCGACGGCGCGCCCCCTCCGCCCCGCCATGGCCTTCACCTTTGCCGCCTTCTGCTACATGCTCACCCTGGTCCTCTGCGCTTCGCTCATCTTCTTCGTCATCTGGCATGTGAGTCGTCGGCTTCCCCCCACCCTGGAAGGGGGGACATGTGGGGTGGGGGGGTGAAGAGCTGGGCTGGGTATGTGGGGAGGTCTGTGGGGTGGGGGGATGTTGCAAGCGGGGCAGGATGGGGTGAGGGGCATTTATAGGCAACAGGAATGGGGTGGGAGGTTACAAGTAGGGCAGCAAGGGGTGCACCTGGGGGCTGAGGCAGATCCAAGGGGGGGGGGAGGCTCTGTAAGGGGCTGGGGGTTCATGGAGGGGAAAATTTGGGGTACCCCAGGGTGGGGGGAGAAAGAGAGCAGGGTCTCTGGGGAGGGCAAGAGGCAGTGGGGCTGCGAGTGCGGAATGAGCGGTTGGTTGGGATGTTGTCAAAAATGGGGGGAAATAGGGGTGGAGAGATCAGGAAACTGGAGGGGGGCATTGAGGGAATAAATGGGATTAGGGAGGTGGGGGCAGGGGACTCCTCAAAGAAGGGGGCAGCAGCTGCCAAAGTGTGTTGGGGGTGATATGAGGCGGCAGAGTTTTCCAGTGGGGCAGGCAGTGGGGTGGGGGAGTAGGGAGGCAATTGGGGTGAGAGAGGGGTCAAGCTAGGGCAATTAAAAGGGATAAGCAGCGGGGGGGGCTAGGGAATGGAATGGGGGAGCACAGGCAGGCAGTGTGTTGGGGGAGGTAGATGGCAGTGGGGGGAGATTGGAGAAGGTGAAGATGGGGCTGGAGGAAACCCCATAGGGAGGCTTGGTGATGGGGAGAGCTCATCTCGAAAAGGGTTGGTGGCAGGGCAGTGATGTTTTCACCCAATTCCTGCTCGGCTGCATGTCTTTCCCCCCAGTCCCTTGAACCCAGAGCCAGCCGTCTGCCGTCTGGAAGGAAGTAGAGGGGGTTTAAGTCCATAAGGCTGTTGCCCAGTGGTAGAGAGCATGAGGGTTTGGGGATGAGGTGGCGGCAATTGCTTGATCTCAAATAGTGGGTGCTGGGGTCACAAAGCAAGGGGGGTAAGATGGTTCAGGTGGGCAATAGCAAGGGGTCCTGGGCAATATGGTTAAAAGCCAAAGAAATCGCCCCCCAAATGTGGGGCACTGTGAGCAGCTGTCTTATCTGCAAATCTGGTTTGTGGGTTTGCGGGACGGTTTGTGGGGTTCCTTTCTTGCTCCCTGCTGGAACGCAGGTGGGTTTCTGAAAAGAGGGGAGCATGTGGATGAGAAAACCGAACAGTTGGGGGGCATTTATTTGGATGGGTGGGGACAAGGTGTGGTAGGTAGAGATCCCTCTGTGTTTGGGGGCCCGTAAACATGGCACTAGAGATTTTCATGGGTTTGGGTTGCGAAGTCGGGCAGTCGGCATCTTGTATACCAGGAACCAGCGTTTCTGTGCTACAAAATCCAGCATTATTTCTGGGCCTATTGGAGGAAATTGATACTCTTTTTTGGGGGGGAGGGGGTGCTGTTACTGGGCAAAGAATCTCATTTAGGGGGACAGTGGGAGAGGATTTCAGAAGCCAGCAGATCCTACTTTCGCTCAATCCAGCCACTACCTGCTGTTTCTTTCCCCTTCCTTCATCTTCTTTGCTCTCCCTATAGTTATTAAGGTATGTAGGGTTTTTTTTTTGTGGCTGGGGAGAACTGCACCTCGCACAGGACTGCACCTCTGACTTGATATTTAACACCCTTGCTCTCAATTTTGCCCATTCCATTGTTATTTTTTTGTTAAAGAGGAAGAAGAAAGACAGTGGTGAGGAGGGTGGAAGAATTTTTTGGGATTGGTGGTGGTGGAATATGCACTTTTTTTTCCTTGTGGGGCTCAGAATCCTCTCCACCCCCCCCTCCCCACACTGTTCTCCCTATTATTGCATTTTTCTCTGCCTGAAGAGTCGGACAGAAAATAGGGGAGGTTCGTATTAAAATAGCTTTGGTTATCTATCCGTTTGTATTCCTCATGTGCTTTTTTCTGGGACGACCTGACTCTCTGTCCTCTCTCTACCCCCCCTTTTTTTTTGTTCCTTCCTTCCTTTTCGGTGACGCTTCCAGGAATCCCAGAAAAGAAAAGGGGGGGGGGGAGGAACACACACACACACACACACACACACACACACACACACACTTTCCTCCCTCTGTTCCATCCATCCCCTCCTAATTTTGCTTTCCCTTCTCTCTCTCCCCCCCTCCCCACCCTCCATCCGTAACCAAGGAACCTGGCTCCGGTTGCCATGGAAACTACATATGTTTACAAAATGATGCTCCCTACTAATAATCCGGATGCTACTGTCTTTTAACCCCTTGGCTGCTGCAGCCCTGTGTCTCCCTCTCCCTTCTTCTGCTCGTTGGACGCGTTCTTCCCCCACCCACACACCCATGCACACCCACACACAAACGCACCTTCGTTGGCATCGATAAGTCGGGGAGGGGTGGGGGTTGTTTATTATTATCAATGCGTTGAAAGGTTAGGGAATAGTTTGGGAAATGAGACTCAACAAATGACAAGCCGTGGCAAGGAATCCTGATACGTGCGGTTTAGAACAGAGCGCCCTGCGCAAACCCTTCCACAGCTCTGGTGCATAAGACCACATAGCACAGTCCGGTTAGGAGCTTCAAGCATCATCAGTCATCTTATGCCCTACCAGAGTGGCCTGGGGATGGAGGCAGCCCCCAGGGGTGTCTGCTTGCCATTGGGGCTGATTGGGCAGCAGGCAGGGAGCCGGCCAGCAGGTGGCGCCAGAGCCAATGGCAGGCAGAGCCAGCTGAGTCTAGTTTTGCCCTCCACCCTCCTTCCTCCTTGCTGAATAATACAAGGGGCAATGCTGAGACTAAGGGGGGGGGGAGGAGGAAGCTGACAGTCCAGGCCACCCTCTGGACTGGCTGTAAGTAAGAAGGTAGGCTGAGAGCAGGCTCAGGAAAGGGCCATAGCTGCTTTGGGGGGGATTAATAAACATTAAAATGGGAGGGGAAAGGAAAGGGCCAAAGTTCGATTCCTCACCTCTCCAGGTAGGAATGGGAGTGTCCCTGCCCGAAATTCAGGAGAGGTGCTACCAGTCAGTGTAGGCAATCCTGAACTATATGGATCAATGGTTGGCATGGTATATAATAAGGCAACTTCCTATGTTCGTACAGGGTGTGGGGCTGTGCCCCCATTCGCCCTACCAGAATAGCCTCCCTTCCGGCATGTTAAAGGTAAAGGGACCCCTGACCATTAGGTCCAGTCACGGACGACTCTGGGGTTGCGGCGCTCATCTCGCTTTACTGGCCGAGGGAGCCGGCGTACAGCTTCCGGGTCATGTGGCCAGCATGACTAAGCCGCTTCTGGCGAACCAGAGCAGCGCACGGAAACGCCGTTTACCTTCCCGCTGGAGCGGTACCTATTTATCTACTTGCACTTTGACGTGCTTTCGAACTGCTGGGTTGGCAGGAGCAGGGACTGAGCAACAGGAGCTCACCCCGTCGCAGGGATTCGAACCGCCGACCTTCTGATCGGCAAGCCCTAGGTTCTATGGTTTAACCCACAGCGCCACCTATTCCGTCATGTTAGGGGCTGCTTATTGGTGGTCAGGATTTTGTTCTGTCCCTATGTGCGTGGAATTGTGTGGTGGGTGGGCAGTGATGTGGTTAGGCAATTTCAGATTCTGGACTAAATGTTCTTGTAAGAGGCTTGGTGTTCTCTTTAGATAAAAATGGGGGTTATTTAATACACTTCAGAATGTGGTAAGCCAGCCCACCCCCCCAACCCCCTGCTGCATTTGAGAAGGCCTTCCCCGACAGCACCGGATTCTCTCAGATGAAATTACGCCATGTGCATCAGGTGTGCTGTCCCCAATATGGCATCCCTGCCCACCCTCCTCTCTGTCTCTGTCTCTGCCTCCTACGCTCAGGTATAATATGCACAGCTGATTGGCATGGCTTTAAAGTCATAGCCAGGCTTAGTTTGAAAGGCAAAAGTACAATCAAGCATGTGCAGAGCAGCTTTGGTCCATCCGTCCATTCCCCCCCACTGAGGATGTTTGGAGAGGGACCTTAACTCAGAACTGTGCCATAGAATATTTTCTGTGCAGGATGTTCCAAGGGCAATTGAGCATGTGCAGAGTGCGTTTGCTTTTTCCACCGAGGGAAGGCTCGTAGTGCAGCAGTAGAGTATCTGCTTTCAGGTCCCAGGTTCAAGCCATGGCCTCTCCAGCTAGGGGTGGGAGAGCCCCCTGCCTGAAACCCTGGAGAGCTGCTGCCAGTCAGTGTAAACAGTACTGAGCTAGACGGACTGGCTCATTATAAAGTATCTCCCTCTGTTGCTAAGGGGGAGGGAGCAGAACTGCCCTCCATGCAGAACATCCCACATTCAGTCACTGGCCTCTCCAGTGGAAAGATGACGAAGAAGACCCCCCCCCTGCCTCTGTCTTAGAGAGCCACTGCCGGCCAGAGTTGGCAGTACTGGACTAGATGAAGCTACAGAGGCTGCTCAATAGCCTGATGCCTTAAGGCATCTAATCAAGCAATACTAATGCTTCATTCCTAATAGACAACAGGGGGCTGAAAGGTCACAGAATCTAACCTTGTATATAAGACACACCTCTGTGTTCCATCCTGTGTTTGCCGATGAGACTTAAAGGGCTTTTCGAACTTCATGCCTTGTGTGATTTGTGTAAGCCAAATCAATTGTTTCCGCAGAACCGAAACCAGAAGGTGTGTTGGGTGTGTGGGGTTGCAACACAAGCGAGTCTTCTGACCAATTTATTCCTGGGACATTTATTCATTTAATATACGCCCCCTTCCCCAGTTCTGCATGGAGCACAGGGCTGGCTTGCACGGTTCTCCTCCTTTAATCCCCACAACAGCCCTGCGAGGTAGATTAGGCTGAT
Organism: Podarcis siculus; assembly: GCA_034642415.1. Classification (NCBI taxonomy): domain Eukaryota; kingdom Metazoa; phylum Chordata; class Lepidosauria; order Squamata; family Lacertidae; genus Podarcis; species Podarcis siculus. Next base: position 25,860,754 of record JAXCMG010000019.1, on the reverse strand, counting down.
AGCCTGTGCTTGACTCCAAGGTCGCCCCGTGAGCTTTGTTCATGGCCGAGTGGGGGATTCGAACCCTGGCCTCCCAGGTCATGATCCGACACTCTGCCCACTAACAGTACACCGGCTCTCATCCCTGACCATTGGCTGTGCTGGTTGAGGCTGGTGCGGGTTTGAGTCCAGCCACATCTGGATGGCCACAGGTTCCCCAACCCAGACTATCCCACTCTCCCCCGACCCCCCATTGAAGCAGGAACTGCTTGGAGCCTCATGTGTGAAGCCGGGGACGACAGCTAGCTGGGCATGCAAAGGCTTTGAGGCTGACAACCTGCTGTCTCCGTTAAGAAAAATAGAAAAAGGACCTCTGAACGCTGGGATCAGTGGAACTGCTGGTCTGCCTCTCCTGTGTGCGTCTATCTCTTTCCACCCATCTGTGATTACTGTGGAGGGACTCCATCTCAGAGTACACGATGTGCGAGGCTGGGTTTGAAGTCCGCCGTTTCTCATTTTGAGGAGCATCGGGTCGCGGTGACATGCCAGTTGCGGCAATCTGTGCCGTGGTCTGGGAATGAATTATAAAGCGGTGGCGGCAGCGGTGGTGGGCGCAGCCCTCTGCCTGCTTCTTTACAATACATTTGCCTTAGACCCACCGGTAAGGAGGAGGCTTGGTGGATGTTTGCAGGGGGAGAAACCAAAAAGCCATGTGCTCGGCCGGTTTTGGTGAGAGCAAGTGTCCTGCTTACCAGGCTGCGGGGGCTCTCCTTTGCCTCTCCATCCTTGCAAAGTCAGCATGGGCTGCCGCTCGGGATTTGCGAGCCCGGGGAGTCAAGCGAGTCGGCTCACCGCAAGCCACAGGGTCAGGCAAGTCGACTCACATTCTCTGGTTCACTCTGAGAAAAGCCGGATGTCAGCTTCTAAAACAGAAAGCGAGGGCTGCTTCGCAGGCCAGATAAGACAACAAAGGGGGGGGCTGGGAAAGGATATCTGCTTATGGACAAGACACCCCCTCCTCAATCCAATTGGTACCCCCCCCCACATCGGGCATGTGTACATACCTTTGCAACTTCAAAAACACTTGCTTCCTTCATTCACACGTTGAACTTTTAAGCCACGGAAGCAGTAATGGCTGCCTAGTAGCGTTTGATGCCGCCCTAAGCTTCTAGTTCTCATGAGGTAGGGGAAATTCTTACGTTTCAAATGCACATCATGCTTTTGGAGCACACCCTGCCCTTGCCTCCCCCCCCCAAAGGACCCTGGGAACTGGAGTTTGTTAAAGGGGTGCTGGGAATTGGAGCTCTGCGAGGGATACAAACTACAGTTCCCATGATTCTTGGGTGGGCGGAAGATGTGCTTTAAACGTCTTCCTTATTTGGGTAGCTTTGAAGCCTGCACTCTGCAGTCATTGCTGGAATATTTAAGGGTTTTTGCAGGTGTGCAGGTAGCTCACTAATCTGCGTCTTTCCCCATCAATACCTATTTTCTTTACAGTATTTCCATTTTTTACATTGCCTGCGGAAGCGGGTTGAGGTGCGTTCTATCCTCCTAGAAAGAACCCCTCTCCTCGGGGTTCCTGCCAAGCCGCATTGCTGCTGGTGCCCATTGGGGCTGGTGGGGCAGAGGGCAGGGGAGCCCAAAAGGGGGTGGAGCCAGAGCTAGTGACAGGCGGAGTCCCTCCTATTCTCTGCCTCCCTGTTGAGTTCTTCAAGGGGCAACACTGAGGAAGAGGAAGGTGACAGACAGTGCCCACCCTCTGGACAGGATGTAAATGGGGCAAAAGATTCCTGCACTTTGGGGGGCAGGGGGGGTCCCTTCCAACTCTCCCATTCTGTGATTCCAAGGGGGGCAGGCAGGTGGGGGCTGGCCCAGGGCAGACTGAACGGACCGACCCTTATGAACCAGCCTCCGCTGCCTGCAGGATGCTATAAGCTCAGACATTTTTGTTATTACAATATTTGTATCTCACCTTTCCCTCAAGGACCTCAAGGTGATAGGTATCTTTCTCACCCCTCCTAGTTATCCTTAGAGCGACCTTGTGAGGTAGGTTAGACTGAGAGATGCCGATTGGTCTAAGATCGTTTGGATGTGTGGATACTGGAACTCGGGACTCCTGGGTCCTAGTCCAACATGTTTTCCCCACCTCCCAAGTTTTCAGTCTTCTACCCCCCCCCCCCAATTCTGTGAGTGATGAGGGTGCTCGATTCCTCATTGGGGTGTTTTGAGGACGGGTTGCCCCCTTTGTTTAAATATTTCTTTTCATTCCTTCAGCCCTCGAGGTTCCCTTCAGCGTGCTGATATCTCTCCCTCTTATGTCTCAGTTCTGCAGACTTCTTTAAAAACCTTCTCTTCTTGGGTGTAGAAAGAAAAATGAAAGGAAGAGTGAAATGTTTGTTTTTATTTTATTTAACAACCGTTCTACATTACTTGATTGTAGTAAAACCTCCAAATGGGTCGCAAGCGGTGTTGAAATTATCAGTAAAAAACAGTGAAAAGCAGTGAAAAATAATTAGAAGTAAAGGAGATTAAAACAGGTCATCAGCTGCCTGTCTGGATAGGCTTAAGCAAAACTGCTTTAAGCAGGCACCAAAATTATTTGTTAGTGAATGTGGTAAGTACAGTTTTGCAGGCCCATCTATCGCATGATGTTATGCTTGTAATGGAACAACGTCAAACGTGGTGTGGTGGGCTATTAGGAGTGTGTCTCTAGGACTTGGAAGATCAAGTGCAAATCTGTCTTCAGCCATGAACCATGCTGGGTAACCTTGCGGCTAGATCTCTCTCATCATCAACCTCATAGGGTGGTTGGAAGAATTTTTAAAAAAGAAGACGGGTGAACTGTGTGTGCCCAACCCTTGGAGCAAAAGTGGGGTGGATAAAAACATAACATAAGCAGATCCTAGGTGGCAAACCCTGGTTTGTGCAAGACGTCTGCACCTGAAACAATCCACAAGCTAGCCATGGTTCCAAGGTTTCAACACATAGAGTCACAGAATGGCAGAGCTGGAAGGGACCCCAAGGGTCATCCAGTCCAACCCACTTCAATGCAGGAATCTCAGCTAAAGCATCCCTGGCAGATGGCCACCCAAGCTCTACTTATAAACCTCCATGGAAGGAGAGTCCAGGTAGGTCTGGGGATGCCCATTCAGTGGAATCGGCGGCCTGAGTCAGTATAAGACGGCTTCCTATGTTCTGTTGTGGAAGGGCCAAGCGTGGCTCAGGGGTGGAGCACCTGCTTTGCATGCAGAAGGTCCTGGGTTCAAACCTCGGCATCTCCAGGTAAGCATGGGAATGCCTCTTGTATGAAACCCTGGAGAACCACGGCTAGCCTCAGAGACAATTCTGAGCTAGATGGAGCCGTGGTCTGATTCAGGAACACAGGAAGCTCTGTTTATCCTGTGTTCTCATCTTCCACGAAGGTGTTCTGCATGGTATGTGGTATGTAGGGTTTCTTGTCTGTCTCCCATTTAACTGTCCTGGACCCATTTTGCCCCGTACATGTACCCAGAAGCTCCAGAACAGCTCTTGTTCACGAGACTCCCTATTTATTCCAGAAATTTATTGGCCGCCCCCCACCCCGCAAAGCCCACCATTCCGTTTACGGCATAGTAGCATAGTAAACAACATAACGTCATGTACGCAGCATAATGTCCGTAAAACAACATTAAAAAAAAATTGTTGCGCCAATACAATTCACCATAAGCAATTCATCTATAAGCAGCTGCGCCAAGCCATGCATCAGGCCAGCCCAGTGATAAACTCCGCAACGTGGCCCCCGCGAAGCGCAAGTTGTCTAATAACATAAATTATCATCTATGCTCAGGTGCAACTAAAAACGTACGGCATATTTAGCGCCACCAGCAGCAGTTTGAAAAATAAGGTTTTAGAAAACCAGCAGCCGCAAGACCTGAACGCACAAAGGGTGTTCAAAGTGTGTATGCTTGAACACAATAAGAGCTCTGGCTGGCAAGCAAGACTCCGACAATTTCTTTGAAACTTGGTACCCTTTTTTGGGGGGGTAACGTTCTCCGTTGGAAATCCCAACATATTATTAATCTCTGTTCCACGGAGGGGGGAACAATCTGGTGGGATTTGTTTATTTGTTCTTTTGAAAAACCAGTAAATCTTGAAAAACCGAAATGTGCAAACCTATTTCTAAACACATAACGGCAGGCCCTCTGTCGGCTTGGGGGCTTTTCCCATGTGGGATAATTTCCTGTGGCGGTTGGGGGCAGTGGGTCAGGCCCATGCCAGCCTCTTGTTTTGCCACCCTACGTGCTAGGCTGTGTAAACAGCTGCCCCATCTCACTTGACAGAAGGGTCCGCTTTGCCGAAAGGGTGTTTTAAAATAGAGCCTCTGTGTGTGTGTGTGCTTGCGCGATGGGTAGCAAATCGATGTTGGAATGATCTTGTGAACGTGCCCTTGGAGAGCTCCTTGCCCGCTGGGTATGGTTTTAACTCGCTGGGTCCCCTCAATTGGCAGCTGTTGTTGCCCTGGCAACCAACCGTACCTCCCAGGTCTGTGCGGTTGAGGTGAAAAAGACTCTGCTGTATTTATTTCCCCCCTCCATCCCCTCCTCCATCATCTTCCCCCCTCCTTCCCCATTGGGGGCAGGTTCTCGTCTCAGTGGGAACAGGGGGGAGAGCTGTGCTTCTACGGGGGCGGATGGAAGTAGAACAGCAACCGAGCTCCCAGGCCTTTGATATCCGTTCTCACTGTGGGGCGGGGGGGGGAGGGAGAGAGAGGAACAGCTTAGTCTGAAAGTAATGATACGTGGGGCACACGTCGCCCCCGGTTTTGGTCGCTTTGGCTCCAGATTTCTCAGCGGCGAGGTGATAGGGGGACAACAGAAAGAGAGAGGTTTCTTCGCGAGGAAAGAGCAAGGGTTTGTGGGGGGAAATGCCAGGTATCTAGGCAAATTTGTGTGCCCGGATACTGAAAAACCAGTGGCAGAGATGATGGGGGAGATCTTTTCAAGAAAGAAATGCCAAAGGGGTTTTGGCTGCCTCATAATAAAACTCGCTCCCAGGGTCGTCGTACGCGAAAGGGGAATCGTGCGTAGAACTGCTCATGAAAGTGTGAGGTCATTCATGGGTTGTTTGCGTCAGTTTTATTCATGGAACTGTAGAGTCGGAAGAGACCCCTGTGGTCATCTAGTCCAACCCCCTGCAATGCAGGTATCGCAGCTCAACGATTCCTGGCAGGTGGCTGCCCAATCTCTGCTTAGAAATCTCCAAGGAAGGAGAGTCCACCATCTTCTGAGGGAGTCCGTTCCACCGTCAAACAGTTCTAACCATCAGGAAGTTTTCCCTAATGTTTAGTCGGACACACTTGCCTTCACAAAAGAGCTCTGGGTGGTGTCCATGGGGGTCTCCCCCCTCCAAAAAAATTCTATACTAATATCATCCTTGTGAGGTAGGTCAGGCTGAGAGGTCAACAAGGCCCTGCGTTCATTCCCAGCATCTCCAGGTAGGAGTGGGAGAGACCCCTGCCTGAAGCCTTGGAGAGCAGCTGCCAGCCAGTGTTGACCAGGGGCGGGGAATTTAAAGACCAAGGGCCACATTCTGCCCACCCAGCCTCTCTGTCAAGCACTCTGGACTTTTCCCAGGTCACAACGCCTCAGTGGTGTTGCACGGGTTGCTGGCATTGGGGCAGGGCAAGTGTTGTGCCCCCCCCACAGTGGACTGGGCAACTGGGGTGGGGGCACATGCCAGGGAGGGGGAACGGTGCCCGCTTCCAGCAGGCTCCTTGCCCACTGCCTCCATCCACCTGCTCACTAGACCAACCCTCCAGCTGCCTCAACTGCCAGGGCTCAGTGCCTGTTGTGGAGGCACCCCCTAAAAAACGTGCGCCTGGGGCACCCCCTACTCTGCCTCTGCAACAACTTTCCAGCCCTGCTTCCTACCCTCTTTGAGGACTGTGTCCTTGAACTGTAATAAGACGTCCTGCTTGCCTGAATGATGAGCAATGGGTGAGAGGGTTTAGAAACCACTAGTTTTCCCCTGGCTGCAGCTTAAAAGGTAAAGGTAAAGGGACCCCTGACCATTAGGTGCAGTCGTGACCAACTCTGGGGTTGCGGCGCTCATCTCGCTTTACTGGCCGAGGGAGCCAGCATACAGCTTCCGGGTCATGTGGCCAGCATGACTAAGCCGCTTCTGGCGAACCAGAGCAGCGCACGGAAACGCCGTTTACCTTCCCGCCGGAGTGGTACCTATTTATCTACTTGCACTTTGACGTGCTTTTGAATTGCTAGGTTGGCAGGAGCAGGGACTGAGCAATGGGAGCTCACCCCGTCACGGGGATTTGAACCGCCGACCTTCTGATCGGCAAGTCCTAGGCTCTGTGGTTTAACCCACAGCGCCACCCGTGTCCCGGGCTGCAGCTTAGCCTGCTATAAAAAAGGAAAGCATAGCACCTGTTGCTCTGCCCATCACTGACGGGCAGCCCCAGGGGGTGTGTGCCACGAGGCAATGCAGGTCTTGGTCACATGTCCCCCACCTCTCAGGCCCCCTTCTGCACTATGCATTTGAAGCACAACCATGGCACTTTAAACAACCATTCTCCCAGAGAACTCTGGGAATTGGAGGTCCTGAGAGCTGCCCCCTATTCTCTTCCCAGTTGTTAAATTACTCTGTGAACTGCGAGAGGCATAGGGGTCTCCCAACACACACCCAGGATTCTTTGGGGGGGGGGGGCAGAAGGCCATTGCTGTTCAAAGTGGTGCTTTAAATGCATACTTCAAATGCACACATTGACAACATTGAGCTAGATGAGTCAGTTTTCTGACGTGGCACGAGCCATCTTTGTAGGGTGGGTGGCCTAAGAAAGCCAGAAGTGTCTGGCAGCTGGATCAGGCCCATCTCACCCAACGTCCTGCTCTCCCAGTGTCCGACCAGATGCTCCGCCGGGATGCTTGCAGGCAGGACCCCTGAGCGCAGCAGTCGCTCTCTCTCTCGCCCCTTGCGATGCGCAGCGACTGGTCTTCCGATATTGGGGGGGGGTGCACAGTGGGGAGGCTGGTGACGTGTTTCAGAGTTTGTTATGGAATCCTGATTAGTCTGCACAACTGAGCGAATATGCTTAGCTTAGCTGCAGAGGAAAGGGGAGGAAAAATAAGATAATTTCTGCCCAGGGCTTCGTTTGAGTGAGGGCTCATGGGCATTCTCTTCAAGGTCTGGGTTTGGTTCTCCCCCTCCCTTTTAATGTAAGTTCCTGAAGCATGTGAAATAATCATGCTTTATGAGCTCTGGGACTTTGTTGTCCATGAAGTGCAGCGACCTGAGATGGCCTTTTAAAAAGGACTTGGGCAACTTTGCAGAATCAACTGCTTTTGGCAGTGATTAGAGGAGAATGGAGCCCCTGCTCACCTTCAGAGGTGTGATGGAGATAATAATCTTGCCCCCCCCCAGCTTGCCAGATTTACCAGATGTTAGGATCAACCACTGATAGAAGCAGGAGAGGAAGGCGGCTGCATTGATTAACCCTCCCCTCCCCAAATGTGACTTCCCACTGACACCTAGTGTTAGAAATTTGGATATATAAAGATAAAGGTAAAGGGACCCCTGACTATTAGGTCCAGTCGTGGCCGACTCTGGGGTTGCGGCGTTCATCTCGCTTTACTGGCCGAGGGAGCCGGTGTACAGCTTCTGGGTCATGTGGCCAGCATGACTAAGCCGCTTCTGGCGAAGCAGAGCAGCGCATGGAAACGCCGCTTACCTTCCCGCCGGAGTGGTACCTATTTATCTACTTGCACTTTGACGTGCTTTCGAACTGCTAGGTGGGCAGGAGCAGGGACCGAGCAACGGGAGCTCACCTCGTCACGGGGATTTGAACCGCCAACCTTCTGATCGGCAAATCCTAGGCTCTCTGTGGTTTAACCCACAGCGCCACCCGCGTCCTTTTGGATATATAAGCTAGGTGCCAAATGGCTCCTTAAACCCAGGGTTGCAGTCGCCAAAACGGAATGCCTAGTTGCCATTTTGGGGCCAGACGGCTCAAGAGTCATATTTTTCAATGTGATTTTTTGGTTCCTGAAAGTCATTCCGATTGTGCAGATAAAATATAACTGACAGGATTCTGCAGGATGTGTTGCTGTAGTGTGTGAAAAGGGTCCTGATCCAAGGATCCCCAGGCAGGAAACTCCAGATAGTGGAGAAGTCAGGTGCCATCCTGGCTCACGGGCATCTTCACTTGACTGATAGCAAGTTACAAAATGTGCCTGGTGAATTTTGAACGAATTTTGACACCCCATCCCTGGAATGCCTATTGTTATTGTTGTTGGTCATTTAGTCATGTCTGACTCTTCGTGACCCCACGGACCACAGCACGCCAGACACTCCTGTCTTCCACTGCCTCCCGCAGTTTGGTCAAACTCATGCTGGTAGCTTAGAGAAAACTGTCCAACCATCTCGTCCTCTGTTGTCCCCTTCTCCTTGTGCCCTCCATCTTTCCCAACATCAGGGTCTTTTCCAGGGAGTCTTCTCTTCTCTTGAGGTGGCCAAAGTCTTGGAGCCTCAGCTTCAGGATCTGTCCTTCCAGTGAGCACTCAGGGCTGATTTCCTTCAGAATGGAGAGGTTTGATCTTCTTGCAGTCCATGGGACTCTCAAGAGTCTCCTCCAGCACCATAATTCAAAAGCATCCATTCTTTGGCAATCAGCCTTCTTTGTGGTCCAGCTCTCACTTCCATACATCACTACTGGGGAAACCATGGCTTTACCTATACGGACCTTTGTTGGCAAGGTGATGTCTCTGCTTTTTAAGATGCTGTCTAGGTTTGCCATCGCTTTTCTCCCAAGGGAGAATGCCTATTAGGCTTGTGGAAAAGTTTCATGGGCATCTATAGAACCTTTTGGCTTTTTTGGGGGGGGGGGAGCCTAATTGTTGCACAGGGAGGGAAGCCACAAACCATATCCGGCTCCTGGGAAGCAGGTTTCGCACCCTGAGCTATTTGTAGAACATAGGAAGTTTCCTTCTGCTGAGTGAGACCATGGGTCTAACTAGTTCAGTGCTGCCTACACTGACTGGAAGTGGCTTTCCAGGGTTTCAGGCAAGAGGTCTTTTTCCAGTCGTTCCTGGAGATGCCAGCATTGAACCAGGGACCTTCTGCATGCAAAGATGGTCTGCCAGTGAGCTATGGCCCTTCCCATAAGGTAGCAGGTGATGGCAACCACCTTTCTCTGCGCTGCCAGGCCCCTTCCAGGCATCCATTCTTATTTTTCATTCATGATGGTTTGTGCTCCTGATGGTATCAGGCAGTTATAAGCCACATTTCCACAGTATTTGTGTCTTGGACAAGGGCACCTCCGTCAACTCCCAGAAATCTCCAGAGTAATCTACTGAGACAATGAACGTGACATTACCTAATGCCTGTGATTGATCTCAATTTTTACGCGTGATTTGTTAAAATAAATCACCTCTCTGCGAATGATACATATCTGCACAGGGAATGAATGGGGAATAGGAGGTTCTTTTGAGCCCGGCGGTTTATCTGTCTTTATTGCCGAGGCTTTATAAATAAAGACTATTACAAAACAACATTTCTCCCTGCGGAAGTTTTGGGTGTCTGTGAGTATTTTGGTTTAAAATCAGTGTCTATCCTGTAACTTTCTGCACCGCAAATGTTCTGCAGGTTGTGTTTCTTTGCCCCACTTTTGTTGTGCGGTAGTAGCTGCTCTAGACAACAGTGTTGTGGTAGCGTTGAGGAACTGCCACAGAACAACAGATGGAATAAATCAACCACAGTGTGTTGTTGAGCTCCCGTTGCTTGGTCCCTGCTCCTGCCAACCTAGCAGTTCGAAAGCACGTCAAAGTGCAAGTAGATAAATAGGTACCGCTCCAGTGGGAAGGTAAATGGCGTTTCCGTGTGCTGCTCTGGTTTGCCAGAAGCGGCTTAGTCCTGCTGGCCACATGACCCGGAAGCTGTACGCCGGCTCCCTCGGCCAATAAAGCGAGATGAGTGCCGCAACCCCAGATTCAGCCACGACTGGAGCTAATGGTCAGGGGTCCCTTAATCTTTACCTTGTTGTGTCTTGTTGTGTCAACAGAATTATACCTGCAATAAAACCCCAGTGTGGAGGGCCCCTCTGTCAGAACTGATAGTACACAGCAGAGAGGGGGCTCTCGGAGGTTTGGGGTGGGTGGCGTGGCCTGGGAGGGGCTGCCACAGAGAACAGCCCTCTAAGCTGTGGGATTCCCTCGCCCGGCACCCCCACAGTACAAATTTGGGTCAATGCTGAAGACAGACCTCTGTTCTCAGGACCCACCCTGCTTCAGCGACTGCCAACTGTTCTTGTTTTTGAAATACCTTTATTAAATAATAAGGGTGGGGGGGGGGGGGGGGGGGGGGGGGGGAATGACAAGCTAAGGAGGTTTCTCCCCCAAAATCAAACAGTATATAAATTTTACGAAATACATAAACACTCCACTCTTTCCCACCCACCCCAGCCTGAAGACATTTCTCAGCTCTAAAGAGAAATACCAATAGTTTACAAAGGAATGAGCATGCAAAGGGTCCAAAAGTTGTTAATATTGATACAAAGGAAAATGCTAGCACAACCATATATTACATGTCTTGTAGCGTCTCTGTGGGTTCCAAATAAATGGGCAGTCTCTCAACGGGTTTTGCCCTCTAGCTACACAAAGTTTTTGCGTCAGTTTTTCGGGAAGTGCTATGTCCCAAATTACATTATACCATTTTTGGTACTATTTTTACATTTAAACCCTTTGCGTCTTTCCAATTCCTTGCTGTCGATATTATTCTTGCTGCCACTAATAAGTCGCCAATTAAATGTTTATATAATGACCTTTTGGTTGCCTCCTCTGTCATTTGTTTTGGCTGTTTTTAATAGGGAATCTTAAATTGTTTGTTAACCTGCCCTGGGACCTGCTGGAGAAGGGCAGGCAATAAATTTATGATTGATAACAATTCTGAGCTCGGTGAAGCCGTAGCCTGGTCTCCTAAGGCGGCTTCAGATCGTTCTCCCATTCCGGTAACAGACGGGGGAGCTGTCCATAGTCCTGAATGTTCAGATGCAGCCGGAGCTCAAGCGATTTCCTGCTCTTAGTTCATCTTCCAATGGAGGTAGAAGACTACGACATAAAATCAGTGGGTGGTATCCAGCTAAATTCTACTCAGAGTAGACCCCTTGGAAGTAATGCACCTAAGTCAGTCATCTTGATTAATTTCAGTGGGTCTACTCTGAGTAGGACTGACATTGGATACAACCCATTTAATCTGAACATAGAATTGGAAGGGGTTATTTATTTATTTATTTGTTATTCATTTAATTTATATACCACCCTATGCCTGGGGGTCTCAGGGTGGTCATCTAGTCCAACCCCCTGAAATGCAGGAATCTTTTGCCCAATGTGGGGCTCAAACCCATGACTCTGAGATTAAAGGTCTCATGCTCAACGGACTGAACTATTTAGCATGTAAAGGTAAAGGGACCCCTGACCATTAGGTCTAGTCGTGGCCGACTCTGGGGTTGCGGCGCTCATCTCGCTTTATTGGCCAAGGGAGCCGGCATACAGCTTCCGGGTCATGTGGCCAGCATGACTAAGCCACTTCTGGCGAACCAGAGCAGCGAACGGAAACGCCGTTTACCTTCCCGCCGGAGCGGTACCTATTTATCTACTTGCACTTTGACATGCTTTCGAACTGCTAGGTTGGCAGGAGCAGGGACCGAGCAACGGGAGCTCACCCTGTCACGGGGATTCGAACCGCCGACCTTCCGATCAGCAAGCCTCAGGCTCTGTGGTTTAGACCACAGTGCCACCCGCGTCCCTGATTTAGCATGTAGTCGGTGTTAAAATGGGCCAGTGACTACATAATGATTTGTTTGGGGGGTTGACTGATGCCCTGCTTTCCCTGGAGTCCGGGGGGGGGGGGGGAGAGAGAGCTTCCTTTTGGCATCCTGCTCTGATTTCTGGATGCACCAGAGCTATTCCTTTTTGGTGGGATCAGCATTTCTTTGCTGACTTCCGCTGTCTGCTTGTCTCAGACCATCATTTGTCTGTCTGGGTTTCTTGGTTTGCCGCCTTTCTGTCTTCTCCCTCCAATAATGTCGGTGACTCTGTGTGTGATGGCAAAGGGGGCTCCTATCAGATTATCCTGACAACAACCTGTGAGGTAGGCTTCAGTGGAGAGAAAGCAATTCAGCCAAAGCGCTGGGGAGCTTTTGTCCCTGAGAAGGGATTTAGATTTGCATCCTCTGGGTTGTCTCCAACTGAGTTCTACTTTGGAGTAGACCCATTGAAATTAATGGACATAGCTTAGCCCTGTTTATTAATTTCAATAGGTCTACTTTGAGTACGAGTTAGACTGGATAGGGCCCTCTGTGCCCAAACCCAGCATTCAAAACTGCTAAACTGTGTTGACTGGAGAACCTGTCATAATCTGTAGCTTATATATTTTTTATGCAAGAGCTAATTTATTTTATTGGATTGATTGGTTTGTCTTTCAAAGCGTACGTCCCGCCTTTTTGCACCAGGTGGACTCAGAGTGGCTCACTGTGTAAACACCTTAACGGGGTACGAGAAATAAAGAATTACCTCCTGCTTTTCCTTTACAGCCGTGGTCCCTGCTTTTATTCCACAACAACCCTGTGAGGTTGGCTAGGCTGAGCAATAGTAACTGGCCCAAGGCCACCAGCTTTGTGACTGCCTATTTGAACCGAGCAATTGCATCCAGTCCTGTGTGCACCAGGTTCCCGGTCCTGCAACAGGAGTTCCTCTCCCCACACACTGTCAAGATCCACACTGAGGGTCCTCCAGCCGCTCTGGAGCAGATCTTGAGGGCAGGGAATGTGCAGGGGAGAGGAAGGGAGGTTTCTGTTGCACAAGCAGAGATCTGAGAGTGGATTTAGGCAGAAGGAATGAAAGGGAAATGTGTGTGAGAGAGAGGAATGTGTTTGTGCGTTATGGTGCGCCTGGTCTCTCCTCACACCTAACGCTTCTTTTCCCTACCCAAATCCATAACTGTGTTTTCTCTCACATACATATTTGCAGTCAACACCCTCCTATTCAAAGTTTCCTCGCAGCGCGTCTTTCTCTCTCATACACACACACACACACATATAAATATACACACATACATATACACATACTAAATATATACGCACACACACCATATTTTTCTTTGTACAGTGGTACCTCGGGTCATATGCTTCAGGTTACATACGCTTTAGGTTACAGACTCTGCTAACCCAGAAATAGTACCTCGGGTTAAGAACTTTGCTTCAGGATGAGAACAGAAATCGTGTTTTGGCAGCAGCAGGAGGCCCCATTAGCTAAAGTGATACCTCAGGTTAAGAACAGTGTCAGGTTAAGTACGGACCTCCGGAACGAATTAAGTACTTAACCCGAGGTACCACTGTATAAGGCAAGGTTATATTCTTAAAAAATTATGCTAAAAATTTGGGATCATCTTATACGTGGATAGTGGAGAGGTGGGATGGGCGATTGGTGGCTGCTGTGAGCAGGAGATTGTCAACACCGTTTTTGCGGGCAATTGGTGGGTATGTCAAGGTGTGCCTGCTGCTGCTGCAATCGATTGTGCGATTGGCTGTGGCGATCATGCTGGTGAGCGATCTTTGGCAGCCCCCTCCTCCAAAAAAGCTCAACAAGTCTGGGCAATCCCCCCCCCCCATTTTCTCAATTTGGAGTCCCAAAAAGACTTATACACAGGGGCGTGTTATACACGGAAAAATACGGTGTGTGTGTGTGTGTGTGTGTGTGTGTGTGTGTGTGTATGCATACAGTTATTTCTTTCACTGAGAGACACACTACCGTCACTTCTTCAGACAGGTGCAGGGAAAGGCAGTGTGTGTGAACAGACACAGGTTGGGGTGAGAAAGAGGAAAAGAGAGGGGTGTGGGTGTGTGTGTGTAAAAATTATATGGGGTGCAAATGTGAAGGAAAAGGAGGAGAACGGGAGGCCAGGGCACCTCCATTTTGGTGTGCCCGGGCCCACTTGTGTAAAAACAGTTGGAGTAGCTCATTCGGCAGAGCATGAGACTCAGGGGTTTGAGCCCCAACTTGGGCAAAAGATTCTCTGTAGGGTTGGGCTCCACAATTCTGTGTGAGAACGTGAGGAGACAGTGTTGTGGCTGGCGAGGAGGGAGCTGTCTGAGAGAAAATGGTGTGAGTGAATCACAGAAATGGCGAGTGTGCCGGGAAATTCTGAATCCGACGCTCCGACCATTGCCCCACGCTGTTCCTTCTCGCCGGAGTGCAGAGAGCCGCTTAAAGGTTCTGGCAGCAGCACCACTGCTCCTTTTCGACGCCTGCATGCCTGTGGGGAGGGGGCTCTCTCTGTCTCTTGCAAATTGTTTGTTAAAAATATTCCATTAAATTCAAAACCGAAAATGTCGTCTTATTAGAAGGCATCGATGAAGTGAAGGCTCCCTCTTTAAGCGTCTCATCGCTCCCAATTGATTTCTCCTTCCAAACTCTGCAGCTTAAGAAAACTTATCTCATTAAGAATAGTATACTATATCAAAAAATAAAAATAGAAAATAGGATCAAGAATGCATGGCAATAGCGCCAAATGAAATTCTTCAGCTGATGAGGTCTTGGGGAGAATATTCTTCTTTTAGGAATAAATCCTTCAAAACAAAAAAACCTGCTTCTAATATTACAGATGCAACGTGATTGTTCTTAAATCCCCCATATCAAAACGAATGATAGTGGAAATCTTATTAATAATCAGTATAAACCATATATTTTTGGCACTGTTCTCCTGTGGCTGGAACTATACTTTTATTTTGTTTAGCTTTCGGAGGTTTTTTATTTTTATGGGGCTTCTGAGCAACCATAAAATGTATTTACTTGAGAGGAGTGCCTTATCCCTGCATTGCAGGGGGTTGGACTAGATGGCCTTTGGGTTCCCCTTCCAACTCTGCAGTTCTTCAATTCTATCCCATATGTACTGATGTGATCAATCTGCAGACCTTGCCCTTCTTCAGGAGTCATACAATGATCATTCCATGTTTGTACGGAACTTTTTCTTAAGTTCTTTGGAACTCACTGCTGATTGACCCCATCCCCATTTAGACTTTTGTGGAAAATGTTTCTATTTCAGTGGGGTCTATCCAAACGTGTGGTTTGGTTACATCTGTTTTTCAATTTGTTTCAAATGTTTTTTTTTTTAACAGTTTTTTAAACATTTCAGTTATTTTATTTTATTGTTATTCTTTCTTTATCACTGCCCTATCGTTAGGTGTGTTTGCCATCCTGGGCTCTTTTTTGGGAGATAGGATAAATAAACAGATGACAGATATTTAAAAAATAACTTATGAATAACATAAGAAGCATCCGACGTTAAGGGACCAGAACAGGAAATATACAAGAAAACAACACAAAAGTTCTTTTCCTTCAACGACAATAAGGCAAAAGAACTATAGGGTTGAATATTGTCTTGGAATTTATCGTTCTACAACATCAGAAAAATACTCCATCGCTCTCTAAACTTGTTTTGCTGTTGATCTTCAGACCTGCTTTCGTAGTACAGTGGTACCTTGGGTTACAGATGCTTCAGGTTACAGACTCCACTAACCCAGAAATAGTACCTCGGGTTAAGAACTTTGCTTCAGGATGAGAACAGAAATTGTGCTCCGGCGGCGCGGTGGCAGCAGGAGGCCCCATTAGCTAGTGGTGCTTCAGGTTAAGAACAGTTTCAGGTTAAGTACGGACCTCCAGAACGAATTAAGTTCTTAACCTGAGGTACCACTGTATGTCAATTTAGGTAGCTGCAGTCTGTATTTTTTTAAAAAAAACCCAATAATTTGGTGCCATGTTCCCCACATGGCACTCTACTGGTCACTCTACTGTTCCCAGCAGTAACGATAAATGGATAACCATTTCCAAAACATCACCAAGGATTAAACCTTTCAGATAAACATATTTGGGTTTCGTGGCAATTTGGGGGTCAAAATTCAAGGTTCGATTAGAAACACAGTTGGTTGTTCCCTCCCATAGAACATATTGACACACAATCTAATATTATGCCGATTGGCGTCCCTTCTGGTTTATGGATTCTTTAATCCAGGGATGGGGAAATTTGGGGGAACCTTCAGAAGCTGTTGGACTTCAGCGCCCATCAGCCCCAGCCAGCACACCCAGTGGTCAGGGATGATGGGAGTTGGAGTCCCACACTCTCTGGGAGGGCCACAGGTTCCCTGATTTAATCTACCCTCCCGGTTCTCACATTCCTCCACACACAATGCAAAGGGTGTGCATTGCGTACATCCTCCTTTTGCCGTTGCCTTTTAGACAAACACGTTTACTCAGACACGGCTATAGCCTTATTATACAGAGCCCCAGGCCATTGGCCCACCTATCTCAGTGTTGTCTACACTGACTGGCAGCAGCTCTTCAGGACTTCAGGCAGGGGACTCTCCAAACCCCCCCCAGAGATGCTGGGGATTGAACCCGGAACTTCTACATGCAGGGCAGATGCTCAGCCACTAAGCCACAACCCTTCTTCTGTCTTCCTGCCATCCAAATACAGTGGTACCTCGGGTTAAGAACTTAATTCGTTCTGGAGGTCCGTTCTTAACCTGAAACTGTTCTTAACCTGAGGTGCCACTTTAGCTAATGGGGCCTCCTGCTGCTGCCGTGCCGCTGCCCCACGATTTCTGTTCTCATCCTGAAGCGAAGTTCTTAACCCGAGGTACTATTTCTGGTTTAGCGGAGTCTGTAACCTGAAGCATCTGTAACCTGAGGTACCACTGTACATCTTTTTAACTTCAGCCCTGTCCCCAGGACTTTGACCACATCCTCTTAAATCCCACTCCCCCAACTACACAGCAAAAATCTTACATTATTATTATTATTATTATTATTATTATTATTATTATTATTATTATTTTAAATAAACCCACTTCAATCTCTTGCTTACCCTTATCTAGGGATTGGGATGGAGGGGTGGGGAATCTGATTCAGCTTGCATTTAGCAGGCGGTCCTTCCTAATTTCTGAAACAATAAACAAACCGGAGAACAGCCATCCTTTGGGATTTGCACATCTCCAAATTCTGCAGCTGTATGTCCTCCAGGCATGTGACGAAAGCACACATATTAGGGTAACGTGTGCGTATAAATCCATACATTAATGAAAACGACATATAGAAAACAAGACTCTTAGGTTGAAAGGCACGGCATAAATAAATAAATGCTCTAGAGACGATTGCTTGCACAAATGTGTACATTAAGGCATTGCAGAGATGTGCACACTGAGAGAAAATTCGCACGAAAATGCTGGTGAATTTTCATTAGGACTCTTCCCCTCCCTCCCCCAGTGCAAACTGATGTGGAGAACTTAAGATTTGTGGGGGGGTGGGACAAGATCTTGCATTTGACTTATTGGCTCTCCTTAATACTGCTTTTTAATATAATTTCCTTTCAAGGTCTAGGCTGATGACCTCAGGAATCTCGCCCTCCCCTCCTCACCCTGCCCTGTCCCGTCCCCCGGCTGTATTTTGGGGTATTTGGTGGCCAGTGAAGGAGAAAGGGAGGCAGCCGAGGTGGTTGAGGAGCTGGGAGAGGAGGTTGGGGTAGGAAGTGAAGGAACCCAGGGCTGTGGAATGTTCTCCTGTTCCGAACGGAGGAGAACGCAGCGTGCGAGTGTCGCTAGGCAACCCACTACAGGCGCCTGTAGCGCACGGTGTGCCTTTGACAGGTGACGAGTGCCGGTTCAGTCGTGGCTGTCAGAGGAGCGGAAAAGGGAAGAGGGAGACCTTAGTGAAGCAGGGAGGCGTTCTCTCTCCTCGGCCTGTAGGTGTGCGGGGAACACTGTTGGCCAGAGCTTAGGACATCAGCCGGACTCTGGAAAATCACTGCAAAGGGGAATGGACTACTGTATTCAGATGGTCCCTCCAGACTGGCAGTGGGCTTTGTGTGTGTATTCAGCAACAATGCGATTGGCACACTCATAATGCAATAGGGGAGCCAGTGTGGTGTAGTGGTTAAGAGCGGTAGTCTCGTAATCTGGTGAACCGGGTTCGTGTCTCCGCTGCTCCACATGTAGCTGCTGGGTGACCTTGGGCCAGTCACACTTCTCTGAAGTCTCTCAGCCCCACTCACCTCACAGAGTGTTTGTTGTGGGGGAGGAAGGGAAAGGAGAGCGTTAGCCGCTTTGAGACTCCTTCAGGTAGTGATAAAGCGGGATATCAAATCCAAACTCTTCTTCTTCCTCTTCCAGGGGAGGATTTTTGCAGATTGTTCCATTTTATTGATGGTGCTTATATCGCTCCTCCCCCCCCCAGGAGCTCAAGGTGGCCTAAGTGGTTCTCCCCCTCCTTGTTTGATCCACACAACGACCCTGTGAGGTAGGTTAGGCTGAGAGGCAGTGACTGGCCAAGGCCACCCCGGTGAATGTTGTGGATTTGAACCTTGGTCTCTCCCAGCTGCTAGCTTGACACTCTATCCCAGGGGTCAGCAACCTTTTTCAGCCGTGGGCCGGTCCACCATCCCTCAGACCATGCAGCGGGCCGGACTATATTTTGAAAAAAATAATGAACGAATTCCTATGCCCCACAAATAACACAGAGATGCATTTTAAATCAAAGGACACATTCTACTCATGTAAAAACACGCTGATTCCCGGACCGTCTGCGGGCCGGATTTAGAAGGGGATTGGGCCAGATCTGGCCCACGGGCCTTAGGTTGCCTACCCCTGCTCTATCCACTATGCTGCCATTGGACTTGTTCTGCGGTGCTTCCCGTAATGTTACCCGCATTGCAGGGGGCTGGACTGGATGACCCTCGGGGTCCCATCCAACTCTACAGTTCTATGATTACCATCTGGAGGGAGCTCTCTTGTGCTGCAGTGCAACAGAAGCAGGATAAAATAACAGCAGCAGCACCCCCCAGAACATTTTCACTGCCTGAGGACTAGCGCTCAAATAGTTATTTGCGTGTTTCATCCTAAAAATTGCATATTGCATTTGATTGTAAGAAGAAGAAGAGACTTCAAAGCTGTTTACAAAAAGGCTACAGAACAAATATATATAAATTCAATAAACAAATAATAATTATAATACAAATGAAATCATCTGTTAAAAAAGTTAAAAACAACCATTTGAACATTCCAAAGATAATGGAAATCAACGATAAGCTAAGAACAAGATTAAAATACATGCAATGTTCTATATGCCTAGGTAAAGGTAAAGGGTAAAGGGACCCCTGACCATTAGATTCAGTCGTGGCCGACTCTGGGGTTGCAGCACTCATCTCGCTTTATTGGCCGAGGGAGCCGGCGTACAGCTTCCAGGTCATGTGGCCAGCATGACTAAGCCGCTTCTGGCGAGCCAGAGCAGCGCACGGAAATGCCGTTTACCTTCCTACCGGAGCGGTACCTATTTATCTGCTTGCACTTTGATGTGCTTTCGAACTGCTAGGTTGGCAGGAGCAGGGACTGAGCAACGGGAGCTCACCCCATCACGGGGATTTGAACCACGACCTTCTGATCGGCAAGTCCTAGGCTCTGTGGTTTAACACACAGCGCCACCCGTGCCCCTTATATGCCTAGGTAGGCTTGCCTTAAAAAAAAATGCCTTTGGCAGGGTCCGAAAGCAGCACAACGAAGGTGCCTTTCTAAATGTCAATAGGCAGGGAGTTCCAAAGTGTTGGGTGCTGCCACAAAAGAAAATATTGGCTTCTTATAAATGCAGAATGAGAATTATGCAGCACCTGTAACAGGGCTAGTTCTTCAGTGTGGGCATATAAGGCGTAAAGGGGTTAATATGTTTGGGTAAGGCAAATTGAGTTAGTAATTGGTATGTATATATGAGAGTTAATAAAGCTTCCTGGCTGAATGCTGTTGTGGATGCTCAGGGCTGCCATCAAGGAGGGTATAGGTGAGGCACTTGTACTGGGCCTGGTCTCTGGAGAGTCCTGGCACCAGCACCACAACACAGCTGCCCCACTTACTTGCAAATTGCATTAGCTGACCCAGCAGGAGGAATCCATTTAACGCACCCGGCAGCTGCAAGGACAAGTTTCAGAGCGAGGCGAAGGAGCCCTTCAAGTTGCTCAGGAGAGCCCCTCTCGGCCCAAACCCAACCCTCTCGCTCCAGAGAAAGATGGCAGGCCAGGCTTGTTCTCGGGAGGGGCCCATGCCACTCTGCCCCACAGCTGCTGCCCCACTTAGTTGTGAGCTACACAAGGCAAGCATGTCGATTCAGCTGCAGATAAGGGTTGGTTTGTGCACCTTCGTGTTTGTGAGCAGGAAAATCTGTAACATCATCCTCTAAGGCTAAGCAGCCACATTTGTTTGCATGTGGTATAATTTGTGTGTGTATGTGAGGGTGTTCAACAAAGTTTTATCCAGAGTAGACCTATTAAAGTTAATGGACCTACATTAGCAGTGCCAGATTACCAAACAGACAGAGTAGGCACCGGCCTACGCTTCATACGCTTCAGGTTACAGCCTTTTAGAGGCCCCACCACAATGGATCAAAATAATACTGATTTGATCTTGAAAGAAAATCAAAAATGTACAGTGCTACCTCAGGTTACATACGCTTCAGGTTACAGACTTCGCTAACCCAGAAATAGTGCTTCAGGTTAAGAACTTTGCTTCAGGATGAGAACAGAAATCGTACTCCGGTGGCGCAGTGGCAGCAGGAGGCCCCATTAGCTAAAGTGGTGCTTCAGGTTAAGAACAGTTTCAGGTTAAGAATGGACCTCTGGAACGAATTAAGTACTTAACCTGAGGTACCACTGTATTAGGAGATAATTTGCAAAGGGCCCCCCAATATTTCATCTGTCTAGGGGCCTCCACAGGGTTTAATCTGGCACTGTACATTAGTCATCTCCATTACTTTCGATAGGTCTACTCTGGGTAGGACTAACATTGGATACAACCCATATTCCCCCGCTAGTTATAGGAAAGAGCATAGGCTGTGGCTTTATACCAAGCTGGACGATCCGTACCTGTAGCTTAATATTGTCCAGTTTGCACCTAACGCTAAACCAAGGTTAACGTAAACCATGGTTAAAGGTGAGGCATCTGGCAGACGATTACCTAAACGTTGGTCCTTTGTGTCACAGAATAGTTTAACTAAGCCTTGAGAGACGTCTGAACTTTTGCCTCCCTTTTCTCACAGCTCTGTAGATTTTGGGCATTGATGGCTCCTTAGCCATAGTTAAAGAGGTCAAGGTCTGTGATCCCACCTATTGCTAAGCCATGGTTAACCTTAAGTATGGTTGATAAGCCAGCTAGAAAACCTTGGTTAACAAGCTGCTTTTAACCATAAACCATAAACCTTAGTTAAGATGGTGGGCTGGGTTCACACAGAACAATAAGCCATGGTTTCCTAAATCACAGTTTAATAAACCATGGTTTAGCCTTCTCCAGGGTACTTTTTCCAGGGTAATACTTTCTTGGGCCTACTTGGAGATGCTTGGGATTGGGCAGGTGGTCTCCCGCTGAGCTACAGCTCCTCCAAGAAGACAGAGTTCACACAGGCAGCCCCCTCCCCAGGTTTTCCCGCAGCCCTCATTCCATGTATACCATATTTTTTGCCCTATAGGGCGCACTGGCCCATAGGGCACACCTTGTTTTTTGGGTGGGAAATAGATAAATAAATAAATATCCCCCCCCCCGTGGGGCTGGGGCAGGGGAGGCCCGAACTCCCCCCGACCCCAGCCCCCGCAAGCCTTCATTTTTGGAGGGGGAAAAGTGCATCCTATAGGGCGAAAAATACGGTAAATGTTTGATTCCATTGCCAGTGTTGGCTGGCAACCATTGGAACCGGTAGGGCAGAATGCAGGGAGCCCAACAGCAGGTGGCGCCAGAGCCAATGACAGGCAGAGCCGGCTAATTCTAGTTTTATCCCCATCCTCCTCCTCTTTAGGTTATTAAAAATAACCTAAAAGCTTTCGTTGGGCTCCTTTGCCCAGACTGGCAGGAGAACTCTCAAGGGGGCTGTCATAATTAACAGTTCAACACTGATCTTAAGGAGGAGGAAGCTGACCAGCTGGGCCAAATCCCTAGAGTAAGTAAGTAAGAAGGCAGGCAGGTAGAGGCTGGCTGAGGCCCCTAATGGGCCACTCTCCAAAGCACACAATGCCTTTACAAAGGATCAGAAGGCAAGTCCCTGCTCCTGAGGAGCTTACAATCAAAAATCTGATGACAACAGAGGCGAGGGCGACCAGGGGAAGGACGTACATTTCTATTTATGTGGACTCTGGCAGAGTTCCAAGTGGAAGACTAAGCGGTTGGCCGTGCCAAACGTTTCAAAGAACAATAATGAATTTTTAAGAGTGGTAAATGACGGATTAAAGCAATGTGTGGTGTTTGGGACCCTGTTCCTGTTCCCCAACCACTGGAACTCATTGTTCAGCAAGCCCTCTAGCTTCTGAGAGCACTGATAATGAGGGTGACGTCTTCAATGTTACCTAGCGTTTTTTAAATTCAGATTCTCAAGAAGCTAATAGCTGTCTTGACTTTGTATACCCCCCCCCTTCTAAAAGCCCTCTAAAGCTAGGGCTGCCATACATCTAGATTTCCCTGAACATAACTGGGATTTTAAAGGCGGAATTGACATCGGGGTTTTTTTTCCGAAAGGCTGCATTTTGCCCTAAAAATCGCATTTTTTTAGCTCAACCACTTTTGGGGTGTCCTGGTTTTTACTTCTTGAAATACGGCAACCCTGTCTTAAGCTAGCAGCCACCAGCAGCTCGCCTCTTGTGGCAATGAGTCCCAGGGGATGTTGCAATTGCGTAAGAACCTCAGCTCTCAGGGTGCTTTTTCTGTGGTGGGCAGAGACCCTCGATGGAAAGGCTCTGCCGCTCAGCTAGCGATGATGGGGAGGAGACACCCAGCCCCGTGGGCGGTTCAGCACATGCCAACCGAGCCCTGGGGGCTCTGAGCCAACATCCTCCCCCCCCCCACTTCCCCATCCCTGCTCTGGAGACTTTGTCACTCTGAAGATCTGGGATGACTCACCCGGTTTGGCTGCTTCCTGTAGGCCTCCTTGTTCCTGAGAAGCTGCTTTGGGTAGGAGACCATATGGCGCTGAAGAGAGGAATGGAGGCACCAGGGGTCGGCACGTTAAGGGAACCTTCTGGGTAATTAAATCCGCCCCCTGAGCTCTGTGAAAGAGGCATGACGTCTGGAAATTTCCTCCGAGATGCTGGAAAAGAAACGTCGGAGCAGAGGATCTTGTGATTTTGAAGGGCGAGGGAGTTACGCATAGTGGGAAGCGAGGGGTGAACCAGGAAACCAGAGGATCCTGAGTTATGGCAGCACAGATCAGAATGAGGCCTTCGGATGGAAAGAAAAAACTGCCCTCTTTCTCGGAGTTTGATGAAGACCTTTAGAGGCCCTAAGCACTGAGGAGATTATGGTGCCGCCACCCCCAACCCAGATATAATTCAAAATAAAACCAATGCTAAACCATAAAACAACATTTTTTGGTGATGAAGCGACACGAAACTTACAAGCATGCCCAAATTGAAATACAGTGGTACCTCTGGTTATGAACTTCATTCCTTCCGGAGGTCCATTCTTAACCTGAAACCGTTCTTAACCTGAGGTACCACTTCAGCTAATGGGGCCTCCCGCGCCACTGGCGCACGATTTTTGTTCTCATCCTGAGGTGAAGTTCTTAACCTGAGGTACTACTTCTGGGTTAGCAGAGTCTGTAACCCGAAGTGATTGTAACCTGAGGTGTTTATAATCCGAGGTACCACTGTAACTCCTTTCTCAGTTTTCTGACTGCAAAATTGTAAATAAGTTTGAAGCTGACTCAAAGAAGCCCGTCTGCTTCATACCAGGGAGAGACAGTGAATCAAGTGTGTCCTGGCACATTGTTCTCCTCTGAGGGTTTTTCATATACTGAATATTGATAGCTAGGTAGAGATATATAATTAGAATCAGTTGGAATATAATTAGTTGGAAGGGACCACGAGGGTCATGTAGTCCAATTCGCTGCAATGCAGGAATCTTTTGCCTGGCGGGCTCAGGCCCACGACCCTGAGATTGAGTCTTCTGCTCTTCTGACTGAGCTAAGGGCATGGAATCCATCAATAATAATAAAACATGTACAGTGGTACCTCAGGTTAAGTACTTAATTCATTCCGGAGGTCCGTTCTTAACCTGAAACTGTTCTTAACCTGAAGCACCACTTTAGCTAATGGGGCCTCCCGCTGCTGCGCCGCCGGAGCACAATTTCTGTTCTCATCCTGAAGCAAAGTTCTTAACCTGAAGCACTATTTCTGGGTTAGCGGAGTCTGTAACCTGAAACGTATGTAACCCGAGGTACCACTGTATTACAACAATTCAGGATCTGATTTCGTTGCATTATTACAACCTCCATTAGTAGGGCACCCCCTAGTTCAGTGGTTTTCAACTAGGGTGCCGTGGCACCCTGGGGTGCCTTAAATGGTGCTCAGGGGTGCCACAGTCAACACTGGCCTTTGTCCCTCTTTCCTTCCCTCTCTCCTCTGATTCCTTCTTGTGTCTCTGCCTCCCAAATGCTTGCACAGCTGTTTGTTGCAGCAGCCCTGGCTATAAGCTCCTCAGGCGAATGGTGACTCTGGGACTAGGCAGGGGGTGCTGGTTGCCAGAAGATGAGGCGACCTCAGAGTAAGCAAGTAAGTGGGCGAGGGAACCCACACAGGCTGTCCTCCAGCCCTTGCTGTTGGGAATGGGCAAGCCTTCCTTGTGCTTGCTGTGTGCAGTGCCAGCCTGGGAACTGAGTGCCCAGCTGAAGAGGAGCCTTTGCCTCATGCAGGCCTGGCAGTACCTGCTGCTGCCACTGCAGCCTCCCAAGGTAAGGTGCGTGATGGACTTTGTAGTTATAAATTCCAGTGTTAAGATTCTGGGGAGACCTGATAGCCGCCTCCAAATATCAGCAAGAACTATTGTGTGGAAGATGAGGCTAACTGTTCTCCATTACTCCAGAGGCCAGGATAGGAACCGGTGACTGGAAATTTGAGAGAAGCAATTTAATGTTATTTCCTTTTTAATTAAAAGAATGGTGCTGATAAAAAAAGACCACAGCTATTTTATCTGTGTAGAAAACAATGTGCAAATCACATATGCATCTTATGGACTATAGGTACATGTTGGACGTGAAAATTACAAATGTGCTGTTAATGTGTGACAATCTACCTGTGGGTTGCATGTTCAAGTGTTGATATTTTTATGAGCTATTCTTAAACATTTTTTTATTTTCTTTTTTATTGAATCACTACCCAGCTCCCTATAAGAGTTGTGAACAATTGTGCAGAAAAACACAGTTATTAGAGAGAATGGAAGTAATAAATAGAAATTTCCAAAACAACTACAGTGTGCGGTGTGTGATTATGGACGCAGATTTTAACAGGGTGCTTTTTAGAGGCGAGATTAACACGGTCACATCGGAAGCCTCCACCCTTTGATCTGGCCCTAGCTGATTCATGTGTGCTTCAGAGTTTGCAAATGACTGAGTAGAAACTAATCTGACTTTGATGAGGGTGGGAAATTGCATTGGTGGACTTTGGGATTTCAGATTTCAATGGCGTCCTGTGCGATACCAAAATTTGGTGCTCAAACACCTCTTGGCTTCCGTTCTACATCACTGCTGCAGCATCCTCTCGGCTCAGCAACCCATGCAGGCGAACAGGTCGTGCTCCCCTAAATCTCCCTTTGATCTTTTTCAATCTGGGGACCGGATCCCCCTTCTGGGTCACTTTCCTGGGGCCAAAAGCCAGTGATGGAAAGAGTCAGAGAAAAAGCAGGTGGAGCAACGGAAGCAAATTTCCCCTTTGGCTGATAACAACAATGACATCATCATCAACAACAGCAACAATATTTCTATACTCTTCATCCGAGGATCACTGGGCAGTTTACAATATAAAAAGACAAAAATGTACAACATAGTAAACAAACAAAAACAGTAACACTGCCCCCCCCCAGTATAAAAGCCCATAGAATGTTTAAGTAGCCAAAGGTCTGGGAGAAGAGGATATGTAACGAAGGCGCCAGGTGAGCCTCCCTTGGGAGAACATTCCGCAAGCAGGGAGCCACTGCAGAAAAGGCCCTGTTCTTGTCTTGCCACCCTCCGGACAGACCTCTCGCGGAGGCTCGTTTCTGCGCACATGCACACACAGCCCATTCAGGCAAGCGAGAGGCATGATCAGAGTTGAAGGACACATTCCAGCCAGGCAAAAAACACCCGAGGGTGAAAAGGAAGACCGGACAGGGGTTGTGGCCTGGGGAGAGTCCCAAGGGCCTGATAGAAAGATTTAGGCCACACCCCTGTTCTATGACACAGATGTTAATTTTACCTTATTAATTATATATTTATTTAACAAAATTAGCAGCCCGCTTTATCTGTAAACAATAAAAAGTTGAAGCAGCTTGCAAAGAATGTAACATACGTATTAAAATTGTTAATAAAAAAGTGATGTTAAAAACATGCTGATTTTTAAAACAATGATAATGTTATGGGCAGTTCAGGTCCATGCACATTTCTTGCAGCTGAATGTCCAGGTGGCCATTGTGGTTGTTTTTAAAATGTAACGTCCAAAATGCATCTATTTGTTATCTACCTTTCTGTATTGCTCAGGAGGCAATGGGCGGTTCACAAGCTCATAAAATTTATTTATTAATGTATTTATTTCACGTGATTTATCTCCTGCTTGGTTGCAATAAAACCTCAAAGCAGTTTACAAGAAGAATAAAACAATAAAATCATCAGTAAAAAAAACATTTGTCTAACACATTCAAATAATAATTAAAGTTAACGATAAGCTAAAATCCAGATTTAAAGCACATCAGCTTTCTACAAGTCTGGAGAGGGTTGCCTAAACAAAAATGTTTTAAGCAAGCACTGAATAGAGTACAGTGATACCTCGGGTTCCATACGCTTCAGGTTACATACGCTTCAGGTTATAGACTCCGCTAACCCAGAAATAGTACCTCAGGTTAAGAACTTTGAGTCAGGATGAGAACAGAAATCGTGCTCTGGCGGTGCGGCAGCAGCAGGAGGCCCCATTAGCTAAAGTGGTGCTTCAGGTTAAGAACAGTTTCAGGTTAAGTACGGACCTCCGGAACGAATTAAGTACTTAACCCGAGGTACCACTGTACAGCAAAGGTGCCTGCCTGTTGTCAATAGGCCGGGAGTTCCGAAGTTTTGGGTTCTGCCACGCTAGAAAAGATTGAATTCTTATCAATTCAGAACAAGTATTGTGCAGCACCTGGAACACTGCTAATTCCGCAAAATGCCAGAGATGAAGAATAAAAATAAATAAAGAGAGTGAAATCTGTGGCAGATGAATGCATCTGGAGAATAAAGCCACTGGCAAGTGCAAAAAAAAAAGTGCCACATTTGTTTTATTTTCAAAAGAGAAGGACTGAGCAGGTTCCCAGCCTCCAGATGTGTAACTGGTGGGAGCTGCGTCCTTCCTTCTTAGCTCCATCTCCTCTTTCCCCTCGCATTGAAAAACTCCCTTGTGCAAGGAAACTGCAGAAGAAAAGCAGAGCCCTGGATATAAGCGAAGCCATTCAATAAACGACAGGAACGTATCCTTGATTTACATAAACACCTGCGTTGGCGCTTGCTGATGCTACAGTTTGATGTTTGCATCTCATGGCTTGACAGGTCCTCTCAATAATATCTCTCTCTCTCTCCCTCCCCATTTAGATAATTGCCTTTGACGAATTGCACATGGACTTCAAGAACCCCATCGACCAGGGCAACCCAGCCAGGGCAGTAAGTCTATACATGTTGTGTCAGAGGTGTCTCTGTGTCCCATTCGTTTGTCTTTCCCTGCCTCCAGTCCCGTCCTTCGGCAGTCTTCCTCTTTCCCTTGTTGTGCAGACCCTGTCCTGGTTTACATTCAGAAACCAGCGAAATGCAAGGCATTGTGACAGACAGGAGCATCTGCAGGCGAAGCAGGGGGGCGGTGCCTCTCTAGGAGTGTCCTTTCCCACATCTCGGTGGTAAAGCTCGGCATTCAGAAGGTCCCAGGCTTACTTGTCGGCCTCTCTACTTCAAATTTATTGTGATTTATTTTCGCTTTTTATATTCCACCTTCCCTCTATGGACCTCAGGATAGCGTACTCACCCTCTCTGTGTTATCCTCCCAGCCACCTTGTGAGCTTTGTGGTTGAATGGAGGATTCGAACCCAGGTTCTAAGGGACTGAAGAAAAAGGTTGCAATTTGGGGTTTTAAACTGTGGGGGTAGGACAAGACTGCCTTTCATTTGAAGCGACAGATGAAGATTCAGGGAGGAACCTGGAATATCCTCTGAGGGAAATAAGCGCACACAGAGTACAGAGAGTCACATGTGTTGTCCTGTCCACTTTCCTCTCTGGCTATGGCTGCCATTGCCATGTGGCCCCTAGTCTGGTTGTCCCCAAGAGGAATCCGGGACTTTTTGCAGTAAGGAAAGTGACAGGGGAAAGTGTTGTGTAATGATTAGAGCATGGGGAGAGACAGTGGTTCGAATCCCCTCCCATGAAACTTGGCCTAACCCACCTCACAGGGTGGTTGTGAGGACAATAGGGAAAGTGGAAAAGAGTCGTGGGAAGTAAATGTAAAAAATAAGTAAAAGCAAATCCACTGAAAAGTTTGGGGATGAGTGGAGGCAGTAGGATAGCCATCTTTGAATACCTGGAGGGCTACCTCATAGAAAGGGAGCAAGCTTGCTTTTCTGCTGCCCTGGAGGGAAAGGTAAAGGTAAAGGTACCCCTGACCATTAGGTCCAGTCGTGGCCGACTCTGGGGTTGCGGCGCTCATCTCGCTTTATTGGCCGAGGGAGCTGGCGTACAGCTTCCGGGTCATGTGGCCAGCATGACTAAGCCGCTTCTGGCGAACCAGAGCAGCGCACGGAAATGCCATTTACCTTACCGCCGGAGCGGTACCTAGTTATCTACTTGCACTTTGACGTGCTTTCAAACTGCTAGGTTGGCAGGAGCAGGGACTGAGCAACGGGAGCTCACCCCGTCGCGGGGATTCAAACTGCCGACCTTCTGATCGGCAAGTCCTAGGCTCTGTGGTTTAACCCACAGTGCCACCCGCGTCCCACTGCCCCGGAGGGGACGATTCAAATTGCAGGAAAGGAGATTCTGACTAAACCTTAGCAAGAACTTTCTGATGGTACGAGTTCTAAGGCAGTGGAACGGACTCCCCCAGGAAGCGATGGACTCTCCTTGATTGGAGGTTTCTGAGCAGAGGTTGGTCAGCCACCACCAGGGGTCCTTTAGCTGTGATTTCTGTATTGCAGGGGACTAGACAACTGATCCTTGGGTCCTTTCCCACCTTATAGTTCTGTGATTCTGTATCTTGGTGCATGGATAGAAAAGCTGAGATGCCTGGAAAAGGCTCCAGATTCAGCCCCTGGCATCTCCTAGCAGAGCTGGGGGAGACTGGCCATCTGCCATGGATGCTTTAGTTTAGATTTCTGCGTTGCGGGGGGTTGGACTAGATTGCCCTCTAGGGTCCCTCCCAACCCTGCAATTCTATGACCTCCTGTCTGAAACTCTCAAATAAATAATAGGAAAGGCCACCGTGAAGCAAAAAATAGCAGCTGTGCAGTTTAAAGCATAATCAAATCACCTCCTCCCCGCATGGATATATTTGTTCGATAACCCCCACCCTCCAATCTGGGTCTGTAGGGTGAACTCTCAGAGCAGAGACATTGGACCCTCCGGAGAAGGAGGCAGCGGAGGGGGAAGATGGGGTGGGTGGGTGGTGAGGAAAGAGCTGTTTTTGAAAGCTGGCAGGGCTGTTGTACTGCAATTGGGAGGATAAAAGGTGGCTTTCATCCGCCGCTGAAAGAGCACAAAGGAATGGCAGGAGTCGGGAACATTCAGCCATAGGAAACCCTTTGAAATCCCGCCCTGAAAGTGTCGCTCAGCAGCCTCCCCGCAGAAGCAGGGGAAAGCCGCTGCCCCCTCCCCAGCGCTGCGCTGCCTCCCCCGCTCGCGCTGCCGCAGACAGGCTGGCGGATGTGCCGGCGCTGTTCATTCAGAGATAAATATCAGAAGAGGGAAGATATCAGGAGGTTCTCAGACCAAAGGCCCGTCCAGTCTAGGATCTCGCGTCCCCCAACCAGATGTGGATGGGAGTCGGACAAGCAGGACATTGGCATGGCAGCAACGGATCCGGCTCCATCTGCGCTCTCCATCTGAAGCAGCGTCCATCTAAACACCACTTTAAACAGCCCCAGAGGATTCTGGGAAGTGTCGCTTGTCAAGGGTGCTGAGAGTTGTTAGGAGCAGACGCTTCCTCCCCTCGCAGAGCTACAATTCCCAGAGTCCCCTGGGAAAAGGGCTTAGTTTTTAAACCACTGTGGAATACAATGGTACCTCAGGTTACATACGCTTCAGGTTACAGACCCTGCTAACCCAGAAATAGTGCTTCAGGTTAAGAACTTTGCTTCAGGATGAGAACAGAAATCGTGCTCTGGCGGCGCGGCAGCAGCAGGAGGCCCCATTAGCTAAAGTGGTGCTTCAGGTTAAGAACAGTTTCAGGTTAAGAACGGACCTCCGGAACGAATTAAGTACTTAACCTGAGGTACCACTGTATATAGCTCTGTGTGAGGGGAACAGGGGTCTCCTAACTACTCTCAGCAGCTTTAAAAG
>JAXCMG010000019.1:25787591-25830178 GCA_034642415.1 Podarcis siculus | reverse complement strand
ATGAAGCCCTCTTCCCAGGGAACTTTGGGAGTTGTAGCTCTGTGGGGTGAATTGGGCCCTCCCCACAACTCTCAGCGTGCTTCAGCTCCCATAATTCTTTGGGGGAAGGCATGATTGTTCAAAGTGTCGTTGTGCTTTTTTAAATGTATAGTGCCGATGGAGGTACAGTGGTGGGGAGCCCTTTGAAAAATAAATGGATGAAACTTTCTTCCATGGGAACTCTGGGAAACGTGCCTACTGTACAAAAGTAAAAATTATATCCATTGCTTCACCTAATTGCTTTTTGCCCCTGGCCCCGCCCACAATGGGCATGTGGCCCCCAGGATGTTGCAATGCGGCCCATGGGGCTGAAAACCATTCCCCAAGGCTGACTTAACGTTTTCAGAATGGGAGCTTTGCACACTTCAAACTCCTGTGCGTGTCTGTGCGTGTGCAAGGACAGGATGGTACGATGCAGGGATTGTCCTACGAAAGAGGGCGATAGAGTTCTCTATTTTCAGACTCCAGCTCCCATCAGCCCCAGCCATGGGCATAGCCAAGGGAGGGCAGGGGGGCAGCAGTGGCAGAGAGCTTCATGCTCCAGCACCCGGGGGGGGCAGAGAGCAGACGGGGGCAGGGCTGGCACGCATCCAGGGGCGGAGGGGGTGCTTTCTGGGGGCAGGGATCGCCCCTCTTCCTCCTGCCAGTGGGGGCAGCTGCCCCCCATCAAGTAAAACAATAGAAATACTTAACTAACTGACCAATCATGTCGGTTCTGCCCCCAACAAAATTCCTGGCTACGCCCATGGCCCCAGCCAGCTTTGTCCAGTGGCCTGGAATGATGGGAGCCATAGTCCAACAGCACGCAGAAGGCCACAGCCCCCACCCCTCCCCATCCCTGGTGCAAAGGTTCTGCACACCATTTTTGGCCCTCGTTTAATTGGCACCGACTGCGGTTCCTAATAGGCCGGGAGACATTATTTGAGAATATGAGTAAAGTCCACTCTCCTCTGAGCTATCCACTTCATAGGATAGTTCAAGTCGGTAGAGCGTAAGACACTTCATCTTAGGGTTGTGGGTTTGAGTCCCACACTGGGCGAAAGATTCCTGCATAGCAGAGGGCAGGACTGGATGGTCGTCGTGGACCCTTCCAACTGTACAATTCTATGAAATGGAGGTGCAAGATCAAGGACAGCTTGGTAACAAAAGTGGAAGTTTTGAAGCAAGGGAAGGAAATATTAGGTTAGCTCCTGGGCTGTCCCTGATAACTTTCAAACACAAGAGAGAGAGAGAGAGAGAGAGAGCTGGCGCTGTGCCAGGAAGGTGGCACATCTTCTGGGTTGCCCCCTCCCCTCCCCTCCTGCAAGTATAAATAGTTTTGTTTGACCTCAATTTCTCTCCACGTGTCACAGGCGCCAGAAGAGGAACTCAAGGCGCAGGCCAAGGCTAATTTCCTGTCCCCCATCCCATATCTCTCCTGGGCTTAAGGGGAGGGATATTGGGATTTTGGCAAGTGGGAAAATGGCCTCATGGGCTAATTTGGACAGGTGGGTGGGGACGGCCAACTGCCAATCATTCCTGACGTCACAATGACACCGGGTTCAGCTTTTGTGCCTCAACTGATTGTCGGGGCTTGGCAGAACCATATGCAAGAGGGATACCCAGCCAATATTTTGGGATGGGGTCCGCGACCCTCACATGTGAATTTCCTGACATTTGGAAGGTACGCTATTTGAGAGTTCACTCAGCAAAGCACCCCACAATCAGCTGGGGGCAGGTAAAACAATGGCTCGGCCTAGAACGGGTTTGCTGGTACTGGCAATGAGCTGATTGGTGGCACCTGCAAAACCCTGCGCAAGAGGGCTTTTTGAAAAGGCCTCTGCAAAGCCCGACTGTCAGTCTCAGCAGAGCCCCATTCAAAGCCCAAGACAGCAGGAACAGAACTGGCTGGCTAGATCGGAAAATGGGGTTCAGGCTCCAAGGAGAATGGCAGGTTTCATGGGTCAGCGCCAAGGGTGTCTCTGCGTGGAGCCACTGCTCTTGACCTCCCAAACGATGCAGGTCAGGATTTGAAGGGCTGCCGCCAGGGCTTACAAAATAATTACCACCAATTAGTTAAAAAATACAATTTTGGGATTAAGGGGCTGCAAACCAGATAAGGACAGAGCGCCGGATAAATGTGATTTTTGAACGGTTCATTATCCCCGTTCGCTGACAGATTTATTCCCCACGCACCCAGAGGATTACACGGTGTGTTGCGTTTTGAGAAAAGCAACCCGATGGGCTGCCTGTTCACACTTCCGGTTCAGATTGCGGTGCAGGTGCCAGGATTCGGCCTCTGAGGGTCAGCAGCCTTGTCAGATTCCTATGTAGCATGGAGAACTTTGCATCTTTCGCTCCGGCAGTGGCGAGGAATAAATAGCTGGATCCGACTCTCTTCTTTTTTTTTATTTTAAAAATGCCTGCTTTGGTTTGAAAAAAATATTTTGTGCATGTTGGTCAGCCTCTGTCTGTCTGTCTGTCTGTCTGTCTCTCTCTAGTTGCTTTAGGGCTTCTTGTACAGTGGTACCTTGGGTTAAGAACTTAATTCGTGCCGGAGGTCCGTTCCTAACCTGAAACTGTTCTTAACCTGAGGTACCACTTTAGCTAATGGGGCATCCCACTGCTGCTGCTGCACAATTTCTGTTCTCATCCTGAAGCAAAGTTCTTAACCCGAGGTACTATTTCTGGGTTAACGGAGTCTGTAACCTGAAGCGTCTGTAACCCGAGTTACCACTGTATTTAGAAAGTGAAAAGGATAGTTGTATGTTGTTCTAAATTCCTTTGGAAGTAAAGGCGGCAGAAAAATATAACCCCTGTGGTCAGAGTGTCAGACTAGGACCTGGGAGACCAGGGTTCAGATTCCCACTGGGCCATGAAGCTCATGGGGTCACCTTGGCAGCCTAGCCTACCTTACAGGGCTGTTGTGGGGATTAAATGAGGAGGAAGAGACCCACGTAACCCTCTTTGAGATCCTTGGAGAAAAAAGGTGGGATATAAATCTGTGTGTTTGTGTGTGTGTGTGTGTGTGTGTGTGTGTGTGTGTGTATACAGTGGTACCTCGGGTTAATAACTTACTTCGTTCCGGAGGTCCGTTCTTAACCTGAAACTGTTCTTAACCTGAGGTACCACTTTAGCTAATGGGGCCTCCCTCTGCCATCACGCTGCCGGAGCACAATTTCTGTTCTCATCCTGAAGCAAAGTTCTTAACCCGAGGTACTACTTCTGGGCTAGCAGAGTCTGTAACCTGAAGCGTATGTAACCCAAGGTACCACTGTATATATAACCCCTACTCTCAGTAGACCTAATGAAAGGAGTCTACTCTGAGTAAGACCAACATAGATAGATAGATAGATAGATAGATAGATAGATAGATAGATAGATAGATAGCTTTTTTACCCCCCCCCCCAAATGAACTCTAAGCAACTTGTGGAAAACAAAGATTAAAAATAGATAAAAAGGAAGGATAAAGCCAACCTAAAATGGTCATATTAAAAGTACTTCTCATGGTTCTAGGTGGGCTGATTTAAAAAGGAGCCCAGGAAGCTGAGTCAGACCACTGGTCCATTTAACTCAGTTTTGTTGACACTGACTGGCAGCCGCCCAACTTGGAGAGTTCCATGGGTTGAACCCGGGGCCTTCTGCAGGCAAAGCAGATGTTCTGCTGCTTAACTACGGCCACTCCCCACATCAGAAGGCTTTTGCATCAGGCTTTTAGCAGAAGCAGAAAAACATTTAGGGGGGTGGGAAGACCAAAGGAATGGGGAACAGGAAATGACCCACTGCCCAATAAGGTCTCATGAGCAGGTTCACTGGGTGTGGAATGCTGACTGTTGGGGGGTGGGAATGGAAATGGAGGAGGAACGGAATGGAGTATCCAGGAAACGGGCCGATCTGCCCGATTAGCTGGCACCCATAATAGGAGAACTTTGCGCTGCAACATTCTGTTGCTGTTCAACCCCCCCAACCTCCCCCTATACAAATTCTTACAGAGATATTTAATGTTCTCTGGTTACATCCCTGAGGATCCATCGACTCTCCCCATATCCTCCCCCTCCTCCCTCCATCTTAGCCAGTTGCTCCCCTAGCAGTTTGACTAGTGTTAATTTCATTTTTTTTATTTCTATACTTCTGCATAGAGAGAGAGGTTGAAAAACATCGAACGCATCTGTTGCCTCTTGAGAAAGGTGAGTGCCTTTTTGCCTCTTTGTTTGCTGGTATCTTTCACCCTCATTTAACCTTTTCCCTTTGAGGACCGTATGACACTCTCATCTCCCTGATGGGCAAACCTGTCAATTCCAGTTTCTCTTGGTTTCTCATCTTTCTGATGTTAAGGTCAGTCCTCCACATCAGTTTGTGATTCCCTCCCCCTCCCCCAAATTTCATGAAAATTCCCCAGAAATTTAGTGCAAATTTTCTTCTAATACACACATTTTTCTGTGCCATTTTGCTCAATATATCTATGCCCTTGCAAGCAGTTCTCCCTAAAACAGCCCATTTTTCTACGTTAGTTTCATTAATATATACATTTATATGCACATGTTTTTTGCACTTTTGCCTACTATACATGTTTTTGCAAAGCATGTTTTCCATAATGTTTGTATTTTCCCAAATATAATGCATTTTGCATTATATTGCACAGCTATTCAAAATGTGATTCAAAATGTGATTAAAACTCTTTAGTTTAATTAATTTAACAAAATGGATTCGCTGGATTCAGTGATAACCAGCTTTTCAAAGTCTGGTAGTCATTCACACCCCCAGTGCCCCTCTGCCACCCCCTTGCCTCTGAGCACCCTCCCCCAGGGAATCCCACCGCCTGCCAGAGGGCGCCACTGCCCAATTTGAGAACCACTGTTGGCATTTTTCTACACATTGTTAAGAGAACTTCATGGCACACCTTGGAGAGGTGCAAATTTCTAAGGCTGTGTTTTGGGCCGCAAAATATTGGGAAGTATTAATTAGTGTAATTCAACTTTAAATGCGAACGGAGTCAAATTTCTACCCCCACCCCTGCCACACTCTGGGATGATCCTCCAGAGGCACCTTTAACTCTGGCACCCACGGGTGTCAGTTGACAAGCCATATCAGATGAGTATCTAATTGCTCCCACTTTACCGTTCTCCCCCCTCTTTCTGATGTTCTTGGTATGCGTGCTGCTGTTTACGTATCCAAAACCGGCATAGCCCAGTCAGTAGAGCACAGGACTCTTGATCGAAGGGTCGTGGGTTTGAGCCCAACGCTGGGCAGAAGATTCCTGCGTTGCACAGGGTCCTCGTAAATGACCCTCGTGGTCCCAACTCTACAGGTGAAACTTGAAAAATTAGAATATCGTGGAAAAGTTCATTTATTTCAGTAATTCAACTTAAAAGGTGAAATTTGGGGTTTTCGTCAGCTGTACGCCATGATCATCACAATTATAACAAATAAAGGCTTGACATACCTCGCTTTGCATGCCATGAGTCTATCTCATATATTAGTTTCACCTTTTAAGTTGAATTACTGAACTAAATGAACTTTTCCACGATATTCTAATTTTTCGAGTTTCACCTGTACAATTCTGTGACTGTGAAAACTGCCCCACCCATGCAACAAGGGGGTAATCAGCAGACATGTGGGAAGAACCTGGAGCTTTGCAGGATTACAAAAAAAAAGTTAGGAAGAATACTCTAAAGGGGTGATGAGTCCCCCAAAACTGTCCAGTGAGGACTGAGTATATTCAGTGGCTACAGAATGCTGACTGATGGGGGGAGGTGGAAAAGAAAAAGACATGGAAGGAGAATAGAATGTAGTGACTAGGGAATCTAGAATAGCGAGGGCTCTGTACTACAACATTTAGATGCAGTTCCCACTTGTCAAGACCAAGGGCACACCTACATCCATTTAAAGCACTGTGATACCACATCAACATAATAAATTTATTATTTATACCCCGCCCATCTGGCTGGGTTTCCCCAGCCACTCTGGGAGGCTTCCAGCAAAATATTAAAATACAATAATTCATCAAATATTAAAAGCTTCCCTAAACAGGGCTGCCTTCAGATGTCTTCTAAAAGTCAGATAGTTGTTTATTTCTTTGACATCTGGTGGGAGGGCATTCCACAGGGCGGGCGCCACCACCAAGAAGGCCCTTGGTGCTGGACCTCAGTGTCCGGGCAGAATGATGGGGGTGGAGACACTCCTTTAAGAGTCATGCCCTCCCCACAAAGAACCCTGGGAACTGTTCCTTGTTAAGGCTGCTGAGAGTTGTTAGGACACCCTTCCTAGAGCTACAATTCCCATAGTGGTTTAACAACCCACCCATCTTTCCAGAAGAGCTGTAGCAAAAGAAGGGTGACCGGGTGCCCTACTTTCCAGTCCTATGTTTGAAGGACTTCTTCTTGAAGGTCTTTAGAGTCTAAATCTGGTGGGCAGGGTGGGGGGAATTGGCCCACAGGCTCGGGAAGATGGGAGTTGTACAGTGGTACCTCAGGTTAAGTACTTAATTCGTTCCGGAGGTTCGTACTTAACCTGAAACTGTTCTTAACCTGAAGCACCACTTTAGCTAATGGGGCCTCCCGCTGCTGCCACGCCGCCGGAGCACGATTTCTGTTCTCATCCTGAAGCAAAGTTCTTAACCTGAAGCACTATTTCTGGGTTAGCGGAGTCTGTAACCTGAAGCGTATGTAACTTGAGGTACCACTGTAGTCCCAACAACATTTGTGGGACACCAGGTTTTGGGGGAGGCTGTTTTTAATAGGTTTTTTTCCTTTTATCTGCTGTGTGTCGCACTGAGTGCAATATGTGCCCAAAATAGCCTCACTTTTTGACCAGAGGGTTTCTCTTGCAGCTCGTCGTTCCCGAATATTCCATCCATGGCCTTTTCTGCCTGATGTTTCTCTGTGCAGCTGAATGGGTGACTTTGGGACTTAATATCCCGCTGCTTTTCTACCACTTGTGGAGGTGAGGCTGAGCACCAACACGGCCTAAACACACCCCAGTGCTTCCATGCTGCAGTTCACGACAGGGAGATTGTAGCCTTCTACATGTTGTCGAACTGCAACTCCCTCCAGCCCTCGCCGCTGGACATCCTGGCTGGGGGAGACGGGAATTGGAGGCCAACAATATCTGGAGGTTCGTCGTCCCTGGTTTACAGCACTGGGAAGTAGTTTAACACCAGAATCAATTTCTACAGCCGCCAGGAAGACACTCAAATCTTTCACTTCTGTTTTCAATTAACCACAGTTTAGTGTTACCGTACATCCAAACCGTAAACTGTGGTTATTTTTTAACTTAGATTTGTTTGAAACAAGCCAGCTTCAGAAATCATAATTTGAAGCTGGCTTATTTCAAGCAAACCACAGCCACAGTTTTGGCAGTTTCAGACAACACAAGATGAATTGCAATTAATTACAAATGGAAACTGTGGCCAATATATAACTTACGTTAAAAGAAAGGAAAGTTGGCTTATTCGTTTTTTGGAATATAGCACCCGGATTCCAGGACTTGTTGTGCTGGGTGCTGAACTGAAGTTTGGATGAAATTAAAAACAAAAATACACACACACATACCATAAAACCTGACACAGGTTTTTAAATTGTGTTAGCTGTGAAACTTGACCTGTTTGCAAAACATAAATAAATAGCTTTAGGGGATCATCTCATTCCCTGCACTGGGACAAACCTGTAAGGATAGTTAGATTATAGTCTATTTCTGTACATCTCTGTAGGTTTGAAGTTGCAGCCCAGGAAATTGATGCTTATAGAAACTTGTGCAGGAGGGGGGGATGCAGGAAGCAGGAGGGGAAGGAAGATTGCCCTTTGCCAGCAGAAATGAAATATTTAAATTGTATCATTAGACCACACCTGCTCCATGTTTCTGGATCTGAGAAAACAGGAAGCTGCTGTATACCCAGACTAATAATCCATCTAGTTCACAATTAATCTACTTTGGGGCCCTCCAAGTTGCTGGACTCCAACTTCCATCAGCTCCAGCCACCATGGCCGACAGTTGAGAATCCCGCAAGGTGACAGGTTTCTCACCCCTAGCCTTGGAGGAAAGGCAGGGTTAATTGTAATAATAAATAGTGCCTTGCCTAACTGATCAGGGAACACCTTTTTTGCATATGTCTTATCAAGAGGTTTTCAGTAAATGAATCTAAGCAATGAATTGGCTCAAATGTAGCAGATCTTCTTTAAGACAACCCCCACCTCCACGAGATGGAAATTTAGGGGAGAGATTGGACATTTTCACTCACCTCTTTCCTCCCCACCTGCCCTCCAGGTACTTCCACCGCCCAGCAGATGGCTCAGAAGTGATGTACGACGCTGTCTCCATCATGAATGCTGATATCTTAAACTACTGTCAGAAAGAATCGTGGTGCAAACTGGCCTTTTACCTGGTGTCATTCTTCTATTACCTGTACAGGTGAGCTTCGTGTGGTCAGTTCTGATTTTAGAGAGGTGTTTCCTTTGGGAAGTTGGGGGTTGGGGTTGGGTGCTGCTGCAGACTCACTATGCACAATAACAATCTGCTGTATAGAGGATCTTTAGGGCACAATCTTTGAGATCCACGGGGCTGCAGATTTAATTGGGCTTTAGTAAAGGCGATCCTGTCTCTCCGTTTCCGTGCAAATCTTTAAAATGAGAAGGTAGCACCAAAGGAGTTCTTATACAATGCTGCTATTTTAGAAATGGATGTTGCTGCTTTGTCCATTTGAAGGGATACATCAGATAATCACCACTTCAAAAGCCTTTTCCACAAGCTCCACCCCAGCTTTTAACTTACAGTTCAGAAAAGCCTAATTTCCCCACTGGGGATGAAATAAACTGCTTCGAAGGTCCGCAGCTACCTGAAGAGGACAACACGGCTACTAAAAATAATTTTTAGGCAGAAATCTCATATTATTTTTATGTCACTGTAAGCATTGATGTTGTTACTGGTTCAGCTGTGTATAAGAAGTAGCCCAGCGTAGAAGAAATACAGTTTTAAAAAATTCATTTCTAGTATTTATGGACCACTTTCCACCATAAATGGTCTCAAAAGCAGTTTACAGATGAATCAATAAAATAACGCACCAGAGGTCTGGAACCCGTGACCCTCCAAATGTTGTTACTAAATGGGAAAGGGTCGAGGTAGCTCCATGTCCCTTATTTTTAAAAAATCATTTTTATTGATTTTCCAATAAAAAACATCCAATTAAATATCCAATCATAATACTTCAATAAAAAAATAAAAAATAAAGTAAAAAAGATCAAATTATAGTCCAAATTGTATTTATTAATTTCTTGGGGCCTCCCACGGTCTGGATCTCTGGAGCATATCTCCACATCTTAGTCCTGCTTCTCCGTGTTGTGTCCATATTTTCCACATCTTGATAGTAACGCTTGGTAATTTTTGCGCGGGTGCGCTGTGGGTTAAACCACAGAGCCTAGGGCTTGCCGATCAGAAGGTCGGCGGTTCGAATCCCCGCGACAGGGTGAGCTCCCGTTGCTCGGTCCCTGCTCCTGCACACCTAGCAGTTCGAAAGCACGTCAAAGTGCAAGTAGATAAATAGGTACCGCTCCGGTGGGAAGGTAAACGGCGTTTCCGTGCGCTGGTTCGCCAGAAGCGGCTCAGTCATGCTGGCCACTTGACCCGGAAGCTGTACGCCAGCTCCCTTGGCCAATAAAGCGAGATGAGCGCCACAACCCCAGAGTCGGTCACGACTGGAACTAATGGTCAGGGGTCCCTTTACCTTTTACCTAATTTTTGCTCCTTATTAATCCTAATGCACAGTTTGTTTCTTAGCTACTATAATTATGGGGGGACGGGACACCTGTGATCTTTGCTGTCTTACTCCTGACTTTGGTGACGGCTTCTTCTCTCCTTCCTTCCTCGCTCCACGTTCCTGCTTTCCAGTATGGTTTATACGCTGGTGAGTTTCTAACAGACACCCTTTGCAGGGTGGGGGACGCCCACCTCACCTGGACTACGAAGTTAACGTGCCAAGACTGTGTGGTGGGGTGGGACGGACCCATGCCAGGCCCGAGGGCCCCCCACCCCACTCCCATGTCCGAAGCCAATTCACGCTGCAAGACTGTCCTTTTCCTGGCTGCCTTGGACAATGATACTCTGCTGCCTCATACCGGATAGGGGGGCCTGCCGTACCACCACCACCACCACCAAACCCCCCAGCCCCAGAAATAACGACCGCCGGCTCTATATTTTGGAAAAGGAAGCTGGAGCCGGCTTCTCCACCGATGGACCTCCCCGTTGCAAGGAGCTCATTGAGGGAGGGCCGCAGGCGGAATGGAGTTTTCGGTTGAGGGGTCCAGACCATATTGGGGTGCAGGGCACTATGTGTAAAGCAGAACTAGGGTCTCTCTCCAGCTGCATTTATCTCCAGCTCTTGCTAGACAAGGAACCTTTTGTGTGTATGTGTGTGTTCTTCTACTGCTTTGGGATATTTATATATTAAAAAAAAAAAATCTGGGGAGAAGGTGTGTGTGTGGTTCACCCCACTCCCCAACTTCTTTCCATGGCCCCAGCTCCTGGGGAGGTGTTCCTCGAGATATAGTTGAATGTCGCGTCCCCCCGCCTTATTTTTTTTGGTAGGTTTGGTGACGGTAACAACTTCTCCACAGTGGAGGGCTGGAGGGGCGAGGGAAAGCCTCAGCAAAACTGCGGTGGCAAAGTTGGGCAGCCATTTTGTCACCCTTGCTAGCGGAGGAGATTCGGGGAGGGGGTTCGGAAGGGGAAGCCCCCCCTCCCCAATTCTTCTGCTTTTGTTTCCCCTCCTCTTGCTCCAGCAAGAGCAATCAGCCTGCTATGGGAAGCGGTTATTCAGCCAGCGCAGTTTCCCTTTTCTTCTCCTTTATTTCCTTCTGAATTGAATTGCTGAATGTTGTCAGATGGGGAAGGGATGCTGTGACTGGAAGTCGTGGAGGCACTCTGTTGTCATGGCAACTCGCGGGCCTATCTTCCCCGCTGGCGCTTTTCCTTTTTGGTACAACTCCTGGCTTTTCTGGGAGGGGAGTGAGAGGCCTCCCTTTCATGGGAGACGGACCCTGGTTTTATTTTTATTTTTTGGTAGGGCCAGAAATCACTCCCTGCCTGAAACGCTTGAGCTGCTGCAAGCCAGTGTTGACAATACTGAGCTAGATGGATGGTGGTCTGATTCAGTCTAAGGCAGCGTCTTTTTTAAAACCAGGCCTTTCCATGAGGACTAGAATCTTCCTTTATTTTAGGGGATAGGGCCAAAACTCACATATCCCACAAGTGTCCCGGGAAAAACCGAGAAAGTGGCGGCCATTTTGGTTGGCACGATCTTGCGACACAATTTCTCCCCTGAAAAAGTGTGGAACCACAGTGCGAAATGTGTGCAAGATCACAGCAACCCCAATGGCTGCCATGTTCTCGTGATTAAAAAAACCGGTGGCATCCTGGATTTTGGCTTCATGGTGCTGGAGGGTATGAACTCAGTGGCATAACATCTGCCTTGCGTGCAGAAGGTTCTGCCGCCACCTTGACCCACCTTGACCCTAAAGGCAGATTGATAAATCCAAAATAAGAACATATATATATATATATATATATATATATATATATATATGGCTGGAAAGGAAAGGACCTTCTCATGTTGCTTGCCCTCAGCTTATGCTAACTGCTCCTGAACATGGAGGCTCCATTACCTATCCTAGCTGACAGCTGTTGATAGACTTATACCCCCACCCCCTTCAAGAATGTGCCTCATCCTTTTCTAAAAGCCATCTGAAGAGAAAGCCCACATGATCCAGGAAGGACCATAACTCAGTGGGAGAGCATCTGCTTTGCATGCAGAAGGTCTCAGGTTCGAGTCCTGGCAGCTCCAGGTAGGGCCCCTGTCAGAGGCAGCTGCTGCCAGTCAGTGTGGACAACACTAAGCTAAGATGAACCCATGGTCCGGCTTCCTCTGTTCCTAAAGGCCCTCACTGTGTCTTGAATTGAAAATCAATTCGGCATTTTTTTAAACAAGCCTTTTGAATGTTTGTTTTTGTTTATTGCGCTTAAGACTCCACTTTGCAATAAAAGCGGCTTACGGACAGTAAAATCCACATCCAAAACTTAACTGGTCCACATAAGGGACACTGCAGTAAAATAAGATAAGTGGCTGGGTACAAATAATAAAATTATTGTTATTGTTATGATGCTGATGATTATTAGGAGTCAGTTTAAAAGAAGTGTAATTAAATGAAAAATATAAACAGTAAGCAGCAGAGAAAAACCAGCCCAGTAGTCCTCAGCACTTATTTAAGTGAAAAAGGAGGGGCTGCCTATTGATAGGGCCAAAACTCACATATCCCACAAGTGTTGGCGCGATTTTGCGACGCAGTTTCTCCCCCGAAAAAGTGTGGAACCACAGTGTGAAATGTGTGCAAGATCAATGATATCCAGATATTATTTTTTGTAAAATACCTAAATCTTTTAATGAATAATCATTTAAACCAGGCTTTCTCCTGGTTTTTAATACCCTAGTCCTTGAAGCTGCTTTTCTACCCAAAAAATTCCAAATAAAAATAAAAATAGTCACCCTTAGGCACTACTGAAATTATTGAGATTTATACACAAATAATTTCTTCTGGATTGAGGTCTGAACATGGTAATTATTCTTACTCTTACCTCTTAGTCTAAGACGCTCACGCACAAAATATATATGGTGTGTGGGTGGGTGTACACACACACACACACGTATGGAAAATATTTTCCCTCAAACAAGTAATGATATTTGTAATCACCGAGAGGTGGAAATAGCAGAACCAAAGCTGGGTGTTACATCGTCTGTCAGGCCAATTTGTCACTCAGCCCAGAGGTACTGCAATACACCATCTTATTTATTTTTTTCATTGAAAAGTTATATACCGCGTGATTGTAAAAAAAAGAGAAAAACCTCAAAAGCAGTTTAGAGAAAGAAGAAAACTATAAAATGCTTAGCAAAAAAATAAAATAAAATCCTTTTCAAACAAATTATTGAAAATTAATGAGATAAAAACCAGATTAAAGGTCAGCATTTCTACACATCTGGGTAGGCTTGCCTAAACAAAAACGTTTTTAGCAGGTACCAAAAAGGGTGCCTGGATGCTAATAGGCAGGGAATTCCAAAGCATGGGTGCTGGCACACTTAAATACCGACTTCATACAAATGTGGAATGAGCATTATGTGGCACATTTGGAGCTGTCAAGTGGGCATATATGGGGCAAGGCCACCTTGCGAGTAATTTTGATGGATTCATTCAATTTCTTACCCATCCTTCACCCTCAATAAGGTCCCAGGGGCAGGTTACAGCAATACAGTTGTGAAAAACAAACTAACAGATAAAGCAGTTAACAATCAAAACTCTTCCCAATAGAGCAGAACAGTAGAAATCCAACAAAACGAAATACCTTTAACTGCTAAAGGTCGGGGTACAGAGGTGCCTCTCCTGCATACGGCAGAAGCTGTGCAGTGACAATGCCATATACACACACCTCTCTGTGCAGAGGGAGGCCCAGCCATTCAGGGAGCTGTCACAGAGCAAGCCCTCTCCCAAGAGGTCATTTCCTGAACTGCCGAAATAGCCTCCCCCGCCCCCCGCCCCGGTAGATCTGTACACCCAAGAAAGTTGGTAGGGGTGGAAACGGCCTTTCAAATCCATATATTTATGTGTGAGTTTTGATTACTGATCTGGATACCCTCTCCATCAAAACCCACATAAATTTCTCTCTTTCTCTCCCTCTCTCTCTCTGTGTGAGAAAGAGTGATGGCTGTGAAAGGCACTCTGTGCGTTCTCAGAGGCTCCTCCTGCCGGCATTATTTACAGCGCACGGAAACTTGGATGGAAGTCCTGGGCTTTGGGGTTGTCAATTTAGCAGTTTTAAAAAATATATATCTTAAAAAAAACCCAAAAAACCCAAAACCCAGCCTGGCCTGCTCCTGTGATTTTTATTTATTTATTTATCAAACACTTGCTTGACCTTCAGAAACCAGCAGGGGATGTGTTCCAGAACATGTTGATGAGTATTATCATTTCTTAACATTTGTAGTTCAAGTTGGGTTTTTGGAGCAATGGTCAGTTAATTAAGTTTCTCGGGACCTGGTTAA
The DNA here is from genome assembly GCA_034642415.1 of Podarcis siculus. Taxonomy (NCBI): domain Eukaryota; kingdom Metazoa; phylum Chordata; class Lepidosauria; order Squamata; family Lacertidae; genus Podarcis; species Podarcis siculus. Next base: position 25,816,083 of record JAXCMG010000019.1, on the reverse strand, counting down.
ATTTTTTGTGTGTGCTCTAACCCTGTGACAACCTGCTTTCTATTTGGATTTTCTTGCCTTGACGGTGTCCTCTTAGCTCATTAGGGGAGAGATGTTTTTGTCTGGATCCAGCCTGCTTATGATGCGTCCAGTTTAGGGGTGGTCAAAACAGAAACAAATGGACAGACAGCAAATGAAATCTGGAAAGTCTGGTCCTAGAGGATTTGGGGGTGGTGTTGGTGGGAACGGTCACCTCACCGTGGTACTATTGATTCCTAAGCCCCTTCCCTTCCTTGCGCTCTTTTTTAAAACTGATGACCCCCCCCCTCCCCAGGGGACTGTTGTATAAAGAAATTCTGTTGGAAATAAAAAAAGAAACGATTTGACTGTGGCTGGTGAATAGTCCCATTATCCTGATATATTGGGGGCGGGGGCTCATGCACACCACATTTACCTCCCAGGGTTGGAAACACATAAATAGGCGCCAAATGGTTTCTTAAACTAAGGTTACAGTCGCCAAAGCGGAATGTTTGGGGGCAAGCAAGATGGGACGTAGCTGGCGCTGTGGGTTAAACCACAGAGCCTAGGACTTGCCGATCAGAAGGTCGGCGGCTCAAATCCCCGCGACGGGGTGAGCTCCCGTTGCTCGGTCCCTGCTCCTGCCAACCTAGCAGTTCGAAAGCATGTCAAAGTGCAAGTAGATAAATAGGTACCACTCCGTCGGGAAGGTAAACGGCGTTTCCGTGCGCTGTTCTGGTTTATCAGAAGTGGCTTAGTCATGCTGGCCACATGACCCGGAAGCTGTACGCCGGCTCCCTCGGCCAATAAAGCGAGATGAGCGCCGCAACCCCAGAGTCGGCCACAGCTGGACCTAATGGTCAGGGGTCCCTTTACCTTTTTAAGATGGCGCCAAAGTCATTTTTTTCAAATGATGGACTGGCACATTCTCAGTTAAACATCTGGCTAGTTCTGATGACAATCTTGAGCTCGGTTAAGAACTTTGAGAATTTAAAAGAAGAAAAGTTCCTTGACCCAGGGATAGTCCACATATATATTAGCCTATTCCGACCTCTTTTTCTTAATGGTGACATGAACCATTCACAATGTAAGAATGTTCTTCACAACTGTGAGCAGGGCAGCGGGATGGGGTATATGAAGCGACAACAATTCACTATCACATTGTTCACTGCCCCTGGCTCAGGCTGCACAGGAAAAGAATTCTGGTTCCTGAAATTCATTTCAATTGTGCAGATAACTGATAGAATTCTACAGGACGGGGTATTAAGTGTGTGAAAACAGTCCAAGGATTCCCAGGCTTGCACCTCCAGATGGTGAAGATGTCAGGCGCCATCCTGGCCGTTGGTCAAGTGCAAAATGTGCCTTGCTAATTTCAAACACTGTTCCCTCCTCTAAAGTGGTTTGCCAACTGACCAGGAAAAGCCAGCCAGCCAGGCCTGCTTGTGTGTAGTGAAAGCACCCGCTTGATCAGTTTTCCACGGCAACCAGCTTTTATATCCAGGCTGGGGAAACTGCAACCCTCAGTCCCCAGGGAGCACGGCCGCTGCGAGTTGTAGCCAAGCAACAGCTGAAGGGTCAGAGGTTGCCCATCGCTGCTCTGCAGTTATGTCCCAACTCACAACGCCAAATGTGCCTCCCCGTACAAGGAAAAGCTAGACCAGGCCAAAGGGGGCCGCATCCTGTTCTTGCAGTGGCCAACCAATGGGAAGCCCACAAGCGGAAGCTGAGCGCAACAGCCTCTCCCTTCTGCATGCAAAGCATCGTGCCTTAGCACCAACCAGTGCGCTTAAATGCTCAGATGCGCTTAAGCTATGTTTCGTTTGGGAGAAAGGATTACAGAGGGAAGGCAAAGGGCTTAATAGAAAAAAAATTGAGTTTTGAGAAGTGCTTTGGAAGAAAACAAAGAGGGAAAGACGGAGCCCTGCTGACTCAGACCACAAGGCCTCCCTCTCTAATCCATCAACACACTTCCTACGGTGGACCGAAACTCCAGAAGGAAACCATCAGGCAGGACCTTCAGTGCAATAGCCTCCTTCTGCTATTCAACCCTGGTTAGTGGGTGGATGAATTTAAGGCTGGGACAGAAGGAGGGATCCTTTAGCACCCCAGCTGTTGGTGGACGACAACTCCCATCATCTCCCATTGGCCAAGCTTGCTGCAGCTGGTGGAAATTGCAGTCCAACAACTGGAGGGCCGAAGGTTCCTCACCTGTCCTTTAGGATGTCCCAGCACCTGTTTGAGGTGGCCTCATTCACTATGGATCTGGTCCTCCAAGTTGTTGAGCTCCAACTCCCATCAACCCCAGCCAGTGTGGCCAGTGGTCAGAGATGATGGGAGCTGGAGTACCCCAAGACCTGGAAGGCCACAGACTCCCCACCCCATCCCTGCTATAGGGCATCAGAGGCTGTTACTGTTCTCACCTGAGCGATGCACAGATGTATCCCACGGAGCCTGAGCCATCCGCAGCTGGATTCCTCTTGAAATAGCAACGCTCTCTCAAAAGCAGCAGTCCCGGCAGAATTTCCCTCCCCAGAGGAGCTAATCAACCTGGAAACATCCTCTGCCTCCTGGCCGTTCCTTTCTCTGCAGCGGTGCAGAGGCCTCTTGCTTGATTTGAAACTAATGCACAATTTGATTCCGTCCAGCCAGGTGAGTCCCTCTTCTCCCATGTTCACAGAACCCAGATGCTTTGCCCCAGGGCGGAATAAGTCCCGCTGTTCCACACACACAATCCAAACGTGCACCTGATCTCCTGTGACTAGCAGCGACAATGAAGGATTGCAGCTGGGCCCCTTTGTGTACAACAGCATCTCTCTCTGAATGCGGAACAGAGGGGGGAAAGGAATTGGTTTTCTGTTAGTTCCACAGGCCTGGCATTCAGCAACAATTGGAGAATTAATGGCGAGCCGCGCTATCGTTTTGAAGGAGCAGTTATTGTGCTGGGAGTGTTTTTAAACAGCAAACCTGTGTTCACTGACTGAGAGACCGTTCCCTAAATAAAAGAAAACACACATATGACTTTTGTGGCCTGCATTCTGTGACAAGAGGGCAAATGACCAACGGCTCCTGAGGATCTAAGCTTGTAAAGGTGCAGGATCTGTCCCCGAGCATTGCCTCTTATCGAAAGAATCCTAGGCTGCTGTCTGCCTGCAAAACCCAGCACAGAGTGGGTCAGGTGTTAGACTGCGTCTGAGAATATTCTGGGGGAGAGGGGTGAAATGCGTATGTGTGTTTTGTATAGGCACAGTTTATAAGAAGTACTGTGAATGGGGCGTCTGCGAGAGGGAGGGAAGACAGGACACAGAGACGCTATTACACACACACACAGCCGCCCCCACATCCACGAATGTGTGCAGATCTCCACTTGCAGGCTGCAAAAAAAATGTAATCTGAAGCCGTTTGAAGGCTGTCAGCAGACCCATCTCTCCATCCTTCCACACCTCCCCTCCCTCTCCCCCTTAACCTTCTGCTTGCGAGGCTAAACATAGCCGGTTCTTTTCAGTCTTCCTTTCTCGTCTTGTTGCTTAGGATTTTTCCCCCTTCTTCTGCCTCAAGCCAAAAGTGTAATTGTGCTCCATGATTCGGTTTCATGATTCATTTTAAACGCCGTGCTAACCGTTCTGCGTCCCCTGCATACGTTGGGGACAGATGTGCCTTTGTGAGAAGGGGGTGATATTATGAGGTGGGGTGGGGTGGGGTGGGGCAGTCGATGGCCACCAAACTGGATGGCTTTAAAAGATTAGACCAACCCATGGCTGGAGCCAGTGCATGCCGGTATAGTGGTTAGAGCAGGCATAGGCAAACTCAGCCCTCCAGATGTTTTGAGACAATTCCCATCATCCCTGACCACTGGCCCTGTTAGCTAGGGATGATGGGAGTTGTAGTCCCAAAACAGCTGGAGAGCCAAGTTTGCCTATGCCTGGAGTTGGGACTAGGAGAGACCAGAGTTCGAATCCCCTACTCGGCCACGAATGAAGCTCACATTGGGTGTAACCTTGGTCCAGCCACTGCCTCTCAGCCTAAGCTACTTCACAGGGTATTTATGGGAGAGAGAACCATAAGGGAAAAAATATGGTATGATAATGACAACTATGAATACCAGTTGCTGGAAATCACAGGAGGAGAGTGTTGCAGATACTCTCTTGTGATTTGGATCCATTGGTTCTGGTCCTGCCCTCTAGGGAGCAGCAGGAAACACTCTTCCTCCATCTTCCAGTGTGACAGCCCTTTAGATATTTGAATATGGCTATCGTGTCACCTCCCAGCTTTCTCTTCCCCAGGCTAAACATACCCAGCTCCTTCCACCGTTCCAGCAGGGCTGTCTGTACGCCTGTTGCACCCCTGCCTTCTCTCCCGACTTCATTAGCGATGCCGCAAACATGCCGCCTCTGCCCACACAAGCAATGCCCACCCTCCCCGTTGCTTTCTGCGCTCGTGGACCAAAGAAACAGCCGCTGCGCGAAATCAAAAATTAAAGAGGTTTTGAATTTCTGCCTCGGAGCACCTGGCATTTGAGATGCAAAGGGTGAAGCCCTGAGCCTGGGAGTTTGGAATGGAAGGGAGTGTACGGAAAAGAGGCTTTGCGCAGATTAAATCCTGACACCGCAATTTCGCGTTGCAAGTTATGCAGCCTCCGAAGGGCTGCGTACGGGCACACAGACATCTAAGGCCGCTTTGAAGAAGACAGGCCCTTGCAGGTATACATATCCAGGCACGTAGAAGAACACGGACAAGTATTTTTTTGTGTGTGCATTGTTTTTTTGCGTGCATTGTTGACTTTAGCTTTTAAATGTCTCCAAATATGTGCCAAGCTTCTTTTCAAAGGATAATTTTGATGTTTTAACTTTTTTTTGTAAACCGCTATAAGGGACGCGGGTGGCGCTGTGGTAAAACCTCAGTGCCTAGGACTTGCCGATCGTATGGTTAGCGGTTCGAATCCCCGCGGCGGGGTGAGCTCCTGTCTTTCAGTCCCAGCTCCTGCCCACCTAGCAGTTCGAAAGCACCCTTAAGTGCAAGTAGATAAATAGGGACCGCTTTATAGCGGGGAAGGTAAACGGCGTTTCCGTGTGCTGTGCTGGTGCTGGCTCGCCAGAGCAGCTTCGTCACGCTGGCCACGTGACCCGGAAGTGTCTTCGGACAGCGCCGGCTCCCGGCCTCTAGAGTGAGATGAGCGCACAACCCTAGAGACGGACACGACTGGCCCGTACGGGCAGGGGTACCTTTACCTTTATAAGGTTTTTTATTACAGATGAGTGATATAGAAATTTTGTTACATAGTAAGATATAGAAATATATATATATGAGAGAATGACTTTGGAGGGCCTGAGGTTCCCCACTTCTGCTGTAGAGTGAATACTCAACACACAAATTATGTCCTAGAGAGTTCTGTGGGGCTTGGTGCTCATTATGCAGTTATTATACCTGCTGACAACGCAAGGAATAAGAAGAGTGAACACCGAAAATCTCCTTAAAAGCTGCGTCCTGCCATGACCCCCTGCAGCAGAGGGCTTTGCCCTCTCACCTTTTTTGAATCTCACCTGTGTGAACTGACGGCCAAAGGGAGAGTAGGCAGGGCCCAGCAGCTGCCAGAGAACGTCTCCTTCAACCCCCTCCTGGGAACAGGAAACTGCTCCTCTGTGAAGTTCCCTCGTAATTGCAAACAGTGAACAAAATGTTTTTTTCCCCTTCACTCCAATAAACGCTCCTTCAAACAAGCCACTGAGAAACAAACATGCGTGCACACAGACATCCCACACACAGCCAAGTACCAAAGCAGTCTCTCTGCAGCTGGTCCGTGATGCGTCTGCTGCCGCCTGGCGTCAGAGGTGAGTAACTATTCTAAGCTAAGAGGATAGCAGGGAAGTGAAGGCCCACATTCGCTCCACACGTTTAAAGCACTAGGGTACCACTTAAAACAGCCATGACTTCCCCCAAAGAATCCTGGGAAATGTTGTTTGTTAAGGGTGCTGAGAGTTGTTATAGACTTGCCTATTCCCCGCTCACAGAGCTAAAATTTTCAGAGTAACCCTGGCCATTAAATCCCTCTAGGAATTGTGGCCCTGTGAGGAGCTAGGTAGTCTGTGAACAATACTCAGCAATCTTCAGGGAAGTTTTAAATGATTGTTTTACTGTGTTTTTCGTATTTTGTCGGGAGCCACCCAGAGTGGCTGGGGCAACCCAGTGAGATGGGTGGGGTATAAATAATAAAATTATTATTAACAATCCCCTATTCCTCATAGGGCTACAGTTCCTAGAATGGCTACACAATATATCCCTCCTTCCAGCAGACTCTGGAAATTGTAGCTCTGTGAGGCAAAAGGGGAGTCTCCTCACAGCACCCTTAACAAATGAGTTCCCAGAATTCTCTGGGGGAAGCCATGACAGTTTAAAGTGTTATCATGCCACTTTATGGTGTGAATGTGCCCAAAGAGAAAACCATGAGGGGCTGGTTTTCGCGGCGGTACTAGATCAAGCAAAGCCTATTTAGTCACACACCATTCTTAAAAAAAGAAGCACAGGCGCTTTGCTGGGGGAGGGAGAAAGTTGGCAGCCACCCCCCAGCCGGATGAAATGTGAACACACGCACAAGTTGTCAAGCACATTTTTATCGTCGCTTCCAAGAACGAACTCTCCCATAAACAGATGGGGGGAAAGCTGAAATGCGAAGTCTTTCCTCTGAAAGTTGGCTACAAGACACAACTTAGCGGCTTTGCAGATTTCGTTAAGGTTTTCCCCCACACCTCCTCGTCTACCCAAACCCACCTCTTTGCTGGCTTGGATCTGTGGCAGTAAAGACATTTTTTTAAACCCCCAGCAAAGGTTAATATATATATATATATAAAGAAAACAAATGGGGAATAGTTTGAAATTACCTCAACAATACAGCATCTGATGTGTTATGACCAGTAGTGCACAGTCCTTGAGAGGTGAGGGCCTCTGCTCTCTGACAACACAACGGCAGAGGGTGGTTTGGGGGGGGGGTCCACTGTCAATACTCAGCTGGTGGTGCTGGGGGTCAAAAGACCACCAGGTGGGGGCCAAGCAGGAGAAGTCATTTAAAGTAAACCAGCTGATTTTCAGAAGAGGGGGAAAGGGTGCTTTGCTCCAGAAGGCAATAATAATAATTCATCAGAAGTCATGTTCTTAAAAATTCTTTGCATAGCAAAAGTGCTCCCAGGAGCACAAAGGGGGTGGGGGGAAGTGTCTGGAACAACCCTGCCCCACCCTATCTGAGTCTGCCCCCATGAACACCCCAAGCAGAGATGTTTGCAACGACCAGTGGAAATGGAACAGGCCACAGATTTGGGAGTCAAGCCGAGTGGGGGTGGACGGGCAGGCAGTGTCAAGCCTGGATAGTTTTGACAGTCCTCACTTCCCCTCTGCTCTCATGATTTTGTGGGGGGCAGGGAGCCCCTCGAGAAGACGTGGCACCTCCCTTATTCGGCATCATTCCTTGCGTCAGCAGAGCCCCCGTCCTCCTTTGCAAGGCCCAGGATTTGAATGGCCAGGAAAAAGTGGAGTGTGTACTTCAGGGGATTTGGGGCCGGTGGGTGGGAGAAATAAGAGGGCAGGAAGAAAGAGGGGTCCTTGCAAAGCCAGCCCCCCCCCCCGGGCAAACGTTGGGGCCGCCACGGACGGGTCCTCTCCTCTGCCTCGTCTAGTGAACCAGCTGTGCAGTCAGCCAATAGAGGATCAGAGGCTGGAAGGCGGCGGCTGCTAGGGTGACGTACATCTGCGCCCTCCCGCTAGGCCGGCTCATCCCTTCCTGCACCATTGAAGGAAGGATCTTCATCCGCAAGGAGCGTACCTGGTTCGGAGAGAGGAAATATGCCACACATCAGAGGTTAAGGAAGAAGACTTGCCTCTCTCCCCACCCCACAATTCACTCCTTTATTGTAAAAGCAAGGTTGGGCAACCTGCAGCCTCCCTAGGTGTTCCTACAGCTAGAAACTTGTGACCCTGCTATCTCACAGAATAATACCGAGTCGGAAGGGAACCCTGGGGCTCATCTAGTACCAGTCCCCTTGATGTGCAAGAATAAGCAGTTGTCCCTTAACGGGGATTGAACCTGCAACCTTGGAGTTGTAGGCCACAACCACATTTAAAGCACTGTTATACCACTTTAAACCCTCATGGCTACCCCAGAGAACTTTGGAAAGTGCAGTTTGCTAAAGGTGCTGAGGGGTGTTATGAGACCCCCTTTTCCATATATAGTCAGCAATCATTTAACTCAATTTCATATCTTATAAAAATTTTTGACTTCCATCAATCACATCTGAAAATTTTCCAATCTTTTCCAATTAATTTACATTTCTTAATTTCACTATTACTTTTAATTTCCTTAACTAATAACTCTCTTCATAATCTTCCTTGCAATATTTCATATATTCCTCCGTACAAAACTTATTGTATTCCTACTAGCATAATCTGTTGATTACAATTGCTTTTCAAATAGTTCACAGATTTATTCCAGTCCTCTGAGAATCTCTGGTCCCGCAGGTTTCAAATCCTTCCTGTCATCTTATCTAATTCTGCAGAGAGACCCCCCCTTTTCCATTCATAGCTGCAATTCCCAGAGTTCCCAGGGACAGATTGTATAATCACTGTGTGATAACTGTAAGCTCGGGGGCGGGGTTGCCGCCTGATAACTCTCTGCTCCCTTACACAAACTGCAGCTCCCAGCAGGGCCGTCTTACCCATAGGCGCTAGGGGTGCAGGGCACCCGGGCGCTGGGCTCTCAGGGGCACCAGGCCGAGAGTCCGGGCCCCGAGAGTTGAGTCTGGGGAAGAGCCCACCCGTCAGTTGGAGTGCCATGGCAGGCTCTTCTGCTGTGGGCAGCTCTGCGCCACAAGTTCGGGGGCGACTGAGCCAGCGAGACACTGAGGCAGCCGGCCGGCTCCGCCCTCCTGCACACCTGGGACTGCGCAACTGGGAAGGGGGCGCCAGGAGGATCTTTGCACCCCGGCGCCACATATGCTTAAGACAGCCCTGGCTCCCAGAATGCTATGCAGGAAGCCATGGCGGTTTAAAGTTATCTCCCGCTTGGACTACTGCAATGCGCTCTATATGGGGCTACCTTTGAAGGTGACCCGGAAACTACAACTAATCCAGAATGTAGCAGCTAGACTGGTGACTGGGGGCAGCCGCCAAGACCACATAACACCGGTCTTGAAAGACCTACATTGGCTCCCAGTATGTTTCTAAGCCCAATTCAAAGTGTTGGTGTTGACCTTTAAAGCCCTAAACGGCCTCGATCCAGTATACCTGAAGGAGCGTCTCCACCCTCATCGTTCTGCCCGGACGCTGAGGTCCAGTGCCGAGGGCCTTCTGGTGGTTCCCTCATTGTGAGAAGCCAAGTTACAGGGAACCAGGCAGAGGGCCTTCTCGGTAGTGGCGCCCGCCCTGTGGAACGCCCTCCCACCAGATGTCAAAGAAATAAACAACTACCTAACATTCAGAAGACATCTGAAGGCAGCCCTGTTCAGGGAAGTTTTTAATGTGTGACATTCTAATGTATTTTTAATCTTTATTGGAAGCCGCCTAGAGTGGCTGGGGAAACCCAGCCAGATGGGCGGGGTACAAATAATAAATTATTATTATTATTAAGTGGTGCCATAAATGTTTTAAATGTGAGTGTTGTTGTCGTCTAGCAGCATGCAGAATCTCGCAGGCTCCTCATTCCCTTTGGTCTGATCTACCAGGAACTGCACGTCCCCGGGAAAGGCCTGCTGACGAGACTTCCTGCCCCACGGCACCCTGGGAGTGCCAGGGCCCAGATCCCAGTACTCACCATGAAATACATAAGAGCGCAGGAAGCCCAAGCCAAGGCGATATAATAGCCATTGCTGCCAAATGCGAGGCCGCCCACCACAGCTAGGATCATCCTGGAGGAGGAGGAGGAGGAAATGGCATGTGTGATCATGGCTGTCATCCGGACCCAGCATTCTGAGATTCACAGCTGTTGTTAAGATCTCTGCCAATCACCCCTTTTAGTCAGGCGAGACGCATGTCAGTTCTCAGCACTGAAAGCTTTATAGAAATTTTTAAAAGCTTACGAGGTGCCGGGACACAAAGGTGCCTACGCATAGCATATCAAAAAGAAACTTTGGGGAAATGATGTAATCGTGAGGGCGGGGGTGTGATTCTTAAAACTGTTGGCATAAATATATTTGGCGCTGGAATCATACAAGTTCAACTTAAAATTTTGGGGGAGTAATACGGGAAGCATTATGGGAGGCAAAAGTTATGTTTATTAGTAAAAGCAGATGGTGGTTAAACAACGTAACTGCAGAACTGTTTCCCTATATGTGACACTTATGTGTATGCATAATTTAGGGTTGCCAAAAGTCAGCAGTCAGAAACAGTGTCCGGGCAGAATTCGCTTAAATGTCCAGGAAAACCCATGTATGGAAACCCATGTCCAAAGTCTAGATTTTGGCGACTTTCCTTAAAAACAGCTCAAAAACTTCAGGGTTTTGGGGGTTTTTTGAGCTCAACAACTTTTGTGTCCTAATTTTCACTTTTTGAAATGTGGGAACTCTAGCATAATTGTACAGACTCTCTGGATAGATACTGCAAATATCAATCACATATTTGCATTAAAAAATCGGTGCTAACTTACTGTGTTGGGAAATTTCCCCAGAACAATCTTTTTAGTTATAAAACTTACTGTGTTGGGAAATTTCCCCAGAACAATCTTTTTAGTTATAAAATTTAAATGTATATCACAATTTCAAATTTAACCAAATAAATATGTCTGTGCACGTGTGTTTTTAAAAGGCTGCCTGTACATTCACCTTCTGAGTCAGAAGTCTTTGCTTCCCATCTGAACATGGATGGCACATTAGGTGGTGGCTGTATTTGGCAAATGCCCAGAGGCACATTATAGAGAATTTTTGGAGAGTGGCAGGACCTAGAATGGGTGGGGAATGGGGATGGTGCTCCAGGTGTTGCTGGACTACAGTTCCCATCATCCCTGATCACTGCTGGCTGGGGCTGATGGGAGCTGGAGTCCAATAACATTCAGAGGGCTGCACCTCGCTGAGATGCCATCACAACACTGCATGGAGGTGTGTGGCAAAGTCATTGCAAAAAGGGTGGATAATAATAATAATAATAATAATAATAATAATACGCTCTAAATTCCTCACAAAAGTGACCCAAGGCAACTTACAAACACAAGATAAACACTATAAACAATTGCAGCAAACACAACACTTCAAAACACAAACCAAAAACACGACCACACACACAAAAGATAGACCCTATAGATCCAGCCCCACTAAAAGAGGCCACAGGTACTCTAATTAAGGGCCAAAAGGTCACATTAAATTAAGTTATTGCCTGGTGCCTATGGTGAGCCTTGCTGGGGAGAGCATTCCACAAGCAGGGAGCCACCACTGAGAAGGCCTGTCCCCATGTTGCCACCCTCTGGACATCCCAGAGAGGGGCACACAAAGAAGAGCCTCAGAGAGTGATTGCAGGGTCTGATTCAGTTCGTGTGAGGAGAGGCAATCCTTGAGGTATTGTGGTCCTGAGCCACATTAAAGCCGCAAGGAAGAAAATACAAGAGTCAGTTTAAACACCACTCAAGACGCCAAGTTGGATGAACATGTGACAAGAAGTCTGACCCACGTAAACACAGCCTCCTATGGTCCCAAGGACCGCTAGGCCAGAGATGTGGCCCTCCTGATGTTGCTAGACCCCAGCCCCTGTCATTCCTGACCACTGGCCTTGCTGGGTTGGGCTGACAGGAGCTGGAGTCCATGCAATATTCAGAAGGCTTATGGTTCCTTCCCAGTGCGCTAGGCCGACAGTGTACTGGCCACAAGGCAGAAGGGAGAGGCCCACTTACCCAACATATTTGTAGCCGCAGTAAGCAAGCAGGTCGAAGGTGCCCAGGTCGCTCTGGACCGTCACAAGGTACAGGCCCAGCAAAAGGGCGAGAACCTCAATCACAACCCACACGAACGCCGTGCTGGCACACATGCCCAGGACCTCCGGTGAAAACCTAGGAAGGAACAAGGCGGAAAGAGCAGAACGGAATGAATGTCAGGAATGAACATAAAAATGTAAGAAGAGTCTGGCTGTTGGAATGCAATGTTAATGTGCTGTCTAAAATGTCTAAGATATTATTGGATTGTCAGACAAAGGACGAGCAAATAAAATCCTCAATGATACATTGGGCAATAGATATTGGTTATAATATAGATATGGAAGTGTGGGAACGATTGTGGAATACGGATATAAAATTCACAGCATGCTATGGCTTAAGAGAAAACTATATGGAAATGTTATATCGATGGCATCTAACACCGAGTAAACTGGCAAAAATGTATAAATTAAAATCGAATAAGTGTTGGAAATGCAAAGAGAAAGAAGGTACTTTTTATCCTATGTGGTGGTCTTGTGGCAAGGTTAAAGCTTACTGGGAAATGATATATAATGAATTGAAAAAGATGTTTAAAATAACATTTGTAAAACACACACACAAAAAAAGAAGCTTTTCTTCAGGGAATTATAGGGGTAGAACTACCTAAATAGTATAGAAATTTATTCAGCGGCAAGAATGTTATTTGCCCCAAAATGGAAAGAAGTCCCAACGAAAGAAGAATGGATACAAACACTTATGGACTATGCAGAAATGGCGAAACTTACCGGAAAAATAAGAAATCAAGATAACAAACTTTTTATAAAATCATGGAAATGGTTTATTTAATATTTAAAAAAACAAATTGTAAACAGATGAGGACATTGGCAGGATTCTTACAATAACATGCAGTTTTATAAGAGTATATAATTAAAGTAGATGAAGAAAAGAATAAGTTAATTTGTAATATGCAGGAAATGATAAAAATAAATGTAAGGAACCACAGAAAGAGGAGGAAGGAAGTAGAGTTTTACAAGAGCATCTCTGCCTACTCGTAATCATAGAGTTGGAAGGGCCATCTAGTCCCTCCCAACTCTATGATTATTTAGCACCATTACTACAGAGGGCAATTTATGAAATGAAGCAGGAATAAGGAATCTGTGACCTCCAGGTGTGGGAATTAAGAGGATGGGGGTGGGGAGGAAACCTCGTTCCTTACCTTTTCTGTAAACCAAGTGCCATCCCAGCAAGTAAGATATAGGTAATGAAAGCCATACCTGGAGAGGGGGAAGAATAAGAATCACACTCATGAGAACTAGCCACTTTGATGGAACAAACTGCAGTTTTCCGGGGTGGCGGGGATGGAAAGTGTTATGTACTGAAGTTCTCACCCTGGGCCAGCAGGGGGATACTATAGATAGTTATGCAAATAAGGGATCGAAAGTGACGTTCAGTGATTGGATAGTTTTAGAAAGTTGCTACAGTAACGTTGTACTGGAGCTCTATATAAGCAGGCTGACTGAACCCTTCAGTTCAGTTCTGGCCTGGCCTGTGAATAAACAAGAGCTGTTTGAAGAATCGCTGTGTCGTCTGATATGTTCACCCACAACTTAACAGAAAGGGTAGAGAGTTCGCTTCTACGATAATTAGCTCTCCTGTCTAGCTTAACTCTAAAACAAGAACGGGGAGCCTGTAATTCTCATCAGCCCAGGTGATGAAAGGTTTGGGATGATGGGGGCTGGAGTCCAATGACACCCGCAGAGACACAGGCTCCTCATCCCTGCTCTAAGAGATAGACTAAAAATTTGAAGCAAGACCAATGATTTCTTTAACCCTGTTGCTTCGGAAACTGGGTCCCATCTGCGCTGCACATTTAAAGCAGGACCACAGCACTTTAAACAGTGATGGAGTCCCCCAGAAAATCCTGGAAAACCTAGTTTGTAAAGGGTACTGAGAGTTCTTAGAAGACACCGCCCCCAATTCCCCTCAAAGAGCTGCAATATCCAGCGCTCCCTGTGAAAAGGGATTGTACTCTGGGAATTGTAGCTCCATGAGAGGAATAGAGACATCTCCTAACAACCCTCAGCACCCTAATAAACTTATTCCTCTGGCCCTGCCCATAAATTGAATGCGGCCCCCAGGAGGCTGTGCACACAAAAATGTGGCCCTCGGTCTGAAATCCACCCCCCACCTCTGCTTTAGAAAGTGCTTTTTAAAACTAACAAACCCTGGGTATTAGGCCAGGGCGGAGGTGAACATCAAGAAACATTGCTATGAATCACCTGTTCAGTTTTCCCAAAAACTATCAATACAGTGGTACCTCAGGTTAAGAACTTAATTCGTTCTGGAGGTCCGTTCTTAACCTGAAACTGTTCTTAACCTGGGGTATCACTTTAGCTAATGGGGCCTCCCGCTGCCGCCACACAATTTCTGTTCTCATCCTGAAGCAAAGTTCTTAACCCGAGGTACTATTTCTGGGTTAGCAGTCCGTAACCTGAAGCGTCTGTAACCCGAGGTACCACTGTATGTGGACAGGCAATATAAAACTTTGCCACTCTAAATAAATTTTGGCATGGACGTTAGCTAGGATTTCAGCAGCCCAGTAATGGAAAACCTTGAAAAAAAATATGCATTTGTAGTAAAAAAAAAACCACACACACACAAAAAAAACTTGTGGACCTTGGCTACCAGGGAAAAAATAAACTGTGTTTCTGGGGGTACAGAAAGCTGGCAGAGGATCCAGAAGGCTTTCTTGTCATCGGATAAGATTTTATTTCCTGTGCTTCGTACTCCAGTGCTTAACATTCACCCTCCATGCCAGCTCAGGAAATAAGGAAGGCCTGATTTATACTGGTGTGCCACCATTTCTTTCTATTGTTACTGATTGCTTGTTTGCTTTGAATATGGTATGATGAAACACTGTGCCACTGTACTTTTGGGTGGTTACTAATGGTAAAATAAGGAATAAGTAAAAAAAAACCCTCCTATGTTCAAGAGATGGCCTCCACTCACTAGGAATGTAGAGGTCTGGAGCGTTGACGTCTTGCCGAGGCGTGAGGGGGACATCTCTGTGGTAGCGGACTTCCCAGTTCTGCAGAAGAAAGAAAACAGGCACAGGTGAGGGCAGGCTGCCCAAGACCAGTTTCAAAATACTTTTTTTTTTTTTTAAGGGGGGTTCATGTTTGTTCTCAAACGGCACTGAAGCTGAGGTGGGCAAAGGTTGGATATTTTATTTTTATTTTTCTGTACAGCTGTATCGTAGAATATCTGAGCAACGTTCACTGTTAAAACATAGGTAAAGGTAAAGGGACCCCTGACCATTAGGTCCAGCTGTAACCGACTCTGGGGTTGCGGTGCTCATCTCGCTTTATTGGCCGAGGGAGCCGGCGTACAGCTTCTGGGTCATGTGGCCAGCATGACTAAGCCGCTTCTGGCGAACCAGAGCAGCGCACAGAAACTCCGTTTACCTTCCCGCCAGAGCGGAACCTATTTATCTACTTGCACTTTGACGTGCTTTCGAACTGCTAGGTTGGCAGGAGCAGGGACTGAGCAACGGGAGCTCACCCCGTCGCGGGTATTCGAACTGCCAACCTTCTGATCAGCAAGTCCTAGGCTCTGTGGTTTAACCCACAGCACCACCCACATCCCTGTTAAAACAAGGCACCACAAATTTTGTTTAAAAAAATACACATAAGCATTGAGGTGACGGGCAAATTAAACCTGAAACATCTGCCCAGGCCTGATAGCATTAAAAAGTCTTCAAGAGACTCATGAAAGTCAACAGCGAGGGTGCCTGCCGCATCTCTGACTGAAGTGTGTTCGACAACCAAATGCCCAACTTTGAATTGACGCCTGGCTGTAACACGGAGAAATAGCAAGCAGCTCTCACCCGATCTCAATGATTGAGCTGGGATACAAGGCCTCTCAAGTGATCCTTAAGGTATCCTGCACCCAAGCTGTCCCTTTCAAACAAAATGTAGGAGCATAAGAAGCTGCCTTCTAAGATGCCAGTCCTCAAGGTTCTGAAATAAATGGCTGACATAACTAGAAACATAGGAACTACATACACCGGGTGAAGAAGCCCTCCCTCTCATCTGTCTTGAATCTGCCCCCCCCCCTCGCTTCATTGGATGACCCCCATTTCCAGTTATTATGAGAGAGGGAGGAAAAAAACTCCTCTATCCACTTCTTTTGTACCATGCATAATTTTGTAAAACTTCACCTCGGCTCTGTATACCTGGAGATTCCCTCACTGCAAGAAGTGATGTTACAGGGAACCAGGCAGAGGGCCTTCTCAGTAGTGGTGCCTGCCCTGTGGAACGCCCTCCCATCAGATGTCAAGGAAATAAACAACTATCTGAATTTCTGAAGACATCTGAAGGCAGCCCTGTTTAGGGAAGCTTTTAATGTTTGATGTTTTGCTGTGTTTTTAATCTGTTGGAAGCCACCTAGAGTGGCTGGGGCAACCCAGTTAGATGAGCAAAGTATGAGTAATTTATTATTATTATTATTATTATTATTATTATTATTATTATTATTATTATCCCCAACCACCACCCTTGCTGAGGCCCAGTGTAATGGCATGGGAAAGGCACTCTGTACATGCCTGAAAATACTGTGAGTACATGTCTTCTCTTTTTTGAATGCACCCAGATTCTCTCCCCCACCCACCAATAGCAGAGAATGAAATCCAGCAGTGTAGTCTCTAAGTTGCTATAATCTTCTACCCATTAAGTCCCTTTCTGTGAATATCCTAACTGCTGCCAAGGAAAGAACTATGCGGCAGAAACTGTCCTGTCCTCCTGAACTAGATGTCTGTCACCTGCTCTGCTCCAGGATCTCATCCATGAAAGCGACACTGCTCTTTATCAAGGGCAAGAGTGCCAGAACAGCCACTGACACAGACTTTAACACTAAGAACTGTAACTTTGGAAACCTGTGCTTGAGCTTGCTACTTTCCTCCTCCCTCCTCCATCCTGTTTCCTCACATGACGTATCTTTTTAAGATGCTTAGCCTGAGGGCAGGGAGGGGCCATCTCAGAACTGTATGCCACTATGAAGGGCCTTTTTCAGCTGAAGGGTGGGATGTAAAAGCTGTAAATAAATAAAACCAGGACCCCCAAACCGAAACAGTGGGCAAAGCGCCACCTCCCTATCTGTACCTGGTGTACATAAGGAAACACCAGCAGGGCGAGTTTCTTCATCACGTAAGTGGTGTCCACTGCAAAGAAGTATTTCAGCTTGTTCATGGACATAAACCGATGGATCTGATGGAAGCAAAATTCAAGAATGAAAAATTATCCAGCTCAGAGGAAAGTATTCTTCTGAATTACACACCTACTATACTTGGGAGATAGCTCAGCCAATAAGAGTGTGAGATTCTTAACCTCAGGGTTGTGAGTTCGAACCCCACGTTGGACAAAACATTCCTGCGTTACAGAGGGTTAGACTAGATGACTCTTGTGGTCCCTTCCTTCTCTACAGTCCTACGATTCCGTAAGGAATCTGACAACTGAACAGGATAAATGGATTCTCTGTGCCCTTACTACGCCCAAAAAAACCGATATTGATGTACTGGGAATATAAATATATGGCCCCTTTCAGTCAATGGATGGAAGATGCGACAACAATAAGAACTTATGAACGCATTGCTTATAGGTGCAGACTGTGTGTGGACAAGTACAGTGGTACCTCGGGTTAAGTACTTAATTTGTTCTGGAGGTCCGTTCTTAACCTGAAACTGTTCTTAACCTGAAGCAGCACTTTAGCTAATGGGGCCTCCTGCTGCTGCCGCGCCACCGGAGCACGATTTCTGTTCTTATCCTGAAGCAAAGTTCTTAATCCAAGGTACTATTTCTGGGTTAGTGGAGTCTGTAACCTGAAGCGTATGTAACCCAAGGTACCACTGTATAATGATATCTCTTCCCCTATCCCTCCCCTCCACCAGTTTTGTAGCATGCTGGCAAAAAAAAGTGTTTTATATTAGAGAGGGGGACCCAAAAGCTTGAAGGGGGGGGGCAAAACCTGTAGCTAGTTAAGAGCACAGGAAGCGCACAAAACCCAGAAGGGGAGAATGAACCAGCCCTAAGCTCAGCCCCACTTGCACTACGCATTTAAAGAACTTTATCCAGCCCTGGCCTCCCCCTTCCACCATTATTTGCTAATGGTGCTTGGAATTGTAGCTCTGCGAGGGGTGAACTACAGTTCCCAGCAATCTTTGGGGGTACGGAAGGAAATATGCAGCCATGGAAGCTTATGATACAATGACTTTAGGGCCCCACGTGCACCCTACATTAAAAGCAGCACCGTACCACTTTATACAGGCTTCCCCCAGACGACCTGGGAACTGTAGTTTGACATCGTTCGGGGACCCCTAGCCTCCTCCCAGAGCTGCAATTCCCAGCTTTCCCTGGGAACAGAGACTGCTTGCTAAACCACTCTGGGAGCTACCAACTCACAGCACACTTAAACTACAGTCTCCAGGGTCCTTTGGGGGAAGCCACAACTGTTTAGGAAGAGGTGTAACAGCGTTTTGGACGTACAGCACCGAGGCAACCCTAGTCCATAGGATGAACGCCTCTTCCTACCTCCTTGTGTACGATGTCCTTGCCCTGAGATGCGATGGTGGTGCCGTAGGCCATCGCTACGTTGGCCACGGGGTCGGCAAAGATCTGGTTGAAACCCATGTCGATGCCTGGGGCCGGGTAACCCGGCTGCTGGGGGCCGTAGGCTGCACTGGTGTCGTCAAAGAGCTGGGGGGCATCTGCGTTCTGCGGCACAGGAGGGATCCTTGTCCTGTGTTTAGAACCTACAAGAGACAGGGTTTTAGTAGGGAGGAGAGAGATTTTTTTTAATGAAAAAAAGGCCTATCAGATGGGCAGATACACCCTTAAAAGCTTGGAAGAACAAACACCTACCATGGGTTACATAACGTCCCAAGGATCTTAGGTAAAGGTACCCCTGACCCTTAGGTCCAGTCGCAGACGATTCTGGGGTTGCGGCGCTCATCTTGCTTTATTGGCCGAGGGAGCTGGCGTACAGCTTCCGGGTCATGTGGCCAGCATGACTAAGCCGCTTCTGGCAAACCAGAGCAGCGCACGGAAACGCCGTTTACCTTCCCGCCAGAGTGGTACCTATTTATCTACCTGCACTTTGACGTGCTTTCGAACTGCTAGGTTGGCAGGAGCAGGGACCGAGCAACGGAAGCTCACCCCATCGCAGGGATCCGAACCGCTGACCTTCTGATCAGCAAGGCCTAGGCTCTGTGGTTTAGACCACAGCGCCACCTGTGTCCCTCACCCAAGGATCTTATCTAAGCACAATTATTATAAAGGCCAATATATGGTTTATTTCCTTACGGGACACTCAGCTCTGTATCACAATGGTAGATAAGAATTTCAGGAGCTCCTTCAGGAAGGAAACTACTATCCCCCTGTAATAAGGTGGCTGCCGATTAGATACGAGGCCAAGCTACCTGGCATCCTGCCCAACGAGAGAGTTTGGGGCCACGACAAAACAGTCGCCAAGAGAGGCAAGCCCAGTGAGAACGTTTATGCTCGTGCAAAGGCTTCCAGCAGGAGGAAACGCTGTTTCTGAGCCCAAAGGTGGAGAGTAGGGAAGGGAAGGAGCAACATGGTTTCTTGTTAAGCATGACAGAGTCTTCCAAGCCTCCGCCTGCAGAGAACCAAGTGGGAGGTGAGAGACGGAAGACTGAGCGTTTGTGCATCTGAAGGGTAGAAATCTTGAGAGAAAGGCGACTTGGCGGATGAGGTTTGCCTAAGGCAGAGGAGACAGGGATAGCTCTGTCGGTAGAGCATGAGACTCTTAATCGCAGGGTTGTGGGTTCGAGCCCCACATTGGTCAAAAGTTTCCTGCATTGCAGGGGGGGTTGGACTAGATGACCCTTGGGTCCCTTCCAACTCTACAATATGTGATTGAGGGTGGGGGGAGGAGAGAGTAAAGCTTATAATGCTTTGCTCTGACAGAGCCGCACAGTTGTAGTTAGACTTCAACTCCCATCAACCCCAGCTAACATGAGCAATGGCAAGGGATGATGGGAGTTGTAGTTCAGCAGTGACTGGACACCCACACAGGCTCCCAAATTCTCATTGAGAAGCTTCAAAGGAATCCATATCATTTTTACTAAACTATGGCCTACTACCTTTTTGAGCCCACTGCTACAAACCATTTATTCATTTATTGGAATAAACAAACTAGATTTATTTTGGAAAGGAGATTTGTGTCCTGCCTTTCCAATTCCAAAAGGGGTGGGGACTGGGACTCAAGGTAGTTTAAATATATAATGAAAATCCATTAAAAACAGAAAAGGGAAAACACTCACCCACCCACAACTTTTAGAACACGTCACATAGCAATAACAACAAACTGTATCCAGTGCTAGTTTGGTATAGACCCACTTAAATTAAAAAGCATGGCTAACTTAGGTCCATTAATTTCAGCAGTTAAATCCCAAGTGGAACTGAGTTGGGATACAACCCAGGACTAGTAATAATAATTTTAAAAACACACCAGAAAGAAAACGAAAGCACCAACATTTATTTATTTTTTTTACTAAGGATTTGTGAAAGAGGCTAAGTCTCTTTCTCTCTCTCTCTTTTATCCACGAGGGCAGAACACGTAGCAAAGAGGACGCTATAATTATGATTATAAGTCTCTTTGGAACTGAACCCAGGACGGTCCAAGAGCCAAAAAAAGCACGTGCTCTGCGGCCGAGTTCAGGCCCCTTCCACTTAGCTCCCCTTAGGAAGCAACAGGATTATCGGGGGCGGGAAGAGAGAAAGGTCTTTTGGTGCTAAGGCCCTGATCCCGAGGCAAGCGCCCCCCCCCCCCCCATCAGACTCCTCTTCCACACTGTCTGGATACAACTGCGCGGGGGAAGGAATCGGCCCCCCAACATTCAAGCCACGTCCGGGGCCTGTTACCCCCTTTCCGTTTCCCCCCTCCGAGTCCCCCTCAAGGTCTTACCTGGGCCCCCATAGCCAGGGGGATAAGCCATGGCTCCCCGCGATAGTTTGCAAAACGGGGCCCCCTCTTCTGAAAGTGTATCAACTTGAAATCAGAGTGGGGGGGGGAGGGGGAGGGAGGCTTGAAGACGGATCGAAAGGAAGGGGGAGGGAGACGCAAGTCCAAGCCACGTCCTCAAAGCCTCCAGCGCCGCAATCCTCAGCCTCCCATTGGCTGCTACGGTGGCTGCGCTCAGGGCTCTGAGCGCTGATTGGCGGGAAATGTATCCATTTCACTCTCTCTTTTTTCCTTGCTTCCTCGCAGCTGTTCCAAAGGGGCGGAGTTCCCGCTGTACATTCGGTAAGAAGTCCTCTTAAGGACGCATGCGCGCGAGGAAGTTCCATTCACCCCGCCCCTCTTTTGTCGAAACAATTATTAGCAGTTAACAAACTGTATGTGGCAGTTGAAGAGTTTGTGGCTTCTCCTATTTTTTTTTTTTTTGCCAGTGTGGTCTTTTTAAAAAATCTGTATGATCCTTTTTGTTGGATGATTCAAATAAAACTGGTTTTGTTTTTTAAGATAAGTTTTCAAGATGCTGTTGTTGTTGTTGTTTAATCCGACTCTTCGTGACCCCCTGGACCAGAGCACGCCAGGCACTCCTGCCTTCCACTGCCTCCCGCAGTTTAGTCAAACTCATGTTTGTAGCTTCAAGAACACTGTCCCACCATCTCACCTCTGTCGTCCCCTTCTCCTTGTGCCCTCCATCTTTCCCAGCATCAGGGTCTTTTCCAGGGAGTCTTCTCTTCTCATGAGGTGGCCAAAGTCTTGGAGCCTCAGCTTCAGGATCTGTCCTTCCAGTGAGCACTCAGGGCTGGTTTCCTTCAGAATGGAGAGGTTTGATCTTCTTGCAGTCCATGGGACTCTCAAGAGTCTCCTCCAGCACCAGAATTCAAAAGCATCAATTCTTCGGCGATCAGCCTTCTTTATGGTCCAGCTCTCACTTCCACACATCACTACTGGGAAAACCATGGCTTTAACTGTATGGACCTTTGTCGGCAAGGTGATATGTCTGCTTTTTAAGATGCTGTCTAGGTTTGTCATTGCTTTTCTCCCAAGAAGCAGGCGTCTTTTAATTTCGTGACTGCTGTCACCATCTGCAGTGATCCTGGAGCCCAAGAAAGTAAAATCTCTCACCGCCTCCATTTCTTCCCCTAAGATAAAATGTTGAAAGCTTGCCCAAAGGCTTCCATCCTAAGAAGACACAATTACATTGGCCAGTGTAAGAACACCATGCTGGACTATTTGTGTGTTTGGCCTGATCCAGCAGGCTCTTTTGTTTTCTGATGATACAAGAGGAAGAAGGAATGCGGAGGGAAGAGGAAAGCAAGGAAGGGGAATGCATAGGGATGAGATGGATGGGTCCAGCCACCAGATAGCACTCTGTGATGCTCACAAGCAAGGCATAAAGAAGCAGCGTCCTCCTTTGTCTACCCAGCACCTGTTATTTATGGGTAGCTGCCTCTGACCATGGGAGTTCCATTTTCCTATCATGCCTGATCCCGCTTTTAATAACAATCTAAGCCAATTGCCCACCTAGCAGTTCGAAAGCACGTCAAAGTGCAAGTAGATAAATAGGTACCACTCCGGTGGGAAGGTGTTTCCGTGCGCTGCTCTGGTTCGCCAGAAGCGGCTTAGTCCTGCTGGCCACATGACCCGGAAGCTGTACGCCGGCTCCCTTGGCCAATAAAGCGAGATGAGTGCCGCAACCCCAGAGTCGGTCACGACTGGACCTAATGGTCAGGGGTCCCTTTACCTTTACTTAAGCCAATGGCTATTGCCACATCTTGTCACAACAAATCCCACTATTCTTTCTTTTCAGCAACTTTCCCAGCTCCACAATCTTCTTTTGTCAAAATGTGGTCACTGGGACTGAACTGTATGCCAAATGTAGCCAGACCACAGATGTAGAATCTTAGAACTGTAGAGTTGGAAT
Organism: Podarcis siculus; assembly: GCA_034642415.1. NCBI lineage: Eukaryota > Metazoa > Chordata > Lepidosauria > Squamata > Lacertidae > Podarcis > Podarcis siculus. Next base: position 25,793,260 of record JAXCMG010000019.1, on the reverse strand, counting down.
GGACCCCCTCCCCAAATGGTCATCTAGTCCAACCATCTCGACTGAAGCATCCATGACAGCTGGCCATCCAACCTTAAAAACCTCTAGTGAGGGAAAGTCCACCAGCTTCTGAGGAAGTCCATTTGTGTGTCAAATAGTCAGAAAGTTCTTCCTGATGTTTAGTCGGAATCTCCTTTCTTTTTTTTTATTAAAGATTTTCTTGTTTTACAGAAGTATGTGTAATGTCTCTCGTATTTTTTCCATGTAACATTTTTACAAATCAGTTTCATTTGTTGAGACATGGGGGGGGGGAGATGGGGGGGAGGGTGGCGATGTTTCTATTTTGCTTAATGTATGTGGGGTTTGGTGTCAGCGTTGCTCGTGCAGGTTCTCTGCTGTTCATTTGTGTTTCTTTGGTGGTGAGAGAGGTTGGCGTTGGCCTAGGGTGTGGTTGTTTGTTTGTGACTGGCTGTGGTGATCTTTGTTTTCGTGTGTGAGTGGGGTGGGCGGGTGTTTTGGATCAGGTTAGCCATATTGATTTGTATGCTGTTGGTGGATTCTTGTCATTGTCTTGTTGGGCTGTGTATGTGATAAAGGGGAGCTACACCGGGGTAAAGGCGTCTTATTCTGTTTGTCCCTGTGTCAGTTTCAGTTTATTGGTTAATTTTTCTAGTAGGGCTGTTTCCCATACTATTTGGTACCATTGGTCCATGCTTACTCCTGACAGGTCTCTCCAGTGTCTGGTTATGGTGTTTCTGGCTGCTGAAAGTAGGTGGGTTATGAGTGCTTTGTGGTGTAAATGGGTATTGTTGTCTTGGAAGATGTTTAGTAGGGCCAATTCTGGGGTGATGGAATCTCCTTTCTTGTAACTTGAAGCCACTGGTTCGAGTCCTAGCCTCAGGAGGAGAAAACAAGCTTGCTCCATCTTATATGTCACAGCCCTTGAGATATCTGAAGATGGCCATCGTATCTCAATCTCCTCTTTTCCAGGCTAAACATACCCAGCTCCTTCAACCGTTCCTCATCCGGCTTGGTTTCCAGACCCTTTATCATCTTGGTTGCCCTCCTCTGCACACCTTCCAGCTTGTCAACATCCTTCTTAAATTGTGGTGCCCAGAACTGGACACAATATTCCAGGTGTGTGGCCTGACCAAGGCAGAATAGAGTGTCTACTTTTCTGCTTCTTTCTTTACAGTTCCTGGTGTGGAATCTGCTCACTGTAGTTGCATTCTTGAGTAAGCTATTCCCCATGACCTCAAGATCCCTTCCCTGTTCTCCTCTAGTGGAGGCCCCATTGGGGTATAGAATGGATGGGTAACATCTGTCATCCTCCACCAAGACCATATAACACCGGTCCTGAAAGACCTACATTGGCTCCCAGTATGTTTCTGAGCACAATTCAAAGTATTGGTGCTGACCTTTAAAGCCCTAAACGGCCTCGGCCTAGTATACCTGAAGGAACGTCTCCACCCCCATCATCCAGCCCGGAGACTGAGGTCCAGCTCCAGGGGCCTTCTGCTGGTTCCCTCACTGCGAGAAGTGAGGTTGCAGGGAACCAGGCCTTCTCGGTAGTGGCACCCGCCCTGTGAAATACCCTCCCATCAGATGTCAAGGAGATAAATAACTATACAGCTTTTAGAAGACATCTGAAGGCGGCCCTGTATATGGAAGGTTTTAAAGTTTTATTGTGTTTTTAGTATTCTGTTGGGAGCTGCCCAGAGTGGCTGGGAAAACCCAGCCAGATGGGTGGTGTATAAATAATAAATTATTATTATTATTATCCATATGTTATTATCCCAGACAAATCGGGCCCCAGCCAATCAGGGATCACATATTAAATGCACTTGCAGAGGTATAAAGAGAGGGTGGGAAACCTGTGAACCTCTACATATTGCTAGACTCCAGCTCCCATCATCCCCAGCCAGCAGGGCCAATGATCAGGGATGATTGAAGCTGCAGTCTGACATCTGCAGCATCAAAAGGAGTTCTGGAGGGTGATAATAATAATAAGAAGAAGAATAATAAGAATAATAATAATAATTTATTATTTATTATTTATACCCCGCCCATCTGGCTGAGTCTCCCCAGCCACTCTGGGAGGCTTCCAATCAAGTGTTAAAAACAATACAGCATCAAACATTAAAAGCTTCCCTAAACAGGGCTGCCTTCAGATGTCTTCTAAAAGTCTGGTAGTTGTTGTTCTCTTTGACATCTGGTGGGAGGGCGTTCCACAGGGCAGGCGCCACTACCGAGAAGGCCCTCTGCCTGGTTCCCTGTAACCTCACTTCTCACAATGAGGGAACTGCCAGAAGGCCCTCGGTAACAGAGCTTTCCCAGTGGTGGCTCCCTGCATGCAGAATGCATTCCCCAGGGAAGCTTACCTGGTACCACCTTTATGTATTTTTAGGCACCAGACAGGATCTCTAAAGCTTTTTATTGTTTGTGTTTATCCTAATTGGTTTTAGCATTTCTCTGTGGCTTTCAGTCATTTCCACGAGTACAGTGACTAAATAGTAACAATAATATTAATTTTTCTATTTATTTATTAATTGCATTTATATCCCACGGGTTTTTTTCTTTCAAGGAGCTCGAGGTGGCGTACGTGATTCTCCCCCCTCATTTAATCGCCACAACAACCCTGTGAGGTAGGTTAGGCTGAGAGGCAGTAACTGGCCCAAAGTCACGACCACTGAGCTTCCTTGCTGAGTAGAGGAGGACTTGGACCCTAGTCTCTAGGTCCCAGTCCAATGCTATAACCACTAGACCACACTGTATTCTATAACAACAACAACAACAACATATTTATTACAATGCTTCAGGTTGTGGTTTTTTGGGTTACGGACCACCGAAACCCGGAAGTACCGGAACGGGTTACTTCTGGGTTTCTGCGGTCGCTCATGTGCAGAAGCGCTAAATCATGCTTTGTGCATGCACAGGAGCGCCAAATCACAACCCGCACATGCGCAGATGCACCACTGCGGGTTGCGAATGTGCATGCTGCACAGATCACGTTCACAACACGAGCGTCCACTATATTTTTATTATTATTGTAAGTGCAAGCGAATACATGCGCACACACTTTTCTATCCTTCCATTTAATGAACGGAAGTGTGGCTGTACCCATTTCACTCAGCCCTGGTTAAATTTAGAATGCATTCACATTTTCTTAATTAACATCATCTCCCTGGTAAAGTTTTGGATGTGAGTCGCGCGCTCCCTTGTCACAATCTGTTCAGGGGCTCCTGCCCTCCTCCCCGGCAAACTCTCCCCCCACATCCCCGCCGCTCTCCCGTGTCCCACTCTTACTTCCTACCATCTGTGCTCAGAGAACTGAATCTGCACAGGCTCCTTCAGGACATCTCGAATGTGTGATCGAAAACATATGGGCCGTAAAATCTCCGGAGGGGACCTGCGTGGCAGCAGCAGCAGCGAGTTCTTCAAGCCGTCTCCGCTTTTCAAAGCGCTGGGTAGGCTCTGCACAGCCCACGGAAAGGGGAGACCAGAGAGGGGACTGTACCACTTTGGGCTAATTGATGGGGAAATTGATGTCACCCTAAGGGCCACATTCCCATCTGGGCAATCTTCCAGGGGCCATTTGCCAGGGCTGGGTGGAGCCAGAAGCAAAATAACTGAGTCTGAATAACTATCAGGATTACACATCATTTCTTTATGACTTTCAAATTAAATTGCAGCTGTCCTCTATGCCTTTAAGAAGACCTAGGGGATCTCATCTACCCCTTTAAGTGCATATAAAAGGTAATAGGCTTACAGTGGTACCTCGGGTTACATACGCTTCAGGTTACAGACTCCGCTAACCCAGAAATGGTGCTTCAGGTTAAGAACGTTGCTTCAGGATGAGAACAGAAATTGTGCTCCGGTGGCGCGGCAGCAGCAGGAGGCCCAATTAGCTAAAGTGGTGCTTCGGGTTAAGAACAGTTTCAGGCTAAGTACAGACCTCTGGAATGAATGAAGTACTTAACCTGAGGTACCACTGTACTTCCAAATTGAAAACGCACAGAAAAGCTCAAGATACATGTTGATCTACCCACACTTAGGTGAGGAATCATATGATTATATACTGCTTTGGAGTTTTTAATTCGATTCAACACATGTAATTATTATTAATATTCATTATTTCCAGTCGTTATCTCTGAGAAACGTAGAAAATAACAGGATATATTTATACGAATTCTTCAAACTTACACGACCCCTTAAAAATTAGGTAAGGAACCAAATGTTGCATAATACTGTTTTATAATTTATGATAATTTAGAATTTAAATGTATTTTCATGTAATGTTTGATACTTCCAGCTGATGAAGGTGAATACATCGAAACAGGGCCTTGTCCTGGTTTCTGATCCATATCTGACTTCTGCCCAATGATTCAAACTAAGACCTTCACGTCAAATCTGACTATGGACTAACATGAATTTATCTCTTCTCATAAACTCTTATCTTTAATACTGTAACGAATTATTGTGTTACACATATCCTTATGAGTTTGAGTTTGTAATCTCTGTTTGAGTTTGTAATCCTTGTAAGAATACATACTTTTGAATGGATTAGTTTTTTGTTACAATTGACTATCAATTTACGAGTAGGGACCACTCCCACTTTTGAAACTTATATTGGCCAGAGTTCTTGGTGTGCTTTTTTCTTGGTACTGTATATTTAATAACAAGAACTCCAACTTGTTTCTACACGCATTCATTCACCCTTCTCTGTGCCCCTCCCAGGCAGGGGTGGAGGAAGGGGGGGTGGGCGTGGTCCGCCCCGGGTGTCACCACTGAGGGGGGGTCACAAAATGCTGGGCAGCACTCACCGCAGGGCCTGCTGCACGCCCAAGCCATGCATCTCTCCTGGGAGTGACACGGTGGCTTGGGTGCCCAAAGGCACCACGCTGCCCCAAATGGTCTGCCCGCTGCCTCCCCTTCCGCTGTAGCGTGGCAGAGTGGGAGGAGGCAGGCAGACTCCTCAGAGGCCCCACGGAGTGTCCTGCCCCTGCTGGCCCCAACCCTGGGTGCAGGGCATGCGCGCCGCCCCAGGCGCACAATCGGCTCACTCCGCCGCTGTTCCCAGTGTGGTGTAGTGGCTAAGAGCGGTGGACTCGTAATCTGGTGAACTGGGTTTGCTTCCCCGCTCCTCCACATGCAGCTGCTGGGTGACCTTGGGCTAGTCACACTTCTCTGAAGTCTCTCAGCTTTGTGTGCAGAAGGCACCGGGTTCAATCCCCAGCGTCTCTAGGTAGGGCTGGGAAAGACTTTCTGCCGGAAACCCTGGAGAACCACTGCCCATCAGTGTGTAGTAGATAGTACTAAGTGAGATGGACCAATTCCATATCCCATCCCCATCCTCTCCAACAAAAGGGCTCTCAAGGGGCAGGTGAGGATAAGACCTTCTGTTGGAGCCAGTGTGGTGTAGTGGTTAAGAGTGGTAGTCTCGTAATCTGGTGAACCGGGTTCGATTCCCTGCTCCTCCACATGCAGCTGCTGGGTAACCTTGGGCTAGTCACAGTTGTCTCTGAAGTCTCTCAGCCCCACTCACCTCACAGAGTGTTTGTTGTGGGGGAGGAAGGGAAAGGAGAATGTTAACCGCTTTGAGACTCCTTCGGGTAGTGATAAAGCAGGATATCAAATCCAAACTCTTCTTCTTCTTCTTCTTCTTCTTCTTCTTCTTCTTCTTCTTCTTC
>JAXCMG010000019.1:25624408-25787581 GCA_034642415.1 Podarcis siculus | reverse complement strand
TCTTCTTCTTCTTCTTCTTCTTCTTCTTCTTCTTCTTCTTCTTCTTCTTCTTCTTCTTTTCTTCTTCTTTTCTTCTTCTTCTTCTTCCCAGGCAAGATCAGAGGTCAAGGGCAAATTTCAGCCAGGCAACAACATTCAAGGCGGGTGCACAGGAAGCAGGGCTGGTGAGGGCTGTGGCTTGGGACACTAGTGTGGCTACAGGGTAGGGTGGCCGAACTTTTTTTGGGCAGCACAACGAGAGAAGCAGCAAACTCAGTGACCGCCTGGGCAGCAAAAGCCCTAGCTACGCCTCTGGCCTGGTGAGAGACCCAAGGCCAGGCAGATGCCTGGAGGACTGCATTCTCCCCTTGGGCCCAAGGTTCCCCATCCCTGATGTAGGATGATGTGTGTGTCATTTTTGAATGCTTCCCCCCCCCCCATTTTTTTTTTAAAGAAACACAACCCACTAATAACTCCCTGCAAGTAAATAAGTAGCTCATCAGGGAAATAGGTTGTATCCCAGCCCTTTCCTTGCTCTGACAGTTTTATACTTGATGGGGTTTTGGTTTATTGATTTAGTGATGTGCATACACAGAGGGGATAATTGTAAATACGACCCCTGCGGTCGGATTCTGAAAGGGCACAGCCTCAAACTCTTAGCACATCATTCAGAGGCAATCTGCTCAATTAATTTCTCAGATTTTTTTTTAAAGTGTTGCACAGACTAGAACCAAATTAGTAATAGCAATTAATTTCAATGGGTCTGCTGAGGCTGGCATTGGCTAGAACCCTGAATCTCTATATATATATGGCATTCCTGTCTGTCCCAAATCTCCCAAAATTCAGTTTTGTGGATTAGCCCTGAGCTCTAGTGTTATGAGAGATGGAGAAAAATTATTGTCTATATACCTTCTCCATGCCTTAAATCATTTTATACACCTCTGTCATGCCCTGCCCCCCTTCACTTTTTTTAAAATAAACTAATAAATCCCAAATACTGGTACATTTATTATAATTTATAGAAGTAAACAGTAATTAATGACCATAGCAATATGTCCTCAGGCAAGCCTACATCCTCGCCCCAATCAACATACCATCACACAACCCATTACTGCAATATGAGCATACTGTTTATATTTTTACAAGAGAATATTAACATTAGCTCCCAACGCTAATACTCCCTTAGGAATAATTCAGGTGTATTTCTCAACTCAATCCTGCCATCTACTGAGCAGCTCTGGAAATGCAAGTGTTCAGCTCCAGCGGGAGGGAACTCTGCTCTTATGTGGTTCCATGCAGGGATGTGCTGTGCTAGGGCTGATGGGAGTTGTAGTCCAAGACATCAGGAGGACACCAGGTTGGGAGAAGCTACCATAGGCCAATATCCCCTCATTTGATAAGAAGAACCTGAGGACAAGCTGATAGCAGCTTGCCCAAATTCATGCAGCTAATCCACAACGTTATGGGTTGAGATGAGGCCATGAGCAGTGAACCTTCCCCCCCCCCCCCCATCAAGGGCCACATTCCATCTGGGGTATCGTGTTGGGGGCTGTATACTCAGTGATATCCAAGGCAACATGATGACCAGGTACAACAATGCGATGTCAATATAAACTCTTTATATAATCTATACAGAACATTAAACAGTATGAAATACAGTGGTACCTCAGGTTAAGAACTTAATTCGTTCTGGAGGTCCGTTCTTAACCTGTAACTGTTCTTAACCTGAAGCACCACTTTAACTAATGGGGCCTCCCGCTGCTGCCACACCGCTGCTGTGCGATTTCTATTCTCACCCTGAAGCAAAGTTCTTAACCCGAGGTACTACTTCCGGGTTAGCGGAGTCTGTAACCTGAAGCGTCTGTAACCTGAAGCGTCCGTAACCCGAGGTACCACTGTATATGAAATATGCACTCTCTGCAAAACCAAATAACCAGAGATCTTATAAATCTCTGAAAGTCACAAAATATGCACGCTGGATGGATTCTCTTGAAAACATAGAACCAAATAAACATAAGTCTTATAAGTCTCTGAAAATCTTTGTAGACTATGCAAGTCTCTGAAAGAAGCAATGGATCAGATTATTATCTGGTGAAAACAAGCCGTGAAGCTTTGTTTTATGACGTCCAACGCTGCCGAAGTGGTCCGCAAACAGACATAGTGAACAGTGAATCCGGATATACCCACTGTTTCATGGAATTCTTCTTCAGCAAAGCAGAAGGATTCACAAATGCTTCATAAACCCATCTATATGGTGAATGGAATTGTATAACAAGAATTGCTATGGAGCAGGGGTCATCAAGTTATGTAAAGGGGGCTGTATACTGGCAGCTGACACAGCCAGAGACAAAAGTGGATGGAAACACCCCCCCCTTTCTGGGATAGCTCAGTCAGTAGAGCATGAGACTCTTAATCTCAGGGTCACAGGTTTGAGCCCCATGTTGGCTCAAAAATTCCTACATTGCAGGGGGTTGGACTGGATGACCCTCGGGGTCCCTTTTCAGCTCTACAATTCTATGATTCTCTTTCTCTCTCTGCAACCCCTTGCACACACTCTCTCTCCCATCCCTTCTCTCTCCCTTTGCCACCCTTTCTTTCTCTCTCTGCCACTCCTTATTTTTTCTTTTTCACCCCTCCCTCTGCCACTCCTTCTCTATATCTCTCTCCCTATGCCGCCCCTCTGTTTCCCCCTGCCTGCCCACTAGGCTGCTTGAAGAAGGTCAGGTGTCTCTTGCCAGAGGTCTGAAGTGGCTGGTCTCAAGGGTCAAAGGCTGCCCACCCCTGGAGCAAGATATCTGAAAGCCTGCCTTCTTCTGTATTGGAATGAGTTCAGAGGTGCCAGACTCCCCCCAAATTCCTTGATCTAGTAAATGTTAGAATTTAACCAAGTCTCCTTGGGTGACAATATAAGCCTGGCCAGTTTCCCAATGAGGTACAGTGGTACCTCAGGTTACATACGCTTCAGGTTACATACGCTTCATGTTACACACTCCACTAACCCAGAAATAGTGCTTCAGGTTAAGAACTTTGCTTCAGGTCAAGAACAGAAATCGGGCTCCAGCGGCACGGCAGCAGCAGGAGGCCCCATTAGCTAAAGTGGTGCTTCAGGTTAAGAACAGTTTCAGGTTAAGAACGGACCTCCAGAATGAATTAAGTACTTAACCCGATGTACCACTGTAATTGCCTGGGAGATGAGCCATTAGAAAAACAAAAGGAAATGTAATGGTTCATTAAGAAAGGATAGGGAGCTCCCTGCCAGGTGCCAAAATGAATGGGGTCCCTCCTCCAGCTTGGCATTACCTAGAAGAACAAAAGCAAGGCTTTAGAGTTGAGAGTTGGCTGGAATATGACCTGGAGGAAAAAGGTTGCAGTCTGGTAAATGCGGCAAGCTGGAGCGAGGGTCAGAGCACAATGGCTGGTGTCTGGTTTTGGATCCAGGCTGTGCCTATGGGAGAAGCAAGGTCCTCTGGGAGTGTTAGTGCTGTGAGCCCCTCCATCTCAGGCTCAGGTTGCATATATGTCTAAATAAACCATATATCATAAAGGCACCACAGCCTCCACTGTCCCTCATTTCCAAAAGGAAACATGGACCCTGGGTAAGCGCACCTGGAACCCCTGGGATCTCGCACGACTCAGAGAATGGGTTGGCATGCAACAATATGAACCAGTCTGCCTACTGAGAGCATTGTAAGAGGCCCCTTCTCCTGTGTGGCAGAATGCCCCCTGAAGTCTTCTTGCTTAGGGCCAGGGGGTTCAACTACATGGCCCTTGGGATCCCTTCCAACTCTGCAGTTCTATGACCAGGAAGAGGTCCTCTTCAATGGTTGCACCCAGGCTCTGGGACTCTCCCAAGGGAAGCTCACCTCACCCCCTCCCTAATGGCATCGATATCAGGGATGGGCCCTGCAGGTGTTATTGGACTCCAATTCCCATCCCTTCCACCAGCCATTTTGAATCAAGATGGTGGAGAGAACTTTTCAAAGCTGCACTGATTTTAACCAGATTTTGCATGACGGTTCCAGAGATCTAGGCACCTTTTCTCCCAGGTTTTTGTCTGTGTTTGGATGCGAATGGGTGCCATTTCAAATCAAGATGGCAGGCTGAACTTTCAAAACTGATTTTAGCCGCTGGTTTAAAAACTGCACTGATTTCTTTGGGTTTTTGTGTGTGTGTTTTTAGACTTCCTGGGCAATGAAAGGTATGAGGCTGCTACTAAATAATTGTAGCTTGACTAAAAATCTCCCTACCAGCAAGTCTCAGGAAGATACCATGTTGGATCCATGTAAGAATCTATTTGCAAGTTTCCCATCTTATACCCAGGTGGTCTCTGTGTGCTTTTTCTGTGGGGGACGATGGAGAGAACCCACCTCGAAAACTGCATAATATGAAGCCCTAAAGGGAGCAAATATAACATGGATTATATGAGTGAAGTAAGCACATGACTTCTCTCAAATAATCATGGGAACTGTAGTTTACCTCCCACAGAGCTACAATTCCCAGCACCCTTCATATACTACAGTTCTCATTGTGAGATTGTTGATTTAAACCTATGGTGTGTACATCCTTGAAACTCGTTGTGCCTTGAGGAGGCAAAAGACTGTTTTAGGGCAACACAGCTAGAATAGAGAAACATCTAGGTCACAGATGGACTCCAGCCCTCAACAACCTGGCCATTGGCTATGGCTGGGGCTGATGGGGGTTGGAGTCAAGCAGAACCTGAAGGCTTCCTAGCTTTCCCATCCCTGTTTTCTAGTTCCGACATCACTTGGATCTGGTCCACACATATTATATATACATCAACTGATACCTCCAGGGGCTTGATAAGTGCCAGGAAGCTGAGATTGCAATCCTATGACCTCCTTGCTTAGGAATAAGGTCCATTAGCTTCAAAAGGGCTGACTGCCAACTCCTGCAGAGGCTGGTGCTCATTGGGCAGAAGGCAGGGAGGCCAACAGTAGGTGGCGCCAGAGAAACGGCAGGCAGAGCCAAGTCATTCTAGCTTTGTCCCCATCCTCCTCCTCGTCCTTTTTGCTGAGTTCTGCAAGAGGCAACACTGAAACTTAGGGGGAGGGAGCTGACAGGCAGGGCCACCCCCCACTCTGGGCTGGTTGTAAGTAAGAAGTCAGGCAGGAAGGAGCTGACTCAAGGTGGATTGAGGCTGGTGGAGCAGGGCTCCACTAACTTGGATTGCTTTCTAAAGATTATCAAACAAATTCATTGGTGTCAATGGCTACTAACCAGGATGGCCCTGCTGTGCTCTGAATAGGAGCTGCTGGGATCTGCAACAGGGGAGAGTTCCCTTTTAGTCAAATCCTGCTTGCTGGTTTCCCACAGGCACCTGGTTGGCCACTGTGAGAACAGGTAAAAGGTAAAGGTAAAGGGACCCCTGACCATTAGGTCCAGTCGTGACCGACTCGGGTTGCGACGCTCATCATGCTGGACTAAATGGGGCCTGATGGTTTATTTTGTTCGGATCCCTGTGCGCCTCCAGGGGTGAAGTCCAACCATTGCGTTAGCAGCACTGAAGTGACTTCCCCAGCCTGGGCAGTTGTGTCTGGAGGTCCTGGGCTGCCCAGATGACAAGAAGACCACCCGCCTCTCGGCCTCTCCAAAAAGGACCACCGTATGATGCCAAGGTGCACAGAACTGCGGAACGTCTGCAGGACTCCTCCTAAAGCAAAAGCAAGGCGCCTTCCGAAGTGACGTGAACATAAGAAAGGAGAGGAGGATCAGGGAGAGGCGCTCTCCGGAGTCGCGTGTGCTGCGTTCAGACGAGCAGCAGGCCAGATCCGAATCACGGGGCAAACACGTGGGCATCTAGACCGTGCTTAGTCATGCCCCCAAGGAAGAGATGGAGGACTGGGGCGAAGCGGCTGGAGAGCTCCGGGAGGCGCTGAGGCGGAGGCCGCGTGTGGCCCCTGGCTGGGGCCTCGGGCGGGGGTGGCCCAGCGCGGGGAAGGCGGCCCTGGCTCGGTGCGGGCTCCCTTCCAGCCGCTAGGAGGAGGGCGGAGCCGGAGCTGGGCGCGCAGGCGAGCGGAGAGCCCGGGGAAGGTGCGCGCCAGGCAGGCAGGCAGGCAGGCAGGCGAGGGCGGCCGTCTCCATGCCCCGCTGCAGAGACCGGGCGAGTCGGCGCCGCTCCTGCCTCGGGGCCGCGGAGCCCCTCGCCCGCCCCTAACATGCGGCCGGGGCGCCTGCTGGCGGCGCCACGCGTGAACCATGCCAGGCTTGGCAGAAGAAGAGGGGGCGCAGCAGCCGGGGGCGGGGGAGCTCCCCACGCTCACCCCCGCGGGGGGACCCCCTCGGGAAGAGGTAAGGCCGGCCAGCCCCCCGAGCCCGGAGCCAGAGAAAGGCGCGCTTTGCGCTGCGCCCTGGGCGCACCGATTTGGAGACCCGGGGGGGGGGGGGGGGGCGCCCGGCGCGGGCGGATGGGGGGGGGGGGGGGGGGGGGGGGGGCGTCGCCAAACTCCGGGAAAAGCGGGGTGGGGCAGGTGGTCGAGACTCCCGGATCGGGGCCCGCTTCTCCGAGCTTCGGCCCACTTACCCCCACCCCACCCCCGATGGTGGGCGAGGCTGCGTGGGGGTGGGTTTTCTGGGTGGGGGGGGGGAGGGAGACAACGGCGGTTTTGCTGCAGGGAACACGTGCTGCTTTGTGTCTTATTAATAGCCAGACGGGGGTTAAAAATAAACGGGGATTGGGGGGGGGGCGGGTAGAGGGGACGGTGCGAGCAGGGCTTCATTTGTCCCATCATCACCATAGGGGACCCCCCCCCATTCCTCGCCCCCCACCACCACCCTCAGCAGCATCGCCGGGATGATTTTTTTGCCGCGTTGTGATTTGGAGTTGTGTATTGTGCGCGTCCAGATAGGGGTGGCGGGATTTCGCGGGGGATTCCGAGCTGGGGGATGGAGGGAGGGAGGGAGAGAAATCGGTTAGGGCTAGAGGAAGCCTTTATGGATCTGCAAAGAAAGGGGTGTGTGTTTTGCTACCGGCGTTGGGGGAGGGGGTCGTGGCGGGTGGGGTGGGGGGAAACGTCCGCCCGCACGAAGTTCTGCATTGCACCAGAAGCGGGCAACGTCCTTCTCTCCGCTTTGCTGCTCGCTCGCTCGCTCTCTTTTTTTCCCTGCTGGTGGCAGCGACTCCTGATGGGGATGACGGAGGGATTGTCTCTGAAGAAAGGGGAGTTGTCGGGGGTGGGAGACAAAGCGAACAGGCAAGGGGACGAGGGAGGGGTGGTGGCTTGGTGGCTTTTTTTTTAATGTGAGGGGCGTCCGACGGCGAGGAGGAGAAAATCCTGCCACCAAGCCTTGCAGGTGGAAGAGACATAATGAAAAAAGGGGGAGGAAAGGCTGTATTTTTGGAGATGATTGCTCACCATTGGGAATTGATGATGGTGCAACCTTTCCACCATTTCTCTTCTAAGCCTGCAGAAAAAGCTGGTGTTAGGTGTCTTGTGGCAAGAGGAGAGAGATAATTGGGAACAGTTTCTCCTTTAGCTGATCGGAGAAAATTCAGATTTATCTGGAGGACAAACCTGCCCCGCTTCCTTCCTCCAAAGCTCCCCAGATCAATATCCCCACGCACGCACACGTATTTATTGTTTGTTTACTTACAGGAGGGGTTTATACCCCGCCCTTTTGCGAAAAGAAAGGCTTTCTGACAGCGGCTTGCAAAAGTCATTCAGAGACGATCCCTGCCCTCAAGCTTTTTAATCTGAAGAGACATGACACACAAGGAAAAAGGAATGGGGAGGGAGGAGGATAAGGCAAGCTTAAACACAAGTGCACAAGTTGCATGTTTTAAAATGCAGTTGAGAACCCTAGCTCGTGCAAGGAGCATTTCTGGGTTTCTTGGCCTTGATAAACAATGCCCGCCTGGTCGGATCCAGGAGCAGAACTGATGACAACATCCAGGCCAGGAGGACAAGGTAGCTCCTGCAGTACAGCCTGAAACTTGGTGGCTGCTAGAATCCACACAGAAGCGAGCTTATTGGAGTCACCCACCTCCCTCATCAACAACAGAGGCAATATTTAAAGTACAGGGAGCTGAAATGGGAAGGAGAATGTTTTTGGTGAGACGTCTAATAGATTTGCTCACAGAACATAATAAGAGCCTGCTGGGTTAGGCCAATGGCCCATCTGGTCCAGCGTCCTGTTCCTTGCAATGGTCAACCAGATGTCTCAAGTCTGCAAGCCGGACCTTAATTGCAACAGCATCTCTCCCTGCTTACAGTTCTCATTAACTGGCATTCAGAGGCCCCATCTGCACTTCAAGCAATATCACACCGCTTTAAACAGTCCTGGCATCCCCCAAAGAATCCTGGGAAGTGAAGTTTGTTAAGGGTGCTGACAGTTGTTTGGACACCCCTATTCCCCTCACTCGGGATGCGGGTGGCTCTGTGGTTTAAACCACAGAGCCTAGGACTTGCCGATGAGAAGGTCAGCGGTTCGAATCCCCGCAACGGGGTGAGCTCCCGTTGCTCGGTCCCTGCTCCTGCCAACCTAGCAGTTCGAAAGCACCTCAAAGTGCAAGTAGATAAATAGGTACCACTCCAGCGGGAAGGTAAACGGTGTTTCCGTGCCCTGCTCTGGTTCGCCAGAAGTGGCTTAGTCATGCTGGCCACATGACCTGGAAGCTGTCCCTCGGCCAATAAAGTGAGATGAGCGCCCCAACCCCAGAGTCGGTCACGACTGGACCTAATGGTCAGGGGTCCCTTTACCTTTACCTTTATTCCCCTCACAAAGCTGCAGTTCCCAGAGTTCCCTGGGAAGAAGGCTATATTGTGTAGCCACTCTTGGAACTGCCGTTGTTAACAGACGCCCCTGTTCCTCACAGGACCAAATTCCCAGAGTGAATTAATGGTCAGTTCATCTGCCCCGGGTGCTCTGGGAATTGTGGCTCTGTGAAGAGGAATGGGGGAGTCTCTTAAAGGATTGGCTCCTAAGTCACTCTGGGAATTGTAGCTGTGCGCAAGGAACAGCCGTCTCCAAACAGCGCTCGGCACCCTTATCAAACTGCAGTTCCCAAGATTCTTTCAGGGAAGTAAGACAGGATAATCAAAAGTGACAGGCTATTGCTAGCCTTCTAGCCTCCAACTCTTCACCGTACGTCTTTCAAGGTCCTTCATGGTCCCACTTCCTGAGCTGCCTCTTTCCTGACTGCCAATTCCAGTGCCCTTCACCCCCCCGTATCAGCCTGATCCTGCCAAGCGGTGGCACCAACTATTTTCCCTGCCTGTGTTGAGATGACAGTTCTGAGTCCCAGTAGAATATAAGGCAAAGCCCATTCTGCCACATTGGCCCAGTGGATCCTCCTGTCTGGTATGGGGTGGACCTGTGGCCCTTTGGATCTTGTTAGACTCTAACTCCCATCAGCCCCAGCCAGCATGGCCGATGGTCAGGAATCATGGGAGTTGGAGTCCAGCATCACCTGGAGCAGGGTTTCCCAAACGTGGGTCTCCAGCTGTTGTTGGACTACAACTCCCATCATCCCTAGCTAGCAGGACCAGTGGTCAGGAATGATGGGAGCTGTAGTTCATAAACAGCAGGAGACCTAAGTTTGGGAAACACTGCCCTTCCTGCTCTGATCTATTATGACAGTGAAGGCTAGACATTAGTCCTGCCAGGTAGGAAGGGGGTCTTGACGGCTTCTCTCAAGATGGAGGCAGTGATGGCTGCCATCTTGGATGGCCACTGTGAGAACAGGATGCTGGACTAGACAGGCCACTGGACTGATTCAGCAGGTTCTCTTTCTGCTGGTGTCTTGATGGGCGAAGCCAAGGATCGCCAACATTTTGTGCCCAGTGGGCACATTCTGAATTTTGAGAGGGTGCTGGCGGCACCAGTCACAAATCAATAGCTCTGTGGGTGTGGCGTAACACAAAATGGCTGCCACAGGGAGCACAACATAACACGAACTTGGAGAGACGGCCACCTTTGGCAACCTTACGTTCCCTGCGGGATGTCAGCAGCGTCCTGCTGGCCCTGATTGTGAAGATCACACAATATTGATTACACGCACACAGGCCCTGGCGCTGCTTCTGCCGAACAGCAACAGGGAGCATTCTTCAGCGCCAGGAGAAATATACAAGGCAGCTGCAACGCAATCTCACTTCACATAAATCGCTTAGAAGGTTACCTGCCCGTTTTGCCACATTTCGTGCTTTCCAGGAGAGCTAGAGATTTTTAAAGAAAGAATGAAATGAAATGGAAGCTCTGAGCCTTTGGTGGTGCTGGGTTGGCGACTCCTGGGCTAAGCCCCCCACAGCTTTCAGGGGCACCTGTATTTCAGTGCTGCAAGGTCCTTGTATCCTAGATCCCATGAGCACCTAAAAATTTGACATTGGCATTTCAAGTATCTAAAACATTTTTTCAAAAATCTTGACTCAGGGGTCAGCGTCTGAATGTTGTTGGGGAGAAAGAATCTTAACCATATCTTTATATAATTATGATTAAATAACATACAGTATTCAAATCAGTAATTTAAAAAAATACCCTTCAGGCATACTTTGCACTTAAACTTGAAGCAGATATACTTCCCATGATGCCCCGTCCATTTCCCATAATTCCTTGTGCCCCCCACCCTACTGGCCAGGAGTGGTAGTGCAGGCCAATGCCATGTGCGTTCCAGCCTAGATGGAAATTCTATTAATATCAACATGAGACATTTAACAAGGGGGCTCTCAACTTGTTTTCTTCAACATCTGTGGGGTAGTGCGGCCCGTGCAGTTTGTGGGCCTGATTATTGATTTACCCCAGTCTGGTTTTAGAGTTTACGTTCCTGTTTATACACTCGGCAGAACTGAGTGTGGGCTGAACCACATCGGGCTTTTGCTTGCAGCTGGTGGGAGGAGTTTTGCATGTTTAAATGTAATCCCGCTAAAATAAAGCACATGTCACTGCATATAGAAATCTAGCAAGCCAAGGAGAAAACTTAAGCGGAACGCTTTTCCCTGACACTCTGGCTTTTTACATGCGGGGAGTTTGCTGTGTACTTTTCTTTAAAACAAAAACCAGTATAGAAATTATGATGGTGATGATGATAAATGTCATTGGGGGAAAAGGTGCCTAGACATTCTGTTGTGGAGTCCAAACTGAGGTTTAAGGTGCCCTTTGGCGATTAGCTTATAAATCTGAGTTTTTGACACTGCTCTGAGGAACAGGATTCTGGACTCCATAGGCTTTTTAGTTAAACCAAGCCGCAGTGCTCTTACGCTCTCATCGCGTGTTTTCCTTCCTCTTCTCTAACTCCTTCTCTCTGAGTGCAGGACTGCAAATGGCCAAGCTCTTTCCTGATGCCTCTCCCCCCCCCCCCCCCGGGACCACCCTAATAGCCATTTGCTCTTGGCACATTTCCCAGAAGCCTTTGCCAAAACCTTTGCATCCTGGGATGGGAAACCAGGGTGGGAGGATGTGGGCAGCGCTGGTCTGAGGCAGAACTATTGGCACATAAACCCAGAGCATCGCTTCCCACAACAGAGGGCGCAGTTTGCGAGGGAGATGGGCCGACCGTAAACCTCGTTGAAAAGTTTTAAGCCAGATGATCCACGTGTCAGGAGCATGGTTCGATCTGTGTCAGGAGGACAGTGACCACACACAAAATGAAAACACCCCCCTGCTCGCCTAACCTGGAACCAGTGTAGCTGCAGTGAAACCCAGGGGTGGGGACAAGAACCAGTCAATGGTAGTTTCTGTACGTCCAGAAGTTTGTTGGGGTCTGAATGGAGCCTCCATGCTCTGGAGCAGTCTACCCCCAATGCTAAAGGGTTTCCAATGGAAGGAAGACATGCTGGTTTCCTAGAAACACCAGCCTGTCCACCACGAGAAGCAGGGTACAGTGGTACCTTGGGTTAAGTACTTAATTCGTTCCGGAGGTCTGTTCTTAACCTGAAACTGTTCTTAACCTGAAACACCACTTCAGCTAATGGGGCCCTCTCGCTGCCGCCGCGCCGCCGGAGCATGATTTCTGTTCTCATCCTGAAGCAAAGTTCTTAACCTGAGGTAATATTTCTGGGTTAGCGGAGTTTGTAACCTGAAGCGCATGTAGCCTGAAGAGTCTGTAACCTGAGGTACCACTGTACTGGGTTAGACCCTTTGGGTCTGATGTAGCAACAGCGTTCTTCTTAATGTCCCTAAAAAGACTTCTCCCCTCCAGTGTTGGCTAAACAGCCTAAATCCAAGTCGTGTGCTGTGTTCCTTGATGCGTCTAGTAGTTCTGATAACTGCAACAGTAAGATGTGGCCAGGCCTGTCATTCATCGTAGCTGCCAGGATGCAGGAAAACAGGAGAAACTTGTTTCTCTTAACGATCAGATGGTCGGAATCCTGCCAGTATATTTTTTCCCCATATACTTTCCAGGCTGGTCTGTTAGGGCAAATGGGGCACTGCCCCATTAAACTCTGACTGCCTTCTTTCTTCCAGCCAGTCTAGAGGGATGACTTTGCCTGTCCTCCTCTTCCTTAATCTCAGTGTTGCCCCTTGGAGAACTCAGCAGGGAGGAGGACATAGCTGTCAACTTTTCCCTTTTCTTGTGAAGAATCCCATTTGGAATAAGGGAATTTCCCTTAAAAAAGGGAAACGTTGACAGCTATGGAGGAGGAGGAGTTGTGGAAGAAGCTAGAATTCATTGGCCCTGCCTGTCACTGGCTCTCTGGCTCCCCCTACTGTTGGGCTCCCTGCCTTCCACCCTACCAATCCCAGTGAGCACCAGCAGGAGGACTAGCGACTTGCGTTGTATATGCTGCTTTTAACAGAAGCTGGGCATTCAGGGACAGAGTCTGGAATATCTAGCTGTCAGGGAGCCAGCCAGCAATAAATCACACAAGGGTACACAAATTTAACTCTTTATTAGCAGAAACAAGGCCTGCTCAGGGCAGCCGAGCCTACTGAGCATAGCAACTCTTTTTGGTAGGCCTTGCCCCTATGAGGCAGTTGCAGAAGCTGAAGATCTCCGCCTTTCCACAGCTGCCTAAATCTCCGCTGCGTCCTTAAGCCATCTGATACTCAGCCTTCTTGCCTGTCTCTGCTCCTTTCTCTTCATGCCTCTTCTGGTGCTAGGAGTTGCCCCCATGGATCAGTTGCGGAGAGGTACCTGCACCCCCACAGCCAGCTATGTCTTCTCCTCTCTCCAGGGTTTCCCCCCAAGCAATCAGAAACTGCACCTTTGTGCCTGTCTTTCCTCTTCCTGGGGGTGACAGGGGGGGACAGCTTGTTGCAGCAGGATTGGGAGACACCCGTGACTCTTCACAAAGCTCACCCATCTGCTTCCTGGCCTCCCTTCTCCAGCTTCTGACTCTGGACTGCCACAGTCTCTCCCCACTCGCTAAACCCTGCTGCCTCTTCACCATCTGACACCTCTTCACCACAGTCTTCTCCATCTGCCCCAGCCCTATTCCCTGAGCTCTGAGCCTTCTCCCCTGGGTGGTTCCCCAGCTGGTTGTTGTTGTTTATTGAATTTATATACCGCCCTATACCCGGGGGGTCTCAGGGCGGTTCACGGGATAAAATCAAGATATAAAACCACAAAATACCTAACAGAAATAAAATCAACAACCCAATAGCCCTCCCCCTCAAAAGCACATTTTAAAACGGCATAGGATGTTAATCGGATCAACCAAAGGCCTTATTAAAAAGGAACATTTTTGCCTGGCGCCTAAATGTATAATGAAGGCGAACTTCTCTGGGGAGAGCATTCCACAGACTGGGAGCCACTGCAGAGAAGGCCCCGTTCTCATGTTGCCACCCTCGACCTCTCAAGGAGGGGGCACATGAAGGAGGGTCTCAGAAGGTGATCTTGGGGTTCATATGGAAAGAGGTGGTCCTTGAGGTATTGGGGTCCCTCCACCATTCCTCTGCGGCCAGCCAGCCCTCGACACTAACCTACCATTTTGTTTTTCTCTGTCTCTCTCTCTCTCTGAGCAGCAGCGCCCCCTGAAGCAATCTCTGAGCAGCTCCCTCTGCCGTGAGTCCCACTGGAAATGCCTGGTGCTGACGCTGCTGATGTACGGCTGCTTTGGCGTCATGGCCTGGTGCCGCCTCTCGACGGTGACGCGCCTGAACTACGTCGACTCCTACCGCGACGCCTCCCTAGTCTACCACGACAGCCCGTGCTCCAACGGCTACATCTACATCCCCCTGGCCTTCCTGGGGATGCTGTACGTGGTCTACCTGGTGGAGTGCTGGCACCGCTTCGCCAAGGGCCAGATGCAGTACCGCGTGGACACGGCCAGCGTCTACGAGAAGGTGCAGCGCATGCAGCAGGCCACGCCCTGCATCTGGTGGAAGGCCATCAGCTACCACTACATCCGCCGCACGCGGCAGGTCACCCGCTACCGCAACGGCGACGCCTACACCACCACGCAGGTCTACCACGAGCGCGTCAACACCCACGTGGCTGAGACCGAGTTTGACTACGCCGGCCACGGCGTCAAGGACGTCTCCAAGGAGCTGCTGGGCCTCTCAGATTACCCGGTCACCAAGCTACGCTTCACCAAGTGCTTCAGTTTCGCCACAGGGGAGGCCGAGGCGGCCTACCTCACCCAGCGGGCCCGCTTCTTCGGCGAGAACGAAGGCCTGGACGACTACATGGAGGCCCGCGAGGGCATGCACCTCAAGAACGTGGACTTCAAGGAGCACATGATGGTCTTCCCCGACCCCGGGCGTCCGCCCTGGTACACCCGCCGGTGGGTCTTCTGGCTGGCCTCCTTCCTCCTCCTCTCCTGGCCCTTGCGGGTGCTGGCAGAGTACCGCACCGCCAACGTCCACTACCACGTGGAGAAACTCTTTGGGGCGGACGACGGGCCCAGCCCGCTGGACGCGGTGGGCGGCTACGTCCGGCGCATCTCCCGCGTCAACACGGTGGACATGACCGAGCTGGAGTGGCACATCCGCTCCAACCAGCAGCTGGTGCCCAGCTACTCGGAGGCCGTGCTGATGGACTCCACCGTGGTGGCCGGGGCGGCCTACCTGCGCAGCTGCCAGCGCTGCCGCCGGACTGTCAGCAGCAACTCCTTGCCCTCGCGTGGCACCCGGGCCCTCTACGCCCGGCTGCCCTTCAGCTGCAGCCGCTTCTCGCTCAGCGGAGCCCGGCGCTGCGGGGGGATCCTGCGCAGCCTGAGCGGCAGCCATGTGGGCAGCAGCATCGAGACGGAGCCCCTTGAGAGCCCCCCCTGCTACCAGGACGCGCTCTACTTCCCCGTGCTGATTGTGCATGGCGGGGAGGGCTGCCACCGCAACGGGCAGAGGCCGGGCCCCGCGGGGAGGGCCTCGGGGACTCCGCTGTGACCCCAGAGAGAGAGGAGCCCCACTGGGTGGGAAGATGAAATGGAAAAGCAACCCAAAAGCCTCCGCCCTGGCTTGTTCCCTTATTACCTGAGTGCCCCTGCAAAAAAACAAAAAACGGACTGTAGGTTCATTTGGCCCATCCATTTCCAACCCCCTCTAAGTTATCCGGGGGATGGGGAAACGAAGGACCCTTTTCGTGTGTGAGTGTGTGTGTGTGCACGCGCACGTGTGTGCAAACGGAGCTAGTTGTGCAAAGGCTGGCTTGTTTTGCACAATCCTTTGCTTCAAAACAAAATGCCCTTTCTTCTTCTCCTTTTTCTTAGAATGTGGTTGTTCAACAAGTTCTCTAAGAATGGAAGGAAGTGGGGGGGGCACACAGAGGAAGGGGTGTCTGGCTTTGAAGCAGGCCGTTTCTGGGGCTGAGGGAGAGAGGAGAGACCAAGAGCAACATGGGGTATGTGAACCCCTATGTCTGGGCTGCTCTAGAAGCCTTGACATCACTTCTCCCCTTACGTTTTTTTTTGCTCTGCACCACTGAGCCCCTCCATGATCACGAGGGCTAAGCATCACACTCAGGGTGTCGGGAGGCCTGCAGCTCTTTCTGGCATTGTAGTTACAGGAGACTGACTGCTCCTGGCCTTTAGATGCATTCAAGGGGGGGGGGGGGTTAGAGGATTCCCTTCTGAAGCCTGACTGGGAGTTGGGTGGCCCCATTTTTCATCAACTGAGGATCTGTGCCTTTGTAACAGGGAGAGATCAAAGGGCCAGGAGCCTCGACCCACCCCAGTTTTTTTTGCCTGCCATTTAAAACGACAACAACACACATGCACACCTTTCTTTGTGGGCTCAGCCCCTTGGCTACCTAAATGTAGCCTCTGGGTTCAGGGACAGTGCAGGCAACTCCCTGTTTATGCGCATTCAAGGCACCTGAGCTTCGCCACAAACCCAGAAGTGGCAAAAACGTTCTTTAAAGAGTGCGATAGTTGCAAAAATAGCGCCCAGCAATCTCAGGAGCCTTTGCAAAGTGGAAAGTTGGGAGTTTGAGTGAGGTGGTTTGGAGGGAGCAATTGTGGTGGAGTTTGGTGCATTATTAATTTATTTAAGGGTTTTTCAAGGGTTTCCAAAAGTTCAGAGGGCTTTTTCAACAGCGTTCCCAAAACACGCCATTTCAGTTAAAGGCCTTGGGATGTAACCACCGCGTAAAAATGGGGAGTTGTCTGTATGCCTTTGAGTGCCAGGTGCTGGGGACAGGTAAATGGGGAGAGCTCTTGCCTTCCTGCCTCGCAGGTCAGCTGTCAGAAATGGGACACTAGACTAGATGGACTTTGAGTCTCATTCAGGGGGACAGTACTTCGCTTCCAAAGTAAGCTGTCGGGGCAGGCGAATGCTCTCGCTTTTGGCTATCCATCCATCAAAAGCTTTGTGCAGAATCGACGGACCAAATAATATTGTGGAAGGGGGGGACACCTCCACCGCAAAAAAGATAAATTAAAAAAAATGCATAACTGAACGGCTTCAGGAATCCTGGGACCAGACAGAGCCGGTCCTTCCATTAGGTAGAATGAGGTGGCGGATGTTGGGGGCGCTGGGGGCGGAGCCCTATTCAGCTGCTCCTCCTGATTGGCTGTCCAGCAGTGACGCTTCCTTGGTTGGTTGTGTGACTGGCTGTGTTGCCTGTTCCTCGCAGCCTGCCGGGAAAACTTTGCTGACTCAACAAGGAAAAGCAGAAAAGCAGCCAGCCCTGGCTGCACACTCCAGGAAGCGCTGTGTAAGCGCATGTGCGCCTTGGCTCCTGGCGGTGCTGCTCTTTGCAATGTCTGAGCTGGCAGGACAGTGAGTGAGTGGTGGGAGGAGGACGAAGTTTGAGTGTGGGCCATAGAGCTGGCCTCCTAAACTAGCCTGCGGCCCTCAGGTGCCTCTGTAGCTAGCAGGGAAGCTATCGCCTACTGAGTTGGTCTGCATATGTGGAAAGCAAGATTCCTAGGAATGTAGCCACCATTCGGTAGTTCAGGACTGCTGAGGATGCTGGAAGGTGGAAAAGGATGTTGGACTTAGGCTATAAACCAAGACAGGAATTGGCTGACCTGTCCTGGCTTGCAATGGAGGGCCCAGGCGCACATTTTCCATACAGTCATTCATGCCTGTCTCCTGTGGTCGTGGGCTCTGTCCACGCCATGCGTTGTGGCCAGCTATGTCCTACTCAAGAGCAGACGCACTGGTTTTTCAATCCTAAATTAGTCACACCCAGTCATTTTAACGGATCTGCCTTGAACGTTGGGAACACCACCACACAGTTAAAACGGCCCTTGAACTTCCACCAAAGAATCTCAGGAACCGTAGTTTGTCAAGGGGGCTGAGAGTTGTTAAGAGACCCCCTTGGTGCTGCACCCTTAGTAAACTACAGTTCCCAGAATTCTTTGGGGGTGAGGAGACCTGGCTTAAGGTGGCAGGAGGGTGTTTTTGCATATCTGGTGTGGGTGCGACCTTAGGGCAGCCACAGATTTAGGCTGACTTAACAATTTGTCCCCCCTTTTCTGAGCAAATGACGGGAGCACCATCTTTACTTTTATTTTAATAAGGCTTGGGCTAATTCTGAGCACTCCTGGAATGCCACGATGCTCCGGGGAGGTTGGGAGCCTCAGCAAAGCCAATAACAAGCTTGTAGTGTAGATACACTCTGGAGTAGCTCAGTAGGTTGAGCATGAAACTCTTAATCTTAGGTTCATGGGTTCGAGCCCCAGTTGGGAAAAAGATCCCTGCCCTATGGGGGTGGGTTGGATTAGGCGACCCTTGTGGTCCCTTCAGACTCTACGATTCTATAAAAAAGTTTAGGAAGAAACACATTTGCTTTCTTTCTGCCTCTTCCAGTATTCTGGATCCCAACCATGTTCCTTAGATAGGACTTTTTTGGACTGTAGTGGTTCTGCCTCTCCCAAAATCTTAAGGAGGCAGGGCTTCTTCCAGCCTTCAAATGGCCTCCTGCCAGGGACTTTTTAGTTGTGGCTCCTGCATTGCTGCAGGTTATGTCAAGGGGTGGGACTTCACACACACACCTTTTTCCAGGCTTCCTGATGCTCCTTAGATTCTACCATGCGCAGGCTGCAATGCTCTCCTCTCACCTCTTGAGGAAAGCATGCATGTGTGTGAAGGGACCGGCGTGTGTGAGTGTCCGGGGGGAGATGTTGCCATTCCCGACCCCACCATCCCATTATTATGACTGGGGGGGGGTGTCCCCACATTTGACAGGCCCGAGGAGTCCCAGGTGGGGGCCTCCATCGCCATGCTGTTGTAACTTCAGTGTGAGTTTGCATCGAGACCACTGGTTTCTTCCTGTTTTCCGGGGGGGGGGGGGGGGGGGGGTGGCGAGGTATAGAAGCTCCTCCCCCCCATTCTCCCTCCCTCCTGCTCTCTCTCCTCCTGTCTCCATGCAACACAGGCGCAATTCAAGAGAAGAGACTCTTTTTATTGTGCAACATGAATGTGGACGTGGAACTGTTAACTTAAATCGGAGGGGGTGGGGGTGGGGCGACGTTGGGACTTGTTGATGTTGGAGTGAAATAAAAATTACTTCGAGTCCCTCGCTCATAGGACAATAAAGATCTTTCGAGGTAGGCAGGTGCCTCTCGTGTCCTTTTGGGGGTCTTCTGGATGGGGGGAGCCGGAGGGGAAACATTGGAAAGGAAGATTGGGGTTCAGGGACTCCCATCAGCCCCCAGCCAGCATGCCCAGTGGCAAGGGATGATGGGAGTTGTAGTCCAACTGCCTCTGAAGGATCTGAGCCTCCTATATGCAGGGTTAAACCACAGAGCCTAGGGCTTGCCGATCAGAAGGTCGGTGGTTCGAATCCCTGCGAAGGGGTGGGCGCCCGTTGCTCGGTCCCTGCTCCTGCCAACCTAGCAGTTCAAAAGCACATCAAAGTGCAAGTAGATCAATAGGTACCACTCTGGCAGGAAGGTAAACGGTGTTTCCGTGCGCTGCTCTGGTTCACCAGAAGCGGCTTAGTCATGCTGGCCACATGACCCGGAAGCTGTACGCCGGCTCCCTCGGCCAATAAAATGAGATGAGCGCCGCAACCCCAGAGTCGGCCACGACTGGCCCTAATGGTCAGGGGACCCTTTACCTTTTACTGACTTGTGACCTCTCAAATATACCTGCCCCCTGCTGTTGCAGCCAGTTGAGGCTGAGCTGACGGAGTGATTGACAGGCACTCGATCCTATGAAGGGTGACTTAAACTGGGGTAGCTTCTTCCAGTTTTCTGCAGCCTGGTGCCCTCTCTGGATGTTTTAGACTCTAGCCAAGGGCCAGGCACAGAAGCTGGGAGGGCCACATTCTGCCCCTAGGCCTGCACTTTCCCAACCTTGGTCTGTAGTGACCACCAGCAGGCTCTCTGGCATTTCTCAGCCCTAGGGATGGTGGGGATCAAAGCCGTGCAAACCACAGCTCTTTCCCTCTTGTGTTAGCCTCTTAGCCAGAGGTCAGCAAGGCTTACCAGGATCACTCCCGCGGAGATCCTCCGTGGGAGTGATCCGGCGTAGCAGGGGGCCAGTCCACTGTCCCTCAGACTTTGTGGGGGGCCGGACTATACAGTGGTACCTCGGGTTAAGTACCTAATTCGTTCCAGAGGTCCGTTCTGAACCTGAACCTGTTCTTAACCTGAAGCACCACTTTAGCTAATGGAGCCTCCTGTTGTTGCTGCGACACTGGAGCACGATTTCTGTTCTCAACCTGAAGCAAAGTTCTTAACCTGAGGTACTATTTCCGGGTTAGCAGAGTCTGTAACCTGAAGCGTTTCAAAACCTGTATTTTGAAAAAAGAAATAATGAACAAATTCCTATGCCCCACAAATAACCCAGAGATGCATTTTAAATAAAAGGACACATTCTACTCATGTAAAAGCATGCTGATTCCTGGACCATCCACGGGCTGGATTTAGAAGGTGATTGGGCCGGATCTGGCCCCCAGGCCTTAGTTTGCCTACCCATGGGTTAAGCGATCCTCATGGGCTGCTTCCGGCCCAGGGGCCTTAGGATGCCAACCTCTGCTCTTAGCCCATCACAGATTATGGCAAGATGCCATAATTTGCACCCAACTTTTTTGACTTTATGACTTGGGGGGGGAGGGGTTGCCAAATTTTTGAGATTCGCCAGTGAAAGAACCATTTAAAAAACACCACCAACTAACTTTTTGGGTCTCTGGTTTAATTTTAAAGCAGTAAAAATTACAAACTTGCCAAATAGATTGGTTTGAATATTAGCCTCCCAAATCTGCCATGTGTAAAACCTGAGTGCAGCCTATCATTGCCCTTGTAAGGTAGAGAAGTTGCAATCTAAGAGATTGGGGGTGGGGGGGAGAGGCTACTTTCAATCCAGTCCAGTATATAGTCCATTACAATATATGTTTCCTTGGTGCTTACTCCCAGGTAAGAAGGGCAGCATAGTTCCACCCATCCCCCATCTGCCACCGGAAAACCTAAAGGGAAACAATTAATTAGATTGGGGTGGTGAGCCTGTGGCCCCCCAGAAGCTGCTGGACTACAATTCCCATCATCCATTGCCCATGCTGGCTGGGGCTGATGGGAGTTGGAGTCCAACACCATCTGAAGAACCATGGATGCCCCATCCTCTAAGTGCATTTGATATGGGATCCCTGATTGGTTAGGACATGTGCCTTTGACACAAGTGGGGAACCTGTGGCCTTCCACATGTTGTTGGACTCCAACTCCCATCATCCCTCACTATTTTAGTGCTGGCTGAGGCTGATGGGAGTTGAAGTCCAACCGCCTCTGGAGTGTAACCAGTTGGCTACCTCTGCTGTAGCCCATCTGTTGCTGGACTCCACTCCCATCAACCCCAGCCAGCATGGCAAACGGTTGGGGATGATGAGCACTGTAGTCCAGGAACACCTGGAGAGCCACAGGTCTTCCCATCGCCACTCTCCTCCCTCTCATTTATTTGTGTGTGTGTTTTATTTTTCATGACCAATTAAGCCCAGGCAGAGCAAGGCCAAGGTTTTGAGGCCCTGCAGCCAAGCTGTCTGTATCTCTTTCCCGCTTCTGCCCTGGCAACCGCAGCAGCTGAGGAGAGATGCCCGCCTTGGCAGCGAGCAGATGGGAGTCAATTGCTCGGAAGTAAGTCGCTTCTCCCCGGGTGGTGGCTGCAAGGAAGCCTGTGGTGCTGTCCGATCCCTGCATCCTTGCACGCCTCAGAGCATCCTCTCATCCTCCCGGCGTTGCCATGGAGATGATGGCAGAGTGGCGGGGAGGCTCAGGCAGGCAGGAGAGACGGGAACAGATCTCCCCTTGCTCTCTTCCCCTCGTGCGGCTGCCCAGTCTTGGCCTGTAAAATCTCAACCTGCTGCTTTTTTCGCATAGCCAAGAACATCAAAAGAGCTCAGCTACATTGAGCCCACCATCTTGTTTTCACAGTGGCCAACCAGATGGCGACCCCGGAATCCCCCCCCCCCAGGCAAGACTGGAGTGCAACAGCTACTCTCACCACTTGTGATTCCCAGTATGTAACTGGCATTCAGCAGAACATTCGCTGCGTCCCAGCAGGAAGAGGGGAACATACCCATTGTGCAGCTGTGTGCTTTCATTGTTGAAAATGACTTCTCCACACGAACCAGGAAGTGACCTCTCCAGACAATGGAAAGGTTCTTCTTACCTCTGTCGCTGCGATGATCTGGGTGACGCAGCCGCCATTAGGCAGTTGAATGCACATATGCACTCCGTTCTTTTCCCTCTCTGCCACCCACCCACGCAGCCCTGGGTGCTGGCAGCTGTTGTAAACAAAATCTGGTCTTGTTCCCTTATGGGGCACACAAGAGCCCTTATAGAGTCCTTTGTAGGTTCTCCATTGGTAGGAGAAAATAACAGAGGCCAACCAGAGAATATTGAGAAGCAAAGCAGCTAGTAAGTGATCTTTATTAAAGCTGTTGCAACAGGGTGCTCCAAAAACACACAGGAGAGTGGGGCAGGACCCAGAACATAGGTGTGCCTCCCCTTATATAGACATTTTGAAATTCCCTGCCCTGGAGTTCAAGACCACCCTAGAAACATCATACATACATCACAGAACGGGTGTAGCCCAAGACCACCCCCCAGTTACATCATACCTACATCATACAAAAGGCGGTCTACAACAGAAATCTGAGTGCTTTATCTCCTGTCTGCCAGGTTATCTGATAATGCCTTATCTGATTCCCTTTCCTGGTAGTCTGGCCATTCCTTTGAGATGGTAATCACTTAATTCCTGAGACAATGGGAAGGTTCCCTCTCCCTCCTTGCAGAGAAACATTTGGTCAGTTGGGGAGTCAAAATGGTTTCAGGACTGTATTCCTGTGCTGCGCCAGACATGTGGTTTATATATTTATGTACGTGTTTGCTTGATACATTTATGAACATTTATTATATATCTAAGACCTAAAAATTCTTATAACACAACCCACAGTACACCACTACTTTAAAGCTGAATCGGAGCAAAAGTAAATCCAGCTTTTATGCAGATTGCCGCTTGCTCCGGTTGAGCTTTAAAGAGCAGGTTTTGTGGGGAAACCAAAATAAAGGATTTGCTCAGACATGGAGCTTTCAATCATGGACCATGCCTGGAAAGAGATAAACCCTGAGAGTGGGACTGGTTGGAATTAATACAACCGGGACCTTTAAACAAAATGCTGCCAAGTGGCAGGCTTCTATTCAGGGTTCGAGCCATGTCCCTTCCCAGCACGCTCCATGCCATGCCTATTGTATGGACTCAGTCCACACTGAGCTGTTTCGGGTTCCTTTTAATGGTGGCTGGTGCCCATTGGGGCAGAAGGCAGGGAGCACACCAGTAGGTGGCGCCAGAGCCATTGACAGGCTGAGCCATTCTAAGTTTGGTCCCCGTCCTCCTTGCTGAGTTCTACAAGGAACAACACTGGGACTAAGGAAGAATAAGGTTTCAGGCAGCAGAACCCCCTGGACTGGATGCAAGCTAGAAGACTTGAGTGGGGGACCTGTGGCCTTTCAGATCTTGCAGGATTACAACTCCCATCCTCCTGAACCACTTGCAATGCTGATGAGACAGTGCCTCATTTGCCCTAATGGACCAGCCTCCACTTGGATCCCCAGGTGCTGTTTTTTGCCTACATAAGGAGAATGACTTGGCTCTTGGATGACTTAGCAGCAGATTTTAGGGAGGACAAGGCTTTCAATGGCTACTAATCACACCTCCACTTTCAGAGGTATCTTGTGCCTCTGAATATCGGCCTAAGACAACAGGCTTGCCTTAGCTCATGGATAGGCAAACTAAGGCCCGGGGGCTGGATCCAGCCCAATTGTCTTTTAAATCTGGCCTGCAGACGGTCCGGGAATCAGCATGTTTTTACATGAGTAGAATGTGTCTTTTTATTTAAAATGCATCTCTGGGTTATTTGTGGGGCATAGGAATTTGTTCATTTCCCCCCAAAAAATATAGTCCGGCCCCCCACAAAGTCTGAGGGACAGTGGACCGGCCCCATGCTGAAAAAGTTTGCTGACCCCTGCCTTAGCTCTTCTTATTACACAGGGTTCCAGCCTTTTAAAAGCTGTATCCCTTCATTCCTTCTCATTCCAAACGCTTCTCTTCTCAACCTCATGCCTGCAAAAGGGAGCCACTAGAGCACCGCTTTGTTTGTTTTTAAGTGACGCATCGCCTCTGGAATGCAAAGCCACCATCATTTATTAATGTGGCGCTGGCATTTTTAGTGGCGCTCTCCAGATATTAGAATAGAATCGTTTTATTGATACTGTGCCGTAAATATACTCAGCAGTTTACACAGAGAGAGATAAACAAACAACCCCGAAAGACAGGCCTCTGCAGCCCCCGCCCCTCCGGGGAGACCTCAATCTAAATTTATGTGGCAGAGGATGAAACCGGAGGGATGAGCCAAACTCAACAAGCGATTAATGCAAGGAGATGCAGGATACCTGTATGGACATCTTGTTTCAACTGAGGGATGGAGGGATGCAAAGGGTTTAGCCAAAAGCTCCATGGATACAGTGGCTGGGCCCCAACCCCTAGGTGTGGCTGCAAGTGCCCTGGCTGCTGGTATGTCTCCGACAAAGTACACCCAGTGACCAAAAAGGTGCGGAAAGCTGCTTTCGATCGTTCCCCAGAAGGTGATTGGTGCTGTCAGTTATTTAACAGATTCCTTTGGCTCAAAATCGGCAAGAGCATCACTGATATAGGTGCATCCATCCTTACCCCCCGCCCCGACCTGTTTTTAATCTACAAATACCCCCATATATGTTCTCTTTCTCTCCTGACTTCTCATTCACTTTTGCTTTAACTCCGAAACCTCCCAAATCTATTTCCTCTCCCCTCACTCCTGGCTTATCCTCGCCCTCTTCTCTCCAGTCCTGGCTACAGACTCAGCAACATGTCATTCTGGATGCCCTCCTGAACAGGGAGCCCTTCCTTCCCACTGGTTTAGGGCCCAGAGAACTACAGAAGGGCCTGGTGGTGTGAAGTGAAGATCTGGGGAGGCTTATCATTTCATTCTGGTTAAATTAGAGGCTGCCCAAGGCAGGCTTGAGAGAAGAAAGCCTGGAGTCTTCACTGCTCAGGAGCCTTTAATTCTTAAGCCCGGGTCCTGGCGCCCCTTCTCTCGAGGCAAATAAACCTATTTTTTGTAAAGTGGCAACGAGACTCCGGTTTTATCTCCTCCAAAGGACGCCAGCACTGCAAAGCTGCTCAGGGGAAGGCAAGCGGGATAACAGGGAAGTTAGCCAATAAACTCTCCGTTCCCATAATTCCTGCCACGTCCTCAATCTTGCACCTGGTTCCCTTTCCTTAAAACCTCCCCAACCCCATTCTATAAGTAATGGGGTTTGTGATGACTGCATCTCATTCCCATTGGTCGTGCCCTGCATCTCCCACACACCCCAGCCAGTCATTTCTGTTGAACAGAGAACCCCTCGGCTGGATCAGTCTCCCCAGGTCTCCCCTGCTCTTTGGCTGTTTTCATCGTCACTGGTGGCTGCGGTGGGATCACTCTGCTCCCCGGGTGCGCTGCTCTCTTCCGCTAAGCACAGCTTGCTGTTTAGGGTCTCGGTTTGGACGTCTCTAGGCTGCGTTGACGGCTCCTTTTGCAGCCTAATAATAATAATAATAATAATAATAATAATAATAATAATAATAATAATAATATATTTCTACCCTGCCCATCTGGGTGGATTGCCCCAGCCACTCTGGGCGGCTCCCAACAGAATATTAAAAATATGATAAAACATTAAAAGCTTCCCTAAACAGGGCTGCCTTCAGATGTCTTCTAAAAGTCAGACGGTTGTTTATTTCCTTGACATCTGAAGGGAGGGCGTTCCACAGGGAGGGCGCCACTACCGAGAAGGCCCTCTGCCTGCCTCCCTGTAACCTCACTTCTCACAGTAAGGGAGGCTGATAACAAATGGAGGGAGCAGAACAATGGAATATTTTTTTAAAAAAGCCATGTGGATTTTTTAAAAAGGGGGCAGGGAAGGAACCCCCTATGGTTACTGAAGAGTACGGTCGATTCATCCCAGCCTGTCTTCTTGAGACTGCTGCTTAGGTATTCTTATGAAATGGAGATGCCAGAGATTGCAGTGGGGAACTTTGGCATGATAGAGATGTTCTCCTGCAGCTTGAGTTGCACTCTCTCCAGCTGTTTCTCACCTGTGCTTGGCTGATGCTGCGCGGTCTCTCTGCCGGCGGTTTTTAAACCAGTTCCCCACTTGGGTGGGGGTGAGCCCTGTCGCCTGGGCCAGGTGCCTCTTGCGGGAAGGGTTAGGGTACGGATCCTGAAGGTACCACTCCCGCAGGAGGTTCCGCGTCCTTTCCTGGGGGAAAAGGAGAACGGATGTCAGGCCACAGGACAGGTGCAGAGGAACGAGGAAAGAAAATACTCTTCTGCGGAGGCTGAAAAGCAGAATCAACTGATGCTCCATTGAATGATGTCTTTACTCTCAAATTCCCTTCCCTTCTAGAGGTGTCCTTGTCTCCACCCCTCTATTCTTGTTCATGCTGCTATTCTTTTTCATATTTTCTTTTTATGCTCACTTTGTTTTTGTTTTATGTATGTGGTTCTTTTTTGCTTATAATATTGTGAGTCACTTTGAACTGCCATAGTAAAAAAGAAAAAAACTAATACATATAATTACTAATAATAATAATAATAATAATCAAAATAAATAAATAAATAAATAATATTATTAAATTCCCACCCCCTTAATGTAATGGATCCTGCTGTTTGCCAACACTTGCTCAACTTGTTTTATAAGTGGGACAATAAGCCTGCCAGCTCTTCCTTCCTTCCGGACAGTCCATCCCATAATCCCACTCCATTCGACCACCACCCTTCATTTGCCCCTTCGTCCAGCCAACAGGCAGCTAGCAGTCTGTGATCACAAAGTATACTCAGTCAGCCCTCGTTGTTTTGGGGGGACGGGGATGGGATTCTAGTGGAGAAGCACACAAACACGTCTGCTGCCCCTGATTGCTTTGCTTGCCAAACTCACCTCCCCGTTTTCCCTTCTCACACATCACACCAAATTGCCCCGTTTGGTAAATTGCTGTGTGAAGCGCCCCCCCCTTTTGTTAAGCATCACTTCCAACGCATTTGATGGAGTTTGGAGCTGCTTCCATTAAACAGCTCACTTGCCCATTTGCATGGCTGCCTATTGGCAGCCAAGCGAACTGCAGAGCGTGACAACACCTTGCATTTTTATGTATATAGGAAGATATATACAAGTGGTTTTTTTTGCCAGGTTGGAATGTATCTCTGTACTCTGATCATGCCTCTCGTCTGCCTGGATGGAGGATAGAGAGTGCTGTGTGAGTGCATGTAGAAACTAGCCTATTGAAGAGCAGTAATTTGCATGTGTTGCTCCACCCATTTTTGCATGTGGCCCTCAGAAGGTTGCCTGGAAGGCAATGTGGCCCTTGGGCTGAAAACAGTTCCTGATCCCTAACGCAGATCTAGATCCTGTTTGTCTCCATGGCAACAGGGCAACCTCTTTAGACATGTAAATGGCGGTACTCAACTGGCCAGCTAAGGATGTTAACTTACAAAGAAACCAGTCTGACCAGTTCAGGGGTCTCTTCTAAGATTCCAAGCCTCCTTGATACAGAAACACAGGCATGGAAGGGACACGAAGATATCATACAGACTGACATCCCTCTCCCCAAAGCAATATAATCAGGTTTTGCTCACCTTGAAGCCATTCACTTTCTGCTCCCCATCTTGGCAAGAATCCCTTGGCAGACCAGGGATCTTCTTCCGGGCAGGTGATCGGTCTGGCGGATGCATCGAGAACCTGTCTCCGGGCCGCAGGGCGCTGAACGGTTCCAGGTGGTAGGTGGCCACAGTGGCCTGGCTGCAGTAGGGCGCCAACCACGCGGCTGAGGGAATCGGGCTGCTGAACAACTCCAAGTCATGGCAATTGGCGTGAGTGCAGCTGAGGCCTTCGGGGTGCCGGAGGGCAAGCGACGGCGGGAGGGACCACAGGAAGCGGGCGAGGCGCTCAAATTCTCCGCTCTCCTGCAGGGCTTCGCAGACGCGAGCCACCTGGCTTGGGGAGAAGAGGGGGACACTTGGTGGGGGCAAGGTCATCTTGAGGGATGGGCTGAGGCTACTGGGAAGATAGGCGAGGCAGGCCTATGGGGCGAGGGGGAGCAAGATGGCTGAGGTAGGAGTGCGGGGAAGGGTCTACGGGAAACAGTGGCAGAGCACCCGGAATGCCTTGGGTGGAGGAGGGAGGGAGGGAAGTATGAAGGAGAAGGAGAAATAATACGAAACAACACAAGTATTGTCAGTAGAAGCCCTCAGGGATGTTGTCATAGGAACAGGGGCGAGGAGTTGAAACCCTCTCCCCAAATCAGATTCTCTTCTGGAATTGAAGAGCCTCAGTTGCCGGATCAGGCCCAAGGCCCATCTAGACCAGCATCCTGTTCTCACAGTGGCCAACAGAGGCCTCACAGAAGCCTGGAAGGTGGACATCAGGGTAGTAGGTCCACTGCTGTTCTCTTCTAACAACAGCCTCTGATTCTGGAAGCAGAAGCCACTGTTGGTTCCCAGCAACTGGTATTCAGAGGCATCTGGACTATTTTTTTATGTATTTCTCTTTATTTTCGGGACCCCACACTCATAATCTGAAGCTCTTCTTTGTGTGGCCCCTCCATGAGAAGTCTGGGGGGCGGCAACACGAGAACAGGCCTTTTTTGTGGTTACTCCTCATTTGTGGTTGCTCCCCAGGGAGGCCCGCCAGGCACCTTCCTTACATATCTTTAGGCGCCAGGCAAAACCTTTCCTCTATAACAAGGCCTTTGACCTTTAACTACCTGTAGCCTTTTAGGAAATGGGCGGGATCTTTTAAATGTATTTTTATTTCCTCTTGGTTTTAATGCATACCCTCCAACACTTTGAAGCCAACATCCGGGATGCCGTCTTCCTGGTTTCCAACTTCCCATTTTTTAATCGCAACTATACTCATTTGGTTGTCATAATCTTGCGTGATTTCGCTTCCTCCTCCCAAAGATGCACCAAAAGATGCACATTTTGGGTGCCTGTGCAAGATCGCAGCCCCCCAAAATAGTGCTTTTGGGGGTGGGGAATGGCCTCTGTTTTCTCGCAATAAAAAACGGGATGCCACAGTTTATCCCGGACACTTGCAAGGTCTGTTAATGTCTCTGTGTGGGGTTTATTGTCTGTTTGGTTGGTTGTAAGTCTCTCTGGGCGATCTTGGGCATGATAAAACAACAAAATAAATAAAATAAATAATAACAACAATAATTAATGTACACCCTCTTCCCACCCTCTCAGAGGAACCCAGGGGAGCAAACAGCAAATGATAAAATAACAAAAGCGCCTTTAAAACTTCTTAAAAGCCAGTTCCAATGCAGATGCAGACTGGGATGAATATCTCTTCTTAAAAGGCTCATAGGAAGAGGAAGGTCTTTGCTAGGCTGCAAAAAGACAACAGAGATGGCCAGGCTGTCTAATAGCGAAGGAGAGGGACTTCCAAAGTTGGGGCCACGACACAAAAGGCCCAATTCCTACATTGTGAGGAAGGGACATCCTAGAAAGAAAGTCTCTGCGGGAGCCCTTCCCCTGAAGAGTGAACTGACTGATTTGGTATATAAGAAGAAGAAGAAGAAGAGTTTGGATTTGATATCCCGCCTTTCACTCCCCTTCAGGAGTCTCAAAGCGGCTAACAATCTCCTTTCCCTTCCTCCCCCACAACAAACACTCTGTGAGGTGAGTGGGGCTGAGAGACTTCAAAGAAGTGTGACTGGCCCAAGGTCACCCAGCAGCTGCATGTGGAGGAGCGGAGACGCGAACCCGGTTCCCCAGATTACATGACTACCGCTCTTAACCACTACACCACACTGGCTCTGTATAAGAGGTGAGATGATCCTGGTCCCAAGTTCTTATAGGGATTTATGCAACCAAAACCAACGCCTTGAACTTAGCCCGGTAGTTAATTGGCTGCTAGACTCTTCTAGCCAGAGGGAATTTCCCCGGGCACCATATCCACTTGATGTATTTAGAAACCCACCCTACTATGCAAAGGTCGGGGGCGTCATTGATGGAGGAGGGGGGGACACCCTTTGCTCCTCTCCCCAGCCAAAATGGCTTTAGATCACATGTAATGATTCTTCAGGAGAGCAACTACATCTCTGTCTCTTAGGAGATCACAAAAAGCACACCCTAGAGCAATCTTGAGATTCCTGCCCCCCCCCTCCAACTTTGCAATTCCAAATCACACTCCTCCAAAACTCCCTTGTCACCCCCACACACCTTGGCACTCAGATTGCCAACTTTCACACAAGCCTCTTTCCGCTGCCCCTTAACCAATGACTTGAACTGCAGGAATAAACAGGCCGTCCATCGTCTTTATTTCCTCTCCCCTCGTTGATTTCCACAGATCAAGACGCCATTAACGGTGCAGTAACAGGCCGGGATTTCCGCCCCACCCTCCCAAACAGTTGGCAACTCCACCTTGAACTGAAACCTGAAATCGCACCTATACCAGACCTTTCCCCAGTGGCGTAGCGTGGGTTGTCAGCACCCGGGGCAAGGCACGTAATTTGCGCCCCCTAACCCGGTAGGGGCAGA
The DNA here is from genome assembly GCA_034642415.1 of Podarcis siculus. Taxonomy (NCBI): domain Eukaryota; kingdom Metazoa; phylum Chordata; class Lepidosauria; order Squamata; family Lacertidae; genus Podarcis; species Podarcis siculus. The sequence continues at coordinate 25,757,214 of JAXCMG010000019.1, read as the reverse complement.
GAGCTGCGAGTGCGAGTGCGCCCCCCAGATGTTGCGCCCGGTGCGGCCGGCCCCCCCCTGCACCCCCACGCTACGCCACTGCCTTTCCCTATAGATATCCAAGCCCCGCTCATCTCAACTCCCCCTATTTTTAAAAAGCTATTCATACACAAATGTTGTTTACCTTTTTTTACACCCCAAATGCCTTCCTTGGTGGGTTTTAGAGCCGGGGAATCGCTGGGGACACCCAGGTGGAGAATCTAGAGGTGCAGGGTCATCCTTAAAGGTCCCAGCGCTCCGCGGGGACCCTCGGCCGGTTGCTGTTTGCGGCAAAAGAATCGCCCTTTCTGCATCTAGAGTTTCTTCTTGAACGCCTTGGGATGAAGCCTTGATGCTTTGGCACCCTGATTACCGGGAGCTAATCGCCACGCAAGAGGGTTTTAAACAGCTCAGGGAGAGGTTGCCTTGTGAGTGGTTTGAAGCGCTGACTTATTAATGTGTCAAAGGGGAGGTTCGACTTCAGCCGCTAGGCGATCACAAAAGGTCTTTCTGGCATTAGGCGCTGCGAAGGAAGGGAGAGGCAGATGGGTGGGCGAGATTGGGAGACCCGAATTCCCCCCCTGAAGTGAATCTGGGGGGTCTCCTGCTGATTCTATCAGGGTCAACCCTAGATTCTGACCCCAGTTTCCCCCAGTGCGGTTGATGCCACAGTTTAATCTGGCACTTAAATTTTTTGCATCTATTTTACATGCACAGATACACATTTCCTTGGGTGGGTGGGTGAGAATCACCACTTGAATTGACTTCCACACAAACGGGCCTGGGTCTTAAGGTCAGCTTCGGAGGTCATGATTTGTTTTCCCAACAGCCCTGATAGTGAGGGGGAGAAATTCGTGTTCAGTTCGTCTTTAAAGGCCTAGGGCAAAGTTGTGTGCTGAAATGCATATATTTGTGAAAACAACATACAAAAAGCATTATATTTCAGGAAATTGCTCAGCGAAAATGTGTATATTTAGGCATTGTTTCAGAGAAAAATGTGTCTATTGCTGGTGAACTTTTTGAGGACTTGAAAAAAGCAACTCAGTTTCAAACTGATGTGCTGAAAACTTAAGAGTAGAAAAAATGAGAACTGAGAGAAACCAAAATTGACAGATTTGCCCCTCCCTTGATATTGTTTATGGCATAAATCCACCGAGCCCTTCGTTTCCTACATTTAGGAAGACACCTTAGAACAGACTTTAAAAGTATATAAATAGTGTGTGTGGCTTATTCTGATGCCCCGTATGGGCTGCTTTTAGTTTATTCTGATTTTTTTTTAATGTTTGCATTAAAAACATTTTAAAAAATAAACAACATTTTTAAAAATATTTGTATTTGATTCTGTTCATTCAGTTTTACAGTTTTCGGCTGTTGCCCATGCTCCCGTCTGCGTCATGTGACCTGTGTGAGCTCACAGAGGCCCAAAGACAGACTGTTTGGGGGCGCCATACTCACATGGTGTTGGAAAATGTCCATTTTGGAGAGCCAGACAAGATTGTGGCCCTGAAAAAGGTGCTTTTTTCAGTGTGGGGTGCTTTGGGGTGGGGGCAAGATCTTGGCATGAAATTGTGCAAGATCACGGTGCCCCAAATGGCCGCCATGCTCTTGTATGAGAAAACAGGATGTCCCATTTTTTCCCCAGGACACCTGCAGTGTATGGGCTTGCTGGGCCTTCGGCCTGATCCCATGTTCTTATGAGTAACAAATAATTGTGACAATTATGATAAAAATGAAGTTGCTGGACTGGTAATTTAGGGTGGATTCATTTGCAAGACTCCTTCCACCCACCCCCCAAAAGGATCGTATCCTATTTTGGGCCTGGCCTGAGTAGAATGAGAGAACCCTCTTTAGCTAGAAAGCAGGAAAATGTGAGGATCTCTCCACCCCCTGGGTGTTTGCTTAGGCATGAAGTGAGGTCATTAAGCAGCAGCAGGATGGAGACAGGCGTCAGGTTTTAAGAGCAGTCGCAGCGGGATCTTCACCTGAAGTCTTTAAAATTTGCATTCAAGATGGGTATATCTGGACCACTTTTGCCCTTCGGCTCTGTGGGAGGGAGTTATCCCTGCCATGTTTATTCATTTATACATCCACTCCATCCTTCCCTTAAAAAAACAACAAACTAACTAAATTGCTAACATTTGAAAAGGAAAAAAAAACACTTGCAAAATGGCCCTGGGGGATTGGGGAGGGTTTGTCACGTTATGGATGCTAGCCAATCAGTGTCTGCCACAGCCAGTCTCCCACTTGGCCCAAGAGTTCCAGAACTCATTTCTTAAGCACTCATCCTGGGAGGATTAGAGATAACAATGGAAGGGGCTCAATGGCACAGGGGCAAAGCATTTGCTTTGTGTGCAGAAGGTACCAGGTTCAATCCCCGGCGTCTCTAGGTAGCGCTGGGAAAGACTTTCTGCCATAAACCCTGGAGAGCCACTGCCCATCAGTGTGTAGTAGATAGTACTAAACTAGATGGACCAATTCCATATCCCATCCCCATCCTCTCCAACAAAAGGGCTCTCAAGGGGCAGGTGAGGATAAGACCTTCTGTTGGAGCCAGTGTGGTGTAGTGGTTAAGAGTGGTAGTCTCGTAATCTGGGGAACTGGGTTCGCGTCTCCACTCCTCCACATGCAGCTGCTGGGTGACCTTGGGTCACACTTCTCTGAAGTCTCTCAGCCCCACTCACCTCACAGAGTGTTTGTTGTGGGGGAGGAAGGGAAAGGAGAATGTTAGCCGCTTTGAGACTCCTTCGGGTAGTGATAAAGCAGGATATCAAATCCAAACTCTTCTTCTTCTTCTTAAGAACTCCTGAGAGAACTGCTGTCGGCAAAGGCAGGCAACACAGTATCTCATACCCTCCAAGCGTCCTGATTTTCCAGGGACAGACCAAAGGCTTCTGATTTGATACCTAAATGTCCCTATTTTTCCCAACAACAACACCAGGACCAAGCTGGGGGAGGACAATGAGGAGTTCTGGAAGGTGCAATCGGAGGGCAGGGCTGTCCTGGGTGAGAGGAAAGGGAAAACAAGGAGCGCAAGGAGCCTCAATTTTTTAAAAATTGCTTTGTGCATCCACATCTCATCTTGCGTCTTTCTAACATTTATTTATCGGTGTGTGTGTTTTTCCTTTTTGTAAATCTACCAAATAATAAAATGAAATTAGGATTAAGGGGCTTTCTTGGGGCTTTGGAGGAGGGCATGGGGGCTGTGTCCCATTGGCATGGTGGTGGAGGAGATGCTTGGGGGGGTGGACAAAAAAATGGGGGGTCAGTTGTTGGGGAGTGGGAAATGTCTCTATTTTCTTGTGTTGGAGGGTATGGTGTCTTCCTTTGAGCAAAGAGTTTGTTCCCTAGGGCCAACTTCTTGGTGTGTCTGGTTCCTAGCAAGCCTACGAAGGGTAGGGGGGAATTTTGGCAGGGGAGGGGGGAGAGACAAAGAGGGGTGAGGGGGGATTTAAGCTGCTGAGAGGCTGGTGGCACACAAAGCGGATTGCCTGCGCCCAGGGTGTGCGCCAAGCGGCAGCTGTGTTAAATAGCCTTTCCCAGGATCAGGCCAGCAAGTAGCTTCCCCTGAAGCAGGAATTGATGAGCCTTAAGGGATTAGGGTGACAACAGCCACACCAATCAGCCACTTAGCATTCCTGCACTGGGTTAAATAACACCTGTTTGACCCACCGGCCCCTTGCTAAGCTGCCAGGAAGGCCCATGCCTGCTCTGCAACACACACACCAATACACACACACAGGTCCAGGCAAGGGGGTCTCCATACAGGTGGAGGAGTCTGGGCATGGTGAAAGGACCATTCAACTGTCCACAACCGGAATCTGCAATTCTGTACAGCCACAGGTTGGCTTCTCCGTGATTCCTTTGCGGGAAGAGTCTGGCTCAGTGGGTTCAGTCCCCAATGGGATCTCCAGGTAGGGCTGAGAGAGACCCCTGCCTGAAACCCCGGACAGCTGCTGCCAGTCAGTGTAGACAATACTGAGCTGGATAGCCCGATTCAGGGTAAGGCAGCAGCACCCTACATTCCCAGTGCAGGCGTGCAGGGGACCAGTCTCAGCCCAAGGGCCACATTCGCTTATGAGCAATCTTCCAGGGGCCGCATGCCAAGGGTGGGCCGGGCCAGGGACAAAAGGGGGTGAAGCATCGGGTGGCAATCTGCCTTCCTACAGTGAGCCCCACTAAAGCAAACCCTGCAAGTGTCCTGGGGAAAAACAGGACATCCTGTTTCTCCTTGCAGGAGAACAGCAGCCATTTCAGGTGCTGTAGTGGAGGAGATGGAAGACTTTAAAAAGTCACATCTTCTCTCAGAGAATCCTGGCAACTGTAGTTTGAGAAGAGTGATGGGCTGTTGTTGTTGTTTATTAAATTTGTGTACTGCCCTTCAGCTGAAGATCACAGGGCGGTTCATAACATAACAATACAAAATGAGAACACAAAATACTTAATAAAACAAAAGCAAACCATTAGCCCCCTCCCACAAAGACATTTCAATGTTCAGTCAGTCAAAGGCCTGGTTACAGAGGAATGGTTTTGCCTAAAGATATGTAGTGAAGATGTCAGACAAGCCTCCCTGGGGAGAGTATTCCACAAAAAGGGAGCCACCGTAGAAAAGGCCAGTTCTCATGTTGCCACCTTCAGGGCCTCATCACACGAAGAAGGGCCTCCAGGTTGATTCACATTGGGAGAGGAAGTCCTTGAGGTACTGTGGTCCTGAGTTGTTTAAGGTTTTATAGGTCAAAACCAGCACTTTGCCTTGGGCCCAGAAACTAATTGGCACCCAGTACTGTTAGCCCAGGATCAGTGTAAAAGCTCACATTGCCTTGCTTTAGTAAGCAACCTGGCCACTGAATTCTGCACCAGCTGAAGTTTCCGAACCATCTTCAGAGGCAGCCCTACGTATAATGTGATAAACAAGCAGTTATCAGAGCATAGGTGACAGGGGTGTAGCTGGGCCACCAGCTGAAGCTGATGGAAGGCACTCTGAGCCACTGAGGCCACCTGAGCCTCGAGCAACAGCAAAAGATCCAGGAGTACCCCCAGGCTATGAACCTGCTCCTTCAGAGGGAGTGTAACCTATGGTTACCAAACGTCCCTGTTTCCTGGGGACAGCCCCCGGATTCACAAATCTGTCCCCGGACAAAATCTGTCCCCGGAATGTCCCCGGATTTCATTTAATGTCCCTGGATTTATATTTTAAGTGTTGTAGATTTATTAGTAGGGGATGAATGTTGCGTGATTGGTTTGATGGCACAAGACACATCATATGGGGACTTCCGGTGAGGCAAAATGGCGGGCGCCACAGCAGCGAGCAGCTCCTGAAGCCAGCCAGAGCCAACTGCGCTACCAGTCTGGCTCCGGGCTGCTGAGACTGCCGCTGCCGAGGGGGAACTGGGGGTGCCCGGTGCGTCAACAAGGGGAACCGCTGACACACCCACACCCACACCCATGACCCCAATTGAGCTGGGAGCGAGAGCGCCCGGCCAACTGCCCAGGGGCGCTCTGGGGCCAGTAAAAACCCTGGAGCCAACGCAGGGAGAAGGAGGAGAGTCTGTTGGCTCTCATTCAGTCCATCGCTGAGGCAAGACCACCTTGAGAATTGTAGCTCTAACAGGAAAGGGAGAAGAACCTCAAAAAAGATCAGTGAGGTCTGAATATTACCAGCAGCCATGGAATGGTGGCTGGCTGTTGGGTATGAATGGACCAGGGGATGAAATGGAGTATCTTAGGAGGGAGTGGCTGGCTAGAACTCCGAACAGGCACTTTCTACACTGCAACACTTGGTTGCGAGTGCCATTTGTATTTTATTTTTCACTATCTAAAAGCAATGGCTGATCAGTTCACACCTCCATCAAAATCTCACACTGAATTTGTTTCCGAGCATGATACAGGCTCTGCAGTACAGATTTAACATATTTTCAGTCCAGGATCAGCTGGTTTGCAACCCATTTTTTTTAATGGTTAATAGCTAAAACGATAAATCAGAACCGAAACGGAATGGCCTGTGACTTCCAGCCAAATGGCTCTTCTGGTTTGACAAAGCTAATTTAGGGAGGTTTTTAATGTTTGATGTTTTATTGTGTTTTTAATATTCTGTTGGGAGCTGCCCAGAGTGGCTGGGGAAACCCAGCCAGATGGGTGGGTATCATACATACATACATACATACATACATACATACATACATACCGTATTGGCTTGAATATAAGCTGCACCCTAATATAAGCCACACCTTTAAAATTGGAGGGGGGGGAGAGGAAAAAATACCCGAATATAAGCCACTCCATTCCTCGCTGCTCCTGACTGCATACTGGGTGGGAGTGGGGGAGCCGTGCTGCATTGCCAACGGCCTTTTCCCTTCCTTGCTCTCTCCCTTCCCAGCCTTGGGGGAGAGGACGGGGGACTATGCACGGGGCAGGCGCCGCTTTGTCACACTCCTGGCGATGCTTGCCCCATGCTCCTGGCTGCATACCATAAGGTTGCGAATATAAGCTGCACTTAAACTTTTTGTGGTCGGAATTTGGGAAAATGTGAGGCCTATATTCAGGCAATGGGACGCGGGTGGCGCTGTGGGTTAAACCACAGAGCCTAGGACTTGCCGATCAGAAGGTTGGCGGTTCGAATCCCCGCGACGGGGTGAGCTCCCGTTGTTCAGTCCCTGCTCCTGCCAACCTAGCAGCTCGAAAGCACGGCAAACTGCAAGTAGATAAATAGGTACCGCTCCGGCGGGAAGGTAAACGGCGTTTCCGTGCGCTGCTCTGGTTCGCCAGAAGCGGCTTAGTCATGCTGGCCACATGACCTGGAAGCTGTACGCCGGCTCCCTCGGCCAATAAAGCGAGATGAGCGCTGCAACCCCAGAGTCGGCCACGACTGGACCTAATGGTCAGGGGTCCCTTTACCTTTACCTTATATTCAGGCCAATATGGTATTATTTACCAAATAATAATTGGGAGCCCAGAGCTGTGTGTAATTGCAGATGTGGCTGCTCCACCCCAGAGCTGTTTGCATTTTTTCAATGCCAAGTAATGTGAGATGTGGAACGGAGACGATCCCCACCTCTCCATAATAATAATAATAATAATAATAATAATAATAATAATAATATTAATAAACCCACACATTGTTTTCACACTGAAAAAGCTTTCAGAGAATTTCCCGGTAAATGGATTTGCAAGGGGGTGGGGGACGATTTTCCTGTGGACACCTGGGTGGTTGGGACAAGCCGCTTGCGCTAATTGAGTTCCCAGCTGGTCCTGGGTAATTGTGGGGAAGGAAATGTGGGAGGACCAGAAAAGGGGAGCAAGGATCAGGCAGTTGAGTCGGGGTTAAGAGAGAAAAGCAGAACCTGGGACCTGAATGGGGTCCATCAGACTGCCTGGGTCAGTTATACTAATAATAATAATAATTTATTATTTATACCCCGCCCATCTGGCTGAGTTTCCCCAGCCACTCTGGGCGGCTCCCAATCAAGTGCTAAAAACAATACAGCGTTAAATATTAAAAACTTCCCTGAACAGGGCTGCCTTCAGATGTCTTTTAAAGATAGGATAGCTGCTTATTTCCTTTACATCTGAAGGGACGGCGTTCCATAGGGCGGGCGCCACTACCGAGAAGGCCCTCTGTCTGGTTCCCTGTAACCTCACTTCTCACAATGAGGGAACCGTCAGAAGGCCCTCGGCGCTGGACCTCAGTGTCCTGGCTGAACGATGGGGGTGGAGATGCTCCTTCAGGTATACAGGACCGAGGCCGTTTAGGGCTTTAAAGGTCAGCACCAACACTTTGAATTGTGCTCGGAAACGTACTGGGAGCCAATGCAGATGTCTCAGAACTGGTGTTAGTGGAACTGCAGCCTTCCGCTTTCCACTAATGCAGAATAGGGACGTGTTTATAACACCCCGATTTTAATCTCAGTAGACGTTCTGCAAACCTCCTGCTGTTTCGTGTTACCAGCGTCTCGGCCTGCTGTAAGCTTATTAATTTATTCTGCGATACCCCACCCTCCAATTATTTATCGCTTGAGTTATACATGATTAGTCTACAATGTGATTTCCCCCAGGAGTTGTAGAGCACCTGCTTCACATCCAGAAAGGCCCCAGGTTTAATTCCCAACGTTATCTCCAGGTAGAGATGGGAATGTCCCCTTCCTGAAACCCTGGAGAGTTGCTGCCAGTCAGTGTGGACAATACTGAGCTAGATGGACCCAGTGCTCTCCCTCAGCACAATGGGGAGGTTACGGAATGAGCTAGGTAAAGGTAAAGGTAAAGGGACCCCTCTAGTGATGTATGGAAGTGAGAGCTGGACCATAAAGAAGGCTGATCGCCGAAGAATTGATGCTTTTGAATTATGGTGCTGGAGGAGACTCTTGAGAGTTCCCTGGACTGCAAGAAGATCAAACGTATCCATTCTTAAGGAAATCAGCCCTGAGTGCTCACTGGAAGGACAGATCGTGAAGCTGAGGCTCCAATCCTTTGGCCACCTCATGAGAAGAGAAGACTCCCTGGAAAAGACCCTGATGTTGGGAAAGATGGAGGGCACAAGGAGAAGGGGACGACAGAGGACGAGATGGTTGGATAGCGTCTTCGAAGCTACAAACATGAGTCTGACCAAACTGTGGGAGGCAGTGGAAGACAGAAGTGCCTGGCGTGCTCTGGTCCATGGGGTCACGAAGAGTCGGACACGACTAAACGACTAAACAACAACAACAACAACAAAGGGACCCCTCTGGGGTTGTGGCGCTCATCTTGCTTTATTGGCCAAGGGAGCCGGTGTACAGCTTCCGGGTCATGTGGCCAGCATGACTAAGCCGCTTCTGGTGAACCAGAGCAGCGCACAGAAACGCCATTTACCTTCCTGCCAGAGTGGTACCTATTTATCTACTTGCACTTTGATGTGCTTTTGAACTGCTAGGTTGGCAGGAGCAGGGACTGAGCAACGGGAGCTCATCCTGTTGAGGGGATTTGAACCGCCGACCTTCTGACTGACAAGTCCTAGGCTCTGTGGTTTAACCCACAGTGCCACCCGTGTCCCTTACGGAATGAGCTAAGGAACATGATAAAAACCATTTCAAACCCTTGCCGTCAATTGGTGTTGTCTGTGCGCATTATTAAAATGAGCACAGAGCATGGTTTAAAGGAGGATTGCACCGGGTGCAAGAGTCTCTCTTTCCGACTCAAAGTAAGTTTGTGTGGGAGTGAATCCTGAGTCCGCAGGCAGATGTCAGAAGATTCTGCAATAAGAGCAGCTGGATCTGCCTGTGGCTTGGATAAATTAAGCTAAGCAGTGTGAATTTCCTCGCTTTGCCTGACTTGTTTTCTTTCTGTGAGTCATGGACAAGCGTGCAGAAATGTGACACTCCCCCCACCATCTAAAAGTGATGCCCATCTTATTCTAACACCTCATTTTTCTCTGAATAGCTAAACCAGGTTCAGCATGCCTAGCCCACTGGAACCTGGTGTTTACCAACCCTGTGCCCTCCAGATATTGCTCGACTGCAGCTTCCATCAGCCCCCAGCCAGCAAGACCAATGGTCATGGATGGTGGGAATTATAGTTCAACAATGCCCTCGGACTCCAAATCCCATCACCCCTCAGTCAGCATGGCCAATGACCAGGCATGATGGGACTTATAGTCTAGCAATATACAGAGGGCACCGGGTTTTTCATCCCTGCTCCCAAATGTGACAGAACAAGGCGTTAGCCTAGCTTTAATTCTGGCATTCACATATATCATCATCATCATCAATCATCTCACCTTCCACATTCGTCTCAAGTCAGGATCAGCAGATCAGCGAATCTTTCAATTCCAGTTCCCCCCCGTTTTTGTGGTGTGTTTTTTTTTTTTTTTCCCAATCCAAGTTCAGTTCTCCACATTTCCAGATCGGTTTGTGATTTAAACCGAAACCAAAAACTATTCCTCATGAAACTACATCAGCATTTTTGTGCAAATTTCTTCGGATATGCTTATTTTTGGATGCAATTTTGTCGAATACACGCATTTTTGCAAAGCCGTTTCCCCTAAGATCACACATTTTGTATGGTTCTTTCACTAGTGCAGCAGAACCTCGAGTTACATGCTGTCCTCCTTACGAATGCTTTGGGTAACGAGCTCCGCTAACCCGGAAGTAGATGCTCCTGGTTGCGAACTTTGCCCCAGGATGTGAGCGGAAGTCGCGCAACAGTGGTGTGGCAGCAGCGGGAAGCCCCATTAGCGAAAGCACACCTCATGTTTAGAACAGTTTCGGGTTAAGAACGGACTTCTGGAATTAATTACCGTATTTTTCCATGTATAAGACTAGGTTTTTTCCACCAAAAAATTAGGTTTAAAATTGGGGCTTGTCTTATACACTGATAGTGCTGAGGGGTGTTTTCTTAATTTGGAGTCCTCCAAAATAGGGGGCGTCTTATACATGGGGGCATCTTATACACGGAAAAATATGGTAAGTTTATAACCGGAGGTACCACTGTATACGCAATTCTATGCATGCTTTAACCTAGTAGATGCCTTTTCATAGACTTGGCTGTTTGTTCCTTGTTAGGAAACCCCTCTCACAGAGTTCCCTGGGAAGAAGGATTGACTCTTAAACCACTCTGGGAGTTGCAGCCCTATGAGACAGAAATCAGGGGCGTGGGGTTCCCCTAAGAACTCTCAGCACTCCAGCTGATGACAGCTCCCATAATTCTTTGGGGGGAAGCCATGAGTGTTCAAAGCAGTATCACAGCGCTTTAAATGTGTGGTGTGAATGTGCAGGCCCATGTATATCTCACAGCCGGAACAGTGTGGTGTTTTGAGGCGCCTGCTCTTATAAACACCATTTTCCATCGTGAGATCCCCTCTGGCCATCCTCCTACCGCGTGGCTCCAGCCTAGCCTGGGCCCCTGAGCCTTCGCATCCCTAGCGTAACAATTAATCCTGCCTGTATCCAAATGTGCAAGGTCTGGGCAGAGAGCTGTCCTCAATGTATCAGTTGGAATTACCCTGGTATTTCCAGCCTTCTGTTACCGCTAATCGCCTTCCCTCGGTAACATCTTGTGTTAGTGCACAACAGGGAGCAGAGTCTAATTGACTTTGTCATTAAGCCCCCAGGATCTCCCACGGTTAGCGGCTTAGCCACAGCCTGGGGACATAAGCTGGATTGTACCTCGCCAGGCCTACCTTGAAATAGATTGTGGCCAGGCCTCAGCCAGCCCCACAGCCGAGGCACAAGGTCCCCCTTTTTGGGGGTGGGTCAGTGGGGGAAAAAGAAAAGCAGCCCACCCACCCAGAGGAGAAAACGAAGGGAAGTTTTCACCAAGATTTCTCAAAGTGGTCGATAACTGACCCCTTCTGGGGTCGAAAAGGGGTTTCTTTCTTTCTTTTTGGAAATAATTTTTATTAAAGGTTTTCATGAACTACAAAGAACGTACGATGTCTCCCTCTCTCTTTTCATTTTTGATCAGATTATAAAGTCTTCTAGTTATGTTCAATGTAAAATGTAGAACAATATGATATCCAAGGAACAGGTTAGAAGGTTGTCGTTTTGCCAATTTGGTAGGTATGTGGGGGTTTTTATGTCAGTGTCAATTGTCAGTTGAGTATTTCTATTTCTATATATTTATTGGTTTACATCAGGGGTCCTTAAACTTTTTCAGCAGGGGGCTGATCTACTGTCCCCCAGACCTTGTGGGGGGCCGGGCTATATTTTGGCTGAAAAAATGAATGAGGGACGATGTGCAGTGTGCAAAAGGGCTCCGGAGAGGAGCTGCTTTAAATGGCGGCCGCTCGAGAGGGGCGCTCAGCCAACCGGAGCTCCTGTGTCTTGCGAGTGGCAGGGGCTGGCGGCGGCGGCAGAGGGACAATGAGCGGCGTGTGTAAGGGCTCCAGAGCGGGGCTGGCACCAGCAAAGCCCAGCCTCCTTCCTCCTCTAGGCAGGGCGGGGAGAAGCCAGAGAGGGAGGGAGGAGGCGGTGGCACTGCTGTGTGAGGGATAGGGAGGGAGAGGGAAAGAACGTGTGCACTGGTGATCTACGCACTGGCGATCCATGTGGAGATTCCTGGACCTTCCATGGGCCTGATGTAGAAGACAATTGGGCCTGATCTGGCCCGCGGTCCTTAGTTTGCCAACCCACGGTTTACATATAGACAATGAGAGAATATTGGGGGGGGGGGGTTTGCCTTTGATCAACTGCAGTGAGATTTGTTTGCGTTTGCATTAGGTCAGGTTAGCCATATTGATTTGTATGGTGTTGGTAGATCCCTGCTATCATTATTGTCCGTTTGAGCTGTGTGTGTAATAAAAGGGAGCCATACTGGGGCGAAGGTGTCCTCTTTCTTTTGTCCTCATGTCAGTTTTAGTTAACTTTTCTAATAAGGCCATTTCCCATACAATTTGGTCCCAATGGTCCACGTTTACTCCCGACAAGTCTCTCCAGTGCCTAACTATGACATTTCTGGCTGCAGAGAGTAGATAGGTTATAATAAGCTCTTTATGGCGTAAGTGAACATTACTATCTTGGAAGACATTTAACGGGGCCAGTTCTGGGGTGGGTTCCAATACCTGTTTGAAAAGGGGTTTCTGAGGTGCACAAAATTTAAATCGGGACAAGGGGCATCAAAAATCAAGTGGAACGAGCATGTGCAGAGTGCACTCCTCTTGCCAGTGAGGACCCCTCTGCATTTAATGAGATGATTCCGCAATACAGCAGGATTCTCACACCATGTTGCTTTATTGCTTAAAAAAGAAACCTGCATACAAAGTTTCACTTTGGAACAATTATTTTTTATGGTGTCAGAAGAATAAGTCTCGCACCCTTCTTTCCCTCCTGCAAAGATGCAAACCTATAAAAGCGAGGTGCCTCTTGAGAAACTTCAGTGAAGTTTTTTTTAAAGGCTTCAAAGCTTTTCAAAGGCGCTAGGCCAGACTTTATTTCGTTTACATTCCAAAGAATCTGGGTTGAGGTCAACAGCAACCTTAGAAGCTCATCAAGGGGTCAGTGGACGGAGAGGTTTGGGAAACCCTGGTTTAGGCTGCGTTTTCCACAAGGGATAGGTCAAAGCACCAGCGATGGGACTCATTGATAGAAGTTAGGAATGGAGCCTCCCGGGTCAAAGGCAGTATACCTTTGATGGTCAGGAAAAATGGACAAACCAGGATGGTTATCAGCAGTGCAGTTGTGCATGTGAGCATCTTCAAGACATTTGGCTGGTTGGTGCTGGAAAAATAAATGATGGCCTGAGCCTGTATGATGATTCCTGGATTTCTGACTCAGCTGTAGGAAGCTTCAGCCTAGCCATTAAAACAGGTGCGGGAAACCTGTTCCGGCATATTTCGCTGGACTACATCTCCTATTTTTGAATTCTGGTGCTGGAGGAGACTCTTGAGAGCCCCATGGACTGCAAGAAGATCAAACCTCTCCATTCTGAAGGAAATCAGCCCTGAGTGCTCACTGGAAGGACAGATTGTGAAGCTGAGGCTCCAATATTTTGGCCACCTCATGAGAAGAGAAGACACCCTGGAAAAGACCCTGATGTTGGGAAAGATGGAGGGCATAAGGAGAAGGGGACAACAGAGGACGAGATGGTTGGACAGTGTTCTCGAAGCTACCAGCATGAGTTTGACCAAACTGTGGGAGGCAGTGGAAGACAGGAGTGCCTGGCGTGCTCTGGTCCATGGGGTCATGAAGAATCGGACACGACTAAATGACTAAACAACAACAACACATCTCCTATCAACCCTGACCATTGGCCTTGGCTGATGGGAATTGGGGTCCAACGACAGCTAGAGGAAGCCATGTTGGCTGTCCTTGTTTTGCTCTACAACTCCCTTCATCCCTGACCACTGGGCATCCTGTCTAGGGCCTGACAAAAGTTGGGGTCTGATTGGTGGCAGTTAGGTCAGCTGGTTATACCGTGGTGCTGAGAACTCCAAGGTCATGGGTTTGATCCCCATATGGGCCACTTGCATTGCAATTTCAGGGTGACCCTCTGGGCCCCTTCCAACTCTCCCATTTTATAATTCTATGATAGGTGGTGCTCCACCCACTTTGGGCCGCCCATCACCATCAGGTGTCCTGTGAGAGGTTACCCCCTCCCCACAGGGCATTGGCAGCTGGTGCCCATTGGAGGCTGGTAGAAAGCATGGAGCCCAGCAGTAGGTGGTGCCAGAGTCCGTGCAGAGGGAGAAAACTTATTCTCCTTTTGTCCCTGTCTTCCTCCTCCCTGCTGAGTTCTGCAAGGGGCAACATGGAAACGAAGGAGGAAGCTGAGAGAGAGGCAGGGCCACCCCTTTGCCCTGTAAGGAGGGAGGCAGGCAGCTGAGGACAGACTCAGCTTGGTAGGACAGCCCCCCCCCCCCGTTTCACCCCAATGGAGCAGCCTCCTCTGAACCAAAGGAATGGGGTCTTCCCTGCGTTAAAGGAGCATCAGTTTTCCTATTGTATTGCATTGTCTTGAATTACCTATCTGTCTGAAAGAAGTGCTCCATCCCTCCTTTACATTCCAGACTCTCCCTCACCTGAGCAGGTGTGCTCTGAGCTAGTTACAGTGGTACTTCAGGTTAAGAACTTAATTCGTTCTGGACATCCATTCTTAACCTGAAACTGTTCTTAACCTGAGGTACCACTTTAGCTAATGGGGGCCTCCCGCTGCTGCCGCACGATTTCTGTTCTCATCCTGAAGCAAAGTTCTTAACCTGAGGTACTATTTCTGGGTTAGCAGAGTCTGTAACCTGAAGTGTAATTAACCTGAAGCATCTGTAACCTGAGGTACCACTGTACTAGCTTCCAACCATTGAACGCACTCCCCTCAGTGCTTATTTTAAGCAGCCATCCTCCATCCAAGGAAACACTTTTCGCCTACAGGGATTCTTGGAATGCAGGTAAGTGAGTAGCTGATAGAGAGGGGGAAATCTAGACGCAAAATTTTCAACTACAGGAATGCCAACTTTTGTTCAGAAATTAACCCAGAGCAAGACTCTTAATCTCATGGTTGTGGGTTTGAGCCCCACACTGGGCGAAAGATCCCTGCATTGCAGGGGATTGAATTAGGCGACCCTCAGGGTCCCAATTCTACAATGCTGTGATTCTATAAGCCATGCCAAACGAATCCTTCACCTGACCTCAATATTTTGCCCTTTCATTTTCTGGGACCTCTGCTCAGCATTTGAGCCAGATGAGGTTGCAAAGGAGCCAGCATCCCCCCCTTTCTCCCCATCCCACACCCTGCTGCTCCATCTTGGCTCTGTGCCTTGGACGGCATTTATGCCTCCCCATTCCCTCCCCCCCCAGCCACATGGGAGATGTTTCTCTCATCTCCAGGTTGGCCCCAGACATATTTAGTGTGCTTAATCTTTTACCCGCGAATAATCTCTGTGGCTAAGATCACTCTTGGTATCAAGGCGAGTGTCTGATACGAGGACTCTAATCTGCTAGCCAGCAGGAAGGCACTCAAAGTGATCTAACAGGGATTTTCCTCCCCCCTCCCTCCCTCCCCATTTGCCCTCCCCAAAGAGAGGCAACAGAGAAGCATCTCCTGTGGCCTCTGATAGCAATGTCTCCAGGTTGGAAAGCGACTGGCCCTAAGGCAGTTGTGCGGAGTCTCGGACCTCAAGGGCCAGACGTGGCCCCCAGGCCTCTCTGTTTGGCTCATGGGACCCTTGCCAGACCATTCTCCTTGCCAGACTGGCAGAGTGGGTTCCCCCCCCCCTTGCTGATATGTGTCATAAAGGTAAAGGTAAAGGGACCCCTGACCATTAGGTCCAGTTGTGACTGACTCTGGGGTTGCGGCGCTCATCTCGCTTTATTGGCTGAGGGAGCCAGCGTACAGCTTCCAGGTCATGTGGCCAGCATGACTAAGCCGCTTCTGGCGAACCAGAGCAGCGCACGGAAACGCCGTTTACCTTCCCTCCGGAGTGGTACCTATTTATCTACTTGCACCTTGACGTGCTTTCGAACTGCTAGGTTGGCAGGAGCAGGGACCGGGCAATGGGAGCTCACCCTGTTGCGGGGATTCGAACCGCCGACCCTCTGATTGGCAAGCCCTAGGCTCTGTGGTTTAACCCACAGCGCCACCCGTCTCTGATATGTGTCATAGAAGTGTGCTGATGCCTCTTGGAGGATGGAGATGTGTGTGTGTGTGTAAAGAAACCTGTAGCTTTAGTGTGGCTCATTGTACAAAGTCACAGAGCCACATTCCCTCCTGGGTAACTTTCCAGTGGCCACATGCCAGCAGATAGTGCAACCAAAGCCATGCACAAGCACACACACACACACACACCATTTCCACACCGTGCTGCAGAAGCAAAGGTGCGCTTTCTTGAATAGCAGTTATCACCACCATTAGATAGATTCATGGAGGAGATTAGCCTCCTTAGTTTCTATCCTCCCCTCCCCCATCTTAAATACGGTTCTCCACATTTCTGCATTTTGTGAGTTTTCATGTTTAAAAAATCCTCATGGAAATTCATGTGCTTTAAGTGCTTAATAAATCCATTTTTGTACACTGTTTTGGTTAACATGCACATTTCTGTTAGCAATTTCTTCTAATATAATGGATTTTTGTGTGCCATTCTCACCACTATATTTTCATGAACACTTGCCGCTCGTAGTCATTTTCGTAAATATTGTTTGGTAGGCCAGTAAAGTGAGATGAGCGCCGCAACCCCAGAATCGTACGCGACTGGACTTAACTGTCAGGGGTCCCCTTAACGGTGGAAATGCAAATGGTGGGGGCAGCGTAATATTCAGAGAAAAGTCTAACGTGATTATTTTAAACCGCATGGTTGCAACTCTGAATTCTATTTTTTTCACCAGCAATATTCCCCCCAGAGGGAGGTGCACCGTTCCTGGAGATACTGCAATACCAGGTCGATGCATGGAGTGGATGGAGCAAGCCCCTATTCCATCTCCCAATTCCAAAAATCCATTTAATATATAGTCCTCAAATAGAGAACATATCAGATATTAAACTGATAAGAACAGATACTACACTTGATCTTAGCCAAAAGGCCGAGAAGCGATACCAAGCAGAACAAAAATTACGCGGGGCTCCTTTCCGGACGGATTTTGAGCTGTCGGAGGGCAACTGGTGTGGCAAAGCGCTCACCGCCCCACTGGACTCAGCACCGTTTCCAATTCCACAAAATACACTCGGACAACGTTTCTGCTTCTGTTGTCCAACTCAGCAGCCTCTTGATGGACAGCTTAATCTCAAAAATAGTGTATTCCATCCACTTTGTCAATTTCTCAGCCGTCTGCCTGGTTGCTCGATGGCCATTGGTGCTAAATCTACATAAACCCGCCCATTCACTCGCCCAGGTGCTGCATAATTTAACTCGCTGTCTGCCAGCAGAGGTCCCAAAAGTTTCCCTTAGATAACTTCCTCCGAGAGCATCCTGCAGAAACACAGCTGTGCAAAAGACACATCCGTGCTGCCGTTAACTCTAATGCTCATTAGCAAAGGGGGGCTTGCAGGGCAAATGTTTCCTGTAAAACATTGTAATGCTGTAAAGAAATGTAACTGCAAGGAGAAACTGTATCTGCGTTCTCATTCCCTTTGTAACTTTGTAACCAGAGTTGATAAAGTCGACTGGGGGGAGCCATGTACATAGCCAGGTTTTTATTTTAGATGGGGGCAGGCTTTATGTTTTTTTTGGGGGGGGAGACTGAGTTATCTGTGATGCAATTGGTGAGTTAGTTAAGTATTATTATTTATTTGCTTGATTGGGGGGGGCAGCTTCCCCCCTGGCTACACCCATGGAGGGAGCACAGAAGGGGCAAAGTGTATTTCTTAGTGGACAAGCTGTGGGCCACAGGAAGAAAAATAGCAGAATATTTCATGTTAAGATTGTCGTCCTAAACAGTGCATTTTCAACTGAAAATACAGCAGTGCTACTTAGGCATCCTTCACCCATACTGCTCCTCAGTGCTTTCCCTTGGAGTGCTCAGACTTCCTCACAACAGTCCCCCAAGGTAGGCTACGCAAAGAGTTGGTGGCTGGGTCAAGATCACCATGATGTGCTTGAGCATAGAGGTACAGTAGACCCTTGAGTTATGTTACTCTCGAGTATTTTTCTGGGTTTTGCCGCTGGCACATGCGCAGAAGCACTCAATCACGCCGCACACATGCGCAGAAGCAACGCCTCTGGATACAGATTTTTCAGGGTGCACACGGACCCCCGGAACAAATTAAATTTGTATCCAGAGGGTCCACTGTACCCTCCCAGGCCTAGGTCCCACACTGTCGAACTATTACACCACCCTGGCCTTTTAACAGAGGGACAATTTTATTCCTGCATTGCAGGGGGTTGGACTAGATGATCCTTGATGTCCCTTCCAACTTCCAGATGGGCAGGGTATAAATAATAATAATAATAATTACAATTCTATGATTCTACTGTAATTCTGTCATTTTGTTTCTGGAATATATTAACTAGTCTGAACAGCAAAATAGCTGCTGTTTTAACGTTTTGCACCAATATATTATGTCTCAATATGAGACATATTGGTGGCCTCAAAACTATCAGCTATTTTGTAGTCTGCATTTTCTTTTTTTTTAAGTTGCTGTCCTACAGCTGGTTGTAAGTTGGCCCTGTTGAAGTTCCCAGAATAGGACCTCCTTCTGTCCAGAATAGGACCTCCTTCTACCTCATAAAGTAAGGTAACAAAGCGAGTCTTGTGGTATGTCAAAGACTAACTTATGGTGTAAGCTTTTGTGAACTACAAAAGATACTCCGAGCGTATTGTTTTATGACTCTCACACAAAAACATTGTGACAACCTTGATAAACAAAAGTGAAAACAATCCAAGCATTTGCAGTTTAACATTTTAAACTTACTCTCACTTAGCTCTTCCAAGGGCTCATCCACACCTCCATTTCCCATGGAGAAATCTGTTCTTTGCTTCTGAATCAGAGCAAACAGCAACTGAGTTTTCTGCAGATTGACATTTGTTCTGATTCAGGGGTAAACAGAGGGTTTCCCAGGAGAAAGCCATAATGCTCGGACCATGCCTAGAAAGCAGAAACATGGACAGGCCCTCAGTGGGTATTTTTATCCCTGTTGGCTTTGGTCTTGTTTCTATATATGCTAATTGTTTTTATATAACGTTAGTGCTTTGTATATTTTTTATTGTGTTGTGAAATCACTTTGAGGTGCTTCATAAGGAGCAATGCATAAATGGAACGACAACAACAAATGTCACTTTGAGAACAGGATGCTGCTCTTTTGTGAGCGCATTTTCACTAGTAGACCAGACACAAACCTCCCTCATTGATTCCCAAGCCAGCAGTAAACCACACTGAGCAAACTGGGGGTTCCCTATTAGCAAAACAGGATCTGCGCAAGAGTATCAGGCCCAATGAGAGCACAGCAACTCAGAACTTGCCTCCATGAAGCAGTTGTTGAGACTAACGGTCCCCGCCTCCTATGTCTCCTCCTTTCCCATGTTATTTCCAAACAACTGGACGCTACACCAGTGTGCCTGTTTTTGCTCTTCCCGCTTCATGCCTCTCTGGGAGGCATGGGGGGGAGAGAGAACTTATTGCAGCCGGAGAGAGACAGACACCTGTGCCCCTTACAAGCCTGATCCATCTCTGCCTCTTGGCCTCTCTCCTCTCCAGCATCCGCTTCTGCCTCTGATTCTGAACTGCTCTCTGCCACAGCCTCTTCCTGCTCACTAAACCCTGTTGCCTCTTCAGCTTCCCACACCTCCTGCTCCTCCCAATCTTCTCCCTCTTCTCCCAGTTGACCACGCCTTGTTAACCCACCACTACTCCCTGAGCCTTCTTCCCCTGGGGGTTCCCCATCTGGTTCTTCCAACCATTCCTCTGCGTCCAACCAGTCCACGACACTGACCTAGAGGCTTGCTGTTTTCCTGCCTCGCAGGGTTGTTACAAGAATTTTAAGGTCTTAGATATATAATAAATGTTCATAAATGTACCAAGCAAACACGTACATAAATATATAAACCACATGTCTGGTGCAGCACAGGAGTACAGTCCTGAAACCATTTTGACTCCCAAACTGACCAAATGTTTCTCTGCAAGGAGGGAGAGGGAACCTTCCCATTGTCTCAGGAATTAAGTGATTACCATCTCAAAGGAATGGCCAGACTACCAGGAAAGGCAATCAGATAAGGCATTATCAGATAATCTGGCGGACAGAAGATAAAGAAAGCACTCAGATTTCTGTTGTAGACCACCTTTTCTATGATGTAGGTATGATGTATCTGGGGGGTGGTCTTGGGCTACACCCCTTCTGTGATGTATGTATGATGTTTCTGGGGGTGGTCTTGAGCTCCAAGGCAGGGAATTTCAAAATGTCTGTATAAAGGGAGGCACGCCTTTGTTCTGGGTCCTCCTCCATCCTCCTGCGTGTGAGGGGAGCACCCTGTTGCAACAGCATTAATAAAGATCAGGCTTACTAGCTGCTTTGCTTCTCAATATTCTCTGGTTGGTCTCTGTTATTTTCTCCTACCAATGGAGAACCTACAAAGGACTCTATAAGGGCTCTTGTGTACCCCATTAGGGAATTAGACCAGATTTTGCTTACAACAGGGTGAATTTCAGAGCCGGTAAAACCTGTACAGTTGTTAGAATCACAGTATATTCTGGTTCAAGTTTGCGCAACGGGCAGAAATCCTCCAGGGCTGGTAGCCTTTCTTGGACTGGAAAAAAAGAGCATGAAAGGGTGTTGAATTCCTCTGTGCCCAGGCTAATGCCATCCATGTCTCCAGATTAAAAGTCTAAAAAGCATTCAATTTTTAATTCCTAATCAGGGGTTAAGACATAAAACATTTTATTGGGGAATGGAGAACTGGAAATGTGGAATGGACTATCCTAGGAAAGGGCGTGGCTGGCTGGCAGGCACCCTGAACAGGGATGCTTCACTTGTCTTCTGCATTGTATACAGAATAAAATCGCAGCAGGCAGCCAGCAATGTAAAAAGAGGGACATCATTGCGAAGGCTCGTTGCTCCCCCCTTGCGGAAGAAACCTGCATCTGCAACCTTCCAAATTCTGAGAGTGAAACGCTGGCTATTTTTGGATGGGATTCGATCACACATTGGCAAAGGCAGGTCGCACAATGAAAGCTGATTAGGAGGCCGTGCAGAACTGACCCGCTTCACCCCTTGAGACTGAACTTTTTGATTAAAATGAACATGCGGTATGAAGATAAACAATGGAACCGGGGAAGGGAATAGGGGGAAGTCAACTCTTTTTATTTTTATTTTTTATGTTTGAATATGTATTGTTGTTTTTATTTTTTGCTGTTTTTGGAAAATTAATAATATATATATATATATTAAAAGAGATTGGACTTTTTGTGAAAAGGAAACTGACAGCAAAATGCCCTGGAAAGTATGGGATAAGACTGTGGTTTTGAAGCAACAGCCTGGATAGCTCAGTTGGTTAGACTAGAGTGTGGTGCTGATAACGCCAAGGTTGCAGGTTCGATTCCTGTATGTTGCAGGGGGTGGACTAGATGATCCCCGGGATCCCTTCCAACTCTACGATCATCATCTAACCTCTCCACCAACAAATCAGAATAAGTGCTCATTAAACCTCCCGGCAACTTCATGCAAACAACTAAAGGAGTCTGTTTATGGCCCAAGCATTATGTTTCTTTTCTTTTTATAAGTTTTTTTAAGGGTTTCTTTTAAGACACCCCTCTAATCTTTCCACCGTGTACAGCATCAAGACACCAGTCAACAGATTTTAAAAACAAGACAAAATGCCACAGCAAACAGGGGAGGCTTATAGCATGCAAAACTCCTGAGAGAAGCTAGTCGGGAGTTTTGGAACTTCTGGTAGTTCCACCCCTCAGAACCCACAACCCATACAGTATGTCTCCTTGCTGTAATGGAATCTGGACATCACCAAAGTACAAATTGACGATGCTCATCATTCTGGGAGTTTTGAGACTTTGTGCTTCACTTTTCATCAGTCCTCCTCTCTCTTTTCACTTAGGGATGCAGGTGGCACTGTGGGTTAAACCACAGAGCCTAGGACTTGCTGATCAGAAGGTTGGCGGTTTGAATCCCCGTGACGGGGTGAGCTCCCGTTGCTCGGTCCCTGCTCCTGCCAACCTAGCAGTTCGAAAGCACATCAAAGTGCAAGTAGATAAATAGGTACCGCTCCGGCGGGAAGGTAAACGGCGTTTCCGTGCACTGCTCTGGTTCGCCAGAAGTGGCTTAGTCATGCTGGCCACATGACCCGGAATCTGTATGCCAGCTCCCTCGGTCAATAAAGTGAGATGAGCGCCACAACCCCAGAGTCGTCCGTGACTGGACCTAATGGTCAGGGATTCCTTTACCTTTACCTAGTGTTGCCTTTGTTGGCTGGTGCTCATTGGGGACTGGTTGGGCAGAGGCAGGGAGCCCAACAGTAGATGGCGCCAGAGCTAATAACAGGCAGAGCCAACTCATTCTAGTTCTGTCTCCATCCTTCTTCTCTTCCCTGCTGATTTGTACATCCCTGAGACTGAGCAGGAAGCTGGCAGGCAGGTCCACCCCCTGGACTGGATGTAGGTAAGCAGGCAAGCAGGTGGGGTGTGTCAGAGGGCAAAGTGAGGTTAATGGGGCAGTGCCCCCATCTGCCCTAATGGACACTGCTTCCTAAGGGACATTTGGCCTCCCAGATCCCAAGCAGCTGTGCTCTCCTCAGTTCCAGGAGGGTTGATCTATCTCTTTGCGTCTTTCTTGCTTTCTCCCAAAGCCTGGGGCTGCCCAGAGGATGTCCTGTCCATTGCAGGAGCATCTAGAGATAATTCAGCTGGAACCATCCCTTCTCTCCTTGTGAACCCAGCTCCTGCGGGTGACATAGCGCAGCTGTCTCAGGCTGGCGAACATCTGGGGATGAATCACTGGGAATTTAGGCTCTTCTGAAGTTGACCCAGATTGAGAGTCGGGGGGGTGGTGGTGGTTGGAGGAGAAGAGTTCAGGGTGGTTTCCCCTCTCATTTTTTCCTGCTGATTTCTACATGAACGATTGGGAAATTGGTGTGTGTGTGTTTGGGGTGGGGGTTGGGGGAAAAAGAGCAACAAAAGCCAGACTGCATTTTTGGACCCACTGCCAGCCCTCCGTCCACCCGCAACATTGCTCTTGTGGAAAGTTGGAGCTCAGCTCTATTTACAGTCCTGATTGCTTCCAGATGGGAGCCCGAACCTGTGTCAGCAAAAAAATAAAATAAAAAGTAGGGAAAAGAAAAGGAGAGGGGGAGGGCAGAGGAGTGTCAAAAACCCAGTTGGTCTGGAAAGAGGAGACTCTAACAATGGGGAGAAAATTAGGCCATTCTCTGCCAGAGCAAGAGAGACATATAAAGAGGAACGATGATGGGAGGTGGGAAATGGAAGATACGCTCCAGCGAAAGTGGAGAGACAGGCTTTGTTCTTGGGAGATTGCGGGTGGGGTGGGGGGAGAACCACAGGGCCTGACCCCAGGAGGGTAATTCAGGATCAAAAATTGGCACAGGAATAATTCTGGTGCTCAAGATGGAAAAGCCCCAAATGGCATCCCACCTACCACTGACAAACACAGGATGCAACTAAGGTAAAGGGACCCATGACTATTAGGTCCAGTCTTGGCTGACTCTGGGGTTGCGGTGCTCATCTCACTTTATTGGCCGAGGGAGCCGGCGTACAGCTTCCAGGTCATGTGGCCAGCATGACTAAGCCGCTTCTGGCGAACCAGAGCAGCGCAAGGAAACGCCGTTTACCTTCCTGCCGGAGCTGTCCCTATTTATCTACTTGCACTTTGATGTGCTTTCGAACTGCTAGGTTGGCAGGAGCAGGGACTGAGCAACGGGAGCTCACCCCATTGCGGGGATTCGAATCGCTGACCTTCTGATTAGCAAGTCCTAGGCTCTGTGGTTTAACCCACAGCGCCACCTGCGTCCCTAGGATGCAACTAAGGATGGACAAATTTGCTGTTTTTGGTTCTGTAGCCTTCTAGTCTTGCTAGTAGTGTAGTGGCAAACAGAGAGGTGCAGGGTCCTTTTATGGTGGTCACAGCTACGCCCTCCCCCTCACAGCCACACAGCTGCACCCCCTTATAAGATTGTACAATAAGCTTAGACAATAATAATACTTAGCAAGGCATTGCAACCATCAGCGCAGAACTCCATTTGTTGCCTTTCGGCGAGACCTACCATTTTCTGTGCATGTACATGGGCAAATGATTTGGAGTGCTCCAATATATTTCTTTCAGAGTGACTTAAATTGTGCTTCCATTGTACGTAACAGAGCTTTCATGCCACACTCTTGAAGCTGAAGCACCTTGAGATTTTAGTGTTCCGAAATGCTTTGCTTTGGAGAGAACAGAACAATAACTCCTTGCTGTTGTTTCTGCCCACCTTCTCCAAAATGACCCTGGGAGCCGGTCCTCAGTGGCCAATTCATCCTTTTTCACTCTGCTTGACTCCAATCAGTGCAAAGGATGGAAAGATCTGCTCAGTGGCTTAAAAGCTCCCCTTTCATGCTGACCAGGTGGCTCTAGGACAGGGGTCAGCAAGTTTTACATTCCCTGGGCTGGTTCACTCCAGCGGAGATCCCTCCATGGGCTGGATCGCGCATGCGTGGGAGTGAGCGCACCTGCGATTTCCAGCATCTGTGTCTGCGCAGACGTGATTTCCGGTGCCACAGAAGCGAGTCCCTGTGCTGTGCTGGTTTAGCGCAGCATGCAGGGACTCGCCAAGCAGGCGGCTCAGTTCAGGGGCGGCTCGTGGGCCGCTTAAATGACCCCTGTGGGCAGCTTGTGGCCCGTGGGCCTTAGGTTGCCAACCCCTGCTCTAGGATGCTGGAGGCAAGGACCCTGCTGCAGAAATAGTAACTGGGTCTTTGACCTCCTGCAACCCCAGACTACTGCACCTATGCATTATGCAAATGTTAAATTCACTTCTCCACATTTCCACAGCCATTTGTGATTATATTTTGCTTTAGGCAAAAAATCCTAATGAGAATTCATCAGCAATTTTAGCGCAAGTTTATCCAAATAAACGTATTTCTGTATGTAGTCCCGACTAATACTAACAACTTGGCAAGTGGCTTTCCTAAATGTTATTTTCACTAATATATGTGAATATATGCACACTTACTCCGAACAGATGCATTTTTCCACGTGTTGTTGGGCTGGAGAAATGTCGTGCAAAATACAGAGAAGTGCAAATATCAAAGAACAGCTGCATTTTGGATCGTGAATTGGTCAGAGAAGTGCAAATGAATGAAAATGCATACAAAATTGAATTTCTCCTGCATCCCTAGACGCAATCCAAGGGGCAAATGGTAGGGAACAGGTGACCATCCAATTCAGATGGCCCACAGTGTGTTTGTAAAAATACAAGTGAAAATAATGGAACTGGGATAGCTCAGCTGGCAGACCATGAGACTCTTAATCTAAGGGATGTGGGTTTGAGCCCCATGTTGGGCAAAGAAGTCCCATGTTGGATGAGAAGACCTTTGTGGTCCCTTCCAACTCTACAATTCTATGATCTTGCACAGGGCATTACAATTGCTACAACAGGTAGGGAGAGTTATTAAGTGCTCCACCACCAGCAATTCCTAAGTGGTCCATGGGTGGAAAAGAGAACCACCATCCTATATGGGTTGATGCTATTGTTGTTGTTGAAACGGGATTTGAACTTCCTGCAGAGGACATTCAACGTCCTAGAGGACAAAGTGTTCCAGAGCCCTGTGCATTTTTGTATGTTTGTATGTGTGATGTGTCCTTTCCTGGAGACCTTCATATCTCCCTCTCCATAATCTGATCTGACCTCTTCAAATTGTGCCCTCTCCTCAGCTATGCTGGGCCTTTCCAAGTTCTCTCTCTCTCCTAATTTATATCCAAGTGTTACCTGCCAACACATTCCGGTTAGGAGTTCAGCACCCCGGGTGTTTGGCAGTGGCTGAGATGCGCAGTGCACAGCGCCGAATTTGCTAATCTGCATTCTTCAACGAAGGAGATCGGGTGTTAGATTACAGCCTCTTCCTCCATTCCTATAAAGAAAATTTAAAAAGTAACAGGCTATTAAGGTACGGAAGGTGAGGTGCTGCACAAATGGAGAGCGACAGAATAAAATTAAATTCAGGAAGACCAGTCCCAGTGTTATTGGAAAAATGGTGTGCTAGCCAGCTCAAATGCTGTCACTGGGAAGGACCTAACATCTGGCGAGAGATGGGGCAAAACTGTCCATCTGAATTTCTTTCTCATTTTTCCAACCCTAAATTCAGTTTATCAGCACTTTCACATCAGTTTGCAATTAAAAAACAACAAACTGCTGCATTCTCTAATATATACACGTTTGATGTAATTTTGCAAAATAGATACATTTTCGCAAAGCAATTTCTCCCTAATACAATGCATTTTGTACATTTTTTTTCACTAATCTATGTTTTCTTATGCATATTTCATCCCAGAGTATGCATGTTGGGGAGAACACTACTTGGCTGGAGAACTGCACTACAAATTTCTGAGAGACACAGGTTTCAAAGAGTGGCTGCATTTTGGCTCCTGAACTGTTTCAAAGAATATGGATTAGGTAGTTTAGGCTTTACATGCAAACCAGACTGAATCTGTCCCCTGTGCCTGCTTCTGGAAATGGAGTTAAGTATGCAAAAGTGAATAGATTTTAATAGATGGATTTATCATTCCCACACCCTCTGCTTTTTAATCATACTGTACACCTGTTTTATCGTTTTACTTACTGATTTACACATACATGCTGAACAGGTTTATACAGTCAACTTTTGCCACTTGGCAAAAGAATCACAGTTGAGAAATCCTGCTCACAGCTATCCTTGCTTGGGTGGACTCGATCCACCAACCTTCTGGTTAACAGCCAGATGCACTCACCCATTGTGCCACTGAAGCAGTTGAGCTGGGCCAAAGTATTTTGGGGTCCAGGATGGGAAACCCAAGCAGCGCTCTTTTCTCCTGGTAGTTGACATGTGACACGATCACTGAGGAAATTCTTCCATGAAAAGTGGATTGCCGGTTTCAGCAGGGCTTGTGGAGAAGTTTAATTACCGCATTTTTTGCTCTATAAGACTCACTTTTTCCCTCCTAAAAAGTAAGGGGAAATGTATGTGCGTCTTATGGAGCGAATGCAGGCTGTGCAGCTATCCCAGAAGCCAGAACAGCAAGAGGGATCGCTGCTTTCACTGCACAGCGATCCCTCTTGCTGTTCTGGCTTCTGGGATTCAGAATATTTTTTTCCTTGTTTTCCTCCTCCAAAAACTAGGTGCGTCTTGTGGTCTGGTGCGTCTTATAGAACGAAAAATACGGTAAATGAATTAATGAATTGCATTCATACCCCACCTTTTTCTCCAAGGAGTTCAAGGTTGTGTGTGTGGTTCTCTCCCTCCTCCTTTAATCTCCACAACAACCCTGTGAGGTGGGTTAGACAGAGAGGCAGTGGCCAACCACTGAGCTTCATGGCTGAGTGGACATTTGAACCCTGGCATCCCTAGTCCTAGTCTGGCACTGCACCACGCTGAATTATACCCCGCCCAGTAAGGTTGTAGCTGTCCCCCTCATTCTCCTGCTCTCAATTGTACCCCAAAACCTTATGGGGAGGTTTAAAGGTAAAGAGACCCCTGACCATTAGGTTCAGTTGTGACCCACTCTGGGGTTGAGGTGCTCATCTGGCTTTACTGACCGAGGGAGCCAGCGTACAGCTTCCGGGTCATGTGGCCAGCATGACGAAGCCACTTCTGGCGAACCAGAGCAGCACATGGAAATGCCGTTTACCTTCCTGCCGGAATGGTACCTATTTATCTACTTGCATTTTGATGTGCTTTTGAACTGCTAGGTTGGCAGGAGCAGGGACTGAACAACAGGAGCTCACCCTGTCACAGGGATTCGAACCACCAACCTTCTGATCGGCAAGCCCTAGGCTCAGTGTTTAGACCACAGCGCCACCCGTGTCCCTATGGGGAGGTTTAGGTGTGGACAAAACTGTCCATTTTAGTTTCCCTACATTTCTTATTTTCCCCACTCTTAAAACTTCAGTTCTCTGCATCTCCATATCAGTTTGCAATTATTATTTTTTCGAAGTCCTTCCTTGTGAAAATGCCCCGGCAATTTAGTGGCAAGTTCTCCTAAAACATACATGCCTGTACGCAATTTGCCAAATGCACACATTTTTGCAAAGCAATTCTTGCAAGTCATTTTCACAAGCTCACCACCCAAAACTTTTAGCATTTTACCCCAGCATATGCATTTTTGCAAACATTTTTGGGCTGGAGAACTGCATTGCGACACTCAGGGTACTTTGAAGGAGTTTCAAAGCACCAATTTCAAAAGGTGGCTGTGTTCACAAACAACTGCAAATCCCTCCCCCCAATCCCAATAAAATTACAATGCCATCAATCAAAAATTTCCCCAATTTACGTGTTGGGAGTGAGGTGGGGGGGAAAGCCACCAAACCCCAAATCCCATCTACTGGAAATCCATCCCTACATATAGACCATAGGTAGGCAAACTAAGACCGGGGGGCCGGATCCGGCCCAATCGCCTTCTAAATCCAATCCGCGGACAGTCCGGGAATAAGCGTGTTTTTACATGAGTTGAATGTATCCTTTTATTGAAAATGCATCTCTGGGTTATTTGTGGGGCCTGCCTGGTGTTTTCACATGAGTAGAATGTGTGCTTTTATTTAAAATGCATTTCTGGGTTATTTGTGGGGCATAGGAATTCGTTCATTTATTTATTTTCAAAATATAGTCTGGCCCCCCACAAGGTCTGAGGGACAGTGGACCGGTCCCCTGCTGAAAAAGTTTGCTGACCCCTGATATAGACACTCACACTGAGATAGATCTGGTTTATTCACCAGGCCTTGATTTCCCATTTGGGGAACTGGGGGCTACCTCGGCACAGAATCTGATTAAAAAGAGTCAGAAGAACCTCAAAGGGTGAGCTGCAGAGCTGGCGTGGGCCAGCTGGGGGCACTGCTTTTCACCTGAAATAAACATCAAAATGCACAATGATGTGTTCTGTGGTCAGCTGGTCCTTCTGGCACCCCACAGTCTGACCCCGTCCCAGTTTCAGCTGCTGCCGCCGCTGCCTGACACTCCCTCCACAAAGACAAGCGGGTGGGTGGGAATGAACCCTCTGAGGTGGGGCAGGGGCTTGGAGAGGGAGGCACACACATCAGCCAACTATTTCCTGACACAGCTAAATATACATTTATATCTTTTCATTTTTCATTGCCAGGGTCTGGCATGAACACATAGGCTGTCAAAAGCCCTCTCTCGCCCCCTGTGGAGCCTGTGGGAGATAAATTTGCCCCACACAGCCTGAACATTGGGGGTGGGAGGTGAGCAAGAAGGAGGCAGGCGCAAGATAGCCCCCTGCTGCGAGGAGGAAACTTTGCCTCTCCACTCACCACATCTGCTACCTCTATGGTATGTCATCTCCCCCCACCCACAATCAAGTGAGCGTTTAAAGGTTATGAGGAAAACCAAATTACAGTATTCTTATCATTATTACATTTATAAATTCCTGCCCATGTTTTCAAAATGCTTTGCTTAGAAATATTATTGAAAGGCAACCGGATATGCCGGCATTTATGTGCCAAAAGGAATTGTTCTGTTGTCGGCATTGTTCTTTGTGGGCTTCTAAAAACAGATTGCTGCTGTTGTTTGTATAGCTTTCTAGGGCAGGGGGTATC
This sequence comes from Podarcis siculus, assembly GCA_034642415.1. Classification (NCBI taxonomy): domain Eukaryota; kingdom Metazoa; phylum Chordata; class Lepidosauria; order Squamata; family Lacertidae; genus Podarcis; species Podarcis siculus. The sequence continues at coordinate 25,727,572 of JAXCMG010000019.1, read as the reverse complement.
TTCCCACTCGGGGGCCACATTCCCTCATGGGAAACCTTCTAGGGGCCACACGTGCCAGTGGTGGGCAGAGACAAGTGGAAGTGGGTAGAGACGGGCAAACCAGAGGGATTTAGCCGTGTTTCCTGCATTGCAGGGGTTGGACTAGATGACCCTGGGACCCCTTCTGCAGTTCTATGATAATCCCAATCCAAGGGCACATTCCAGGCAGGTAAAAACACTTGAGGAGGGGGTGCAGCAGGGCTGGCCTCAAGAGAGTCCCAGGGGGCCAGATGGAGAGGACTGGAGGGCCACATTTGACTTCTGGTTCCAGAATTCACTTTTGATCAACGCTGTTTTTCTTTCATGGAAAGGTGAACTTAATCCAGTCGGATAACAAAGCCAGCTCAGTTAGGGCTGGGGTTTGGGACAGGAGGTCAGGGCTGCACTCAGCAAAATGAGCAGGGTGGGTCCCTTTGAAACCAGTCGGAATGGCTTACCCAGTTATGAAGTACGTATTTTTCGCTCTATAACACGCACCCGACCATAACACGCACGTAGTTTTTAGAGGAGGAAAACAAGAAAGAAAAAAAATATTCTAAACGAAACAGTGGATGTATGATTTTTGTGGTTCATGCTGTGGCCACAGACATGTGATCTGACAGTGAGTTTGGAGTAGCCCAATGCAAAAATCCTGAGGATCCATGTGGATCCATGCTTTGTAACTATGTTTTTGCACCACTGCAGCCCCAGGCAACAGTGGGTGCGTGGTTTTTTTGGTGCAAGATGTAGCCATGGGCATGCTATGTGATCTGATGGTGAATTTGGGGTGACCCAGTGCAGGGACGCGGACTTATAAAAAATATTGGGGGGGGGGGCGGGAAAGCTCATGAATAATAAATAAGCTCATGAATATGCAAATAAAGTGGCGCCGCCTCCTCATGAGCGAATAGGGGAGAGCGTGCTGCGCCTATTAATCAGCTCCAAAGGAAATTGGGTGGAGCTTTTGCTCGGGAGGGAGGGCAGGAGGCATGCAGCCCGCCCCTCCCTGTGCATTTTGGGCTGGGGGAGGGGCGGCGATGGCGCTCTGCTGGAGGGGCGCCGGAGATTATTGGGGGGGCGGAGCCCCCCCAAACGAATTTTTGAGGGGGCTCGGGCCCCCTCAAGCCCCATGGAGTCGGCGCCTATGACCCAGTGCAAAAATCATGAGGATCCATGTGGATCCGTGCTTTGTAACCACGTTTTAAGAGGGGAGGGAAGGAAAAGCACTCAAGGGACAAGGAGCACGCGTGGGGTGTGTGGAGAAGGATGCTGCTAATAATGCAGAAGAGGGGTTTAAGGGGAGAAGGAACATGTGTGGGGTGGGTGGAGAAGGATGCTGCTAATAATGCAGGAGAGGGGTATAAGAGGAGAAGGCTCCTCTCCTCTCCCACTTTGCTCCTTTAAAGAAGCAGGCTTTCTGTCCCTCTCTCCTCCCCACTCAGCGGCTCTTCTCCCACTTTGCTGTTTCAAAGTGAGCCACGGAGGAGGGAAGGAAGGGGAACCATGGATCCTCTGCTCACGACTGCAGCAGATCCCCCCGCCATCTGTAGGCATTCGCTCCATAACACGCACAGACATTTCCCCTTACTTTCTAGGAGGAAAAAAGTGAGTGTTATGGTGCAAAAATTACAGTAAGTGAGGGGCTGTGGCTCAGAGCACCTGCTTTGCATGCAGAAGGTCCCAGGTTCACACCTGGTATCTCCAGGTAAAGATGGGAGAGACCCTTTTCCAAAATGCCAGAGAGCTGCTGCCAGTCAGTGCAGAAAACACTGATTTAGTATAAGACATCTTCCTATGTTCCTAAGTAAAAAACATTACTGCCTAAATAGGTGTGGAGGCTCAAAAACGCCATTGTTTTCCCCAAAATATCAATGTTCTTCCTCTGTTCTCCACACACTTTTCCACCAATGTGTCTTTTTAAGGGGGAGTCCAAGGCCACATCCGCACCGCACACTGAGAGCACTGCGATGCCACTTTAAACAGTCATGGCTCCCCCAAAGAATTCTGGGAGATGTAGTTTAAGGGAACTGAGAGGGTTAGACAATGGGCAAATCTGTCCTTTTTGGTTTCCTTCTGTTTCTTAGTTTCACTGCTCTTTATTCCCCACACAGAGCTACAGTTGCTAAAGTTCCCTGTGAAGAGGGAAGGGGTTTTAAGCCGCTTTGGGAATTGCAGCTCTGTGAGGGGAATAAGGGGTCTTCTTCACAACTCATAGCACCTATTGCAAACTACAGCTCCCAGAATTCTTTGGGAGAAACCATGCCTTTGTAAAGCGGTATTGTAGAGCTTTATATGTATGGGGCAAATGTGGCCTAAGATTGGGAGACTTTTTTTCCTCACTCCGGGATTTTTTTTGCTTTTTAACGGTTTCTGTGTTCCATCCAGACTTTTGACTCATGTTTGGCATGTTGGCAGGCCAGGATCTTGCACCCTTGACCAGAACACAAGGCCTCCTGTGGCCTCCAAGCAAAGAGATAGCCTGTCTGCCCTCCTCTCCCACAGAATTCTCCCCCACTTCCCCATGGGACACAAAGGAAGAGTGCAGGAATTTCCTGTGTCAGTTTTTTTTAATAAAAAAGCCGCTTGGGGTGAGCCGCTGACTCACCAGGGACTTGGCGCGTGAGCTGTTCTCCAGCTGCGCTTTTGTCTGGATGCTGGGGGGGGAGGTCAGCAGGCCACATAAAGTGGGTTCTGGGAAGTGCTTCTTTTGCCCACAGAACCCCCCATAATGACTCACGGGGGATCCCAGATGAGACCATGCCATTTGGGAATTGTTGGCCGATTGAACCGGGAGTTTATTTCATTTAATGCAACACCTCATCAGCCCCAACTGAAGCCCCAAAGGAGTGAGCGAGCAAGCTTCCGGGTTCCTCAGAATTCTTCTTCAGACTAGATATTGTGTAAAATAAAATGAGAAATGAACTACAGTGGTACCTCGGGTTAAGTACTTAATTCGTTCCGGAGGTCCGTTCTTAACCTGAAACTGTTCTTAACCTGAAGCACCACTTTAGCTAATGGGGCCTCCCGCTGCTGCCACACCGCCAGAGCACGATTTCTGTTCTTATCCTGAAGCAAAGTTCTTAACCTGAAGCACTATTTCTGGGTTAGCGGAGTGTGTAACCTGAAGCGTATGTAACCTGAAGCGTATGTAACCTGAGGTGCCACTGTGTCAGAGTTTAGGTCGATTTTTAAAATTATTTTCAGGCACGCGAGTCGAACACGTGTTAAATGGGGAGATTCATGTACTTTATATGTGTAAATAAAGCCTTATAAAACCACAGCCTCTGCTGGCTTTCCTTCCAAGGAAACAGAACCCTGAGTAAGCGCTGGAACCCACTCAGAGACTGGGGTTGCGTGTAACAGCCTACACACGGCCCTGTTTACATTGGCAGATGAGGTCAATCTCTTGGAACAATCCTGTTGGAGAAGACGATTAGCAGGCAGGGCAGTTGCGACTCTCCGCACCTTCCGGATGGAAGGCTTGTTGCACGAGCGTTGGTGCGGCAGGGATCCGGGCCAGCTCCAGCTTCAAAGAGCGTGAGGCCGGCTTTGATGCAGCGCAGCACAAAATTGCACATGGACAGGAACAGGCGACTTCCAAGTAGGAAGGAAGGGCTCTGAAAGCATCTGTCCGGCTGTAATGCCTGTGGTTTTTCAATGACCCTGGAATAGGAAGCGTTGGTTTCTGCAGCATCCAGCTTGGCAAGCAGCGCTCAGGATGGCCGGCAGCTGCTCACGTTGCTCCTAAGCACTGGGGTCACTGCTCTTCTTCAGCTGGCAGGTCACGCAGTTGCTCATAATGCATTCCGCATTCCTGGTTGCATCACCCTGCTAGGTTGGCTGCACCTGGCATTGGGCGAAATCTGACCATCTCAGGCTGCCAACGCACCGCGAAGTTAAAGCACAATTTCAGACCCCAAAGAATCTTGTGATCTGCAGTTTGTGAAGGGTGATGGGAAGTTCCGCTGTTGGGTGGCTGGGATCTCATCAGACCTGCACCCAGGAGTGTGCCCAGCCACTCTGTTGGGAAAAAGGAGAGAAAGAGCAAGAGATCTGGGGCTCTGGGTCATCCCAAGACAAGGCTTCTGTCATTATATTCAAGGCAAGTATATAAGCAACACAGCAAAAGTCCCTTCGTAGGACAAACAGAACAAATGCTGGCTGGCGCTCATTGAAACTGGTGGGGCAGAAGGCAGGGAACCCAACAGTAGGTGGAGCCAGGGCCAATGATAGGTGCAGCATCCCTTTTTGCACCTTGACGCAAAACAGGAAGTGCTGCCTTGTGCTGTTGCCGCCTGCACCACCATACCTGCCGCTGCCACTGTTGCCTCCACTGTTGATGGAGAAGCAGTGATTTGGGGCAAGATCTTGGAGGCAGCAGGGCAGAAGGGGCGCCTGCAGGGGTGCCACCTTGGAGGTTTCCGCTGCCTGAGGCAGCACCCTCGCCACACCCAATAGCTGGACAGAATCATAGAATTGTAGAGTTGGAAGGATCATTTAGATCCCTACAATGCAGGAATCTTTTGCCCAATGTGGGGCTTGAACCCAGAACCCTGCAATTAAGAGTCTCATGTTCTGCCGCATGTGCTATCCCAGAGCCAATGACAGGTTGAGTCAATCATACTAGTTTTCTTCTTCTTCTTCTCCTCCTCCTCCTTGCTGAGTTTTAGATCAAGACTAAGAAGGAAGAAGCTGACAGGCATGGATACCCCTTGGACTACTTGTAAGAAAGCAGGCAGATGGAGGGTGGCCGAGAGTAGACTGAGGTTATTGCGGCAGTGCTCCATTTGCCATAATGGGCCAGCCTCCATTACAAATGGATTAGAAACAACAACAATGAGATACACAGACTACAGCAGGACTGTCAGGATAAAAGCAAGTTTTATTTTGTTTCTTTAAGAGATTTCTGGGCTGCCTTCTAAGGCCATGCCCACATTCGGATGTTTCCAAGAAATAGAACACAACACCTCATTGCACTCAAACACATTAACACACCATAAAACATCAGAAAGCAGCGAGAGAATCCAGCTACAAGCACTATAGCCTTAAAATCACAAAAACTATTTTCAAGCAGCTTTTGTTTTTAAAGGAAGAATCTAAACCCCAATCCTTGTAGAACTCACCAAAAGATCAACTCAGACTGCATCTGCTCCACACATTTAAAGCACCATGATACAGTAAAATGTAAAGGTAAAGGGACCCCTGACTATTAGGTCCATTTGCGGCTGACTCTGGGGTTGCAGCGCTCATCTCCACTTTAAATAGTCACGGCTTCCCCCAAAGAATCCCAGGATCTGTCATTTGTTAAGGGTGCTGAGAGCTCCTATTCCCCTCAAAGAGCTACAATTTTCAGAGTGGCTTAACAATCAGTTCCTCTTGAATGTAATTGGAGCTCTGGGAGAGGAATATGTAGAGCTCTCCTATCAACTCTGGGAGACCAAGGTTCAAATCCCCTCTTGACCAAGAAGCTGACTGGATGACTAGTTACTGCCTAGTCTACCTAACAAGGAGGTTGTTGTGGGAATTAAATAAGGGGGACGACGACGACTGTGTATGCCACTTTGAGCTCCTTGGAGGAAATGTAATTACAAAAAGAAGAAAATCAAGAAAGTAGCTGTGATTTGAACATGTCAGTGGCTAGACGTTCACCCTCTATGCTTTTCCCACTGGGCTACAGTCATTGAGCAGATGCCCATCTTGGAAAAACAATTTCAAGGGCTATTTTCCTAAGCGAACTGGTGGTTTGAACTTAGCACCACAACCTACCACTTTCCCCCACTGGTCTACAGACGGCGTTGCCAAACCAACACAAGGAAACCCGTGCCCAAACAATGCTTTGGTACTAAGACAAGGGAATGCTCTTAAACCCACAGAAATTTGAAGTTGCTATTGTAGGTTTTACAGCTGGGGCCCACCCTACAATTACTGTTAGAGGACACTGCAGATCTCTAATCGAGGAAGACCAATTCAAAGTGGCTTTCTGAGGGCAAACCAAACCACCAAAACAGAGCTGAACCCGCAAATGTTTCCTATCTAATATATTGGCTTCTTAACGAGAAAGATGAGGACTTCGCCACCACAAAAGAAATAATTAGGGGCACTGGTGCCCATTGGGATTGATAGGGCAAAAGGCAGGAAGCCCAACTGCAAGCAGAGCCAAAGACAATAAGAACATAAGAACAGCCTGGTGGATTAGGCCAATGGACTATCTAGTCCAGCATCCTGTTCTCACAGTGGCCAACCAAAGACCTGTAGGAAACCAGCAATCAAGACCTGAGCCCAAGAGCCCTCTCCCTTCCTGTGGTTTCCAGCAACTGGTATTCAGAAGCATTGCTGCCTCCAACTGTGGAGGCAGAACACCACCATCATGGCTGGTAGCCATTGATAGCATTCTCCTCCATGATAGGCAGAGCCAGCTAGTTCCAGTCCTCCTCTCTGCAGAATTCTACAAAGGCAACAAGATGGAGTCTGATAGGCAGAGGCCTGTGTTTCATATCTAGGACCCAGAGACCTGCGACATTTTCAGCAACAAGAAGGCTCAAGGAGGAAACGCTCAATACTTCGGTTTCGTAAATCAGAGCTTATATCCTCCACACCCTATATGCTGTCACATACTGTCACAATCTCCACAGCAGTGTGAGATTCCAGGGGTCCAGGTGCTTGAATCCAGGTCCAGGTGTTTCCTTTGGAAATGAGGAGCTGCAGAGACTGTGGTGTCTTTGCGATATATGGTTTATTTACACATGTATATAACCTAAGCTTACGATGGAGAGGTTTCAAAGCATTACACTCCAAGGGGCTCCTGTTTCTCCCAAGGCCACGGTCCTGGATTCAAACTCTCAGCCCACATTGTGCTCTGATCCTCCCGACAATTGCAGTTTGCCGCATTTAACAAACTGCAACCTCTTTTTCCTAGGTCACATAACCAGCACTGCAATCCTGAACTCAATTGGTTTGTTTTTGCTAACTCCAACTCCTTGCTGTCTGGCACTGCCTATATAGGCATCTGGCAGCCCATCTCAATACTCCAAGCATTGATTAAATTCTAGCACTTACTAAATCAAGGCGATCAAAAGCTTTGGCACCCAAGAACCCATAACATCACTCTGGCCTCCTAAACTGCACCCTAATCCCATCTGCTAGCAGTGAAGGAGTATCAGGGATTGCTTAGTCAAAGGTAGACTGATGACTCAGGGTCCATCAACACACACTGTGCTGTTGATGGATTTTTTTGAGGGGGGCTTCCTGATCCTCAACATCCTCAAACTGTGGGGTGTCCAGTTCTCCCTCTGAAGAATCCATGCCCGGTACCAGGGCCACATTCACACAATATATTTAGGGCACGATGATACCACTTTAAACAGTCACACAGCGCACACCCACCCCAAGAATTCTGGGAGATGTGGTCTGTTAAGGGTGCTGAGAGTTGTTAGGAAGCCCCTGTTCCCCTCAGATCTACAATTTCCAAAGTTCCATGGGAAGAGGGGTTGACTGTTAAACCACTCTGGAACTTGTAGCTCTGTGAGGGGAAGGTGGGGTGGATGTGTCTACAAACAACTCTCAGCACCTTCACAAACTGTAGCTCCCAGAATTCTTTGGGGGGGGGAAGCCATGACTCTTTAAAGTGGCACCACGGTGAGAATGTGGCACAGGTCAGGGCCAGACATGACATATATAGACTATGGAATATGTCTATTTATGAATATGCCCTGTGATAATATAAGGCCACTGGAAACGGCATATGTCCTCTGTAACGCCAGTTGTGGCCTTTTTTGTTTAGTTGATCATTCCTACATTTGTTTGCTTCCCTTTCAATAAGCAGTTAAGAAGAAGAATGAGGAGGCCACTTCTCTATCACCCAAAAAAGGAGGATATGTGTCATCAAAATAACAGAGGGCAAAAGAGGAGACAGATTGGCATAAAATTTGCACGGGCTAATTTATACATAGAGGTGCAAATTTAGAGATGATTGCTATAATCTAAGGAGAATGAAGGAATCTGCCTTCTACTGAGTCAGACCATTGGCTCACCCAGCGAATAAGAAATCCAGCACTTCTTCCCAGACTGGGGAAAGCTGAGTGATCTGTGTGGCTGCTCAGTCTTGCAGTCCTGGGGCTCACAGTGGAGGCCCCTGCCTGCTCTCCTTTCTTGGGGTCAAGAACATAACAAGAGCCCTCTGGATCAGGCCAGTGGTCCACCTAGCTGGGCATCCTGCTCTCCCAGTGGCCAACTGGATGCCTGTGGGAAACCCACAAGCAGGATCTGAGCCCAAGAACTCTCTAGTGGGGTAAGAGAGCTGAAAACAATGCCAATATGTTTCACATCTGGCAACCAAAACATCAGCCTGTGGTTTCAGTCCTCTAGTGGCTTATTTACCAGAAGTAATGCATTTAGCGTTAACTCTGATTCTGACCAAACTAAGCCTCCTAGAGCAAAATGTACACTTGGTAGCTCAATCTGAAGAGCAAGAGACTCTTAATCTCAGGGTCGTTGGTTTGAGCCCCATGGTGGGCAAAATATTCCTTGCATTCCAGGGGTTGGACTAGATGACCCTTGTGGTCCCTTCTAACTCTACAGTTTTATGATTTTCAGGCTTAGTTTGGTCAGAATCAATTATACACTTCCAGAATTAACACTAAATATGTTACTTCTGGTAAATGAGCCACCATATTCATTAAGAGGGCTGTGAAAATTGGTCTCCCAGGCTTTTCAGACTCTTCTAGGTAAAGGTAAAGGGACCCCTGACCATTAGGTCCAGTCGTGACCGACTCTGGGGTTGCAGTGCTCATCTCGCTTTATTGGCCAAGGGAGCCGGCGTACAGCTTCCAGGTCATGTGGCCAGCATGACTAAGCCGCTTCTGGCGAACCAGAGCAGCGCACGGAAACACCGTTTACCTTCCCGCCAGAGCAGTACCTACTTATCTACTTGCACTTTGATGTGCTTTCGGACTGCTAGGTTGGCAGGAGCTAGGACTGAACAACAGGAGCTCACCCCGTTGCGGGGATTCGAACCGCCAACCTTCTGATCGGCAAGTCCTAGGCTCTGTGGTTTAACCCACAGCACCACCCGCGTCCCACAGACTCTTCTACCCATGTACTATCAGACTCTTCTACCCGTGTACTATCTGAAACCATAGGGGCACATTGGTTGCCAGATGTAATTCCCCCCCCCCCCAAGTCTCCTACCCCACTCCTCCCCTGCAGTTTCTAGCAACAGATGTTCAGAAGCATACTGCCTACAACCATGGAAGTAGAGCTTTGCCACCAGGGCTAGCAGTCATCTGTAGCCTTGAGGGCCAGGTTCTTTATCTTTAAACTAGACAGATGCCTTCCAAGCAAGGACCGCCCTCTATGGGCTCATGGGCACCCTAAGAACATGAAGACTGCTGCAGCTGGATCAGGCCAATGGCCCATCAATCCCAGCATCCTGTTCTCGCAGTGGCCACTCAGATGCCTCCAAGAAGCCCTCAAGCAGAACCTGAGCACAGCAGTGTCCCCCCTATTTGCTTGTGCAAATGGGACTCACCCCACTTCCTCCTTGAAATTTGTCTTGGAAGTACCCCCAGCCTTCCAGGGCGGATCTGGGGAGGGTGTGGGGCACGTGCCTGAGGAGGTGAGGTGGGGGAAAGTCGTGTTGTGCAAGCGGAAATCCTTGTGCTGACGTGATGGTTACTCAACGCCACCTTGGATGCAAGCCAGACCCCAAACAGTTTACAAGAAAACAAAACAAACATTAAAACGATGGATAAAACACAACGTTAAAAGCAGGTGTTTGGTTTTTTGTTTCTGCTTTTTTTTAAGAAATCAAAATCTTAAACTAATAACCAAATAAAACACCTGTTGACTTCTACATGCCTGAATAGACTTGCTTGAACAAACATCTTTTTAGCAGGTACTGAAGAGAGCCTAGTGACAGTCACAGCTTGAGGTCAAGAGGCAGGGAGTTCCATAGTGTAGCTTTGAAAACCTGTGACAAAGTGTGAAGTTCAATGCACCTTCAGAGTAGAGATCTGAAGGTTTGGATAAAAATGGGGAGAGACTATTCCCCCCCCCCTATGTTTTCTGTCCCTTCTCCAATTTTGCAGAAACAAGTGGGAGGGACCCAAAAAAGAAAGAAAGAAAGAAAGAAAGAAAGAAAGAAAGAAAGAAAGAAAGAAAGAAAGAAAGAAAGAAAGAAAGAAAAGGAAGGGGGAACTGGTTTCCCCCTCATTCCCCGCTCCCACCAGCCTTGACATCTCTACCACAGAGTGCCACCAAACACTGTCCTACAATGGAGCGAAGGGAATGTCACGCCTCCATCACAATGTTCTGAAGGCGGGAATGAACAGAGAGCTGCCTGTTCTGACAGATGAACCACTAACAGGATGCAACACTGCCGACAGTTCAGTCCCCTCTGCAGTTTTCCTTTCCATTCCAAGCCCTGTGCAATTCCCTGTGGAACAGAGACTTCATTGTTCATATCAAAGGGACAAAACGATTATGGGAGGAGATTCAAAAACTTGGGGTCTTTCTAGATAAACCTGCCTGTCCCAAACCCTGCTGAGTAATCCCAGCTAGGCATCACTGCAGCTGCTAGACCACACAGTGGGTCGCAAAAGCCTTGCCTTATAAAACTGCAGGAAAAAAGGCAGCCTTCTTTGTTTGCTTGTTTATGAATAGTTATACCCCAATCTTTAGCCAAAAAGGCCCTCAGTTTACAAAAACCACCTCTAAGAAGGTTCCTGGCCCCAGGCTTGTAATCTAAGCCTGCACCTGCACTATACATTTAAAACATCAATTTATCATGCCACTTTAAATAACCATCATGGCTTCCTCCAAAGAACCGGGATCTGTAGTTTGTTGTGGGCTTGAGTTGTTAGGAAGAAGAAGAAGAAGAGTTTGGATTTGATATCGCGCCTTTCACTCCCTTTAAGGAGTCTCAAAGCGGCTAACATTCTCCTTTCCCTTCCTCCCCCACAACAAACACTCTGTGAGGTGAGTGGGGCTGAGAGACTTCAGAGAAGTGTGACTGGCCCAAGGTCACCCAGCAGCTGCATGTGGAGGAGCGGAGACGCGAACCCGGTTCCCCAGATTACGAGACTACCGCTCTTAACCACTACACCACGCTGGCACACAGGAGAGCCCCTGTTCGTCTCAGATGATGGCTGCAGGGCCTGGGTCAGTTCATGTGCTTGAGGTATAAGCTGTTTCCCCACATATAGTGCATTTTTTTAAGTTATTTTCTACAGGAAATGCATTTTTACGCACGATTTCCTTCATTTATGCATTATCATCATACCCATTACTTGAGAACTGCGCTGGAGAAGTGTGGATTTCAAAGGACAGCTGTATGTTTTTTTGGTGCGTATTCTTTCAGGAAGGGCAAATTAGGAAACTTGCATTACAGAAATAAAAACGGGAAGCAATTGGGATTTCTTCCCCACCCGCTCACTCCAGGCGTTAACTTGCAGCAGCTGGGACTGGAAAGCCCCGGAGGCATTTGTCTTGACTGGCTCTGTCCAATCAGTAGCGCTACTGTTAATTAACAACAGCCTTTTTACAGTCATTCTAATGGTGACAAATTGCGCCAAAACAACCCAAATACCAATGCTTTCCCTCCTCTTCATTGTTTTGCCTCAGATCCTGCAATCAGAGTCAATTATGGAAACAGCCATCAAGTCTCACAGCAAGAGAGAGCGGATTCTGATACATCTTGATGGGGATTTTTTGTTTGTCAATCTTGCCTCAACCCCCTATTGCTGATGCAGAACATATGTTGAAGCTCCAGGGGCAGTGCATCACGTTTCGCCGCCTGAGGAAAATGGGAACGTGCTGCATGCCACCACCAATGCCACCCTTTCCTGGGTCACGTGACTGTGCCCACAAAGCAACAACAATGACAGTGGTTTCTGGTGATGATGCTGTCAGAGGTTCTCCAACAATGGAGCAAATGTGGCATCCATGGAGGCTCCCACCACCTGAGGTGGCTTCTCCACCTTGCCTCATGGGAGGGCTGGCCCTGATAAGCTTCAGCAGAAGCTGGTTCATTAAGGCAGATGGGGCCCATTTTACTTACAGGCTTTCTGTAGGTAGCACTGTCTGTCATGGGCTCTAGTGCCCCCTACTGTTGGTCTCCTGGCCTTCTGCCCTCTGGTCAGGGCGAACCTGTCCATTTCAGCTTCTTTTGTTTTTTCACCCTCAAGTTCCGTTCTCCAAATTTCAGTCAGCAGTTTTTAAAAATCAGCACAAATGCTCAATAAGGAAAAGGGTGTCTCTGGTTCTGCAGCGTTGGAAAGAGCTGGCCCTGTCTCAGCTAAGAGAGAGGGAGAGAGAGCAGCAGGACTTAGGTTAGTTGAGAGAACTTTGTTCTGCTGGTTTTCGACAGGGCGTCATCCGCAATCCTATTCACATGGCCTTGGATCCATCCAGCAAAATGGGACATACACATCCTGGCATGGCTCCAGGTTTCAAGGGCTAGGGACTGGGCATAGTGCTCTCTGGTGTGTCCACTCCTTATGTTGCTGAACTGCAACTCCCATCATCCTTCATCACTGACCATACTGGCTGGGGCTGATGGATGCTGGAGTCCAACAACATCTGGAGGGCCCCCCAGGGCCATCAGTGTATTAAAGCATTTTTTGTGTTTGTGTGCATGTTGTTGTTGTTGTTTAGTCATTTAGTCGTGTCCGACTCTTCGTGACCCCATGGACTCCATGGAGCCAGGCACTCCTGTCTTCCACTGCCTCCCGCAGCTTGGTCAAACTCATATTGGTAGCTTCAAGAACACTGTCCAACCATCTCGTCCCCTTCTCCTTGTGCCCTCCATCTTTCCCAACATCAGGGTCTTTTCCAGGGAGTCTTCTCATGAGGTGGCCAAAGTATTGGAGCCTCAGCTTCACGATCTGTCCTTCCAGTGAGCACTCAGGGCTGATTTCCTTAAGAATGGAGAGGTTTGATCTTCTTGCAGTCCATGGGACTCTCAAAAGTCTCCTCCAGCACCATAATTCAAAAGCATCAATTATTCGGCGATCAGCCTTCTTTATGGTCCAGCTCTCACTTCCATACATGTGTATGTATGTGCATATGTGCTTTAATAAACCATGGTGATGATTTTAATGCACAGCATTAAAAGCACGTAAAAGAAAAAAGGCTTATGAAATCTACAAAGGAGCAGCAGAGGGCAGGTGAAGCGGTTTGCAACTAACTAGTAAAACTTCACAAAGTTCCCTGCTCAGTTCAGCAATCTTTGAGCTACACTTGAGAGAAGTTCCCATCATTGTTGAGCAGAGCAAATGTGAAATAAGTTTGTTTCGGGGGTATAAGTCGGAGCAATTTCTAGTTCACCTTCAAATTCATTCCCTTCCATGGCTTTTCTGTGGCTTAACAATCATAATTGCTGGGGAAACATAAATGATTTGCATCCCGCTGTGTGTTTTGATGTTGTCTTAGTCATCTTAAGTATCTTTTATACTTCAGCACAGAAGCTTGTAACATTCTGAATGCTGCCAGAGGAGCGGAGTTACAGATGGTCATTTGGATGAACTTGAATTGAACTGTGACCTGAACTACTTTTGTTTCGTAACGGGACAAACATAAACTCGAATTTAGTTCCTTTGTGGACTTGTTGAACTTGAACTCATTCCTTTCCATGCTCTGGGCAGCAATTCTTACTGTGAGAAGAGGTGAAATGTACAACACAAGATCTGCTGGCATGTGAGAGGCTACGGCTCCTCACACATCAGGGAACAGGTCATAGCTCAGTGACAGAGCATCCGCTTTGCACACAGAAGGTACCAAGTTCAATCCACAGTGTCTCCAGGTAGGGCTGGGAGAGACTGTCTGAAATCCTTGAGAGCTGCTGCCAGTCAGTGTTGACAACCCCTTGCTACATGGACCAATTCAGTAAGTATGTGCGAACATCCCTGCTGGAACAGGCCAGTGGCCCATTTAGTCCACCATTCACTGGCCAACCAGATACCTGAATGAAACCTGAAAGCAGGACTCGAACACAAGATCACCCTCCCCTCCTGCCGTTTCCAGCAACTGATATTCCGAAGCATTCAGCCTTCAGGGAAGTAGAGCACAGCCACCCTGGTCAGTAGCCACTGATAACCTTCTCCCCCATGACGTTGCCCCATCCTCTTTTAGACATCCAGGTTGGTAGCCATCACTGCATCCTGCAGCAGTGAGTTCCATGGTTGAGCTATGCAGTGTGTGTTAAAGAAGTACTTTATTTTGCCTTGGATGTCCATGAGCTCTAGAGTTATTCAGGGGGTGGGGGGAAAAACCTCTGCTGACTTTCTCTACAGCATGGATTTTACGTGCTTTTATCCTGTTGCCTTTCCTGGCCTCTTAAACTCCCTGTTTCACCTGCCCTTCTCTTGCAGTTCCCCTGCTCACTGCTTTGCAGTGGATGCTCAGGTCACCCACTGACAGCAGACGTTTTCTGTGTCCCTGATGATTTACAGCTGATCTCTCTCTCCCCCCCTCTGCCCCACCCTGCTCCCACAGCCTTTTGGCAGCGGCATGGCAGATTGACAGATCCCCTGGGTCAGGGCCAGCCAGCGCCTGCGTGGCCTAGAGGGGCCGTGACGTCTCCCAAGGCCCGCCAAGAACAGAGCCTGGGAGATTCTCGGAAGGGAATTGCGAAGAAGGGATTCTCTTCTGGAGCCCAGCCCTGAGAAAAGAAGGAAGTCCCCCTTTTCCCCATGTCAGGCCCTGTGAAATCTCGGTCATTCCCGGGCCGATCATCCCTCCCCACATCCTTCTGGTTCAGTTCTGTGCGCCACGATCCACGGCAGCTGTGCCGGGAAGAAATAATAAATCCCCAGCCAGGCAGTACTTCTAACAGAAACACTTCAGGATCTTTCTGACTCAAGCCTCCATCATCCCTGTTCCGAACCTCGTAAATTTGGCCAGCCTTGAGGAAGCCTAACTAGCTGGCAGGGTGACCCAAGATGTTTGGGTGCTTGAGACAAAAACTCACACTGTGAGCTGCTCTGAGCCTCCTTGTGATGCCTTCATGCCGATTTGTGCTCCAGGTGGCATTGGGATGGCTATATGTGATCCCGATTTCAAATTTTGATAGTGCCTGCCGAAGCTTCAGGGCAGACAGAGAGCTTTATTTTGAATCGGTGTGTATCCTCTACTCCACGGGTGCCCAAACTTTTTCCAAAGAGGGCCAGATTTGATGAAGTGAACATGCGTGAGGGCTGACCCCAGGACATATACTGCCACGGGGGCCGGATTAAATCAACCGGCGGGCCGGATTAGGCCCCCGAAATGAACTTTGGACATGCCTGCTCTATTCAGTAAGAGGCCTGAAGGATCAGGCCAGTAGCCCATCTAGTCAGTGGTGGACCTACATTTTGGGGGCCCTGAAGCTCAGACTGTTGGGGGAGCCCCTTCGCAACCAGCCATGAGGTCTGGGTAACCCTTGTTATCTTCTTCAATGGGATATTTTGCAACCTTTACAACATCTTGTTATGTACTGAAGTTCTCACCCTGGGCTAGCAGGGGGATACTGTAGATAGTTATGCAAATGAGGGATCGAAAGTAACGTTCAGTGATTGGCTAGTTACAGAAAATGGTTACTGTTGCATTTTAGTGGAGCTCTATATAAGCAGGCTGACAGAGCTCCTCAGTTCAGTTCTGTTCCAGCTTACAAATAAAGAGCTGCTTTGGAAGAATCACTGTGTCGTCTGATATGTTCGCCCACAACTTAACACATCTATGCTACTGACTCTCAAGCTTTGGGATTGTTAAATAGATACAGCAACAAAAATAATCAATTTGAGTCATGCAACTCAAATTGGGTCTACTCGACCATTTTTTTTTAAAAAGCAATGTGGACTAAATTCGCTTCTGGGGCCCCTCCAGGATTAGGGGCTCTGAAGCTTAAGCTTCATTAGTTTCATTGCAGACATCTGCCTCTGCATCTATCCAGCATCCTGATCTCACAGGGGCCAACGAGATGGCTTTGCGAAACCTGCAGGCAGGACCCAAGTGCTCTCTGTTCTCCTACTGTTTCTCTTAATTGGCATTCAGAAGCATCACTGCCTCCTGCAGTGAAGGTGGAACACAGACATCAGGCCACCACACACAAAAGATGAGTAGACACAACCTCACTTGCGTTCCCATCATGACTAATGCGCCACTCAAACCTTCAGGCAGCACAATTCAGAATTTGCCAATCGGGTTGTTAAAATCCGGAACTGGCATAACGCATTCAGGCCACGGAATATGGAATTTGCACAACACATTCACATCACACGATCCAGAATCTTTGCAATGCATTCAGGCCACAGAATCCAGAATCCAGTGTGATGTAGTATCGGACTAGGACCTGGGAAATACCAGGGTTCAAATCCCTACTTGGACATGAAGCTCACTAGGTGATCTTGAGCCAGTCACTGCCTCTTAGCCTAATTTAGCTCGCAGGGTTGTTGTGGGGATTAAGTGAGGAGGGAGAGAACCATGTAAACCACCTTGAGTTCCATGGAGGAAATAGGTGGGATATAAATTCTATAAATAAACAATTTTGCATAATGCATGCAGGTTTCAGTATCCAGATTTCTTCGAAGTAGAAATTTGGGAGCAGATAGTTGGGTTTGTTCTATTTTATTCATTCAAAGCACATATGAGTCCTGGCTTTGTACATCCCCAAAGCTCCTTGCTGCTCTGCCTTTTTCAGTCCATGTGGTGGATCCAGATGTTCCCCACAAGGAAGCCATGTCAGGAATCTTGTCTCAAACCAAATCCAGATGGCCATTTCCAAATTAAGCCTCTACTTACTGTCGTTAAAAGAGCCTGAGGCTAGCCCATGGGGGCTGAATAAGGGGGTCTCCCCAGACTTGTGCGGCTGCCAAAAAGGTCTGGCATGATTTGCCCAATTACTTATCCAGAAGAGCAAGCCATCTGAAAACCAAGTGCCTGGGGGAAGGGTTAATCTGAGCTCGCCTTCCCCAAACCCTCTTTTCATTGCCTGGACTCTGGAGGATCAATTGTGTGAATGTTAAGAGAGTTCCTGAGCATACACAGAGTACCTTGCCCAGGTACAGAATCATAACTAACCTATGAACATGACTGGAAATGATTTGCAAACATATGGAGCTAAGAAATTGTGAAGTATAGGATTGCATGCAGTGGTGCTGCCAGGGCAGAACTTGGGGGGCAGTGCCCCACTTTGCAAGATAAACAGGAGTCTCCAGCTCAACTCAGAGATACAGGGTTGGAAGCAAGCAAAGAATTACACAGTAGCATCTAAAGAGAGGGAGGCCTCATTAAGACCATTAAGTCCAGAGTCTAAAATTTCCAAACTACAGCAGTATTTATAGCAAATTTGGGGAAAGCATACAGGCAGTGGGGTCTGGCCCAGGAGGGCAAATAGGGTCACTGCCCCATCACCCTCAGCCTGCCTTCACCTGCCTGCCTTCTTTCTTCCAACCACCAAGGGGTGGCTCTGCCTGCCATTGGCTCTGGCGCCACCTACTGTTGGCCTCCCTGCCTTCCAGTCCCACTGGCCAACTGCATACAAGCTGTGGGGTAGCTGGTCTCCTATGAGAAGATCTAGATTTGCTCTCTGGGATGACTTCTCTTATGACTGTGCCCATGGGCATAGCCAGGATTTTTCTTGGGGGGGACAGGATTTGTTTGGGGGGGCCAGAACCAACGTAATTGGTCAGCTAGTTAAGTATTTCTATTTTTTTACTTGATCTAGGGGGGCAGCTCCCCCTGCCCCTCACGGCTACGTCAATGACTGCACAACGTCATCCCCTGCAACATCCTCATCCATTTTTGGAAATTTCACCCGGATGCAATTTTCGACGGACGAATCCCAGATACGCCCGGGAAATTCCGGACGTATGGCAGCCCTACCGTTGGAATTAATGAGCATGAGGAACAGCCCAATGCTATGCATGTTTACCCAAAAGCTACTTTTCACTGTGTTTAGTGGGGCCTACTCATAGGTAAGTGTGCTCAGGATTGCATGCTAAGTTGGGTCTTATTTGTACTGTATCTGTGGGCCTAGTTGTATGCCACCCAGTATTACTGTCACACTTCCTCCAAAGAACTCAAGGTTGTGTATATAAGTGTAGTGATCAGACTGTTGGAGTAGGACCTGGGAGGCCAGAGTTTAAATCCTTGTTTAGCCATGAAACTCACTGGGTGACCTTCAGCCAATCATAGTCTCTCAGTGGAACCTACTGAGTGTTGTGAGGATAAAACAGGGTGGGGTGGGTAATCATGTACACCACCTTGAGCTCCCTGGAGGAAAGTGGGTATATAAATGCAATAAATAAAATAAAATAAGAAATGTGGTCCTCACAACAACCTTGTGAGGTAGGTTAGACAGAGGCTGGCCCAAGGTCACCCAGTTGTTTGTGAATTAGGATACTAGTTGGGGTTACCTGGTCCTAGTCCGATGCCTCTGATATGCTCCACACACCTCTACTTTTTTAAAGAGCCAAAATCAGCTTTCCTCTAGCACTGCAGATGGAGAAACGGTTAAGTGTTAGGCTGGAGAGAGAAAAAGTGTGCATTCCTTCCCAGGCTTTGTGCCTGCCAAGCTGGAAATGTTATATCCAAGTTCTTGGAGCGCTTAGCAGGAGCAAAAGGAGAGCGGAACAGGGCCAAACACATCTCAGACCTCTGGCTGACAGCTCCCTCTCTTGCAGTGTAGTTTAGAGCTTGCCATTATTTTTTTATTTTAGCAGTGCGGGCAGCCTGGACAGAGTGTCTCTGAGCATATGCAGAGTGCCCTTCGCTCTAAAATATGAAGGCAGGACAATTCTCACCCCTTTCCAACAGATGACTCCTGCGCTTTTAGATGGGCATTACAGAGACATTTGGGGAGAGCCAAATTGACTTGAACTGAGGTGTTCCCTCATCCCGATTTGTTATCATCCTGATTCACTGGCGCGGAGATTAGACAATGCTTAGCACTTTGGCCCTATCTCTTTTTTTTTGACCAAAATTCTGATCTTATGGAGAAGTTGGGTTGTTAAGCAAGAGCCCTTGGTGAGCAGATGGCTGTTATAGGGTCTTTTGAGGAGTGGGGAAAACTGACTGAAACTGGTTAGTGAATGGCCATTACAGAGAGTTTTGGGAGTGGGACAAATGGGCTTGAAATGCTTAAATGCCTTGATTTTTATCTACACTTCGTGCTGGGTTAACCAAGCAAGTTTTGACACTTTTATTGTTAAAGCCTCTCTTTTATTATGCAAGATTTTTACTGCCTTTTTTGCCATCTCGTATATTTTGCAAGACGTCTCCAAAGCTTGTTTAACAGAAGTGTGGGAGGGAAATGTCTCAATAAATGCACTCGGTTTCAGTTTAAGGATTTGGTATTCGGGAGGAGGATGTCATGGGTGGGGAAGGGCCATAGATCAGTGTGAGAGCATCTGCCCTGCATGCAGAAGGTCCTAATCCCCATGACATCACCAGGGACCGTTGGGAGACAACCCTGGTTGAAATCCTAGAGAGCTGCTGCCAGCCAGGGTAGGCAGTGATGAGCTAGATGGACCAGTGTTCTGACTCAATATACGACAGCTTCCTATGTTTCTTGTCTTCATAAAGATACCCAATGATTCAGTTGCACTGAGGATAGATGTGCTACCTGACATGGGAAGGGGGAGAAGCACATTTCCTTCCCTCCCCACTGAACACGTTGAGTCATAGGCATAGCCAGGGGAGTGCAGGGGGGCAGCTGCCCCCTCTAAACAAAGAAAATAAAGGAAAATACTTAACTAACTGACCAATTATGTCATCCCCACCCATGACATCCTCCTCCCGAATACCAAACATCAAAAAAACGAAGATCATGGCCACTGGACCCATCACCTCCTGGCAAATAGAAGGGGAAGAAATAGAGGCAGTGAGAGATTTTACTTTCTTGGGCTCCATGATCCCGGTAGTGATGTATGGAAGTGAGAGCTGGACCATAAAGAAGGCTGATCGCCGAAGAATTGATGCTTTTGAATTATGGTGCTGGAGGAGACTCTTGAGAGTCCCATGGACTGCAAAAAGATCAAACACATCCATTCTTAAGGAAATTAGCCCTGAGTGCTCACTGGAAGGACAGATCGTGAAGCTGAGGCTCCAATACTTTGGCCACCTCATGAGAAGAGGAGACTCCCTGGCAAAGTCCCTGATGTTGGGAAAGATTGAGGGCACAAGGAGAAGGGTACGACAGAGGATGAGATGGTTGGATGGTGTTTTCGAAGCTACAAACATGAGTCTGACCAAACTGCGGGAGGCAGTGGAAGACAGGAGTGCCTGGTGTGCTCTGGTCCATGGGGTCATGAAGAGTCGGACACAACTAAACGACTAAACAACAACAAAACTGACCAATTGTGCTGCAGATAACTCAGTTCTGTCCCCCCAACATAAAGCCTGCCCCCCGAAAAAAAATCCTGTCTGTGCCCATGCATTGAGTATATTGAGTATCCTCCTAAACATTTAAAGTAGGGACACAAGGAATCAGCAATCTTCACCCCATCCTTGCAATCTGTCCTGTTTCAGCTCTGCTACAGTTTGGCTTCTGCTGAAATCTATATCATCTGATTCACTCTATGCTGCGGCGGAAACTAACAGAAATAATTATGAAATTAATCTCAGTTCATTTCTGTGGAAGGCAAACATCAAAAACAAAGCAGAAGTTGATGTAATTGTTTTACGTAATATTTGTGGGCTAAAGAAGAAGAAGAAGAAGAGGAAGAAGAGGAGGAGGAGGAAGAGGAGGAGGAGCAGCAATATTGAGCACCACGCTTATTTGATTGCATGTTCTCCATTCCTGACCTTGGACAAGCAGTCAAATCGTGGCCATTTCTTCCCCTGTTTCTGTTTCTGATAGGATTAACGTAAGAGCAGAAGAAGAACAGCTGGATCAGGCCAAAGGCCCATCTAGTTCAGCATCCTGTTCTCACGGTGGCCAAACAGATCCCTGTAGGAAACCAGCAAGCAAGATTTGAGCACAAGAACACTCTCCCCTCCTGTGGTTTCCAGCAAATGGTATTCAGAAGCATTTCTGCCCCCGACCACCATGGAGGCAGAATGTCTAGTAGCCAACCATAGCCCTCTCCTCCACAAATGGTTCAAATCCTCTTTTAAAGCCATCCAAGTTGTTGGCCATCCCTGCCTCCTGTGGAAGTGAGTGCTGTAGTTTAACTATGTATTGTGTGAAAAAGTGTGTTCCTGGACTGGATAGCTCTGTTGGTTGGAGTGTGGTGCTGATAACGCCAAGGTTGCAGGTTTGATTCCCATATTGGACCGCTACATATTCCTGCATTGCAGGGGGTTGGACTAGATGATCCTCGGTGTCTCTTCCAACCCTACGATTCTATGATTCTATCTTTCATCTGTCCTGAATCTTCCAACATTCATCTTCATTAGATGTCTCAAGTTATTATTATAATAATAATTTATAATTTATACCCCGCCCATCTGGCTGGGCTTCCCCAGCCACTCTGGGCAGCTTCCAAAAAAATATTGAAATACTGTAATACATCAAACATTAAAAGCTTCCCTAATAAGAGGAGGAGAAAAACTTTTATCTACTTTTTCTATTCCACAAAAGATTTTGTAAGCTTCTATAGTATCACCTCTTACTTCCCTTTTCTCTAAACTGAAAAGTCCCAAACTTTTCTTTCTTAATAGGGGGGTTGCTCCATCGCCTCAATCGTTTTGCTTGCCCTTTTCTGAAGCTTTTCCAACTCTGCAATATCCTTTCTGAGGTGAGGCGACGAAAACAGTACGCAGTAAACTGTCCAACATCCCCCCAAGATACAGCAGAGCCTTAGAACGGGGCTTAACATGAGCCAGGGATAAGGGCTGGAAACTCTTTTCTATGCCAGGGTTGGCAGCACTGCAGCTGGGGGCCACCATCCTCAAGGTTAAATCACAGCAGGACATTCTTTGTGTTGGCACCGCAATATGGAATTCCTTTCCCATGGAGATCAACAGAACGTCTTCTATTTTAACGACAAGGGGGAAGACTGAAGTATTCAGAAAGCCTGTCTTAAATCGCTCAGAAGAACATTATTGCTGGCTGATGAACTGGAATGAACCGGG
Source organism: Podarcis siculus (assembly GCA_034642415.1). Classification (NCBI taxonomy): domain Eukaryota; kingdom Metazoa; phylum Chordata; class Lepidosauria; order Squamata; family Lacertidae; genus Podarcis; species Podarcis siculus. The sequence goes on along the minus strand of JAXCMG010000019.1, from coordinate 25,705,504 downwards.
ACGTCTCTCTCCTTACGTTTCGTTTCGTTTTGCAAAAGACTTCTTTATTATTGTTCTTTTGTTCCTAGCATATCCATATGGATCTTAGATACTAATCTGCTTTGAGCTTCCACTTTGGACGGAAACACAGTAACCTAAATACAATAAATATGAATCATGGGGTGGGGGTGGGGGGAAGAGATTATTACGTGTTTTACAATTTGAGGAGGAAACAGAAGAAGGGAGAAGATAAGGAGTGAGAATCTCAGGGCAGAATTGGCATAAGGTCATAGCCACACTATTAACTGAAAGCCCACAGCTTCCCCCAAAGAATCCGGGGAACTCTCCCTTATTAAGGGTGCTGTGAGGGGTAAACTACAATTCCCAGACTCCTTTGAGGGAAGCCATGACTGTTAGAGGGATATCATTGTGCACTGTGGCTGTAGGGTTCTCCTCCAGATTTCCAGGAAACCTTCTGGGGGCTCACATACCAGTGGTTGGTGCGGAGATAGGCAAAAGTGGGTGCAGCAATGTGTGTGACTTTTACTTTGTAAAATAGCCTGCTTTCTACACATGCTCACGGGGCGCCCATTTCTGCTATACATTTAAAGCAGTATCAGGCCAGTTTCAACAGTCATGGCTCCCCCCCCCCAAGAATCCTGGGTAGCATTGTTTGTTAAGGGTGCTGAGATTTGTGAGGAGACTCTGCTATTCCCCTCACAGAACTACAATTCCCAGAGTTCCCTGGGAAGAGGGACTGGTTGTTAATCTACCCTGAGAATTGTAGTTCTCTGGGGGGAGTTGGGGTTTTGTTTGGTTCTCTGAACAGATCTCGGCACTGATAATAACCCGCAGGATTATTGGGGGGGGGAGCCATTATTTTAAAAGTATGGTGATACAGTGGTACCTCGGGTTAAGTACTTAATTCGTTCCGGAGGTCCGTTCTTAACCTGAAACTGTTCTTAACCTGAAGCACCACTTTAGCTAATGGGGCCTCCTGCTGCCGCCGCGCCACCGGAGCACAATTTCTGTTCTCATCCTGAAGCAAAGTTCTTAACTTGAAGCACTATTTCTGGGTTAACGGAGTCTGTAACCTGAAGCGTATGTAACCTGAAGCGTATGTAACCCGAGGTACCACTGTACTTTAAATGTATAGTGCAGGTGGGGTCTAAAAACAAACAGGAAAAGAGGATGGAACTGTAATGCCCTGAGGGGAATAGGCTGCTCTCCCAACAACTCTATTAGCACCCTTTGCAAACGACAGCTCCCAGAATCCTTTGGGGGAAGCCATGTAGCGCTTTACATGAATGGGTGTGAATGCGGCCTAAATCTAAGACAGCATTATTTGTTCTTCTGTGGGTCCCAGCTCATCCAACTCCTCCTCCCACTTGTTGCGAAGCATATCTGGAGCCCAGCTGTCAACTGTGAGCACAGCCTGTGTGAAGTATTCCTTGGCCCATAGACGCTTGCCAAGAAGAGTCCCTTCTTTATGTCCCTCCCGGGGAAGAGGATTTACCACAGTACAATCCTGTTGCGTTACCCAACTGTCCTTACAGTTAGGACGTCCCGTTTTTCATCATTTGTGTACTCTGCTGAAAACCGCGGTTGCTTTTCAGCGCAACCAGTGAGTTTCCTCTTGGCTCACTCAGAAGGCGCTCCGTCACAATCTCCTCGGGTTGATTCACACATGTTCTTGCTAAGAGTTAGGGCCTCCAATCCAAAAGAGCCGCTAGCCTGAATTCTCCACAGGCTGTTTGACCAATTTCCTGAAATGTTGGGGTGAAAGTCACCTTATAAGGAAATGTGGGCCACCAACCATCCTTTCAGCACAGTCCATCTGTGCAAAGCCTCCCCGGCAGATACTTATCTCACTTCTGTTTCCTTCAAAAAAATGCAAACCCACAACGACCTGCTTGGCTTAATCGGCTCCATCGCTCCTGCTGCAGCTATGGTTAGAACATTGGTGCTGAAACTTCTCCAAGAACGTTCCTTCTTCCAGTTTAAGTCCATCTGCTCCAAGTCTTGACATCAATAAACACAAGAACCATAGCACTGTAAACAATCATGGCTTCCCCCATAGACACTTGGGAAATTTTTAAGGTGAGAGCTGTTAGAAGACCCTCACAGAGCTACAATTCCCAGAGTTCCCTGGTCCTCATCCCTGAAGTACAGGGTGATCATGTTGAGAATACATGTAGATAATTTTTGTCTTTGATTCTGTTTGTAACAGAAGGTCTAGGTCAGAGAAGGCTGGAGAACCTGCGGTCCTACAGATGTTATTGGACTCCAACTCCCATCAGCCTCAGCCAGCACTGCCAATGGTGAGGGATGATGGGAGTTGTAGTCTACAATTATCTGGAGGGCGACTAGCTGGTGTTCTGGTGAGCCCTGCTGCTTGTTCCCTCAACTGTGACAATATTAGTTGTGGTCCAAAGCGTACTCTGATTCCACATCAGGTGGGAAGCTGAAATGTGCAGCTGGGCCCCCTACGGGCTTAGCAGCCTAGCATCACTTCTTGTGCCAGCAACACACTGAGGGAAGCTTTGTCTGGGAACATCTTTAGCTTGCACTGCTCAGTAGCAGGCCCCCGGGCAGGCACTGAGGTCTTTTTGTTGTAGGATCTCGTAGCCTCCTTTGTTTTCCTCTTGAGAGGGCCGAGGTTTGTTTTTCATGTGTCCTCAGCCCTGCGGGTTTAGCGATGTCTCCTCTAGATACGTCCTGCCTTTGCTCCTCTTCACCTCTCTGGGCAAAGCCTTCATCCTCTGCAAGCAGGCAGTGTTGCTGGTGTGGGGGCAGGAGTGCAGAGGAAGAAGTGCATGATGGGAGACGAGATGGGCTTACGGCAGAAGCATTCATTCTGTCAGGCCACATCCGCACCGTACACCCAAAGTGCTATTATACCACCTGTGTCAGTCACAGCTTTCCCCCAAAGAATTGTGGGAGATGTAGATGTTAAGAGGCCCCAATTTGTCTCACAGTTCTCAGAGTGGTTTAACTTTCAATCCCACTTCACTGGTAACTGTGGAAATTGTAGCTTTGCAAGGGGAATAGGGTGTCTCCTTAACAACTCTCTGCACACTTGACAACCAACAGTTGAGTTCCCAGAATTCTTTGGGGGAAGCCATGACGGTTTAAAGCGGTGTAAACATGGTTCATGACATGTATGGGGGTAGATATGGCCTTAAGTCTTTTCTTTCTTCCCTCTTTAGAAAACGCATTGGTGAAAGAGTGTGTGGCGTGGACAGGCACTTGAGGAGAACAGAATGAGCGAGGGGATATGTTTCTTGGGAGCCATGGTGTACTTAGGTAAGGGTGCTGAGGGTTGTAAGGAGACCCCCTATTGCCCTCACAGGACTGCAATTCCCAGAGCAGTTTAGTAATCCATTCCTCCTCCCAAGGAGGTTACATAACCAACGGCATGCACAGCCTGAACACCGGAAATAGATAGGAAACTGATATACATACTTAGTCCTCTTTTCCATACAGGATGAGGGTTGTACTCAAAGGCTCACGGAAAAAGGTGTGTTTGGAGGAGGGATTTCAAGGGAAAGGGAGAGGAAGCACCCCAAAGGTGTTTTGGGGAGGAATTCCTGGCCTAGCGGAGCAACTGATGCGTCACAGTAACAGTACGAAGCCACCTTTCTTTGTCTCTCTGTAGGTGAGGAAGAGTAATTCCCGACAGCCCGGAAACCGAACCTATTAAAGCAGGAAATTTTCTGCTTCCTCCTGCTGCAGTCCAAGCCCTGCCTCTGTTTGCTCTTCTGAATGGATACCAAAAGTCTGGAAACTGGTTATCAGGGCTGAGGCAGGAAAATTGGAAGCAAGGTGATCATCATATCCCAGCAGGAAATGGAGGGGAAAGAGGGAATCACCATTTCCTCTAGGACAGGCTTCACCAACCTGGAGTTGTCCATATGTTTTGGGGTACAACTCCCATCAGCTCTAGCAAGCATGGAGCTCATGAACGCTCATGGTCATATAACAGCCCCACAAATAATATTGAGTGTCTGTTCTGAGTGTTTATTTTTTATTGCTTCACAAACGCTTTGTACAAAATGCAATAAAGACTATTTTAAAACAGTTAAGAAAACAAGAGAAGACAAATTTAAAAACAAGAGAAGACAAGAGAAGAACAAAGAAAACAAGAGAAGACAAATTTAAAAGTGTGGTAGATACCTATCCATTCAGCTGGGAAGGCTTGTTGGAACAAAAAGGTGATGTTTTCTGAAAATCCAATTTGTTATTGCAACAGTAATGCTCTTCCACAGAACGGGGCAGCCACACCTAAAGCCCTGCTCTAAGTTAGGTCCCATTTGCTCTATACATTTAAAGCAGTATCATGCTACTTTAAACAGACATGGGTTTACTCGGTTAAGGGTGAGGAGAGTTCTAATAGGAGATGTCCCTATTCCCCTCACAGAGCTACAATTCCCTAAGCGGTTTAACAATCCATCTCTCTCCCCAGGAAACTCTGGGAACTGTAGCTCACAGCAGCTAAGCCAATATATGTGAAGGGATTCGCAGACGAGATAGTAATGCATTTGGCTGTTTCAGCATATATTTAAAACATAGCACATGCAAGCTATTCAGCATTTTGTATGCAGAAAAGTGCTTGGGGTTTTTTTTAAGTGTCCACATAAGCCCAAACTATTGTGTCAATGAGGCAAACTCTCAGATCAAATCCAGAGGCAACTCACAAATCATGGCTGGATGTATTCTTAGAAAGACGCTCGAAGGTCTGGCTGGCTTTCCCAGACCATGAGAAAATAAATTGCAAAGCTGGCTAGACCTTCCTATAGACTTCTCTCCCCCACCTCCATCTGCTTCCAGCACAGAGACAAAATATTTTAAAAAATAAAATAAAAGGGGTGAAGGGGTAGACAAATAAACACAGACCATTAATCAGGCCTGGGTGAAATATTTCAGGGTTTTGAGAGCTGGTATTGATTATTTTTAAGAGGCGGCCCTCATAAGCAGGGTTGGACCAATGTTACAGATTCCTAAATAGGAGGAGGACCACCACAAAACTCCTAGGTAATAATTCCACCACCACCCCACCCTGGCTTTCCCCCAAAGAATCCTGGGAACTGTGGTTTGTTAATGGTGCTAAGCTTGTTTGAGGTACTCAAGGGTACACAGTACCGGCACCCTTTTCTCTCTGGAAGAAGAGCGCTGGATGTAGGGAAGGAGCCCAAAACAGGCCACAGAAGACTGAGCATGTTCAGTGGGCACAGGATACTGGCTGGCTGCCTGTAGAGTTGGAAAAGATTCAGAAAAGGGCAATCAAAATGATCAAGGGAATGGAGCGACAGCCCTAAGAGGAAAGGCTGCAGCGTTTGGGACTTTTTAGAGCAGCGAAAAGGCAAGTAAGAGGTGACATGAGAGAAGTTTATAAAAGTATGCACAGAGAAAGTGGATAAAGGTCTCCTCCTTCTCCTCTCATAGCGCTGGGACTCATGGAAGTGTATGGAACTCACTCCCACAAGTGATGGCCACCAACTTGGATGCCTTTGAAAGAGAATGGGACAAATTCATGGAGATGAGGGTATTAATGGCCACTAGCCACAATGTATGGAAGTGAGAGCTGGACCATAAAGAAGGCTGATCGCCGAAGAATTGATGCTTTTGAATTATGGTGCTGGAGGAGACTCTTGAGAGTCCCATGGACTGCAAGATCAAACCTCTCCATTCTTAAGGAAATCAGCCCTGAGGGCTCACTGGAAGGACAGATCCTGAAGCTGAGGCTCCAAGACTTTGGCCACCTCATGAGAAGAGAAGACTCCCTGGAAAAGACCCTGATGTTGGGAAAGATGGAGGGCACAAGGAGAAGGGGACGACAGAGGACGAGATGGTGGGACAGTGTTCTCGAAGCTTCCAGCATGAGTTTGACCAAACTGCGGGAGGCAGTGGAAGACAGGAGTGCCTGGCGTGCTTTGGTCCATGGGGTCACGAAGAGTTGGACACGACTAAACGACTAAACAACAACAAACCACAATGGCTGTGCTCTGCCTTCATGGTGGGAAAGCAGTGATGCTTCTGAATACCAGTTGCTGGAAACCACAGGAGGGGAGAGTGCTCTCAGGCTCGGGTCCTTCTTGTGGGCTTCCCATTGGGGCATCTGGGGAGCCACTGTGAGAACAGGATGCTGGACTAGATGCGCCATTGGCCTGATTCAGTAGGCTTTTCTTATGGTCTTACATCTCTTGGTGTAGGACACAGAAAAAACAGGGTGGATGATGGAATGGAATAGCCTTGAAGGAAGCACGTCTGGTCGGCTGGAAACCTGAGCCAGGGTCATTTCACGCTGCAACATTTTGCTGCAGCATCCACTAGTTATTTCATTGTTTTTTCTCAATGCCTCTTAGCGTGAGCATCTCTCTTTCTCTTCTGCTGGACTCATCTGAGTCATGTTTTCCTGTATGCCTTTCTATGGAGCGAAAAAGGTAACAGCCGCAGTGTGTGTGTGTGGTGCTGGGGGTGGAAATGGACGGAAGCGAGACTTTGTTCTGCAAGGGGATGGAGAGCACTTCCTTCCACAGCTGCCTGAGCAATCAGCCCCCGCCCCCTCCCCTTGCCCCATCCTTCCCCTTCCTACTACTGAGTCAAACACCCAGCACAAAAGAGGGTGGAAAATGGCTCTTCCAGTTCCAGGTCTGGTTTCCTTGATCAGGCTCCTGTTCCAAATATAGGCCAATAAAGAGGCATGGTGGATGACGAGTTCAGCCCGTTGGACCAGTCAACCAGAAACCTCAACTGAACACAGAGTGGCAACAGTTCAGAGCTGTGTGGTGCCGTTTGCCGAGAAAAAGAACCCCTCTCTCACACATGATGAACTCATACATTCCAGTGCACTAGTTAGCATATTATTTGGTTAAAAAAAATGAGCCCAGCTGCAGGATGGCTAAGCCACTGTGATGCCACAGAATGCTCACAAACATTCCAGCTTCTAAATGGGAGGGGAAAGGTCTGCTGCAGAGTGCTGCTGCTTTGCAGGCAGAAGTTCTCAGGTTAAATCCTGGGCACCTCCAGTCAAAAGGGTGAGGTAGTGGGCAATATGAAAGACCCTTCTCTGCCTGAGACCCTGGAGAGCTACTGCCAGTCAGAGTTCACAATTTTGGGCAGGATGGACAAGTAGCCTGACCTGGGGTACTATAAAGCAGCTTGTTGTGAAAGGCAGATTGGCCAGAAAACAAAACCCCAACCCTGCACTTTTCTGAGGTTGCTGTGCCCTTAGATTTGTTGTCTGGCCCAGAATTTGGGTTTCAGGTTATCTCGGATTCCTCAAAGGACATAACAAGTGCACATATGTTTGTAGTCCCTACACCTGCTGGAAAATCTCCAAACACGGCAAGTGCCTAACGCAAACTATGTCCCGTAAACCAGCAATTTACGCGAGGATTATGTTCCGGGAATCACACCTAAGGCCAAAGTCTTGTATTGTCAAACCATATGGGGTTTGATGGCGAGTGGCCTTGCCAAAGTCTTTTATTTCCTGGACACCTGCCTGCTTTTTTATTATTTATTTATTTTGCCAAGCACATAAATCTGAATGCGCACAACTTAAATGTCCATAAATTGTGGGCTTGCAGTAATGCAAAACTTAGCCAATGCATTATATTAAATGTACAGTGGTTAAGTACTTAATTCGTTCCGGAGGTCCATTCTTAACCTGAAACTGTTCTTAACCTGAAGCACCACTTTAGCTAATGGGGCCTCCTGCTGCTGCCGTGCCGCCGGAGCACGATTTCCGTTCTCATCCTGAAGCAAAGTTCTTAACCCGAGGTACTATTTCTGGGTTAGCGGAGTCTGTAACCTGAAGCGTATGTAACCTGAAGCGTATGTGACCCGAGGTACCACTGTATGTAGTTCTTCCTTGCTGAAGCACTATCATTACTACCTACACTCCACCCGCAGGGTCCCAGGGCAGGTTACAATAATTTAAAATTCAGAAATTAAAAACAGTTAATACAAATGACAGCCAGAGGAATACAAAGCCCAGCCACTTGTCCAGCTCTGAGGAGTACAGCAAATGGCTTCCCATATACCTTTTGAAAAGCTGTAATGAATGGAGGCAATTTAAAATACCTGACCTAGTTTCCGCACCTTGATATTTGGCCCCCGTGTGAAGAAGGGCTGGGACCGTGATATCAGGAGATGGAACTTTTGATTCAGGAAGAAGCGGGTGGGAGGGATATTCAGAGAAAGAAACCGCAGCCTTCCCAAACTTGCTTTGTACATTTTAAGTTCTACCGTTCCATGATGCCAAGGTGGTAGAGATGGCAGGCCGCCAAGAAAATGAACCAGAGGATGAGGGTAGATTTTGTCGCCGCTTCGAAAGAACTAAGAATGGGCGAAGATTTGTGTTTGTTTTGCCACCGGTGATTGGTTTGCCAGGGTAGCTAAAAATTCCCCCCAGGGTTTTTAGTTTTTGTTGCTCCTGACCTACAATAGTTGTGGCCATTTCCAGGTTGGAGCCGCAGACTTTTTCATCTCCTGCAGTTCAGTGCTGCAGAGCTTGGAGGCGGGCGGAGGAGAGGGGGTGTAAGAAGGGACTGGGAGAGAAAAGGAAAAGATGAGAGTATTTTTGGCCGCAAAAGGCTTCTGCACACGGGGCAGTGTGTGTGGTGTGTGTGTGTGTGTGTTGGAGGGGGTGGAACAGATGTGAAAAGGGGGAATGGGGAGAGATGGAACAAACCACACTAACATGAATTCAAGACCTACAGAGAGGGTGAATAAACGTGGTGAAAGAATGAAAATAATGCTAGGAGGTTGGAAAGAAAGACAGGCGGGCAGTTAAAGGAGGGGGCTGAATGTACAATGCAGCTATAGGAGGTGGGGGGGTAAATAATTGGTGTTTTTTAAAATCAGCTTTTTTTTGTTTAGTAACTGAGTTTTTCCATAAAGGGGTCACTTAGGTTTCAGCAGAGGGCCTAGTGAGCCAGAGGGATCTCCCCCTGCTACTTTGGCGGAGCTGGAGGGGAGTCGATCCAAGGAAACCTGAATCCAAGAGAGAGAGAGAGAGAGAGAGACAGAGACAGAGACAGAGACAGAGAGAGGCTGAGAGATGGGGTTAGAGGAGGACAAAGAAAAATAAGAGAGGGGAGGGAGGAAAAGCGAGTGAGTGAGAGAATCAGATATAATTTGTTCATTGTGGTCATAACATTGTATAGACTGTGACAAGATACCAAGTAGGTCTCTTGGTTTGTTTGTTTTTATATAAAAATACAACAAAGAATCCATTCTACTTATTTTTGAAACCGTGGGTCCTTGCAGATGACCTGTTTAACGACCGTTCAGAAAGCTTACGTGGAGGTTAGATCAATGTTCTTCAACCCTGAGTCCCCCTATTTTTATTGGACTACAACTCCCATCATCCGTAGCCACTTTAGCCAATGGGTCGGGGTGATGGGAGTCATAGTCAAATGACTTCTGGGGGCCCAAGTTTGCAGAATATCAGCATTACACTGTGTCCAATCTATACTGAGCTGCATTAGTTCTGATTTGTATGCAGGGCTGGTTATATGACAATGAGCGTCTGTCCTGCTTGCATTCTGATCTGCTTGCCGGGTGTATATAGGTTGTCCATTTAGTCATCCCCTATTACTTTCCAAACCGCAAGAAGCCAGTTGTTCTTTTTTTAAAAAGATCACACCCACACCATGCATTTCAAGCACCACCCATTAACGCCACTTTAACAGCCAAGACTTTCCCCCATTGTAGTTTGTTAGGAGTGCTGCCGAGCCTTGTTAGGAGAAACCCCTCACAGAGCTACAATTCCTAGCACCCTAAACAAACTACAGTTCTCAGGATTAGTTGGGAGAAGCCATGGCTGATAACATGGTTAGAAGTGCTCTGTAGGGATCGACAAATCTGTCAGTTTTGCTTTCTTTCCATTTCTCATCTTTCTAGTCTGAAGTTGAGATCTTCAAGTTTCTGAATTAGTTTGCCTTTTTTTTTAAAGTCACATATCCAGCAATTTCTTTTGATATGCACTATAATTCTCAGAGTGGTTTAACAATTCATCTGTCTTCTAAGGGAACTCTGGGAACTGTAGCTCTGAGAGGGGAAGAGAGTCTCCTAACTCTCAGCACCCTTCACTAACTTCAGCTCCCAGAATTCTTTGAGGGAAGCCATGACCGTTTAAAGTGGTATCATAGTGCTTTAAATGTAGCTGGTGTCTATATATAATTTTTAAAAACCGCATTAAAATTCATAATCAATAGAAGAAAGAGCTCCTTCTTTTATGGAAGGAAGGAAGGAAGGAGAGATAGAGAGAAAGAGAGAGAGAAAGAGATCACCGCCACAGGCTAAGGAAAGTATAATTGTAGTGCTCGGCTGCCAAGCCACGAGAAAGATTTCTCTCTCTGGAACTAAGCCCGATTTCCCCCTTCTTTCAAAAGCGTGGAGTTTTCCAAGGCCTTAACCCCTGCTACGTCTTGCTCCGCTTGGCCTCTCTCCTGGCTTTCCCAAAGGGGGCCCAAGGGACTGTGGGAAAGCTGGACAACATGTTCTCAGAAGAACTCTCTTGGTCTGGGAAGGGTAGGGAGGCTGCCGTAAAATGGCAGCCCTTGTCTGACTCCCTCAAGAGTGAGAGACTTATCTTGTACAAAGACACCATCACCACCATCATCACAAATAGCAAAATCATCTGGGAAGTCATGAACAAATGCAAAGCTCACTGTCCCAGAGGCCGACTCAGAGGCCTGTCATTTTGCTATGGGGATTACTCAGATGGGCACAGGGGGTCTTGGCCAGGCCTGGCTCTACCGTTGGGCAGAGGGAAGTGCTGCCTCAAAGGACTTGGGATATCATGAATGGCGGCAAAGTGTTACTTATTCAGTGTAGATAGCTCAGCTGGTAGAGGTAGAGTATGAGACTCTTAATCTCAGGGCTATGGGTTCAAGCCCCAGGTTGGGCAAAAGATGCCAGCATTGCAGGGGGTTGGACCAGCTCTACAATTTTATGATTATTACTGATGTACGATGGCCAGTGGCCATTGGGATTAGTAGGGTGGAAATCAACCATAGGTGGAGCCAGAACCCGGGAATCACAGGCTCAGCTAGAGAGCCAATCACAAGCAAAGCCACCCCTTGATTGGTGATGATGATGATGATGATGATGATGATACTCCGCCAGCCACCGTGGGCATCTTCAAACAAATATGAAAGCATAATAAAACATAATAAAACATCAAACTAAATGGAGATGGCTGGCTGAGGGCAGACTGAGGTTGGCTGGTGCCCCAGTGGACCAGCTGCCCCTGTTCTTACTCCCAGCGGAATAAAATTTGTGGAATGGAAACTGATTTCCTGTCAAAGGGCAAAGAGTGACTTCTCAAGTCTTGATGTGAAGTACACTTCCCATAATGATTTGTGGAAGGCTGTGGTAAGAGTTAATCCAGATTAATGGCTGTTTACATTGATCTTGTTGATGCGCTACTGGTGTCCTTGCCTGCCAATGTATTTGTAAAATATTTCCCCCTATTTTTGATTTTTATTCATCAGTATTCCCAAATGAGGGACGCGGGTGGCGCTGTGGGTAAAAGCCTCAGTGCCTAGGGCTTGCCGATCGAAAGGTCGGCGGTTCGAATCCCCGCGGCGGGGTGCGCTCCCGTTGCTCGGTCCCAGCGCCTGCCAACCTAGCAGTTCGAAAGCACCCCCAGGTGCAAGTAGATAAATAGGGACCGCTTTCTAGCGGGAAGGTAAACGGCGTTTCCGTGTGCGGCTCTGGCTCGCCAGAGCAGCGATGTCACGCTGGCCACGTGACCCGGAAGTGTCTCCGGACAGCGCTGGCCCCCGGCCTATAGAGTGAGATGGGCGCACCAACCCCAGAGTCTGTCAAGACTGGCCCGTACGGGCAGGGGTACCTTTACCTTATTCCCAAATGTAGAACAGATAGACAGGAAGAAGGGAGAAAACTTATTGCACAAACAAATGTGGATGCAAACCTAATTGCTTTCTACTCCACCAAGATCACAAACAGCAATGTTTATTTCTTGTTTTGGTTCTTTCTAATGCCTAGAAAATAACTGTTTATAATTTTATATACATTGCTTTTTATATAATTATTATATATACATTATACTTTGTTAGTCTAAGTGTGTATGCACATATTTAAATAGACACACATGTAATATATATTGTCTATTTTATATGTACACATAAGTATATATAAATATACACGTAATGCATCTCTGTCTTCCATTGTCCTAAACTTGGCCTCTTTCATGTGCATGTATGTAGCTGATTCCTAGTAGATTATTATAGTTATAGAAAATCCAATGTTATTCAATATAATATAAAAACAGCTTTTGATTGGGAATGTTAAAATATTACTTTACTCAATGGATGGACCAGTTTTTCCTCAATATATTTTGCTGCTGCTGTTGTCCTTCTAAAACACACCAGTTTTGACATCAAAGCTCTTCCCAGCTTTTATGTATCTATTTCTTAACTTTTGGTATGTCCCGTAACCTCCACCTGCTTCCTTGTATACTTATTTTGCCAGCCAAAGACTGCGCCATTTGCTTGAGAACTGACTTGGAAATGAGTCCCATACAGCTCAATGGAACTTACTTCCAGGTAAGTGTTTCTAGGATTAGGACAGGTGTTGAGGAATGTGTGGCCCTCCAGGTGTTGTTGAACTCCAGCTCCCATCAGCCCCAGCCAGTCATGTCCAATAGTTGGTGATGGGGGCCCTGAAGAAAGTACCTTAAAAAGCTTCTATGATACCATTTCCCACACTTTGAAAAGCATTCAAGGTTCAAACCATGTGGACTAGTAGCAATCAGAACAGGGAAGACTCCCACCCTCCACTTAAAAGTAGGTGTGGGTTTTGGGTGATTTCAACTCTGAAACAGCCAGCATGCTTTCACTAACTGTAGCAACATCTGTAGTAATAATAATAAAAATAATATCCTGTACACAGCCAGAGATAGCAAAAGGGAATCTACAAAAGAGAAGGTCCGGACGCTGTGTTTAAAGATGAAGAAAAAAGCTGTGTCAGAAATTGGCAATCTGTTGAGTCACAACTGCAATTCCCACCCTTAAATTGGCTTCTAGCCAATGGATGAACCATCATTTCCCTCTGCAACCCACTCCCCCCTTACTTTGGACGGAAGAAAAAGGAAAAAGGAAAAAAAAACCCACATACAAACTGTTGTAATTTATGATCTCATCAAACGACTGCCTGCTTGCGTCTTTTGTACTTCAGCAAAATTGGAGGGGGGGCCAAGGAAGGCTATAAAAAAAAATTACCTTGCTTCAGCCAATCAGCAGAAGCCAAAAACAGCTGTTAAAAGGAGCTGGATGCTTGAACGAGCAACTATAGCGCAATTTAATAAAGGAGGAGAGATTAATACACACATATAAATATATATATCACATACACACATTTTCTCTCTCTTGCGCTCTTTCAAACTCAAAAAGTTCCCAAGGATTCTTAGACAGACGCGAAGAAAAGAGAAAACGGCAACTGGAATTGACATCGATTTCTTGTGGTTTCTTTTCCTTTTTCCCCTTCTTCCACCGGCTTTTCATTCAAGCTCCTTTATTCAGAAGGAAGGAAGCCCCTTTTTGAAGAGAGAGGTATATTTATATATTTGTATTTCTTTAAAAATTTGGAACAAAAGGAAAGGAAAACCTCAGCTCCATCCTGTTGCACAGGCTTCCAGATCGCTGCCGGGTTTTTTGTTTTAAAGAAGAGTGTGTGCGCTGAAAAGAAGACAGCTCAAAAAGACTTGGCACTGAGGTGGGGAAAAAGAGAGAGAGAGAGAGAAAGAGAAACCCCACAATTCTGGAAAAGGGACTTCTTGATGGTCCATTTTTAAGAAATTTAAATAGGCAGTGAGGGACTTCATGCTGGGGTGAGTGAGGTGGTGACTGGAGGTGGATTTCAAAACCCAAAGGAGAGTGGATGATGCTCCTTGCTTAGGTGCTGTGAGCCACAGCTAGGACAGAAGGAGCGACCTCAATTGCCTCCGTTTACTGCTCACATCCTTTGTGTGCATCAGCCAAGTTGTTGATTTGCTTTTATTTTTGCTAATCTCAGGGGCTCCTCTTTTTCTTTAGAAGAATCTTCTCCCTCAAAGATCACCAAGCTTTGCCCTTTCTCCCTGCAAGGTTGCTTTTAGCAAAAAAAAAAAAAAAAGTTCCAAATGTTTCTTCTTTGGTTTATCACCTGCTGCCACCTGGTCCTCGCTGTGGATGAACGGGCCCGTTTTGGCCACTATCAAGAAGAAATAATTTTCCCCGAGAGACTCAATGCCACATTCCATCCTGCGGGTTGGGATGAGGGCGACATGCTAGACAACGGCCTGGGTGGCAGCGGCAGCTCGGATGAGCGGCTCTCCTACCGCCTTCGCGTGTTCGGTGAAGAACTGGTCCTAAATTTAGAGAAAGACCCCAACTTCGTCGCAGAGGGCTTGACGGTCCAGTATTTGGGCAGGTCGGGACAAGAAGTGGACGGCTTGGCCGAGCAAGGGACCTACTTCACTGGCACGGTGAACTCTGACCCGGAATCGATTGCGGCAGTCAACTACGACGGGACATCGCTGCTGGGGGTTCTTCAGTACCGTGGCACCGAGTACCACGTGCAGCCCCTGGAAGGGGGAGCCCCGAACACGGCAGGAGGAGCCGGCGCCCACGTGGTGAGGAAGAAGATGCCAGAGAAAGCGGACGGGCCAATGTGCGGCGTCGGGTCCCAGGCGCCAGAGAGCATGACAGCCCCTGCAGGCAAACCATTGCCCAAGGACGAAGCATCTCCCAGGAGAGCAAAGGTAAGAGCGGGAGCATGCTGGGATGGGGGGATGCGGTTGCCAAAAACACTTACCGGGAATCCTTTGCACATGCCATTTAGTTCCACGTTGTGCTCGGGGCCGGCTTTTGAGTCCTTGCTTTAGCATTTCTGTCTTGCTGTTAAAAGAAGCTGCATGATACAGGGTCAGACCACTTGTCCATCTAGTTCAGTGTTGTCCACAATGGCTGGTGGTAGCTCTCCGGGGTTTCAGGCATGGGATATGAACAGCCTGACCTGAAGGACATCGCGATTGAACCTGGGTCCCTCTACATCCATTTTGGTACGGCCCTTCTCCCCACCCAAAAGGTTCTTTGGAGGTTCCCAGTGGGAATGTTCTCAACTGCCCACTATGTCCCCATTTTCCTGGGAGCCCGTAGCAGTATCAGGTATCTAACAGAGGTTTGGTGCTCACTTCCGTGTTAATTGCTTCCGGGTGGGAAATCCATTTGCAACCCAGTTAACCCAGGAAATTGTGGGGCTTTTGCACTTTCTGTGGTTTTTGTACTTTCCGCAGTTTTCATGCATCATGCCACCGCCACTCACGTGAATTTGGGGCGGTATTCCGGCATACAGTTCGTTTCCGTCATTTCCATTGGCGAATCATGGGGAAACAGAGGCACGCATGCGCCTAAAGGCTGGCGATGTGTCCAGTGATAGGTCAGGTCACACCACGCCCACTGGTGTGAATGAAATTTAGTACGGCGGGATAAGATGCCAATATGAAAGCCACTGTTCCATAATGCAACAGGCAATGCGGTGGAAAAGGAACTTTGGGAACCAGAACAGAAGCGCCTGCATTATAGCCAGGCAAACTACCGCAATAAACTCCATGTCTGAATGCCCCTTTAGTTGGACCCAAGAGAGGTGGTTACTGCTGTTGCTGCTTCTCCCGACAGGCTCCTGGGGTATCAAAAGTAGGGCCCCTTTTGGGATGTGGGGCCACAGTAAATGCCCAATGGGGTTGATCCCTGACACTGGCTGTGTACAGGGACTCTTGAGCCAATGGCACTTGGTCTTGCCAGACAAGTTATGAATTGTTCCTGTTTCCTTAACCTTCCTAGACCTCATGCCTTTCAAATGTCACTGGACACCAACTCCCATCAGCCCCAGCCAACATGGCTATTGCTCAGGCATGATGGGAGCTGTAGTCCAAA
This sequence comes from Podarcis siculus, assembly GCA_034642415.1. Taxonomy (NCBI): domain Eukaryota; kingdom Metazoa; phylum Chordata; class Lepidosauria; order Squamata; family Lacertidae; genus Podarcis; species Podarcis siculus. The sequence goes on along the minus strand of JAXCMG010000019.1, from coordinate 25,689,575 downwards.
AGCATCTAATGGGAGTTAGGGAAGGCTGTCATTGTCAACAACACTGGCCTGATGAATCCATCAAAGATATTGATTCCTGGCAGGATCACAGACACAGCAAAGTGTTGTTAGTAAGAACCATAGATACTAGGCAAAACTGCATACAGAGATTTTAACATTAGGGGAGATTTGCACTAAAGTGTTGATGAATTTTCGTGAGGACTTCCCTCCTCAGCCACCACCCCAAAAAATAATAATATGCAAACTGATGTGAAAATGCAGAAAGCCAAATGTATGTAAAGTTGGAAAAACAAGACACTGAGAGACGTTGAAATTGACAGATTGGCCCATCCCTATCCATACAGCACCTAGCACGCTGTTTCTGCCCAAGCCTATTGTTAAGAAAGAAGTCTTTTTTTCATGTTTTCATTTTGTTTGGGTCACATTTTCTAAAGGCATGTTAATTATGATATCTCTGTCACTCCCACTCAGTGGCAGGCAGGTGGTAGGGGATCTGGTTGCAGTGTCTGCATCCTTCAGATTCTTCCTTGGGGCCAAGTCTGAGAGATAATAATGGAACAGAGTGAAGCAGGGAACGCCCAGCCCCCAGACAGCGATTCTACACTTGCACCCACCACAACCCTCCCCTCCTCTGACTGCTCTTTGCCCTGGCTGTGAGGTGTCATCAGTTGGGGTTGGGAAAGAGACAAGAAAAGTCTTGGCAAAGCTGTAGAAACCCATCGGGGAGGCTGGGGAGAGAAAGCAGCTGCATGCAGATGCAAGCCATGGCCTCCCTGGTCTGGGTGCCATCTTGGAACAGCTGCTAGGGTGTCTTGAGAAAGCAGGCCAGTGGTTAGAGGAAGGGAGGCTGAACGCAAAGGAGGACAGTGAAGGCTCCTGTCATAAGAATGCAGGAAGCTGCTTCATGCCAAGTCAGACGACTGATCCATTTAGCTTAGCAGCTACCAGTGGCTCTCCAAGGTTTCTCCCAGCCCTAGCTGGACATGGTGGCTCTCCCTGGGATTGGCTATGGCGCCACCTACTGTTGGCCTCCTTGCCTTCTGCCCTGCTATTCCCAATGGTCACCAAGAACCCGTGCTGGCAGCTATGCACATAAATTATCGTGTGCATTTTTTTGTGGAAATCTACATCATCATCTTCTTTCTTTTTGGGGGTGGGGGTGGTTTTCCTCTTTCTTTCGAGATGCACAGTTGGCGCCTTAAGTCTGATTGAGGCTCTACCTTTGCAAACCAGCTTAAGCTCATTCAGTGCCACCAGCCAACCTGAACACATCTCTACTGTCGGGATGGAAATCTGCCTAGCAACTGTTGGGTGTTCAGGGTGCTTGGAAGAAAGTTCGCTTTCAAAGAGAAAGGGAGAGGCTCCTGGCAGTGGCTGGTGCCCATTGGGACCAGCAGGGCAGAAGAGAAGGAGGCTAACAGCAGGTGGCGCCACAGCCAGCGGCAGGCAGAGCCAAGTGACTCTAGTTTTGAACCCATCCTCTTCCCTGTTGAGTTCTGCAAAGCCAACACTGAGATCTCAAAAAGATTGTGGCAGAGAGCATAAGAAAAGCTCTGCTGGATCAGGCCAGAGGCCCATCTATTTGCAACCCCCTCCATGAAGCAGAGGTTTTATTATTTATTTCAATCATTTACAGACCACTTAATTACAATAGTCTCTAAGCATTTGTTCCAGAACCTTGACACAATAAAAACGAGCTAAAGCTATAAAATCAGAATTCCTTTGAAATTGCCTGCTAGAATAAAAGTCTGGCCTCAGCTGGAAGGGGGTTCCATAAAACTGGGTCCTCAATATTGAACACACAGCTCCTAATGGATACGAGCCATTTATATTATAAGTAATATATTTCTTAAAAGCACTAGCCTCCACTGTGCCTCAATCTTCCCAGAGGAAGCAATAACCCTGGGTAAGCGCCTGGAACCCCTGGAATCTCACACCACTCTTGGAAATTGGGGTGGTGGTGTGTAACACTGTGCCTCTGAGAGAAGGGGGGGCCTCTGAAAGTGACTACCCCAAAGACCTCTATGACTGGGCAGGGATATAAGAGATCAGGTATCCTTGGCTCAAGTTGTTGCCAATTAAGCCTTGGCCATGAATCTTGGCCATGAAGCCTTGGCCAGAACCTTGAACCTGGCCCTGACAGAGTAAGAGCAACCAGCGCAAGCTTTTGAGCACCAGTGAAAGTCTGTCCCCATCAAATCTGACATCAACCCGGTTCGTATTTTGTCACCCTAACCCTTCACCTCTGGGTCTTTGTGACACATGTAATGCAGCGAAGCCGTGGCAAGCTCTGATCTCACACGGTGGCGGGGATGTCTCAGCACCGCACAGGCCCCAAGAGACCTCGCCTCCTACTTAGCGGAAGGCAGGCACTGGTGCCTGGTCTCCTGCTGCACCGAAGGAGTCGAGGCTTGAGGCTCTGAGCCAACAGCAGAGACGGCCCTCAAAGTCTCCCTCCTTCCCTCCCTCAGGAATTTTGTCCAGCAGCCAGTCAAGAAAGCTACCCCACAAGCTCTCCGCTACTCATCTTCTTCCACGCTGCCTGGCTGGAGACATCAAGGCATTCAGGCACATATGTTGTTTATTTGCTCAAATGGGGCCTGACAGATTAATCAACAGAAGCCCGGGGTTGATTAATCCATCCGTCAAAACTGTTGGGCCTTGTCGCCTAAGCTCCCTGACCATCTCCAGCTAAAGAACTGTTTCCCCACCCTAAATCCTTTTTGGTGTCAGATATTTTACTTGCCACACATCCTTTGCATGCAATCGTTTCAATAAAATCTATTTGATTTTAAAAGGTTGGTTTTTTTAGTGTTCCCTGCCCAGGCTATTATTAACAGGAATCTAGGAAGCAGCCTAGTATAGCCCAGTATTGTCCACTCTGACTGGCAGCAGCTCTCAAGAATCTCAGGCAGAGAAGAGTCTTTCCCATCACTTTCTGTGGCAGGGTTGGGGAATCTAATACCAGGGGCCAAATGTGGCCCTTGGATCTCTCCACAGGCTGCAGCCTACCTCACAAACTGTATCCTCAAGTGCTTTTGCCTGGCTGAATGTGTCCTTGAACTGTGATAATACTTCTTGCTTGGCTGGAAGGAAGATGAAGAAATCCCCTTGGGGAAGTGCAATAGCTTAGTGGTAGAACCAGTGACCTTCTGCTTTGCTTGCAGAAGGTCACTGGTTCAATCCCCAGCATCTCCAGATACAGGACCCTGGAGAGCAACTGCCAATCAGTGTAGACAATACCGAGATAGATGGGCAAATGGTCTGGCTCAGTGCAAGACAGCTCCCTATGTTCCTGCGTTTTGCATGGCTGGAATGGAACCTACCATACAAAGATAAGAGTCAGATCCATTGCTTCACCCACTTCTACATCTGCCTGCACCCAGCCCTGGTATGTGGCCCCTGGAAGATCACTCTGGAGGAAATGCAGCCCCCAGGCTGAAAATTAGGTTTTCTGTAGTGTACTTCTAACATGAAACAGCGGGGAAGTTCCTGCATTCAAAGCAGGTGCTCTGCCACTGAACTACAATCCTTCTTCAAATATAACTGGCTAGCAGACTTGTACCTGACGCTGCTCAGGAATTCTAAGAAACAGAAAAACCAGCGCAGTCTTGAAATCAGTGCTTAAAATCAGCGTAGTTTTGAAAGGTTCGTTCTGCCATCTTGATTCAAAATTGTTTCCAACTGTATTCAAAGGCAGACAAAAACCTTCTCCTCAACCTCAGGAACTGCCACGAAAAAATCGGTTAAAATATGTGCAGTTTTGAATGGAACGGTCTGCCATCTTGATTCAAAATGGCATCCAAATGTTTTCAAAGATAAGACAAATACCTGCTCCTCAATTTCAGGAACTGCCATGCAAAAACTTGGGGTATCGTAAGAGGTGTCCAAATGCATAGACAACAAACAGCTTCTCAAAATATATAGCAGATAACATTAATTAAATTGATGGATCTGTCATTTCATGTATCCCCACCCTGCCTATTCTGTCCCTGCCTAGGCACTTAGGGCAATGCTTGCTCCCCCATGGTGTGTGAGAATGAGGTTCACTTGCCCTCCTTCCAACTCACCTCTCTTCATCCCTTCTGTTCCCTGCAGCGGTTTGCTTCCATCCCACGCTATGTGGAGACTCTGGTGGTGGCTGATGAAGAGATGGCGCATTTCCACGGCGCAGGCCTCAAGCGTTACCTCCTCACCATCATGGCAGCGGCCGCCAAGTTCTTCCGACACCCCAGTCTGAAGAATCCAGTCAACTTGGTCGTGACCAGGCTGGTTGTGATTGGACAATCCGAGGATGGGTTGCGGGTGTCTTCCAATGCTGCTGAGACGCTGCGGAATTTCTGCACGTGGCAGAAAGGCCTCAACAAGGAGAGTGATGAGGATCCTGAGCATTTCGACACAGCCATTCTCTTCACCAGGGAGGTAAGTGAACTGCAGCCAGGTATCCCCCTATATGCTGCACAGAGAACTCGCACAACTAAAATTCTGCAACAAGGAAAGTGGCCAAATTCTGCATACGTAAATTCTGCAAATTGGTCACATTGGAATTTAGCGATAGGCTCCTTATTTTCCTAACCTGTGAAATGTTCCAGGGATTGCAGCAAAATTGAGGTTTGGTTTCCTTTGGGTGAAAGAGAGCCCCCAGAGGCTTAAGGGGTATTTGCAATAAGTAGCTAGTTGAGAGCTGGAGGCTAGATAAGACTAGGACCAGGAAGTTCTGGGTTCAAATTCCATATTCAGCCATGAAGCTCACAAAAAACAACAACCAAGGATAGATGATAGATGATAGATGCTAACAAAAAGAAAATTAGAGGGGGGGACGGGACATTTTAAGAAGCTACTACCTCCAGGTGGCGCTGTGGTCTACACCACAGAGCCTAGGGCTTGCCAATCAGAAGGTCAGCGGTTCGAATCCCTTTGACGGTGTGAGCTCCCGTTGCTCGGTCCCTTCTCCTGCCAACCTAGCAGTTCAAAAGCACGTCAAAGTGCAAGTAGATAAATAGGTACTGCTCCGGCGGGAAGGTAAACGGCGTTTCCATGCGCTGCTCTGGTTCGCCAGAAGTGGCTTAGTCATGCTAGCCACATGACCTGGAAGCTGTACGCCGGCTCCCTCGGCCAATAAAGCGAGATGAGCGCCGCAACCCCAGAGTTCTCCGCAACTGGACCTAACGGTAAGGGGTCCCTTTACTTTACCTACGAACTTTTGTTCACTGGAGGTTTTGAAAGAGATGCTGGATGGCCTTCCATCAGGAATTTGTTAGCTATGATTCCTGTGTTGCAGGGAATCATAGCTAACTAGAACCTTCCAGCCCTACAGCTCTATGATTCTATCAGTTCTAGCTTGGTATGAACGCAAGTGTCTGACCATCTCTCCCCCTACTGACTTGTAAGGAGAGCTGATTTGGCAGCCAGTGGGTGCCTTCTCTTCCAGAAAGATACTGTAGACTTTGCCTGCTGAGTCCTGCAGAGGGTGCCATCCCACGTGGCCAGTGCCACCTTGGAGGCTCCTTTAATGGCTGTTTCTGTCACACTGTGCATTGGTGGCCTTGACAATATGCATTTGTCTTTCCCTGGCAGGATCTTTGCGGGCGCTCTAGCTGTGGCACTCTGGGCATGGCGGACGTGGGCACTGTCTGTGACCCAGAACGCAGCTGCTCCATCGTGGAGGACGACGGGCTCCAGTCTGCTTTCACTGCAGCGCATGAGCTTGGTAAGTGGGGACTGGCACCTTGCACTCAACCAGCCACCCCTGGGGGGCATTCCCATGGATCCACCCCTGCCGAAAAGCCAGGTGGTGTATTCCCAAGAAAGACAGAGGTTTGGAGTGCAAGCCTAGGCTTGTCTAGTCAGCAATATGAGTTTCATGAAGGATAATGTATCAATGACTATTAACCATCAGGGCTATGCTCTGCCTCAACTCTTGGATGCAGTATGCCTCTGAATAACAGTCGTTATTTATCATTAGATGTGTTTGGTTCCCTGGGCTCGTTTGGGAGGATGGGCAAGATATGAGTTTAATAAATAATAACTAATCCTGGAAGCCTACGCTTCACATTAGATAGCAGATTCTTGAATGGCTGAGTAATTAATGCAAAATATCCTGCAGCTTCATAAGTATACGGGGAGCTGGAGCTGAATTTTCTTTCTTTCTTTCTTTCTTTCTTTCTTTCTTTCTTTCTTTCTTTCTCTCTCTCTCTCTCTCTCTCTCTCTCTCTCTCTCTCTCTCCCTCTTTCTTTCCCCCCTTGTATAGGCCATGTCTTCAACATGCTCCATGACGATGACAAGCACTGCAGAGAGCTGAACCGCCACTCGAACTCACGCCACATGATGGCTTCCATCATGTCCCCCGTGGACCCTGAAGAGATGTGGTCCCCATGCAGTGCCCGCTTCATCACTGACTTCCTAGACAACGACCACGGTAAGACTTCACCTTCCGATCTGCAAATTCCTTGACTGTTCAGTTGGATCTTTTCGGTGCCGGTGGTCGAGCTTCCTTCCTCACCATCCTGGCCTCATGTGACAACTTCAGCACCTAGGGAGAAGGGGGAGCAATTCAATTCAGTTTGCATTGAAAGGAGAACCAAAACAATGCAAAGACGGAAAGCAGCAATTTTCTGAAATTCATACATCTCTAAACGTTGTAATGCTGTTGTCCGGCCAAGTGATGTGCAAAGAAACATATGTATGGGGTAAAGCATGTATTAAAATGCATATGCAGTAATGGTGAATAGGACATACCAAAATGCATTTTTATTAGGGAACATTGTTTTGCAGAACTGTATACTCAAAATTGACAGATCTGCCCATTCCTAGGCCTTGAATTAACCAATCTTCTGGTTCCCCCTTCCTCATCCCTTTCCTTGCAGGTCGCTGCCTCTTAGACAAACCACGCGAACCCCTGCACCTCCCAGCTGCCTTCCCTGGCAGTGATTACGACGTGGACCAGCAGTGCCAGCTGAGCTTTGGGCCCGACTCGCGCCACTGCCCCAGCATGCGTCCCCCTTGTTCCTCACTGTGGTGTACGGGGCAGATCAACGGACAATACATGTGCCAGACGAAATACTTCCCCTGGGCCGATGGGACACCTTGCGGCGAAGGCAAGAGTTGCATGAGCGGCCAGTGCATCAGCAAAGTCGACTTGAAGGCGTACAATGTGAGTAGACCCGCCAGCGGTATCTCTGCATTCCCAGGGTAGACATAAAGGACATAGCGCTCACTTTTTGAGCTGGGGAGGACCCATTTGTACGGTATTGAATGCACTTGTTCTGTTAGCACAGTAAATTGTGCTTGCGTAATGGTGCTTTCCCTCTTCTCCTCCCCTGAATGGACACCATGCCCTCCCAAATCTGCTCCTGAGGGGAGCATCAGGACATATTTAAGGGGTGCACAGGGGAAGGAGGGGAGAAGATCTTCTGCACAAGCACCAATTCTTACACTAGTGGATCGAATTGCTTGGCACTACACTAGATACAAGCCTTGGAAACCCAAGAACACAAGAGGCACACACACAGCACGTAAACTGATGTGGAAATGTAGGGAACTGAACTTAAGTTTAGAAAAAGGAGCGACAGATACTGACAAATTCACCTGCCCCTACCGTAGTGCTTGTGAAGTGCTTTGTACATTTGAAAACACCGTATGACGTATCAACTGACTCACACAAAGCACTTTTTCACTCTCTCTTCCCTTTTCTCCTTTTTTGCAGATTCCCACCCACGGCGGCTGGGGACGTTGGGGCCCGTGGGGTGATTGCTCCCGCAGCTGCGGAGGGGGAGTGCAGTACTCCACCCGCGAGTGCAACAAGCCTGTCCCACGCAATGGTGGCAAGTACTGCGAGGGGAAACGCACCCAGTACCGCTCCTGCAACGTCCAGAATTGCCCCGATGGGAATGGTAAGATCATTTCCGCCGCTTTCAAACGATGTTTCTCAGGTGGACCTGATTGCCACAGCCTGCCCTGGTGTTTCCTCGCTTGTGTTTCTTACTGTCTGAAACCATAGCTAGCCAACTGCCAGCGAGTGCAGGCAATAGTGAGCAAGAGGGACCAATTGTCTGACTCCACATAAGGCAGCTTCCTATGTTCCTGTGTGCTAACTGGGTTCATTATTCCAAGTGGCGTGCAGGGGTCTTGCTTAATTGTTTAATATGGAAGAGAAAACGTGAGACGCAAGCAATCGTTAAGAGGTTTAATATGAATGTTGATGCCCATTTCACACCCAAAATGCACCTGGGGCCGTTTTATCCTTGTCCCCCAGCCCTAGTTGCAGGTCTTAATCCCTGTGTGTTAATTCCCCTCCAGCTCTGACCTACCGGGAACAGCAGTGTGCTGTCTACAATCACCGCACGGACATGTTTAAGGACTACCCTGCCCCCATGGACTGGGTGCCCCGCTACAGCGGTGTGGCTGAGCGTGACCAGTGCAAGTTGACCTGCCAATCCCATGCCCTGGGCTACTACTATGTCCTGGAACCGAAGGTAAGTGTTACCATGGCAACGTGGGCCTCCCGTCCCTCAGGACACCCTGAGGTTATTTTACACTTAAGAGAACAGGCTTTCGGAAACAAAATGCAAAGCAATGGACAGCTATCTGAGAGTGTGTAGGCGGGAGATGGGGAATCTGGAAGGTGTCGTGGGGAAGGAAGTAGAGGACCGAAGAGGAAAGTGATTTTCCCATAAGCCCTTGGGGCAGCAAACTGACTCTTGCTTGGTTCTAGGTGGCTGATGGAACACCCTGCTCCCCCGACTCCACCTCAGTCTGCGTCCAGGGGCGCTGCGTCCACGCTGGCTGTGATCGTGTCATCGGCTCAAAGAAGAAGTTTGACAAATGCATGGTGTGCGGAGGGGACAACTCTGGATGCACCAAGATCTATGGCTCTTTCACCAACCCTCAGTGAGTGACATTTTTTTTGCAGGCGCTGCTTTGTGTGGCGCTAAGACATTGGGAATGCACAATGTGTTTCCCTCCTTCCCAACCCCAAGCATTTCTTTACAGATAGTTGAGACCCTGCTGATGCCATTACTTCAACAGTTAAATATAGGCCTATGCCAAAAGTATCCATAGAAACCCTAATTCAAGAGCCCAGATATAAATGATGAATAGTTATTGCATTTATGAATTTCAGGTTGTATCCAAGAGTAATCCTACTTGGAGCAGATCCATTGAAATGAATGGAGTTGACTCTGGGCTCTGAGTATAACTTAGATGGATACAAACAGTGCTTTTTTTCTGGGGGTGATGCCGGGGGACGCATAGCCCTAAACATTTTGTGAATCTTTGTACTATTGTCCATTTACTGTATTTATTTTTCCCGATTTGAACTATAAAATGGTTATTTTCTTGAGTCAAAATGAGAGTACCCCTAAACATTTTTTAAAAGAAAAAAAGCACTGGATACAAATACATATATATTCATACTTACATGATTTGCTCCAATTACAAAACTATCCTGTTCCCATTCCTAACAAAAAGGTGTAAGAACTTTCATGCATTTTGAAGGGAAAGCTATACAGTGGCTTCCCCTGCATGCAAGTAAGTACATAAATTAATTCCAACAGAACAGGGCGATTTTTAAGAGCCCCTGATTCCTAGAAGACCATGGACTGCTGTCTGCAATGAATCATGTCCATGGGTACACTGCTCCTGTATGACTGGGATTAAGCAGTATACAAAGTGTTGAAACAAATAAATAATGTGGAACGTGTGGGACCTCTCACTCCAATCCCATCCATCCCTAAGACATGGCCTTTCTCGGACCAAGAGGTTGGCTCCTATTCACAGCTTCTTAGGGCCACATTCACACCATTCATTTAAAGCCATAGCACAGCACCTTAAGCAGTCATGGCATCCCCCAAAGAACCCTGGGAGATGTAGTCTGTCACGTATGCTGAGAGTCACCAGGAGCTCCTTTTTCCCCTTGCAGATCAACAATTCCCAAAGTTCCCTGAGAACTACTCAGAAAATTTGGGTGCTCGGCCACACTTCTGCTTGTCCCACGCCTAGAAAGCGCAGCTCAGAGCAGTTTTCCACCGCTTTCCTCTGGAAAACTTGTTCTTTCGCGCGAAATCAGAACAGCAATCCGCAGAAAAACCAGATTGCCCTTTGTTCTAATTCAGCGCTAAAATGCAGGTTTTCCCAGGGAGGAAAGTGGCAAGGAAAACAGAAGTGTGAATGAGCCCTGAGTCTTGTGGAGACCTGGCCACCCTGCCCCTCAGAGGCAGGGCTTTGCCACTCTCCATCCCAGCTGATCCCTGATCTTTCTCATCCTTCCGCCCAATCAGGTACGGTTACAATGACGTGGTCACCATCCCAGCAGGAGCCACCAACATCCTGATCCGCCAGAGCAGCGGCCCATCGTCCTCCAGCGACGGGATCTACCTGGCTCTCCGCCGGCGGGACGGCACTTACGCCCTCAACGGCAACTACATCCTGGCACCTTCCGGGCAGGACGTCCACTTGCCAGGCGGGGTGAACATGCGCTACAGCGGGGCCACCAAGGCCATGGAGACGATCGTGGGGCGCGGGCCCCTGAAAGAACCGCTCACCTTGCAAGCCTTGGTGGTGACCGACCAGAAGACCCCGCGCCTCAAGTACACCTTCTTCGTCCCCAAGGCTCCAAAGAGGTTGTCGAGCCAGTGGCTGAAGCAGAAGGCTCGCATCTTGGAGGTCCTAAGGAACCGGCGAGGTCGCAAATAGACATGTGCACCTCTTGGGGAGAGGTGGTTCCTGGCCAGGCCTCCTGACTTGCTCTGGCCCCTGCAACCCACAACGGAGGCAGGCGTCTGCGTGGGGAGGGGGCTCAAAAGGCACGTCTTCTTAATGTCGCTTTCCTGAAGATGACCAAACTGCACCAGACCTTCCCCGCTGACCCCACAAACAAGAGACCCTAAGCAGCAAAAGCTGGTGCTAAGTTTGCTTAATGGCTCAGGGACCTTCCAGGACCTTCTTCAGCATGTTGTGGACTCTCTTTCTTGGCTCTGCCTGGACATTTGAAGACTCAGGACACAAACCAAGTTGTGGGGGAAAGGGGAAAGCACCCAGAGGCTTAAGGCCTTGAATGCCTGCAAAGGCTTGACCTCAAGTGTGGGGTTGTCAAGCCAAGCCGTTTCCTCCTCCCTGATAAGTTATAGGGCGATGGTCAGCCGGGCTCCAAAATGGAATCCAGGGTGGGGAGGAGATGAAAAAAAGCCCCTTGCTGTTTTTTTGTGGGTTTTTTCGGTGGTGGGGGGAGATGAGCAACAGAGAGAAGCAACGGAGCTGACTGAAGAGAACAGGCATCAATTCTGCAAAAACAACATCTGGCTAAGCCGAGGCCGTCAACGGGCCTATTCTCCATTGTGCTTGTTCCCTCAGTTTTTTTATTCCTGTCCGCTCGCGTACTGTATTTATTATCCTTTTTATTTATTCACTACTCTGGATGCATAAAGAGTATTAATTGTGGGGAGGGTTTATATATATATATATTTGTTGTTGCTGCTGGGGTTTTTTTTAAAGCAGAACAAAGGAGGCAGCAATGTTCCTCAGCCTCACCAAAACTTGGCAAGTTTACACCACACGTTTTTTCTGGGGGAGCCAGAAAATGTGCTCGAATCAGCGGCGTCTACCTCAGCCTCTTAGCGCCTCCTTCTCCCCCCACTCTCTGCTCTCAAATGGGCTTTTTTTTGGCCCACCCCACAGCTGTCTCTGGCTTTGGACAGGCGAGCCTCTCTTATTTTTTTGGCAGCACGTGCCTTTCTCCTTTTTCTTGCGGCAATGACAAGGCACCAGAGAAATTACAGGCCTTGGTTTGGGGGAAAAGCCTTCCCGAAGTGGTCAGGCTCTGGGGCTTTTTCCTCATAGTAGGCCGGCCTCAGTTAGACCTCCCTTCTTCTATCGTGCCGAGGGAGGGGCGAAGGGACCAGGCCTTTGTGCCTCTCACTGTTATGGCCTGCAGAAAAGGCCACTCGAAGAATTTCCTCCCCTCAGCCCAGAAAATAATGTTGTGTCTGGGCTGGTTCCCAATTATCACAGGTTGCGAGGGGAGCTGACGGCCCTAACATTATGGGCTAGGAGGCACTGCCGAGTGAGTGGCAAGGGAATAAGCAGCAGCTTAGCATGAGGAGGCCGTTAAAAGGGAATTATTTTTCCCAGCCTAAAAAAAAAGTGAGGGAAAGCAGGTGATTTCACTGAGGTGGCAGGGAGAGAGAAGGCCGCATCCAATGCCTGCCCAATGAAATCAATGGTTTGGACTAGCTTAGGTCCACCAATTTCAGTGGGGCTACTCTGAGTAAAAGTCAGTTGGCTATCATCTCTAGACGCTGATGTTCAATTCTTCTAAAATGAGAGCAGAGGTTAGTGGCTGCAGCAGTGAAGTAGGGCGAAGGTGGGAAACAATGGGACTCCACCAGCTCTGAGAGCGAAAGGATGCCAAGCCAGGGTCTTCCCATTGTCTCTCCCCTCCCCAAACACCTGAGGAGTAGGAGCACATGGGCCAAGAGGCAGCAAAAGGGAACAAGAAACTCATTCTGCACATTGCTGTGCCAGAAGCACCAGCCCTTACAACAGGGGTAGGGAACATTGGGCCCTCCAGATGCTGTTGAACTGCAATTCCCATCACCTCTGGCCATTGGCATTGCTTGCTGGGGCTGATGGGAGTTGTAGTTGAGCAACATGAGCTATACCCATACCGAGGCTGATACACACTAAGTTTCCCCCTGGAGGGGGTGAATTATATTTAAAACCTCTGTAGAACCAGAGGGAATCCCCCCCCAAACAACTCCCCAGTTTTGTCAGTGATAGCCCTTTCCCTCAACCACAGGGACTCTGATAGTTAATAATTTAATTAAATTATAAATCAAGGAGGATAGCAGCAAAAGCCTTAACTGGCCCCGGGGCAAGTCCCCAGGGGTCATGAGGTTGGGTTTTATATTCGTTTTGTATAGAACAGTGTGTTTGATCTTAATAACTATTGTTGGGTATCTAGGGTTATTTTTTTCCGTTTTGAAATAATAAAAACTCCGCCAGGTTATTTAATGCTATTTATAAACCCGGTGTCTTGGTGTGACTCTTTTGGTGGGTACCGCTATACTGCCACCCCTGGTATTTAGCAGTGGCTTGGGAGAAAGAATTAAGAGGAGGGGTGAGGAACCTCAGACCGTGGCCAAATGCAACTTTCCAGATCTTTCTAGCTGGGCCCTGGGACTGAGTTATCTGTCCTGGGCAGCGCTTCAGTTTCACTTGGTGGCACATAGCTCAGCGGTAGGTTGTCCACTTCCTGAAGCAGAAGGTCCCAGGCATCCCCAGATAGTGGAGAAAGATTCCTGCCCCAAATCCTGGGAGACCTACAGCCTGTCAGCTACACTGAGCTACATGGCGCAATGGCTGGACTCTGTCTAAGGCAGCTTCCTGTTGCAAAGCCTTGTCTCTGACCCCATGAGCTCAGCTGGCCAAAATGCAGCCTGTTGGCCAGATGCGACTCTGAAGCAATATCATCTGTATCTTTAAGCGGGTTTCATCAAGAAGCAGTGAAAAGCCGGACCTCGGCTTCCCTCGCTAGGGAAAGAAAAGCTTTCAAGCTGTAAATGAGAGAGGGAACATTTTATACTTTTGGGGTGGGGGAACCAGACACTCTTGGCCACTGGCCAAGCTGACTGTGGCTTGCTAGGAGAGTGCAACAATATCGCCTTGTTAGATCTTGCTTTGGGCTTGGTATGCAATGCCTCAGGAATTCCGGAGTACACACACTTCAAAATTATATGAACGTTATGACACCTATACTATCTGTAAGGGGATGAGGTTGTGTGGCAGACTGTTGTCTATGGACCACTGTGCGGAGAACAGGCTGTGCGCCTCACAATCATCCAAAGTTTGAGAAGGCAACTCTTTTGTCTGTTAAATGACTTTGCTGAGCTTACTCGGTTATGGAGGCCACTTTCCAGGCAGATGGGTTGGACCAGCCTTTAAATTCCCCAAAATGCACCAATGGAGAAGTGAAGTCAAACGGTTGGAAGGTTGCAGCACCTGCTGTGACTGCAAAGACCGATACGGGAGAGACATATTTTGTTGCAGCTGGGGCAGATAGAGGCGTACGGTATGTCTCCCGATAAGGTTATAACTGCTGCCTCCCACATTGTTTTTGCTGCATTTGTAGCAGCAAAGTGACCTCTCTGGGGCGCAAACCTGAGCAGTGTGTTATGGAGGTCCTGAGCTACCCAGATGACAAGCCATCCCCCCTCTCATCCTTGCCAATGTGGTTCAAAGGAAAGCAGAGCAATATGTTGTCACCAGCTTGACTCCACTATGGATTTGTGTAGGCTTGACACCTTAGCTTTTTCTTCTCCTGAAGATGTCTTGCATGGCACCAATACTAAGCAGGGGACATTATGGGAAATCAGAGTGACTAGATACAGGTACCTGGGGCTAGTTGACATGGTAGGGACAGGACTGGCATCAGCAGCGGTGCCCAGCCAAATACTCAAGAACAGCAGAAGAATCCAACTGGATCAGGCCAGTGGCTCATCTAGTTCAGCATCCTGTTCTCACAGCAGCCAATCAGATACTGGTGAGATACCCATAAAGACCCGAGCACAACAGCAGCTCTCCCCCCATTTCTGATTCCTGGCAACTGATGCCTCAGAGGCATATTGTCTCCAATGGTAGTGGCAGAACACAGCCACAGTGGTTGGAAGCCATCAACAGCCTGATTCTGCAAGATTGTGTCCAATCCTCTTTTTAAAGCCATCCAAGTTGGTGGCCATCACTTCTTAAGGGAGCAAACTGAATAGGTGCATTACGTGTTGTGTAAAGAAATGCTTTTGTCTGTCCTGAATTTTCCAATGTTCACAAGTTGGCCATTTGGGTCACCTCCTAATGGCAAAGTCCTCTTCCTTTAAGGCGTAGCCTCCCAACGCCTGCATGGCAGCTGTTTTTGTTACTCTGCTACTTGGACCTACGCGCAGAGCAAAAATTTGAGTTCCAGGCTTTAAAATAAAAAAGGAAGGAGTCCCCAAAGGTGAGGTCCAGAAGAAGGATCGTCGCTACATCTCCTCCTCCATGTTTTCCTGCTGCCTCTTCAAATCTTCTTTCCAGACGTTCACCTCCTCCGTCGCTTTTCTCTGACTCACCCAGGCGCTGAAAGGTTCCTGGGCCCATCTCCAACTCCCCAAATCTCCCAAGGCCACGGAGCTGCCGGCTCGGATTCCAGAGCCGGTACAGAGGCTGCAATTTCCACTCCTGGTCTTAGGAAGGGGGTGGGGAATCTGGGTGTGTGGGACGGGGAGGAACGCAGAAACGGTTAGCCTCTCCGGCTGAGATTTTAAAATTAAGATCGGATGAGGGCCAGGGGAACTGATTGTGCCTGCTGTGGGGGAACGACTGAGCCACAAATAAAGAAGAAGCGCCTTCAAACAGAATTCAGCGAGAAGGGGAGGAGGAAATGTTTTTATATATAAAAAAATCCTTGCAGTAAATACAAAGAGCAAATACATACAGAGATGACCCGTTATGTTATAATACTGCTAGGCTGCAACAGAGTCAGGCTTCACAGCAGCACCCAACCCCAACCCCAAAACACACATTTTTGGAGTGTGGCAACGGCCCCTGTCTGTGTCCAACCCCCCTCCCCTCAAGCACAAATTTCTGTAGATCAGCCCTTAAATGACTGCATACTCAACAGGCAGCTGGACTTCAGCTAGCTAACACTGCACTGGAGGTGTTATGGTCCCTCCAGTTGTCGAGTTAGACCTGCGACGGCTCATTCATACATGCCAGCAAGCGCTGGGGCACTATGGCTGCTGAGCGTGCATGGATGAGCAAGTCTGTGGCGTCAGCGACTAGGGCAAGGTCGGCCCACCTCCCCTTTCTTACAGAGAGACCATTGTTGTTGCAGCTCCACCAATCTGCTGCTGCATTTTTTAAAGGCATGTTTGCATCCCCACTACCACAGCAAAATAAAAAGAGACAGGCCGCTGGATCAAATCAAAGGTCTCCTAGCCAGCGGCCTGCTCTTACGGTGGCCAGCCAGACACCTCGAGGGGAAGCCTGCAAGCAGGACCTGAGTGCAATGTTCACATTCACAACTGAGAGAGCTAAGATGACTTCTTAAGAAAGCTACCTGCTCCTCTACAGACGGGGCGGCGTGGACTTCAGGAACAGGGCACCGAGTGTGAATGCACATGCTGCTCCTGGGACTCTGTTTTTGACATCAAGACTGAGCTCACAGCACCCCTCCCCCCAATCCACTCCTAGTCTCCCCTTCTTCCTTTGTTTCAGCAGCTTAATTTGAGAAGGGAGAAGAGACTTCTCGGTTGTTGTCATTGTTAAACAGTCAGGAATCTGAAGCCCTTGCCAAATCAAAGTCATCCAGAGAGCTACCCGCTGATCCCAGTCTACTTTCTGCCCGTCTCCCAGTTGTGCTTGGCCTCCATATAAGATGCCGTTCAAGCTGTGCGTGGTTAAGAGACCGGGGCCACGAGAGCTGTGTTAAGATTCCAACACCACTGCAAGACACAAGCAAAGGATTCTATATCCTGAAGATGCATGCTCTTTTAGGAAAAACAACAACACGTTTCTAGACAGCAGGGGGAGGACAGGGAGGGCTTTGCCTGCCAAAGTCTCACACCCGTCATCTATCAGAAGTTCAGGGTGTTGGGTGGCTGGTTGAAGACTAGGCTGGTTGAATAACCCAGCAGGGGGGAAAAAGGGATGCAAAAGCCTAGATCTTATACAGGCAACTGGAGGCAGCTTTTCCTCTGGGTCACCCAGCAAAAGAGGGCTCAGCGATGAGAGTCTGGAGTTTTGCACTAACAAAACAGAAGTTCCCAAACTGTGTGACTGGAATGAAATGATGTAACCGGAATGAAATGACCTACAGTAATTTAGACTCCCAGAATCGTAAGAGTTGGAAGGGACCTTGAGGGTTATCTAGCCCGACCCCCTGCAATGCAGGAATGTTCGGAACGGCAATTTATCTTTTTCGGAGGGAATCATTGCACAGGTTTTGATCTGGGCAGTGGGTGGTGGAGAGACTGGAAGAGTAAAGCTGCAAAACACAAATCGCAATACTAGGGCAGATGACCAAAAGTGGGGCAAGCAGCAAAGGCATGCAAAGGGGGCAGAAGAGCAGCAGCAGTGATCTCCTGGCAGCGGCACCGTCCTTGTTGGGATGGTGGCAAAGCCCGCTGCTGCCTTGCCCCAGTGTGCAGTAGTGCCACAACTCTGCCTCCTGTGTCCCTGCTGAGAACAAACTAAATTTTACTCAAGACAGACCCACTGAAATTAATAGATCTAAGTCAGTTGTGTTCATTAATTCCAATGAGACTATTCTGAGAGTAGGGTTAGCAGAGTCTTAACTTTGGGAGCCCGATAACTGCAAAGAAAGGAGGAGACTCTCCTTCAGAGCACTGGATTCCCGAGTGAGAGATATTTTCTTTCTCTCTTTCTTTTAAGTCAGAAATTTGGCTATTCTCTGCAGCAATGAGGACCGGAACCTTGCTTTTAAAAAAAAGAAGCGGCAGCAAAATGTGCTCCGGTTGCCGGATTCCTTGCTCCTTGGCACCCTCTCGAGCGTGAAGATGTCAAGACCCATCGTCTGTGGGGTTTGCAAAACAAGCTGCTCATCTTTGAGATGGGCGGGCATCACATTTGGTTCAAAGGGAACAAGTGGCATCCTGTTATTAAACGAAGCATCAGTGCAAACACATCCTGAGAAAATAAATAAAGCGGCAGAACACTTAAGACTTAATCCACAGCCAGAGCTGCTTTGTCCGCAGGGCACCGGGGGCAATCAATCGCTCACCCTCCAGTTCCTGACACTTGCATCTGGGGCTGTCTAGACTTTCATTAGAGGGTAGGAAATTATCCCAATTAAATCCCAGAGACATTCTTCCCCTCCTCACCACACACACACACCCCAATCGTGCCGCAGTTAGGTTCGCAGCTCAAAACTTGTTTGCCAAGTCTGAGCGAAAACCACCCCGCTTTTTTAAAAAGTTGGATGGATAGCAAGGTCAGGCATCAGGGAGATAGTGATAGAAAAAAGCCTCATTCTAGCACAGACCAGAGCACAGAGAATTAACACGGCATGTAGAAAGGAGTGGGGGAATGAGAATGCTGCAGTATAGGGATGTGGCTGGACTACTACCCCCATTATTCCTTGACCACGAACCATGCTGGTTGGAGTGGATAGGATATGGAAACCAGCAACATCTGGGGTCTCACACTGACTCCCCAGGTTGTAGCACTCTGCTGAAAGTAAGGCTGCAACTTGGTTTATTTATTTTTTTAAACCAATTACTGTACGTTGTATGAGCCTGGCTAGATTAGTTTGCCATTTCAACTTGCACATGGGTAAAAACACTTCTGAAACAGAAGGCATGCTTCGTTTTCAGACAATGCACATGCACAGGGCATTGTGTTAGAAGAGGCCTTCCTCTCTGCTTTTGGTTGCAATGCTGCTGCTTAGTTGCTTTACCCGTTTAGCATACTTAAAACAATATTCTATTATAACATGATATATTTCTAGCCGCCTTGAGAAGTAGAATCGAAGCCTATAAGGCAACATAATAAATAGATAAGTACCACCCAACCCAAGGGCAGCAGTGTAGGATTAGCAAGTCGAGGGTGTGGGAGAAACACATGACACACTGGGTATCAAATGGGACACACTTCTTGTGCTTTGAAAGGCAGTGAAGGCTGCTCCTTTCAGGGGAATGGGGCACTGCCCCACAACCCTTAGTCCGCTCTCAGCCATCCCCAGCCTGCTTGCCTTCTTACTCACAGCCGGTCCAAGGGGGGGCCCTGCCTGTCACCTTCCTCCTCCTCAGTCTTGGGAGAAGGATGGGGACAAAACTAGACTCCATTGGCTCCGCCACTCATTGGTTGCAGCTCTGGCTGTCATTGCCTCTGGCTCCGCCTCCTGCAGGGCTCCCAGATTCTGCCCAACAAGCTCTAATGGATACCAGCCACCATTTTAAGATGAGTTTCAGGGAGTAATTATTTGAGAGGGGGCCGCCACCCTCTGCTGAAGTACTAGGGGCAGGAGAATCTACCCCTTACTAAAAAGGGCTTCTCCAGTGCTCCCACCCCCCAAGAAAAATAGGTGCCAGAACTCACCATGAAGTTGCTACAGTAAGTTTCCAGGCGATTCGGGGCAGCCTTGAATAGACAGGTGCCTGTTTGACAACAGCAGTGTTCACCATCCACGGAGGTGATAAAAACTACAGCAAGCTGTTTGGTTTGGGGGTCGCCCCTGGTTCTGGTACAGGTCAAATAAGTGTGCCCCTCCCCATTCTTTTAAATTCAGGCAGATGGCTAGGGCAGCTTGGAAGGGCCCTCGTGCAAACACGCCCACGTGCAACGGCAGAGGCCTGGCTGGACAGCTTAAAGCCCACTGCCGCTATACGGGAAATGGATTGAAGAAATAGAAATACGAATTGGCCCTACCCCATAGCTTGACCAACTGCGGCTAGGTGGAGACATAGATCTAAAAAAATTGTAGACTCACACGCTGGCCAGCTTTGCTTTGGACTTGAAATGTTCATTTTGGGCCTCTCGGAAGTACGTAAAGGCAAGAAGCAGGTGGGAGGGTGCTGGCCTGCAATGTCACCCACCTGAGAGGTGCTGGAACCACACTCCGGTGTGCTTCAGCTGAAAAAAGGCCCTGGGCCTCCCTTTTCTCCAGTTAATGAGCAGCTCAAATGATGCTGGAAACCCAGCCTCTTAATTTCAAGGCCTCCGGGGAACTTTGGGGTGGGGGCCATTCCAGCAAAGGAAACAAGGAATCCCCCAGTGACTAGACACAAAAATGACAGAAACCTCCTGAACACCTCCCCAAGCAGAGGATGCAGGAAGTCCCTGCGCACCACAAAGCATGATGTTCTGACTCTTGTTTCCAGAAAGCTCAAGGAACTGCTGGGAATGTGCTGAAAGGCAATATACACCCAACGCTCACAGCAAACCAGAAGGATAAGCAAAGATCCTGGATGTGGCTGGTGCCGCGTGGGGAGGTGCGGCTGCGTGCTCTTAACACCCACCTGAGCTATCCGTGGTCACATCCACTGGAGGGCAGCCAGCCCCCGCCCTCTGAAAAAGGAAACCCCAAGGGGGGTGCTAATACAAGGTACTCCCACCTCTGGGACAGCTGTTCACCATCAGCCTCCGACGTGCTTCCAGTCCGAAGCAGAGCATCAGAGGCTGAAACAAGCTTGAAGTGGAAGCATGTACCAAACACTGCCACCCCTGGGGCTGAAATGAGCAAAAGCAAGGCTGGGGTCCCTAGTGGGCAGAGGTCACAGCTCTCCAGAGTAGGAGGCTAATGCCATCATCATCATTATTATTATTATTATTTGATAGGCCAGAGCTTGATCTCGTTGGGAAACCTGGTAAAGGACGCAGGGCTTAAATACGGCCTTCACAGGCAAGGTGAGGCAGAAAGGAAGGAAGGAAGGGGCTCAAAGTCACATGCTTCACACCAGGGCCCAAGACGCATTAAGGGCCGCTTCTGAGAGTGATCTCTGCTGTGTGCAGCACCCCAGTTCTGAGTGTTACACAGGTTGAGCCAAGAGTTCGAAATACGAGGACCTCCTGCTGAGCTCCGCTTCAAGGGAGAGCGTGCTCTGTTCCCATTAGGATAAAGAGCATCAACACTTATAGTATACACACACACACACACACACAAACACACACACACGCAAACACTCCCCTCCCGAGGAAATCGTTTCCCCACCAGGGGGAAAATGTTAGGAAACTGCAGCCACCATTGCCTCCACAGAAGGTGGCCAATGAAACTGAACGGAACCTCTGCCTCCACCAATAGAAAGAGAGCACGAAGAGAGAGCAGCCCAGGAAGTCACACGTCGTAGTTGGGCAAGTAGCTGTAGGAGGGCCCGCTGGCTGACGGAGAGCTGCAGTTGCACGGGAAGAACCAGCAGATGACGAGACCTAGGTGGTGAGAGAGGGAAGGAGGGTTGGATGCACACATCTCATTGTGGACGCTTGCCTCTAATGCTGGGACAGGGAATCCAGCGCCCTCTGGCTGAGGACGGACCCCCGGCCCGCATCAGCCCCAACCAACATGGTCGATGGCACAGAATGATGGGAGCTGGAGTTCAGCATCTTCCAGATACAGGTGTGTGTCTGGTCCCCCAGATGTTGCTGAGTTACAGCTCCCAGCATTGCTGGCCATGCCGGCTGGGGGTGATGGGACTTGTAGCATAGCAACATCTGGAGGTTCTCTCTGCCTAATCTAGAGGGCCGCTGGCTTCCCGGCACAACTTTAATGGACCAGCAAGAATATATGCCAGTCATCACCACCCCAGACTTACCTCGGCCAAAGACTTCCCGTAGGAGGGCGATCTTGGGCTTCCGCGTATGCGAGACTTCCCGCCGTGCCTCTTTCAGGAGCCGGTTGCGCAGCTGCTCAATTGGGGTCTCGTCCGTGATAATGGAGACCAGCTGGGAGAAGTGATGGACATTAGGCAGTTAGAGGGTGGGCAGGATATGTTTTGAGACACAAATACACACACACACACACACACACACACACACACTCTTACTTGTGTCTGTCTTTTGCTCCATGCGATACTAACATTCCCTTTCTCCTAATAGCACTACCACCGGTGCATCTTTTATGGGGGAAGGTTATCCTTGGCACCTCAGGAGGTGCTGGGCAAAATCTGAAACCTTGCCCCCCTGTCCCCCCTAGTCCCTGAACAACATCCTGTGATAGCAGTGATGCTTCATTCCTCTATTTGTATGCCGCCTTCCTACAGTTAAACCTCGTTCAAGGTGGCTTACAACTAGGGCTGGATGAGATATCATGTATCATCCAAAACCAGTTTGAAGTCCATATCGTGATAATGGTTTCACAATTTTAATTTTTTTTAATTTAAAAAAACTTTATTATTTACAATGCATGTACAACCACACAATTACACCAACTCAAATACCGACAATACAAAAATATAAACATAAATGCTACACCTATGTGACTCTCGTAATTTTTGACCTGGCAATATATCACAAATCTCGATGTGTGTGTGGATGCTATGCAAAAATCATGATGCAGGAAAAATTGTGAAGCCAGCCAGTGCCTCTACATAGCTCCATCCTAATTTCAGACATTGTGAATATATTGCGATGTTTAGCTGGTGATATATCACAATGCTGAAATCCAGATATTGCCCAGCGCTACTTGCAACCTCAAAAAACGTACATAATTCACTCTAACAGCTACCAAAACGTAACAAAATTTAGCCACAAACAATAAACCAACAGAAACATCTCAATAAATATGCAAGCCTGATGTACACGATTCACAGTAAGATCTAACAAGACCTTGGGAAACCACTGCTGTTCACAGTAGAGAGGACCCAACCTCCAAAAAGTTGCACCCTATACTCAGTGGGGCTCATAGCTCAATGGTACAGCACACTGCTTGAAGTCGCCCCCACCCTCCCCAGTTCCAACGTACAGCAACAACCCCTGCCAAGACCATAGAGAGCCACTGCCAATTAAAAGAGGCCACCTTGGGCTGCGCAGTCCACTGATTGGACACTTTACAAGGCAGCTCCATGCAGCTGCTGATATTTGATAGTGTCTGTGCCATGGACACGGTTTCTCTTCTAGTCCTCTGCAGGAAAACCAGCACCAGCAACTGGAAGGCTGGGGAAGAGGACTTGCCACTCTTGCCCTCCCCAGCATCTCCCTTTTGCTGCTGTTAATTCTTCTCCAGAGGAGAGATGAGGGAGCCAGCTGTACGCCTAGTGAGAAGACCCCTCCCTCTCTGAACTGTGTCTTAGTCAGGCTGCTGAGGCTCCTTGGAGTGGAATCAGCCCAGCGCCAGCAGCTGGAACTTAATTGCTTGTAAAATAAAATATTAAAAAATTGCTCTGTGCTGGCATATTCATGTCTAGATTATTTCTAGTATTGAATCCATTCCAATGTTGTTAAATTGCTGCTTTCTTTAAACTTGCTTCAACTTATGGATGCATTTTGACAACAGCTTTCTCTCCCACCCTACAAAGTTTTGCGTTTTGCTAATAAGTGGGTGTCTGCCGTAGCCACAGTGGGCCCAACTCAGTGCGGAAAGGCGACATATAAATAAACTATTTTAAACATCTATTGATTTGGAACAATTTGTAAAAAAATAATTGGTTGGGGGGCGTTGCTGTTGTTTTTAATAAATGGCTGACAAACTAAAAAGGTTGCCAAACAATTAAAAAACCAAGTCCCGTCCCCCACTGCAAGCCTTAAAACCAACCTGGTCATAAAATATGACTGTGACAAAGAGGCCAAAGAGGATGGATTCCACCAGCAAGATGATGCGGTGAGCGCTAGAAGGAGGAAAGGGGAAAGTACAGTCAGTCTGTTAACTAGGAACACTACTACTCCAACTTGTGTTTCCGGAGGGGCCGTAGAGCGCACGGGACTATTTTTTAAAATAGGGCTGAGCTGTGCTTCACATGTGTACCAGGCACCTCCAAACAGCTATTCCCCTCAGAGAGCTACAATTCCCAGAGTTCCACAGGAAGAGAGATTACTTGTTAATCCACTCTGGGAACTGTAGCGCTGTGAGGGGGTGGAGAGGTGCCTCCAAACAGATCTCGGCACCCGTAACAAATGAGTTCCCAGGATTCTTTGGGGGGAAGCGTGACTATTTAAAGTGGTATGATACTGCTCTAAATGCAGAGTGCAGATGGGGCGTACGTTAGGCATGCCTAATTAACTGGAGAACTCGAACGTGGTATAACCCATTCTTTCCGTTTCTTCTCCACATGAAATTGTTCTAACGCTGATGCCTTCGCTGCTTAAATCGCTTCGAGGTCACGTTCGCAGGAAGCGATTCAGAAGTGAAACAGAATAAATAAATAGCCCGTGGCAGCAGGGGAATGCAGCCCTCAATGGGAGGGGGGGGAGCCTTCCCCCATCCCCACGATTGTGGACAGAGAGACCCTAAGCAGGAGGACGCAGGCGAGGAGGCTGCGGGGGTTGGACAAAGGGACAACGCCCTACCCTCGGCTGCTCCCATTTTCCAAAGAGAGAGGGGGAGAGGGAGGGAGGGTGTGCTGCTCATTTATAGAAAAGCCAGCATGGAGCCTCCTCCCCTCCCCTTGGCGTTGAGCCAAAGCTCTGGAGCTCCAGCTGTTCTTGGCAAGAACTGTGTGACATGGCAATTTCTTTTCTTTCGTTCGTCTTTCTTATTAATTTTTTTGTTTTTGCAAAAGGCCAAACTGAGGCATCTACAGGGTCTCTAGAACTCTCCCTACCCCAGCAACGGGGCGGGGGGGGGGGGGAAGAGAAAATTCTTAGCTTGGTGGCAGGAGGAAGAAGTGGGACTCACATTTGGATGCGATTGTTGGAAACGCCTCCTTCGGCTCCTTCGGCCTTCCCGGCTGAGCTCTTGTCCGTGGGCCAAAGCCAGGTGGTCAAGACCAGCCCCATGGCGTAAAGGCTGGCCAAGCCTGTGGCCGGGAGAACCAGGTCAGCGAAGGCCAAGAGGGAGAGGAAACAGGAAAAGAAAAAAGGGTCATCAACGCAGGCATTGTGCATTTCATCATTCCCTCGGGGATACATGTCATAAATCCCCAAGTATGGTCAGGACAGCTCTTGAAAGGGTTTTTTGGGTGGGGAGGCAGGCTTTCTGCTCAACTTCCAGATGCCTTAGAAGACCAACTTTTGACAAACTTCTAGCTTGCAAGAACAGAAGATAAAGGAGACAGTGAATAGGAATGAGGGGTTAAGCCACATCCTTTACAGCAGGGGTGGGGAGTGGGGGTTCTTTTATTTTGGTCTGGAGTCACATTCTCCTGGGAGCAATCTGTCAGGGGCTGCATTCTGGTGGTCGGTGGGACCACTCCAACTTAATACAATGGTACCTCTGGATGTGAACAGGATCCGTTCCAGAGCCCCGTTCGCATCCTGAAGCGAACACAACCCGCGTCTGTGCGTGCTGCGATTTGCCGCTTCCGTGCGTGACGGCATTTTGAGCGTCTGCACATGCGGCGAAACCCGGAAGTAACGCTCTCCATTATTTCTGGGTCGCCGTGGAGCGCAACCCAAAAATATTCATCCCAAAGCTACTTCAACCCGAGGTATGACTGTAACATTTTAATTCTTTCTATGCCACCCATCTGACTGGGCTGCCCCAGCCACTCTGGGTGGCTCCCAGCAAAATATTAAAAACGCAATGAAACATCAAAAGTTAAAAATGTCCTCTCCCTCTGACTCCCCTGTCTCCTTCTCCTGACACCCCTCTCCCCGCCCTCTCTTGACACCATGCTCTTCCTCCCAGAAGTCTACCAGGGAGGAACAGGCTGCTATTGCCAGAGGTCTGAACTGATCCTTTGAAGAGGGCTTCTGACATCAGGCCAAGGGTCAAGGTTGCTCTGGTCCAAGGTTGCTTATCCCTCCTCTACAAAAAATGTTAGGTTTTGATAAGTCAAGAGAGGAAAGCGTTATTTTGTCTTGGGAGGGAGCTCTAGACCTAGATGGGGAGGTCAGGCATTGGCAGGGGGCAGCCTGGCAAAGGAACAAAGGGGTAGGAAGGCAGAATGAGCAGAGTGGCTGAAGGCAGCAATGAACCTAGATGACCCTTCCAACTCCTCTATGATTAAGCGATTCTATGAATCACTCAGTTGGTGGGAGGTGAGTTGGAAGCAACAAAGGACATTAAAAGTTAAGCAGGTAAACAAGCAAACAAGGACTCTGAACCCTCAAAGAGACAAAGAAACTTGTCAGAAGCTGAGAACAATTCCAAGTTTTACAGTGAGGAGGAAAAGGAAGACTGCCTGCCTTGGAGAAGAGCAGCCCCTAGTGGGGAAAGACAGGGATCGCTGCTTTGATTTCAGAGATTAACCAGAGGGGACATCTAATAAACTGGGCTGGATCGACTTCAGTCGCCGCAATCCCTCAGTCCCCAGTGCTCTTCGGACAGAAATGAGGGCAGCTCAACCAACAAACGCAACCTTAAACCCTCATTTTTTTGTTATAGGGAGGCAAAGTAGGGGCCCATGGGGCAGTGGGGCATTAAGCAGGGGGGTAAATTGCTACCCACAATGCCCTGGGACCCACCCCACCCTCCACAGGAACTCCTCCCCCAAACCACGGGCCAGTGGCACGTTCCCGACATACCTGTATAGAAGAGAAACTGGATGAAGTATTTCTGGTTCAGTTCCCCCACACAGTTGTTGATCCTACCAAGAGAGTGTTTGTGCGTGTTAGAAAGAAAACTGGACAACTAGGAACGAGATGAAGCTGTCAATTCTGGCTTCTCTCGAGTTTCTCCAGTCTTCAGTTCAGCTCTCTACATTTCCACATCAATTTGCAATTAAAAAAAAAATTCTCATGGAAATTCATCAGCGTTTTTCTGTGAATTTCTCCTACAATACACATTTGTATATGCAATTCCCCCCTAATACAGTCATTTCTGCAAAGCAATATTGACTAATATAATGTGCTCTGTATGTAATTTTCACTAACACGTATATTTGCATGCACACATTAGTACATTCCTTTTTTCACAGGCAAGATAACTTTAAATGCCTGCTGGACACTTTTCCATTCCGTTTAGTTTAGGTGGACGACTGAGAATCCATCTTTCCACAACAGCCAGCTGATTTCTGATTTTAACTTTTTTATGGATTTTATCGTATGGTTTCATGGACAATTGTCATAAACCACTCTATTGTTGTTGCTGTTATGGTGGTAAATAAATATATTTCTAACAAATAGGTAATTAACCTGCATGCAAAATTTGGAGAAGTGTGGATTTCTTTTTTATTGGGTTTTTTTTTAGTGTGAATTTTGAAGGATGGTTGTGTTTTGGTTCACAAATCATTTCAGAAAATGGGAATTGGGGAGGTTCGCCTTCATATGCAAACTGAACCACATTCCTCCCCACCCCCCACTCCCTAGGGACAACAGCTCACATTAAAATTAAAAAGAGTGGTTCTTCTGGTTCCCAAAGATGAGATGGGGTTGGGGAGGCCAATGCTGTCTCACTGGGTCCGTCATACCACTGACTGAGATGGGAAGCCCTCTTCTCTGAGGAGGAAGCAAGGGGAGCAAAAGGCACAATCGAGCCCTGACACACACAGATCAAGGCAGGCCCTCCATGGCAGGATCCTCACCAAGGGCAGTGGTGGTCCATGCGGCGCACGCAGCGATGGCAGACGCGGCAGTGGTGCGCCCGGGGCGGCCGGTATGTCTCACAGCGGTTACACACTGTCCAGTCCTCATTGTTCTAGGGAGGCAAAGAAGAGGATGGAAGAGGAACCGAAGGGTGTTTGTCACCTGCTCTGCTTCTGTTTCTGATGGTGCTTGAGCTTGCTTTCACCTCCTCCCTCCCATTCCACTTTTCCTTGCGTAACATATCCTTTTTGGGCAGAAGCCCAAGGGCAGGGGCCACCTTCATGCTGATTTTTGTAAGCCGCCCAGAGAGCCTTTTGGGTTAAAGTGCAGGGTGCAAATGCAAGAAACCATCAAATGGAATTAACACTGCCTCCCTCAGATTACCGTTCATCTGCACACAAGGGGTCTAAGTTCTGAGAGAGTAAACCTTTGTCTGGACTGGACTGCTGCAGACTGAACGTCATAAGGACCTATGAAGAGCCCTGCTGAATCAGACCCAAATCCCATCCAGCCTAAAATCCTGTTCCCTCTCAGGGTTGACTCCAGGGCTGGTTCCATCGGTGGGCTCTGTCAGCCTTCTCCTGCCATGAAAGCACTGCTCCGAGAAGCACCAGGAGGCTGGACTCAGCCACCCTTTTAATTTCACACCATGCCCCCGAGCAAAAGCTGCACCTGGGGCATTGTGGGAAATTTAAAAGGTCAGCCAGCCACAGCCTCCCTGCACTGTTTGCAATTGTCTATAGAAAGCAATCCTGTGAGTTGTATATATAAAGCATAAACACGGGAGCTGCGTATATAAAGCAAGACTGTGGGATGGAGGGGTGATCTGACTCAGAGTCCCAGAAACTCTGCTCCGTTGGAGACCACAAGAGGAGAAGCAGCTGGAATCTATTACTGTTGCTCTTTGGTGCCATTCTATTGAAGATGTTGTTTCAGTAATTTTGTATTTGTCGATGATGTTGTTTTTCCACTGTAAACTGCTCCGTATATTACAGGAGACCTTGCCCTGGGTCTGTGAGCCACCATTTTGTGATTCCCACAATGCCCTTGGGGGCGTCGCCATTTTGGATTTCCAGCAAATAATCCTGGGAGCTGTGGTTTGTTAAGGATGCTGTGAGTTGTTACAAGGCCCCTATCCCCCTCGCAGAGCTACCCTTCCTGGAGTGGCTTAACAGTCAATCCCTCTTCCAAAGGAACTCTGGGAATTGTAGCTCTGTGGGCAGAACAGAAGCCTCCTAAAGACTTTCGGTTCCCTTAACAAACTACAATCCCCAGGATTCCTTGAGGGAAGCCGTGATAGTCTAAAGTGGTAGGATTTGAACAATGGGGCCTCAGTCTGCATGCCTTGCATTCACAGCAGACAAGGCACTTACCTCTCTGGCAGCTTGTCAGAATGCAAGGTAAAGGTAAAGGTAAAGTGACCCCTGATCATTAGGTCCAGTCGTGACCGACTCTGGGGTTGTGGCGCTCATCTCGCTTTATTGATCGAGGGAGCCGGCGTACAGCTTCCGGGTCATGGCCAGCATGACTAAGCCGCTTCTGGCAAACCAGAGCAGCGCACGGAAACGCAGTTTACTTTCCCGCCGGAGTTGTACCTATTTATCTACTTGCGACGTGCTTTCGAACTGCTAGGTTGACAGGAGCAGGGACTGAACAATGGGAGCTCACCCCATTGCGGGGATTCGAACTGCCGACCTTCTGATCGGCAAGTCCTAGGCTCTGTGGTTTAACCCACAGCGCCACCTGCGTCCCTGAATGCAAGGTAGCGGCAGAGAATTAAAGTAACCAGCTGCAGCTAGATGGTGTTGAGCTTGACGAATCACTGGGCTAAGGCAGGTGTGAGGAGCGTGCAGCTGGAACGCAGCATTGCTGGTCCATAACTCCTGCCATTCCTGACCCTGGCCATGCTGGTTGAGGCTGGTGGGAGTTGGGAATCCAGCCCCCACCTGGAGGGCCACAGGTTCCCCACCTCTAGGCTACAGGCAAGGCAGCTTCACAGTCCCCTCTCCCCAGGTACAGACTCCTTGCAACAACTCACCCGACTGTTCTTGTGCGATCCGCCACTGCCACTACTCCGCAAGTCAGAGAAGTCAATGGCTGTATCTGGGAGCGGGACCATGCCTGAAAGAGAGCCACAGGCAAGGCTGAGTGTGAGCATGTCAAATCTAATAGATTTTTTTATGGTGGGGAGCTGTTTCATAAAGGTAAAGGTAAAGGGACCCCTGACCTTAGGTCCAGTCGCGAACGACTCTGGGGTAGTGGTGCTCATCTCGCTTTATTGGCCGAGGGAGCCGGCGTACAGCTTCCGGGTCATGTGGCCAGCATGACTAAGCCGCTTCTGGAAAAACCAGAGCAGCGCACAGAAACACCGTTTACCTTCCCGCCAGAGTGGTACCTATTTATCTACTTGCACTTTGACGTGCTTTCGAACTGCTAGGTGGGCAGGAGCAGGGACCGAGCAATGGGAGCTCACCCCGTCGTGAGGATTCAAACCGCCGACCTTCTGATCAGCAAGTCCTAGGCTTTGTGGTTTAACCCACAGCGCCACCCGCGTCCCTAAAATCAAGCTTAGCAGAGGACAGAGTTTCATAAAGGACAAGGCTATTGGTGGCTACCAGTCTTGATGGCTATGTTCTCCCACCACTGTCAGAGACAGTAGAGGCGGCGTCAGCATCCCCCAAACTTATGCAGGGGTTACGTTCCGGACCCCCGCACACGTAAGTGACATCATGTAAAGTGGGGGGCGCCCTCTAAACACCCTTTAAATGTCCTTTCTGCTGCTTTCTCTTCAATCCAGACCAAGAATACTGTGTCCAAAAATATCCACAAGGAGAACTGAAGTTCTGGGGTCAGCAGGAGGCTGCTGCGGCTGCTGCGCTACCCCACACGCTGGCTGTTAGGGAGTTGTGACTGTTAAAGTGGTATAAGAGTGTTTTAAGTACAAGGTGTGGATATAGCCTCAGGCTAACATTGTTGCTGTGAGGATACAAGGTGTGGGGGACCAAATGTGCCACCCTGAACTCCTTGGGGAAAAAGAACAGATTAAAAAGTAATGAAAGAACGTTATTTTTTTAAAAGGCTCAGAACAGACAGACAGGAGACAGCCTGATGAAGAAATTAAGAAATTAACTTCACACCCATTTACTTATGCTCTTCCTCCAACCTCCCCCTGTTAGCTACCATTCCTTTCATCTTTGTTTAGTGGGTGTAAATATATGCATGCACTAATCGCATTTACCCACCAATAGGCCTCAAGGGGATCCCACTGCAGGGCTGGGGAGCCTGCAGCCTTCCAGGTGTTGCTGGACTCCAGTTCCCATCATGTTGGCTGGGGCTGATGGGAATTGGAGTCCAGGTTCCCAGCCCTGGCGTACTAATTACTCCCAGCATGGCGTTTTTTTCTGCAGAGAAAAAATTTAACTTTCTCGTTTCAGTTTTTGCAGTTCTTATCTCAGCAACAAAAAGCTGTTTTAAATGTCCAAAAAAATGCTTTTTGTGTGTGTGCTTCTCCACTGCCAGTTGACCAAATCTGCATCAATCATTGGCTCCTTTTTTATCCCTTTAATAGCTGCCATATTTAGGAACGGAACCTCCAGGTTTACCTCTGAGCATCTGATGCTTGGGACAAACAGGCAAAAGTGGCTTTTATCCCTCCTGCCCTGCTTATGAATTTTCCTGGAGTTAATGATTGCTCACTACTGGAGTGATGGACTAGATGGATCTTAGTTTTGACCCAGCAAGGAAATTCTTTTATTTTTAAGCAAACAAATCACAGAAAATCTGAATGTGCGTGGAAGGCTCAAGAGAACAGAGCTGTTCTCCTTCTCCCTCCCACCCTGCAAAAGTATATCATGAACTAAATAAACTCCAAGAAACGGGAACAGAATGAACTTCTAACAATGATGCAGGCACATTACTCAATTGAGATGTTCCAGCTCTCAGTGACGCCAACAAAGGCACATTTGCTCAATAAATATTTTGATTTTGCATTTGGAGAGACAGAGAGAGAAAAGATGAAATGTGCAGAGCAGGCTGATTAATTTCAAATATGCCACTTCAGCTTTCTGTCCCAAATGCCACTGGCAAAAGATGATCAAGGACTTCGCTTTTGCTGATCCCATAATAAACACTCGCAAAGATCCACAGGCCCAAGGGCCCTCTTCCAGGGTAAGATGACACCTCCAAGGAAGCCAAGGCAACGACCTTCAGCAGGATCCGGGCAAGCAGTTGCGGAAAAACAACACCCGGCAAAGGAAAGCTGGGCAGCTCCAGTTTCTGCAGCTGCTTTGCTTGGATATGCTGAAAAGGCAGCATCACAGATGGGGGTGGCAGCCTGGCAATAGGTGTGGCCTAAAGTGTGCCCCACTGAGGATTAGAATACAGCTCCTAACACAGACAGAGACCCAGGAATCTCCACTTTCATGGTTTCAAAAAGAATGACTCTAAAGCCCTTCTGTTTGCAAGGGTGGGGGACACCAAGTAGTTGTTTATTATTCTGCAAAAGGTACTGAAATAGGAAGGAGGGGCTGGGGAAGAAGGCATCTAATGGCGAAAAGGATGCTGCAGTGATCAGGTGGGATTGCTGTGAGGAATTATAACAAGTATAGAGTAAGCCATCTGTGTCAGCAATGAAGGCATTGTGTTGACTGGGTTTAAACTATTTTGATATGATTTTTGATCAATCCACACCTGTTCCATTTCTCTTTCTTGAAAAGTCATGTACACAGCCAGGCAGGCATCCTGGGTCATCAAAGACAGTGGGCAGTTTCTTTGATGTAGCTTTTCTGATATGTTAATCTTAGGGCCAGGAAACAGGTCTCACATAAAGGTGATAATGATCGCTGTCCTCCTGGCCATCCTTCTTATCATGTGTATTGATTGCTTATGACCTCCGGGGTTGCTGAATGCACTCCTTTGTCGTTTTCATTTATTTACCCCAAAAGTATGCATGCTTAACTAGTGTTTGTGGTTTAACTTTGTCCCCCATGGGGTTTGTTGTAATGCTCACAAGAAATCTGATTGGTTCTAAGAACACTTTTGTGAATAAAACGACCTGGGCCGAGGGGTAGAGGGACAGACAGATTATTATATGCACCCTTCCCAGAGCCTTGCTGGTTCAAGCCTCTGTGTGTATTCTTATTAATCAGAGTTCAATCCTTCCTTTGCTTTGGGAACGCCTCAGGACGCCTTGTTGAATCAGACACGGGTCCGTCTAGTCCAGCATTCTCTCTTTCACAGAGGCCAGCCAACTCGTAAACAATGCAATAAAAAAGTGCCCCATCTAGTCCAGCACCCTGTTTCCACAGTGGCCAACCAGATGCCACTGGGAAGCCTGTAGCAGGACCTGAGCTCAAGGATACTCTCCTCTCCTGGGACTTCCAGAAACTGGTATTCAGAAGAAGCCTATCCCTTGCTTTGTTCCCAGTATCAGATCAGAGGCGCTGCTGGTGTCACGTTGTGGCTGACATCTGAGGCCAGGAGAGCACACAGTTCCCATCACTGCACTCGCCCCGCAGCCTTCACCAGTGTCCTCTGCCACCAGGAAGCTGCCCAGCTGTTTAGGTGAAGAGATGTTCCCTCCATCCTGTCCCCAAGGACCTAAACGTAAGGTTCTACATTCAGGGGTGCCGGCCTGTTGCGCTTTGCCTGCCTGGGTACTCAGCACAGCAGCAACACAGGCTGGAGGGTCAGGGTGGGGTTGCAGTCATAAAATTCTGAAACCTGGGAAGTGATGCTGGGCTGCAGAGACAGAACAAAGATTTCCTGAAGCCCAACAACCTCCTTGTCTGAGCTGGTATGGTCTTTAACCATAAAGACAGTAATTCTGGGGAGCCTCAATGTCAATGCTGCATCCGCCTTATCTGGTCCAGCTCAGGAATTCATGGCTGCCATGGCAACCACCGGATGTCTCAAAACATTACGCAGCCAGTGTATATTGCAAATCGTACTCTCGATCTGGTCTTTGCTAGAGTGGATTGGGAATGAACCTGGCGGGGGGGGGGGTGAGTGTCCAGGCTGATATGGACGAATCAGTCTCTAGTGAGTTTGGATTGACTGTGACTGACATTCCCTCATTAGGAGGGTCTGCCTTCCCCCAAGATACTTATGGAATCCAGGGGATTCCTGAAGGCTCAGGGGGATTTTCCAGACATGGCTGGCGCTTTGATCGAGGCCCTGGTCCTGTTATGGAATTGTGGAATGGCAAAGGCAAACAAGCACAGTGACTCCTGAGCCACAGGACATTCCTGCACTCTTGAGAAGCTGCCCGTTTATGAAATGCCTTCCCAAGGAAAGTATGTCACGTAGACACTGCATTTTTTTCAGACCAGGCTTTCCATTTGCACAGGTATTTTAAATGATTTTGTTCTTAGCTAGTTGGGTGATTTTATTCCTCTTAATCTTATTGCATCATTGGCTGCTTTCATTTTCTTTTTTTATTTGCATACTGCTCCAAAATCCGATTTTGGATAAAGGGCAGCTTAATTTTTAAAAAAAATAAAATAAATCTCTTTCCTCCCTGTATTATTTGTCTGAAGCTGAAAGTGCACATATACTTGTGAGAGAATTCCTATTAGCCATAGTGGGGCAAATTTCCAAGCACACAGGATTGCACTTCAAATCATTTTTGAAATGCCATTTAAGCTTGTGGCCAATATTACCCCATTTTGGGACAGCGAGTCACATAAGGTAACCGTGTACTGGTTAGAGAAAGTGTGCACAGAGGAGGCCGGTCCATCCAGGGCAATTGGGACGAGGCTGGACAGTGGGGGGGGGGGAAGGCTGGGATGCCCAGACAACAAGACCCCCCTCTCAGGCCTTGCTGATGTGGTCCAAAGCAAAGCAAAACATTTGGCCCCAGCTTGACTGCAGGAGTTGCCAGAAGGAGGCATACAAGGCGCCATTCAACAGTATTAGGATCTCCACTCTGGATTTGTGTAGCTTTACTCCTCAGCCTTTCTTGAGCTCCATGATCACTGCAGATGGTGACAGCAGTCACGAAATTAAAAGACGCCTGCTCCTTGGGAGAAAAGCAATGACAAACCTAGAAAGCATCATAAAAAGCAGAGACATCACCTTGCCAACAAAGGTCCAAATAGTTAAAGCCATGGTTTTCCCAGTAGTGATGTATGGAAGTTAGAGCTGGACCATAAAGAAGGCTGATCGCCGAAGAATTGATGCTTTTGAATTATGGTGTTGGAAGAGACTCTTGAGTGTCCCATGGACTGCAAGAGGATCAAACCTATCCATCCTTAAGGAAATCAGCCCTGAGTGCTCACTGGAAGGACATTGTGAAGCTGAGGCTCCAATACTTTGGCCACCTCATGAGAAGAGAAGACTCCCTGGAAAAGACCCTGATGTTGGGAAAGATGGAGGGCACAAGGAGAAGGGGACGACAGAGGACAAGATGGTTGGACAGTGTTCTCGAAGCTACAGTACCAGCATGAGTTTGACCAAACTGCGGGAGGCAGTGGAAGACAGGAGTGCCTGGTGTGCTCTGGTCCATGAGGTCACGAAGAGTCAGACACAACTAAACGACTAAACAACAACTCCTCAGCCTTTTCCTTTCGCAAAGATGGTTCCGCAAGGCAGCAGGTATGGATTGATCCTGAAGGCCCCACCAGCCTCAGCTTGTCCTTGGCCAGCTCCCAGCAACCTGCCTACTTGCAGTCCTATACGGCCGGTCAGCCCTCTCCTCCTTAGTCTCAATGTTGCCCTTCAAGAACTCAGTAGGAAGGAGGAGGATGGGAGAAAACTAGAATAAGCTGGCTCTGCCTGTCGCTGGCTCTAGCTCTGGCTGTTGTAGGACCCTCTGCCTTTTGTCCTACCAACCTCCACTGAGAGAGAGCAAAGCATGGAAGCTGATGACACAGAAAGGGCCCTGGTAAGAGGTGAAGGTGTCTTACCTGGGTCGGCAAAGACAGCCCGCGTGTGACAGGCCAAGAGCATCACGACAATGAAGTTGAACGCCACGGCATGGAACGGACACCAGAGGCTGTGACAAATGGAAGCAGTGAGGTCATCAGCATCTCGCAAACTTTATTTCTTTTTCTCTCCCCCCTCCTTCCCCTTTCCCAACAGCTTTTCCAGGAGGCTAACTCAGTGAAATACGAGAGCCCATTCTATCCCTGCGTCATCATAATCATCCCCAAAAACTCGTTATTATCCGGTTACAAACAATGCATTCTGACAGCCAAGCAGGGATCATCTTACTAATGCAGCAAGTCTTGGATTACTTTGTGCATGAAAGGGAGCATATTCATATTTTATTACGGCTGGGACCCAAAAGGCCCCCCATGATTGGGCATACTCAGTGGAGGTTTTTTATGTTGTTCCTTTGTGTTTTTAATACTCCCCACTTTTGAAGGGTGGCATTGGGGGTGTAAAGGAGAAGGAAAACACTGTTTCAGAATTCCAAAGTCAAACGTTGGTACTGATCCTGGCCTATAAATAACTGACTCTGCATGGTTTCTTGGAAGTAAAAGCCCATGTTTTTCAGTCTTTACTCCTTAGTGTGTGTGTTTAGGATCACAGCCGAAATTAGCTAAACTGCGGGAGATAAAAAAAGGTGGGCACCAGGTAAGAAAAAAGGCATGCTCAGGACCTGTAAGAAAATCCATGTACCCAAACATAGCAGACACGCTGAACTGGACCAGGTGTATGTCTCTAGCCCAACATCCATTTACCAGCCAGGCAAATGCTTCATGAAAGACCACTACCAAGGTCTGAAGGATACAGCCTTTTCTCTATTGTAATCTCCCAGTGTTAAGGGACGCGGGTGGCGCTGTGGTCTAAACCACAGAGCCCAGGGCTTGCCGATCAGAAGGTCGGTGGTTCGAATCCCTGTGACAGGGTGAGCTCCCATTGCTCGGTCCCTGCTCCTGCCCACCTAGCAGTTCGAAAGCATGTCAAAGTGCAAGTAGATAAATAGGTACCAATCCAGCGGGAAGGTAAACAGCGTTTCTGTGCGCTGCTCTGGTTTGCCAGCAGCGGCTTAGTCATGCTGGCCACATGACCCGGAAGCTGTCTGCAGACAAACGCCGGCTCCCTCTGCTTATAGAGTAAGATAAGCGCGCAACCCCAGAGTCGTCCACGACTGTACCTAATGGTCAGGGGTACCTTTACCTTTTAATCTCCCAGTGACAAGTATTCAGTGGTAGACTTCCTCAAACATATAGGTTCTGCATAACCATTATTATGTCTATTTAACTAACAGAATTAAAGGACTCCTCCTCCGTGACTGTGCCCTGTGCTGGTGCCCTGAAAATACATGCACTAAAGGAAAAAATATACATCTATTAAGCAACAACAAAAAGTAAGGCTGCAGTCTTCTACCTACTTATCCAGGAGCAAGTCCCACAAGGTCAGGGCTGCCTTATAATAATAACAATTTATTATTTGTACCCCACCCATCTGGCTGGGTTTCCCCAGCCACTCTGGGCGGCTTCCAACAAAAATTAAAAATACATTAAAATGCCACACATTAAAAACTTCCCTGAACATGGTAGTTGTTTATCTCTTTGACATCTGATGGGAGGGCATTCCACAGGGTAAGGAATCCAGAATCCACTAATAGACAATACTTATATTAGAATCAACCAAAACGTCACAAAAGAGTGAGCAAGGTTTTAGCCCACCAGATTTCTTCATCAGGCCAGTTGTTGCACAAAGCAGAACTTGGGGAAGTAAGGGGGGGGGAGGCAATTAGGTTGGATGTTGGCTCCGTGAGTATCCAGCCTCATTTTTGTAGTTATTCACTGCCCCACTCCTGGAATCACCGAAACCGATCCAGAGCTCTGGAGAAGCTGAAGGTTTGCTCACTGGCATTTTGTGTCGCCTGGGTTGATCCTAAGCAAAATATTGGTGAAGGGCAGGAAACACGTCCAATAACAGCAGCAGCAACATTATGGCTCGAGGTAGGTTCTGAAACTTTCCCCCTTTTTTCTTTCTTTCAAGAAAACTCTGAGAAAGGACCTCTGAGCATGTGCAGAGTACAGAACCTGCGACCTCCTCCTGCCCCTGAGCTACGGCCCTTCTCCGGCTTGGCTTCTTTCCTTCCCCCCGCCACAGGGGGAGGAACAAAACCGAGCCCTCCCAAGGGCGCCGTGCCCCTGAGCGTGTGCAGAGCGAAAGGGGTGGGACCTTCCCTGCGGGGCTGGCGCGCCCTACCTGCCCCGGAAGCCCGGCTGGAGCAGGACATGCTCCAGGATGACGTAGTCGGCGTAGCCCACACTGAGGTACGTAAGCAGCAGGCAGAGGACCCCGCACGGGTCCGCCCGACACCGCCCCTTCCCGCAGCACCAGCACCGGCACCGACCCCCGGCCGCCACCGCCGCACCCATGGCAACCCCCGGCAGGCACTTCCGGCGCCGCCTCCTCCCCGCCCGCCAGCCAATCGCAGATCGGGAGAGGGGAGGGGCCGCGGAAGCCGAGGGCGCCGCCGGGCCAGCGTCTCCCTCGCGCTCCTGTTGCCATGGAGACGCGGCCTGGCAGCAGCAGCAGCAGCCGCCGCCCTCGCCAGCCTTTTCTTTTGGGGCCGGGGCGGGGGGGGGCTGGGTAGCACCTCAGTTTGGGGACCGGCGTGCGAAGGGGCGCCAAAGGCCAAGCAGGCCTTTGGGGTCAAAAAATCTGGGAAATGAAATCAACAACAACAAGAAGCAGAGCTTGGGTGTCCATCTGTCATGGATGCTTCAGCTGAGATTCCTGCACTGCAGGGGGTTGGACTAGATGGTCCTCGGGGGGCCCTTCCGACTCTACAAGTCTCTAAGAAGAAGAAAAAACAATAGTATTGGAGGGTGTGAAGTTATGTGACCCCCGAGCCAAGGGGATAAGTAACTACTGTATGCAACCTTTAGGAGACATCTGAAGGAAGCCCTGTACAGGGAAGTTGTTTGCTGTTTGCTGTTTAATGCTTTATTATGCTTTTATATATGTGGGAAGCCACCCAGAATGGCTGGGACAACCCAGTCAGATGGGTGGAGTATAATAAAAGGAGGAGGATGGAATAGAACGTTCCCATTTTCAACAGAGAATTGTTGGAGGGTATGCAGTGTGTGGCGCTGCGAATTAAACCACAGAGCCTAGGACTTGCCGATCAGAAGGTCAGTGGTTCGAATCCCCGCAATGGGGTGAACTCGGTCCCTGCTCCTGCCAACCTAGCAGTTCGAAAGCACATCAAAGTGCAAGTAGATAAATAGGTACCACTCCGGCGGGAAGGTAAACGGCGTTTCCTTGCACTGCTCCAGTTCGCCAGAAGCGGCTTAGTCATGCTGGCCACATGCCGGCTCCCTGGGCCAGTAAAGTGAGATGAGCTCCGCAACCCCAGAGTCATCCACGCCTGGACCTAATGGTCAGGGGTCCCTTTACCTTTACCTTTATGCAGTGTGCCATGGCATCCAGATTATGGCTGGTGTCACCTGGCTTTCTTTTCACCCCATATATTGCAGAGGCCTCCATTTCATAGCATTTTTGCAGCTTGTAGGAATTTCTAATTTTCGGTTTCCCTCGGAGGAAGGTTTCTGAAGGGCTTGTCATGTGAATGTCTCTTAGAGAGGTACCTTTCGCATTTTCAGCATTTTTGTACATAATGCTTGGCTTGAGAACTGCACTGCAAATTTCAGAGAAGTGCCGATTTTGGAGGATGACCATTTTTCAGTGATCATATAGTGTTGGAAAGCATTAGTTAGGTTAGCCTTTAAAAGCAAACCGAAACAAAACTCTCTGCATCCCAAATGCAGTCATATCTACACAGTTTAAACCACATGCTCCCCCCCCCAAGGATCCTAGGAACTGTGTAGCCTATCCTCTCTCACAAACTACTGTAGCCAGGATTCCATGGGGGGAGCCACATTTACTTAAAGTGGTGTGATACTATTTTAAATGTATAGTGCAGATGGGACCTGGGTGGTGGAGACAGACATTATATTGGTCACATGCACACCGTACACTTAAAGCACACCTTCCTCATAGGAATCCTGGGAACTGTAGTTGACCCTTCACAGAGCTACTGTTCCCAGTCTAACAGTTCTCAGGGTTCTTGGGAGGTGGGAGGGAAGCAACTTGTTTAAAATGTATTGTGTGGATATGACCCCAAGCCAGTTCAAACAGTGGCTTTTGTCAATAAATATGGATGCCTGGCGCTCTGATGTCTATAAGGACCTAAGGGTCTCCCATAAGGCTAGCCTCCCCCCCCCCCCGAATGTAAACTTGTTCCACAGACTTACAGATGTTTCTCCTCATGTTCTCTCATATCTCACTTTATCCCTCGGAATGGGGAAAGGATACTTTGAGAGAGATCAGAGAGATGGCTTTCATTAAGGAAAAGTGCAGATTGAAAACCATCCTATTAATCTGCTGTTGTCTAAGTATACTGTATATCTACATCTGCCAACCTTCATATAAACCTTCACACATCTACTGAAGGGGACTCTGGTCCAGGAAGAGTTCTTCCCTCGATTTGCTAAGAGCCCATCCAGACGTCCTTTTTATTGTGCATTCATGATTATTTGTGCTCAGTGTTCCCAGTGAAGAGGAACTCTGAGAATAGTAGCTCTGTAAGGCAAATAGGGATCTCCTAACAACTATCAGAACTCTTAACAAAGTGCAGCTCCCAGAATTCAGGGGGGGGGCAGGACTGTTTAAAGTGGTATTATAGTGCTTTAAAGGCATGGGGTGAATATGGCCCATATCAGCCACCAAACTATTGCCCACCTGGTTATTGGCTGTGCTGCTTGGGGCCGATGAGAGTTCCCAATTTTGGTCCAACTTAAACTTTTTGTTGTAAAATTAATCAAAAACAAAGATGATTGGCATATGCATCCATATTTCTTAAGTAAATTAAACAAAGAGACATTAGTTATAAATTATCATTATCATCATCATGATGGAGATATGACATAGGATCATTTATACACTTGTGGGGGACATGTCCATGTGTTTACTCCTTCTGGACAAAGATACTCCACAAAATTGGCCTGATCAGTTACCATAGAATCATAGAATTGTTGTGAAGGGACCCTGAGGATCATCTAGCCTGCCACAGATCCTAAAACAGATTTATTTTCAGTCTTTACAGAAGATACACAAGACCTTAAAGATAGACTTATTTGTTCCTTCTCATTATCCTTGCACACCTCACAGTAATCATATCCATTGGATATGGACTTATTGAAGCTTGGTTTGCACAAATTTAGGAACTGTTTTTGATGGAAAAGCTGACCAATTGTTGGAGAAAAAAACAGAATAAGAAACAATAAATTCTTTTGTTTAATCCTTCACTGACCACAATGCGTTATCAATCATACTTGGGGAACATGTGTTTTGAATTACTCATGTTGTTTTTGGGGGGGGATGAAATGTTGTATTTTTTGAAAACCGATAAATATAATTACATATTAGAAAAAGACAAAGATGGTCCATTCTGGGCTGGAGAACAGAAAAAAGTATTGTCAGTGGGACCACCCCTAACCTGCAGGAAAGGGAACCCATGGGGTCATCCAGATGTTGTTGGGCTCCACCTCCCATAAACACTGACCATTGGCTGAGCTGGCTGTGGCTGAAGGGAATAGGAGGGCACCAGGTTGGCAAAAGCTGATATAAAGACTAAACTCCATCACGGGGGTAAGGTAATGCTCCTGACATTTCTGGCTGTTCTGTTCAAAGATTATAGGCTGCAGTCCTATCACTCTCTTACCCTGGGTTTAAAACCTGTTGACGCCAGGAGGAGTTACTTCTGAGTAACATGCAGCAAATGGAGCATTTTTCTTCAAGAGTGGACAGACCCAAGGTGCTTATGTATTCCCTCCCAAAACCCCACCCTGTCAGTAGGGTCTGATTCCTTTTTTATTCATAATATTTTATTAGAATTTCATTTATAAAAAGACAAGAGTGAGGGGGGAAAGAAAAAAGTGAGTGATGATGAAAAAAGATACTGTTACATTACCTTACTTGCATATATTCTTATCCTAATACACACTTAGTTGTCAATAGACTAATATACTCTGTGTAAATTCATTCCAAATATCATTGCATTTTATCCAAAGAGAGGGTGCATCTACAGCTGTCCGTTCCTATGTTGCCAATGTTGTCACGCAGTAGGGTCCGATTCCTGCTAGCGCGGCGGCAGCAGGCGAGGAGGAAAACGGGCCCTCTGTGCATGCTCAGGGATTCTCTCGCCTTTCGGACGCCGCCGTGCCTCAGACGTCCAAAGTCAACCAAATCCTGGAGCTTCCGCCGCGGGGGGGAAATACTGCAAAAAAATCAAATCGGATCAAAATCTCTGCAGCCTCCGGACTTTCTGCTTCCGCGCGCAGGGCGCTTTAAAGGGAGGAGTATCCGGGCCTGCCCTGTTATTCGACGTCACCGGCCCTTCTCTTATCCCCCTCCCCATAGCATCCCGCCCCTTAATTCCATTTTTTCCCTTTTTTTTTCCTTTTACCTACTGAAGATGGCGGCGGCGGCGGCGGCGGTGTTTCTGATTCTGGGGTGGGGTTAAGAGCCGGGCGTTCCTGGCGCGGAGGGCTCCCAGCACCCAGGTGAGCAAGGGCGGGGCAGGAGGTGCGGGAGGGCAGGCGCGCACCCTTGGGGGCCGAGGGGGGGGGTGCGCTCTTTGCAGGAAGGGTGGGCGCCGCTGGGAGAGGCTCTTCCACCCGGCGAACAGGGGACACCTGGGCTCCAGGGTGGCGCTGAGCCTTGCACCTGGGCGAGGGAGGCGGGGGGCGCCTCTTGCAAACCCCCGCGCCCTCCTTTTCCCCCCCGGCGTTGGATTAGGAAAGGGATCCCCCCCGGGGGGGGGGTTGGATTGGGAAAGGGATCCTGAAGGGGAGAGGGTGGGGGAGGGGCTCGGCTTGGGCTCCATCCCCCTCCCTTGCCAGCTGAGCTTTAGCCGTAGAGATCATCCCAGATCTTTAGCAGCAGGATGGAATTGGTGCTTCCGTTGCGAAATAATTAGATATGTGTGTGCGATATCCATATCTGTATCCCGCTGGGAGTTAAAAGGCGAGGCTTTTATAAGGAGGTAGCTGCTTAGAGCAGAGATTGGGAAAGGGACCCGGTGGAGGACAGGTGAGTCGGTCGCGCCAGGATATATATACTGTACAGGTGAAAGCAGGTCAGGGAGGAAAGGAAAGTTGCTGGATCCAGCTGTGTTCAAATGGAAATGTTCTACCTTTTGAGTTACTCAGGGCTCTTTAATTTTCTGCGGGATGTCGGAGGGAAAGGGAGGGATGGGGATGGGGAAAGGAGCAAGGGGAGCCAGGCAGCGCCAAGATGGAGAGTTCTTACTTGAACCTGCTGCATTCAAAATGAACCGCGCCAGCTTTTGAGTTACACAGGTCTATTCCTTTCTTGTTGGCTGTTCAAGTAAGGGGGATAAGAAGCGGTGGTGGTGGTGGGTGAAAGCGGACAGTGCTAAAATATTGCCATGCCTAGTTTATGCTGCTCCCAGAGGATTTCTCTCTCCTCCCCTCCCTCAGCCAGTTTCCTAGGACCAAATACAGATGAAACTGTGTCTTTGTTGCACGGCTTATTCTGACACTTTGAAGATGACGTATGACATATTATGCTTCCGATAATCTGGAGATTATGCAGGGAATGGAAGCCCTGTGCTCTGCCACTGCCAACCTTATTTTGCCAGCTTTCGGACATTTCCCAAAGTGCTCTTCTAGCATATCTCTGGAAACATGAGGTCTAGAACCTTAGTTTCTTAACACACAAACACCCCTTTTTGAAATTGGGTTTTGCACCCCAAACATGTTACGTGCATACGTGGAACTGTGATATCTGTGTAGCTTTGCATGCAACTGTTTTAACCTTAAACTAAGCCTTCGGTGTGTGAATCGCTCAGGAACATTGCATGTGAGAGTCCAGTTTATTTCTTAGGGCCAAAATGCAGGATGCGGTACGAAGTTAAACTATGGAACTGCTCCCTCAGCAGGTGTTGAAGGCTACTAGCCCTGGTGGCTTTAATAGGATGCTGGACCAGATGGGACATTGGCCTGATACACCAGGTGGTTCTTACGTTCCTGTGCAAACCTTTTTATTCATAAATATAGAGGGTGGACTGGGACCAGGGACAGCTGAAAGCCACAACCCACCACACCGGGTGACTTTGAACCAGTTGCACAACATTCATGTTCTCTCTTTCGCTGCCTAACCTTCTTCACAAGGTCACAGTGAAGAGAAAATGGGGGGTGACAGGCGAACCATGTGCACTGTCCAAAGCTTCTGGGGCTCCCAGAGAAGAATGGGGCGAAATATCAATTTTTTGGCCTGTGCACTTTACCTGCTCCCCCTAACCGGTAAAAGTCGCAGGTTTCAGTTTGCAGGAAACCGAGACAG
Organism: Podarcis siculus; assembly: GCA_034642415.1. NCBI lineage: Eukaryota > Metazoa > Chordata > Lepidosauria > Squamata > Lacertidae > Podarcis > Podarcis siculus. Next base: position 25,646,137 of record JAXCMG010000019.1, on the reverse strand, counting down.
GTTTGGGCAGCATGCTGCCTCGGGGTTGGTCAGGTTCTCTTTGGGAATGCTGTGTGAGCGCTCGCCAGTTCTCTTTTGTCCCGCTGCAAAACCGTCTCTCAACGCTGCCTGTAAGGGGGAGAAAAGGAAACCTGACGCTTTGTTGCCAGTTACTATTGTTAAAACCAAAAATTATAACAATAGCAAATTACGTATAAAGTAACAGCAAGGCTGTCGGTCCATTGAAGATTTCTGAGGTTGGCTAATCATTTTTTTCATTTGGCCTTGCCAACAGGTTGCTAGTCCATAATGATGTTTCATAGAAAAGAATTGTAGAGTTGGAAGGGACCCAAAGGGTCATCCAGCCCAACCCCTGCAATGCAAGAAGTTGGACTAAATGACCCTCAGGGTCTCTTCCAACTCTATTTATTTATTTCAATATATATTTTTTGTCCCACCTCTTCTTCAAGGGGGGGGGGTGTACATGGTTCTCCCTCTCCCCATTTTAAGCTCACAGCAACCCTGTGAGGTAAGCTATGGCTGAGAGATGGTGACGGGCCTCAAGGTCACCCAGTGAACTTCATGGCTGAGTGTGACAATAATAATAATAATAATAATAATAATAATAATAATAATAATAATAATAAATAATAATATATTGTTTATAAAGGTAAAGGGACACCAGACCATTAGGTCCAGTCGTGGCCGACTCTGGGGTTGCTGCGCTCATCTCGCTTTTTTGGCCGAGGGAGCCGGAGTACAGCTTCTGGGTCATGTGGGCCAGCATGACTAAGCTGCTTCTGGAAACCAGAGCAGCACACGGAAACGCCATTTACCTTCCTGCTGGAGCGGTACCTATTTATCTCCTTGCACTTTGATGTCCTTTCAAACTGCTAGGTTGGCAGGAGCAGGGACCGAGCAACGGGAGCTCACCCCGTCGTGGGGATTTGAACCGCGACCTTCTGATCGGCAAGTCCTAGGCTCTGTGGTTTAACCCACAGTGCCACCCGTGTCCCTAATTTATTGTTTATACCCCGCCCATTTGGCTGGGTCTCCTCAGCCACCCTGAGCGGCTTCCAGCAAAGTATTAAAATACATTCTCACCATTCCCTACTTTGTTTCCATCATCTTCAGCAGGCCAAGAGCCTGAAGGCAAGGAGGAGAGACAAGGACCTGGGACCTTCTGCATGCCAAGCAGATGACCTGCCCCTGAGCTTCATCCCTCTTTCCCTGCTGCTCCCCAGGAACGGGTCTTCAGAGATGTGCTCTCCTACCTTTTTGCAGGTGCGACTGCTGTCCTTCTGAGGCCCAGGGAGAAGACCTTGCCCCCACCCCACCATGCTCCGAAGGCTCCTGGATCGGCCCTGCACTTTGGCTCTCCTCATTGGCTTCCAGTTTGCCTTCATGGCTTACTTCTCCTTTGGTGGCTTCCGGAACTTGGCCTCGATATTTGGGCACGACGCCAACCCGTCCTTCGACTACTCCCGGACCCACGACGTCTACACCAACCTCAGCCTCCTGCCTCAGCAGCCCCGCTATGGGAGCCCCACTCAGTCTCTGCCCTACTGCCCGGAGCGGTCGCCGTACCTCAGTGAGTGGGGCCTGTGACCATGTTGCTCAGTGTGGAGGTCAAAACTGCAGGGTGAGGGGTGGTTCAATGTAGGTTTCAACATACGAGGGGCTTGAGAGTCTCCCTTGTCCTAGAATACAGAGAATCACGATCGGCTTTGAAATGGCGATGGGGAATGTTGTGCCCAGGGGCTGAATGTGGCCCTTCATGTGTCTCTCTCTGGCCCTTGCTACTCTCTCCAAGTTGCACACCAAACCAGCCCTGCATGGAGAGAGGTTTGTGTGTGCGTGAGGAAAAATGCTGACTTTGGCCACTTCTGTGCTATACAGTGGTACTTCGGGTTACATACGCTTCAGGTTACAGACACTTCAGGTTACAGACTCCGTTAACCCAGAAATAGTACCTCGGATTAAGAACTTTGCTTCAGGATGAGAACAGAAATCATGCTCCGGCGGCGCTGCGGCAGCAGGTGGCCCCATTAGCTAAAGTGGTGCTTCAGGTTAGGAACAGTTTTAGGTTAAGAACGGACCTCTAGAACGAATTAAGTACTTAACCCGAGGTACCACTGTACATGTAAGGCACTATTATGCCACTTTAAACAGCCATGGCTTCCCCCATTGCATCCTGGGATCTGCCGTTTGCTAAGCAAGCTGAGAATTGTTAGGAACCCCTCCTGTTCCCCTCCCAGAGCTACAGTTCCCAGAGTTTCCTGGGAACAGGAATTAACTGTTAAACCACTCTGGAAATTGTAGCTCTGGGTGGGTGGGGAACGGGGGTCTGCTAACAACTCTCAGCACCCTTAACAAACCACAGTTTCCAAGTTGCATTACGCTGCTTTAAATCCACAGTGCAGAGGAGGCCTTTTGCATGGCCTACAGTAGAAAATTAAGAGCTGCATCTGTTGTCCTGACACTTTTGCCTCTAGCTCTGTCCTGCACTGGCATGTGGCCTCCAGAATACTACCTACGAGGGAGCGTGGCCCTCGGGCTGGAAAAAGTCCTCTTGCTTTGTTTTCCAAAATGTTTCAGGTTCTCTAAGGCTGCAGAGAAAACTATTCCCATGAAAGCTCAGTATTGCCGGATTAAAACCCAGACGCAAAATGTGGGTGGGTGGAGGTGGGAGGGTATGCAAGATTACAAAGTCTCTCAAAGCCACTTAAAAAATAAATAAGATAAGGCGGTTATCACAGCTTTATGCCTGGCAGTCCCTTTGTCTGCTGCTTGGGCCTGGGTAAATGTTTAATTATTAGATCACATGGCACCCTATTAAGTGGCTGAGCCTTTTCAGAGTTGCTGAAGGAGCAGTTTCGTATTGCTGTGTATGAGCTTGATCACTTTTCCTGTGGAATCCCTATTGCAGGGGGGAAATCCCACATTCAGAGGCCAAATACGGCCCTTTGGGCCTCTCTGAACGGCCCTTACAACTCTCCCCAGACCACACCCCTCACCCACCCTGCTTTGCACCTTCCTTGTGGTTTTGGTCCTGTTGAACTCTGCCTCTTGCTTATCTGGAGGGTGGATGGAGAAGGGCATGAGAGAGCAGGTGCAGAAGCTAGCCTGTTGCACAAGGATGAAATTAATGTGTGTTGCTCCACCCACCACTGGCATGCGGCCCTCAAGAGGTAGCCAAGAACAGAATGTAGTCATTGGGCTACTCCCTTCCCAGTTGCAATGAACGGTTTAACCCTGTGTTTGTCTACTCACGTGTCAGTCCACTGAGTGCAGTGGGGCTGATCTTCCAGGGATGTGTGTGCAGGATTTTCAAGCAGGCCCCAATACCTGTCAGTTGTCTGCGATTTCCGTGCTACTCGTTGCTTCTCTTTTCCCCTTTGTTAGACATTGAGACTGTAAGCTCCTTGGGGCAGGGGCTTGTCCTTCTGCACTCTGTAAAAATGGCATGCAAACTGACAGCCACGCCAGTACACAGTATAAAGGTAAAGGGACCCCTGACCATTAGGTCCAGTCGTGGCCGACTCTGGGGCTGCGGCGCTCATCTCGCTTTATTGGCCGAGGGAGCCGGCGTACAGCTTCCAGGTCATGTGGCCAGCATGACTAAGCCGCTTCTGGTGAACCAGAGCAGCGCACGGAAACGCTGTTTACCTTCCCGCCGGAGCGATACCTATTTATCTCCTTGCACTTTGACGTGCTTTCAAACTGCTAGGTTGGCAGGAGCAGGGACCGAGCAACGGGAGCTCACCCCGTCGTGGGAATTCGAACCGCCAGCCTTCTGATCGGCAGGTCCTAGGCTCTGTGGTTTAACCCACAGCACCACCCACGTCCCTAGTACCCAGTATAATTGTGTACTAATTGCAACAGTAACTTGAGCAAACCAAAATTACCACTCCTCCAAGTGGGGTGGAGAACCTGTGGCCCTCTGGATGTTGCGGAACTATGAGTCCCATAATGCCTCACCATTGGCCATGCTGGCTTGGGCTGATGGGAGCTGGAGTCCGGCAACATCTGGAGGGCCCACAGGTTCCCTAGACGTAATTTAAGGCAAGGGTTCTGAAACTGTGGTCCACAGATTGCCAGTGGACAGCGAGCGTCAGTCAGGTGGCCCCCGGCATGTCAGTAAAAATGCATCATTTAGCACAGTGCATTACAATTTCCAGAACTCAGTCCTACTGGATTCAGCAGCACTTACTCCTGGGGTGTGTATAGGATCGCAATCTATATTTTTAACTTAGGCCAGGAATCCTCAACTTTTGGGGGCCCAGGGGCACATTTGGAAATCTAAGAAACTTCTGGCCACCACAAAGTACCCATTTCACAGGTGGAAAAACCGGTGAGTCTCTCGCACACATCCAAAGAGGCAAAATGCTTACATGCACAGCAAAATAAATGGACTGCAGACCAACAGATAAGCAGGCCACCCTCCCTTAATTATTATTATTTTTTAAGAGAGTGGGAGGGGGGTTGGGGAAACTGAGGGCACCATAATGGGTGCCATGTTAGCTACCTCAGATCTAAGCTGACAGTGCAGTCTAATAGGAAAAAGATAATATACCAACCCATCTACTTGTGCCAGGATGGTTTCAAGAAAGAAACACACAACTTCCAAAAGTCGATAGAAAAGGAAAAGGCTGAAGATATATTTTTCACCCCTGCCTTAAAGCAAAAGCCCAGAATGTCCAGGAAAATAGTTTTAAGGTTAAAAACAGAGCTAACGGTAAGAATGTTAATAGCGCCACAATGATACCTTGCATAATTATATATAGCAACAGTGTTTTGGTAGTGAAGATCTAGGAATGTAGAGTTGTATGAAGCTTATTTTTTTATTTTTAAAAATTTGTACACCTGAGGGGAAAGAACCCCTCAAGTTCTACTCAGAGTTTAGATCCATTGAAATTAATGGAGATGACCAACTTGGCTCCACGAATTTCAACGTGTCTACATGTTCATACATAAAACAATTTTGAGTCACTCCCAGAGCTGCGATTCCAAGAGTAGTTTTAACAAGCAATTCCTTTCCCCAGGGAATTCAGGGTATTGTAGCTTTGGAGGGACTTGGAAGTGTCTCGTAACACACTTAACAAATGACAGTTTGTTTAGGATTGTTTGGGGACAAGCTGTGGCAGGTTAAAGTGGTGTCATAGTCCTTTATATTTATAGTATGGATGTGGAACAGAAGGTAAGAGAGAGGACCTGGCCACCTCCCTCAGCCGAATGGCCTGGATTAGGAAGAGGGTGGCAGGCCTGGAACCCTTTTATAGTGGGTAGTTGCACAGGATTGGCTGCCCGGTGTCACATGACTTCTTTGGGCCTGGAGGATGCTGGGCTGTGGTGATGGTGCCTTGGCTTGAGATGCCCACAGATGCTGCCTCTAGTGATGGCAGCTCCAGTGGCGCAGGGAGCCAGAAGGGCCATAGCTTGGTGGCAGGGCATCACCTTTGCATGCAGCAGGTCCCAGGTTCAATCCCCGGCCTCTCCCAGACAGGGCTGGGAATGTCCGCCATCTGAAACCCCAAAGAGCTGCTGCCAGCCAGTGTAGGCAGCGCTGAGCCAGATGGACCAGTGGTTCTGACTCAGTTTAAAGTGTGCTTCCTGTGCTCCTGACTTGTTGCACTCTCCACCTGGGGCTGCTGCCGTCATATTAAGAGCAGCAACTCCCAACCCAGATTGCTCTGACTTAATTTATTATAAAGGAAAGATGTCGAGGGTGCTTCTCTCCAGTCTTGTGGGATTATCCCTGACCCAGATGTCCTTGGCGTGGGGACAAAGCAACATTTGCTCCTAACAGCTTGTTATCCTTGCCTTTGCGTGCACATCCCTCGTTCCATTTTTCTGGGAAATCCTGCTTACAGCTTAAAACTTTGTCGCCACACCTGACACGCACAGAGTCTCCTCGTGCCATGGAAGGAAAGGTTAGTTTAGCTCCCTGGGGTGAGAGATATTTAGATAGAGGCCTTCGCGTCGGGTATTCATGCAGGCCTCATGAAGACTAGAAACTTGGGCAGATTCTTTGGGGGTTTTTTGGAACGCTGCGTCAGAGAGATGAGGCAAGCAGCTCTCGCTGGAAGAGCCCGCTGGCTGCACGTGAATTTTTGATTCTGTTCCTGTTCTCTTCTCACCCCTACCGACTCTCATCTCAGTTGGCCCCCTGACAGTGAGCTTCAGCCAGGTGCCGAATCTGGAGCAGATCCAAGAGAAGAACCCGGCGGTGGGCCTCGGGGGCAGGTACCGCCCTTCCGCCTGCGAGCCACGCTCCCGGACCGCCGTCATCATCCCGCACCGCAACCGGGAGACGCACCTGCGCCACTTGCTCTACTACTTACACCCCTTCCTCCAGCGCCAGCAGCTGCAGTATGGCATCTATGTGGTCCATCAGGTGCGTTTGGTTGGGATTTGTGTACGTCTGAAAGAGAGATTAGTTCAATGCAACTCAGGGGTGGGGGCAATGCCGGATTTACATATAACCTAAACAAGCGATAGCTTAGGGCCCCATACTCTTCGGGGCCCCCAAAAAAGTTAAAGGGAAAAAACCTGGATGTGCATTTCCAAAATATAAGATAAAAAACAAAATAAAACCTACATACGGCAACAGTGTTTTGCGTTGTGTAGGCTCCTATGATGTAAGTAATGGGCCCTGCCTGCTCCCTAAAATATCATATACAGTGGTACCTCGGGTTACAGACGCTTCAGGTTACAGACTCTGCTAAGCCAGAAATAGTACCTCGGGTTAAGAACTTTGCTTCAGGATGAGAACAGAAATCGTGCAGCGGTGGCAGTCGGAGGCCCCATTAGCTAAAGTGGTGTTAAGAACAGTTTCAGGTTAAGAACGGATCTCCAGAACGAATTAAGTTCTTAATCTGAGGTACCACTGTATATCATATATATATAGCATATATTCAACACAAAAAACAGCGACAATTTGTTGTTGACAAAGGACAGCTGGACATATAAAGGGCCCCATTATCTTCAGCAGCTTAGGGCCTCATCAAACCTAAATCCAGCCCTGGGTGGGGGAACCTCAGGCCCAAAGCAGCCAGCCAGAGGCCTGGCCCTCAGGACTCAAAGGTGCCATGCAAATTTTGCGCCCAGCTTTTGACCACTTGTGACCAAGAGAGGTTGCCTGGGCACCAGGACGGCGCCTGACATCTCCACCATCTGGGGATCGTTGTAACGTGGCTATTTTCACGCACTAATACACCGCCCTGTGGAATTCTACCAGTTATATTTTATCTGCACAATCGGAATGAGTTTCGGGAACCAAAATGCTTTTTCTGGGCAGCCTGAGCAGGATCAGTCACCATTAAGAAAAGGTCGGAATAGGCCAGTATATATGTGGACTCTCCCTAGATCAAGTGACTTTTCTTCTTTAAGTTCTCAGAGCTCTTAACCTGGCTCAAGGTTGCCATCTGAACTAGCCAGATGTTTAACTGAGAATCAAACAGAGTCAGTCCATCATTTGAAAAGTAAGACTTTAGAACTGTCTCACAAAATGGCAACTAAACCTTCTGTTCCGGCGACTGCGACCTTGTTTTAAGGAGCCATTTTGCACTGAGATTATATCTCTGAGTTTCTAGCACTGCTGACAATATAATAATAATAATAATTTATTAATTTATTAATTTATTAATAATTTATTATTTATACCCCGCCCATCTGGCTGGGCTTCCCCAGCCACTCTGGGTGGCTTCCAACAAAATATTAAAATACAGTAATGCATCAAACATTAAAAGCTTCCTTAAAAAGGGCTGCCTTCAGATGTCTTCTAAAAGTCTGGTAGTTGTTGTTCTCTTTGACATCTGGTGGGAGGGCGTTCCACAGGGCGGGTGCCACTACCAAGAAGGCCCTCTGGCTGGTTCCCTGTAACTTGGCTTCTCGCAGTGAGGGAACCGCCAGAAGGCCCTCGGTGCAGTTGCCTTGGGACAGGGCTGGGCCTCGTGAGTCTTGCTCCTCGCCCTGTTGCCACTTCTTCCCACTCAACCCTGCTTCTCCGTAGGCTGGCAATGCGACTTTCAACCGGGCCAAGCTGCTGAATGTGGGCGTGAAGGAAGCCCTAAAGGATGAGGAGTGGAACTGCCTCTTCCTCCACGATGTTGACCTCATTCCCGAGAATGACCACAATCTCTACATCTGCGACCCGTGGAGTCCCAAGCACGTCTCTGTCGCCATGAACAAGTTTGGCTACAAGTGAGAAGGCAGGGATAGGGGAGGGCGGGACTGATCGCACCATGCTTTGTGGTGGGTGGGTGGCTGTCTTCAGGGCTGGCTCTGTGGTGGTACTTTTTTTTTGAAAATATATATATATTAATTTTTATACAGCACGTAACAACCAAGAGCAGAACAAACGTATAAACATTAGAAAATGTAAAAACAAGTGCAGAATCCAACAGGTTTCCAAAGAAAAAGAGAAAAAGTGAGTGCCAAATGCTGAAATTATCGTCTCTTCAGAGCTGGCAATGTTTGTGAGGTGGTTTCCTTGTTTGATTAGAACTAGTAACATATTTTGAATCAAGGGAAACCAATCAATAAGAAAATGAACCTTGCCTTGACTTTCCTTTTTAACCACACCAGTTGGGTTTTCCAGACAATGAAATTGTTCAAAATCTGTGCCGAATGTTCAGTGTTGAAGCTTTCACCATTTCTGGGCTATTTCAAAACATGAGCAGAAAACATAATCAGGTCCTGATGTTCCTCCTCAAAAGGCTCTTGCGTTTTGAGGGCAGCACTCGGAGCGCACTCACTCCATTTCATTAAATTCATAGAATCAGTTAAAAAAAAGAAAAGAATAAATCCAAACTACACCCAAAAGTAATTTCCCATCATTGCCAAGCGGACCAAATATGAATTAAGTTTGATTTGGGGGTTGGACTTTCCATCTATATGCAGTACACTAGCACATGCGAAACAGCAAATGCTTTGCAAATTTGTGTCAAGAGCCTTTCCCACCCCTGTGTCTTTGAAATATCTAGTGCAGGGGTTTCCCAGCGTCACTTAAAACAACTAACAATGGTGGCCTTTCTCTCCATTTTCTCTTCTGCCCCTTTCCCACTCCAGCCTCCCATATTCACAGTACTTTGGCGGTGTGTCGGCCCTTACCCCGGACCAGTACCTAAAGATCAACGGCTTCCCCAACGAGTACTGGGGCTGGGGAGGCGAGGACGACGACATCGCCACCAGGTGAGTGTCCCTCGTTCACCCCTCTCTCTCTGTGGTGGCCGTTGTCTCTTCGCTTCTGCTTTCCGACCTGCAACCATTTCTCCCACTCGCTTAGAACATTCATTGCTCTTTTTGTTTTGGCACCTGACTCGGCAGGAACTGTAGCTGAGGGGTTGGCGGTGGTTCGTTCAGTTGTTTAGAGCATGGTGCTGATAACGCCAGGGTTGCAGGTTCGATCCCCGTATGGGATGGCTGTATATTCCTGCATTGCAGCGGGGTCAGACTGGATGATCCTCAGGGTCCCTTCTAATGCTACAATTCTAGGATTCTGTGGTTCAAACCCTGTTGGTAACCTTGCACGCCAGTCTCCCGGAAACCACAGGAGTGCATAGTTAAATGATGGAGCTCTCTCCTGCAGGAGGCAGTGATGACCAGCAACTTGGTGGCTTTAAAATAGGATTGGACAAAATTAATGGGGAGGTGTTAAGACTTGCTGTTGTACTCGTCCTCTGCTTGCAGGCTTCCTGTCGGCATTGGTTGGCTGCTGAGAGAACAGGATGCTGGACTAGATGGGCCTTTGGCCTGATCCAAAAGAATTATTATCCTCTTGGCTATCTTACAGTGCCCGTGAAGAAGGCATTGACCTGTGCATTTTTCAGAGGCAACTCTACCAACTTAAAAAGGACTAGAAAGTTTTTGTTTTTTAAAAAAGAGAGAGAGAAAGAGAAAGAAATAAAAAGTGGTAGAAGCAGCTCAGATTCTTAAATTCCAGGCCAGAAAATCATTCTTCATGCTTTTTTTCTGTGATTGTGCAGAGCTGTGGCATAAGTGTAGCCATGGTTTTTAGGCTAAAAATGGGCAGTGGGAAGAGTAGCTGCAGCTGGTAGGTTTACACTCTTTGGTATTGTAGTTTTCCCTGCCTGTTGCAAGACTCAGAGATTATTGGAGCACTGATTTCCCCACCCAGCCTCTGTTTGTTCCACTCCCTGCTTCCCACTCTGCAACTGGAGTGCTGTTTTCCTTCTCATCGCCTTCATTATCATCTCTTTTTATCTCTTTCTTCCACCCTGCCTTGTGCACGCTGTCGGATCCTTGCATGCTCATTTTTCCCACGCAGGCTGTGGCGGTTTGGGCTGCAGCATTCAGGTAAGGTGAGAAAATTGCAGCAAGCCTGATGACGCGCCCAGCTCAGTAATCCCGTGTGTTTGTTGCGTTAGGGTTTGAACTTGTTGGCGAATTGAACGTCTGTGATGTCATGGGATGTTCACAAATGCGCCAACAGTGGGGGGTGGGATCTCTTGTGAGATGTTGTTGGGTCAGCTCAGCAACGGTGAGAGAAGGTGGAAAGGGAAACTGCACAAAACAATGAGATTTTAAATGGAAAGGCGGGGCTATAAATGTTTTCTGAGGGTTGTGTCCAACTTAGTTTTACTCGGGGTAAAAATCACGGAGATTATCTATGTTTGTCAACTTCAGTGGGTGTATTCTGAATAGAACTAGCTTTGGATATAGTCCAAAGATCTGTGCTCTTGTAAGGAACAGATGTGAAGCTTTATTTTTGCGTATTTGATCCCAAAGAATGCATGTCCAGAATTTTTGAGGTGATAAAAGAATTATCTAATGGGGCACCAGAAGAGAAACTTAATCTACCCCTGCAGACATTAGAATCTGAGTACCTAACACCTCACCAACCTAGGTTTAGCACACTTGTGAGCGACTTACTAGTAATTGGGCCACATCCACCCCATACATTTAAAACACTACTTTAAACTGTCAATTCCCAAAGAATCCTGGGAAGTGTAGTTTGTTAAGGGAGCTGAGAGTTGTTAGGAGAACCCTGTTCTCCGAGAACTACAGTTCCCAGAGTTCCCTGAGAAGAAAGATGGATGGCTAAATAACTTTGGAAATTGTAGCTTTATACAGTGGTACCTCGGGTTACAGACACTTCAGGTTACAGACGCTTCAGGTTACAGACTCCGCTAACCCAGATATAGCACCTAGGGTTAAGAACTTTGCTTCAGGATGGGAACAGAAATCGTGCTCCGGTGGTGCAGTGGCAGCGGGAGGCCCCATTAGCTAAAGTGGTACCTCAGGTTAAGAACAGTTTCAGGTTGAGAACGGACCTCCAGAACAAATTACCGTATTTTTCGCACCATAGGGCGCACCTGATCATAGGGCGCACCTAGTTTTTAGAGGAGGAAAACACACACAAAAAATTCTGAATCAAATGTTGCACTAAACTATTTAAAGCAGCAAAGCTTACAAGTGTAAGCTGCTCCCCTCCCACTTTGCTGCTTCAAAGGGAGCCTGGGAGGAGGGAATCCGCTGCCTTCGCCAGCAGAGGATCCATGGTCCCCTTCCTTCCCTCCTCTGTGGTTGCTTTGAAGCAGGAAAGTGGGAGAGGAGCTGCTTACACGAGTGTAAGCTGCTCCCCTCCCACTTTGCTGCTTCAAAGGGAGCCGGGGAGGAGGGAATCCGCTGCAGCTTCCCCCACGTCCCGGAGAGCCCACAGAAGCCGTGAGCTCTTTAACGGGCCGCGCGGCTTCTCCTGGCTTTTCTGGGAGGTGGGGGGGATTCCCCCACCTCCCGCAAAACCGGCAGAAGCTGCCAGCTCTTTAAAGGGGCCGCGCGGCTTCTCCTGGCTTTTCTGGGAGGTGGGAGAAGGGACTGATGCAGCCAGTCAGTCCCTTCTCCCTCCTGGGGAAAAGCCCGCAAGAGCGCACGAAGCTTGTGTGCCGCTCTTGGGGGCTTTTCCCGCCTGCCTCCCCCCTGCAGTCGCTCCATAGGGCGCACACACATTTTCCCTTGCTTTTTAGGAGGGAAAAAGTGCGTCCTATGGTACGAAAAATATGGTAAGTTCTAAACCCAAGGTACCACTGTATTCAAGGGAGGTGTAGATCAGGGCAGTGAGGTGTAGTCTTTATTTATTTCATTTGTTAGTTGCTTTTCTCACAGTGGAACCCAAAGCAACTTACATTAAAACCAATTAGGAACATCCAGTAAAAACCCAAAAAGTACCACTAAACGGGTAAAGTAGAGCACGACTTAGCAATCCCACCTCACTCAAAGAGGCTACAATGCTATTCTTCAAATTAAGGGCCAAAAGCCAGGGTACCTGGCACCTAAAAATAAAGAGATTCCTCTCTGGAAAGAGCATTCTGCAAGCAGGGGGCCACCACAAAAAAGGCCCAATATTGTGTTGCCACTTTCTGAACCTCCTGCGGAAGGGGCACACGAAGGACTGCAAATGATGTTCGCAGAGTCCAGGTCAGTTCAGGTGGGAAGAGAGAGGCGGTCCTTGAGGTATTGGGGTCCTGAGCCACAGAAGTCTTTATAGGTCAAAACCTGCACTTTCAGTTTTGCATGGAAACCAATTGGCAGCCAGGACGATCGTGGCAGAACTGGCGCTATTTGTTCAGACTGTCCTGCCCCAGTCAGCAATTTGGCCTCCGAATTCTGCAAAAGCTGCAGTTTCCGAATGGTCTTCAAAGGCAGCCCCCTGTGTAACACATTGCAGTAGTCCAGCTCTGAGGTTACCAGAGCACAGGCGACAGATTTAGGCTGTCCGTGTCCAGAGATGGATGCCAGCAGCTTCAGCTGATGGAAGCCGCTCAGCGCCACTAAGGCCACTTGAGCCTTGAAGTATTGAAAGACTATGCCTATTCCTTCAGAGAGAGTGTAACTGCAGCCAAGGTGCGACCTGTGGAGAGAGTTCTGAGGGCCAAACAGTGAAGCCTGGAGGGCTGCATTCACAACCACCCTGGGCCTGAAGTTCGCTATCACTGCTTTGCAAAAAAAGCACATAAGCCTTGGGAAGGAGGCAGGATCCCAGCCCCAGGGAGGTTACAATCTTAAGATTTGCCAGTGAGGGGTGGCAGGAAGGAGGAGGAGAAGGAACTAAGAGACATGGATAACAAAGGATTAATAAAATTGGTGCTTGGTTCCAACAGGCTCGCCCAGGGAAGCATTTCGGCTCCCAAATTGTGCCTCTCTTCAATGGATTTGACTAGGACTGTGCGTCGCCATGGCAACTGTTCCACCTCCTGCTGCGAGGGAACAGCAGTGGAATGCTGAACCTTGGGCGAAGATAAAGGGAAAGCTTGAGAGGGAGAGACCCGAGTGGGTAGGGGCAGGAGGGAATTGGCTGTGAGGGCGTGCCCACGCTCTGCTTCTGGAAAATTCCCTGCACAAAAGCGTTGGCGTTAAAAGAGAGGGGGGATGTTTAGCGCAGCAATGCACATTACCCACCTCCTGATTGGTCAGGAGTCCCTGACCTCAGAGCAGGTTCAATGTCTCTGTTAGGGAGCTGCCCAGGCAAGGTGCTCAGGAGAGGCCCAAGCCCATCTGACTATAAATCCTCAGCACTGGCCCAAGATATTTTGCCACCTGAGGCAAAAAACAAAATGGCGTCCCCTTCTCTTCCTTCTCGCACTCCCCATTCTGTGTACAGAAGCTGGCAGGCCTAGGAGTTGACTCTTATCGAACATTGTCAATGAGACAGAGTCACCCACTGTTCCTAAGGCTGCATACTGCGTGTGTCTGTGCATTTATTTGGCCACATCTGCACCCTGAACCATACATTTGAAGCATTCTTGTACCATGTCAACCGTCATGGCTTCCCTCCTGACAAAGGATCTTGAGAACGGCTGTTAAGGGTGCTGAAAGTTGTTAGGAGACCACTGCTACAACTCCCAGAGGGATTTAATAGCCAATCCTGCTTCACAAGGAACTCTTGAGAACTGTGGCTCTGTCAGGGTAGCTGAGCACTCTTAACAAACTACAGTCCCCATAATTCTTTGGGGGAAGCCATGGCTGTTGAAAGGGTTGCCGTGGTGCTTTCAAAGTGTGGTGTGGACAAGGTCTAAGTTGGTAGTTAATGGACAGCCTTTGCCATGGTTCCAGCAGCAGTGTAACATTATAGTGACAGTCTGTCCCAGTGAGCAGTTTGGCTTGCTGTGTGACAGGCCTGTGGCAGACCTAGCTCTGGTCTCCAATGGAGGGGGGTTGGCGGTGGACATTCTGTTGCCCCCACCACCCCCTGCACTCCTAAACATGTTGCCTGAGGCATCTGCTCCACTGTGGCTAACAATAGGGCCGGGCTAGCAAATCCTAATTTGGCCTCCTTGCTTCTGTGTCTCCAGGGTGCGCCTGGCCGGCATGAAGATCTCGCGGCCTCCTGTCTCTGTCGGCCACTACAAGATGGTGAAGCATAAGGGAGATAAAGGCAACGAGGAGAATCCACACAGGTATGCTGCTTCCTCCCCCCCCCCCCCCCCCGCAGTTGCAGGAATAATCATTTTATTATTTGTACCCTGTCCATCGGGTTGCCCCAGCCACTCTAGGTGGCTTCCATCATATACAAAAACATAATAAAACTTCAAATTTCAAAAACTTGCCTAAACAGGGCAGCCTTCAGATGTCTTCTACATGTTGTGTAGTTGTTTATCTCCTTGACATCTGATGGGAGGACGTTCCACAGGTAGGGGGGCCATTACCGAGAAGGCCCTCTGCCTGGTTCCCTGTTACCTCACTTCTTGCAGGGAGGGAACCAGCCCTCGGACGTGGACCTCAGTGGGTGAACGATGGGAGTGGAGATGCTCCTTCAGGTATACTGGGCCGAGCCAGTTTAGAACTTCAAACGTCAGCAGCAACACTTTGAATTGTGCTCTGAAACAGTCCTGGGAGCCAACATAGGTCTTTTTATATATAGTTATCCTTATCTCCTGCCAACCTAGCAGTTCGAAAGCACGTCAGAGTGCAAGTAGATAAATAGGTACCGCTCCGGCGGGAAGGTAAACGGTGTTTCCGTGCGTTGCTCTGGTTTGCCAGAAGTGGCTTAGTCATGCTGGCCACATGACCTGGAAGCTGTACGCCGGCTCCCTCGGCCAATAAAGTGAGATGAGCGCCGCAACCCCAGTCGGCCACGACTGGACCTAATGGTCAGGGGTTCCTTTACCTTTATCCTTTATTAGGCATAGCAAACCACACATTATCAAACAGACACCGTATACAAATTGTGCAAAATATGAGCTCAACATAATAAGGTTTGTCCTGGTCAGATCTTTAACTCCAGAGAAAATCAATTTGCATAAATAATACAATACAGCACTCCCGAATCCCCAATCAATTAAGAACCACTAATTTATTATTATTCTGACGCCCTCCTTTGGCAATCCTCACAGAACTTCTAACCCAATGGTTGCCATTAATTTGATTGGAATTAATTTCATAATGAAATGATTTTAGAATGTTTTATTGTTTTACTGTTGTCAGCCGCTCTGAGCCCGGCTTCGGCTGGGGAGGGCGGGATATAAATAAAATTTATTATTATTTATTATTCTCTTTATAATGACCCAGTCTTTCTACATGGACAGCACTTTCAGGACCGGTGGCAGGAGAGTGCTTTAAATGTATGGCACAAATGGGACCTTGCACACACAAACGCACTCTCTCTCTGTCTCTCCCCAACTCCGTAGGTTTGACCTGCTGATCAGGACGCATCGGGCTTGGACCCAGGACGGGATGAACTCCCTCTCGTATACCCTCCTCTCCAAGGAGCTGCAACCCCTGTACACCAACATCACGGCCGACATCGGCACCAACCCTCGGGCCACCCGGGGCGGCAAGGGCTCGATCCCCAGCCTGGGCGGCAGGAACTATCCGAGCGGCAGCAACCACGACTTCCGCCAGGAGATGCTGCGCAAGACTCCGTTTGCCAAACTCTCCCGGGCCATGGGTTGGGGGGAAGTTCCCTTTGGGACCATCCAGGCCCTGCTGGATTCGGCGACGGGAGAGCGGGGGGCTCCCAAACCGGAGAAGACGAAAACCAGCCCCACAGCGGGGAAGGCGGAGCGGGAAGTGGGGTCCCCCCATGCGGCGGCTGGCAGCGCCAGGCCAGGAATCCTCAGAACGGTCGTCCTGGCGGCGGCACCCAGTGCGGAAGCTGCGAAGCGAGAAGCAGAGGATGCTGGGAAGCATCTACCCGGGCAAGCGGAGGCAGAGTTTTTGAAGACCCCTGCCTCCCCGGTCCAGAAGCCCGTGAGCAATCACACTGGCCCAGGAAGCGCTGGCTAGGGCGGGTGCGGTCCAAGCCGGTGGGCACTAGGCACCACAGCCAAGCCTCAAGCCTCTAGAACCAATCATAGGAGTTGCAATAATAATCAGGCTGTGGCCTAGAGCCCATCGGACTGCCTTCTCTGTGTCTGCTGGGTCACCAGGGCCCAACAAACCCGGACTGGACAATGGAGAGAGACCTGGGAGGGGCAATAAATGGTAGTTAAATTTCCACTGGGCGGGGGGAATACGCTCCACATTCTGATCCCTTGCCGTCTCCTCCCGAAGACTTTGGCCCTACCTCAGAGGTGCCACCAACTTTCTGCAGAAGAGTTAGGCCTCGCTGCTGCGCAGCCGTACCCCCTTGGCTTTGGGGCTGACTCTCACTGTGGGGCCTGGGGGTGTTCTGTACCGTTAAAGGGGGTCATTAAGCTACTGTGACATTTGCGTGCTGGTGGATTTTGTCTGAGGCAGTGGACAGAACAGGGCTGCGTACGATTGAAGTGAAGGAGGGCACATCCACTGAGCTCCGTCCTGTCACTGGTGCCAGGCTCCCTCGGAAGCAAAGGCCGTTCCTGCAAAAGCCCTTGGGCTCATGCCGTCCCCGGTGGAAAGATGCAGGCCTCTTCCCTGCCTGGTTTGGAGAAGAAGGCACTCCACAGCCTGGCGCTGCTGGGTGACTTCTTCAGAAGGCTGGCGAAGGCGGGGATCTCCTGCTTAGCCAAGACTATTTGAAAGAAATACGTCCATATACAAACACTATTTTTCTGGCACCCTCCTTCCTTAAGACGAGGAAATGTGCCCAGTCAAGGTGCTGGTGGTGAACCTAACATTTGGTAGGAGAGAGGTCTGTCCCCGTCGTCGTCCATCTTCCCCCCACCCCAATCGAATTGAAACCTAGATGGCTGCTTCCTGCAGTTCTCTGAACCAACCCCTCTCACGTTTTCTGGAGCTGGACGCAGATGGATGCTGGAACCTATTTAATCATTCTGAGCCAAGCAAGAAATCTCCCCTTTTTTAATGTCCAAGGATTAGGGCCACATTCACACAACGCATTGAAAGCATTACAATGCCACTTTTTGTGGTCATGGCTCCCCCCAAAGAATTCTGGGAAATATGGTTCGTTTGGGGTGCTGAGAGTTGCTGTGGGGTCCCTAGTTCACCTCACGAACGGGATTTAACGTTCAATCCCTCTTCACAGGGAACTGTGGATTTCAGCTCCATGAGGGGAAGGGCAGGGGGTCATCTCCCACAACTCTCTGCACCTTAATAGTTCCCATGAATATTTGGGGGGAGACATTTAAAATGGTATGATAGGTCTTTAAATGTATGGCATGAAGGTGGCCTAGGTTCATTTTGGGGTCAAAAGTGGGGCTACTTCTCAACTTTGGGCTGTCGTGCAATATATTCCTTCCCAAGGAGGTCCCTTTTTAATGGTGGTGTGCCATTTTTTGTACCCCAACCCCCATCCCAAATAGGCTAAGGTGCCCGCTGGATGCCTGCCCTCCCAGGCTGTTTCTAGCACCTTGGGCCCCCTTCCTTGCCTGAAAAAAGGCCTATGTGGACCATTGGAAATGGGGTTTGATCAGCCCTGTATTTTCTGTAGCTGCTGAATCCTGGTGGTTTTTAAAATAAAAATAAGCTGGAAAGGGGATAGATTGTAAAACTTCCTGTGAATGGAAGTTATAGTGATATAGTTGACATTACACAATGCCCTCTTCCAGCTCTACACATTCACACACACATTTTTCTCTCAGGGCTGGTCCCAGCCTGCAACCTGTGCCCCACCCCACCCCCCGGCCTCAGAAAAGGCCCTTTCCTCTTCCTCTCCGCAGGTGTGCGTCTCACAATCGCTCTAGCTGTTGGCAGTGGTGTGTAGTTATTTATTCTATTTATGGAGTCCTCGTTCTCTCTCGCTGTAGCTGCTGTCCCTTGCCTCAAGTTTTTGATAAACCGATTTTTTTAATGAAATAAAAACATGGTCTGTGGATTAAAGAGGAAAAGAGTGAGCTGTCTTCCCTGGTTAAGAGCGGCTGCCCTGGCCCTCTGCAGGCAGGAGTGGCCAACCTCTGGGCCAGAGCTCAGATGTGGCCCTCAGGCCTTCTCTAGGTGGCCCTTGGGGACTGTCCCCTCCAGGCCCACTCGCCTTGTGTGCCTTTGCTTGGGTTGGACTGTGCCCTTGCCCTTGAATAATGTTGCTAGGAGGGTGGAGAAATGTGTGGGTAGGGGTAGAATCCTCTGGCTTTTGCGTGGCTGGAATATAACCTCCAAATGCAGCCACTTTTGCCTCTGCCCTGCACCAAACCCCCAACGTGCAGCCCCTGGAAGGTTGCATTGAGGGCTTCAGGCAATAAAAAGACCAGCTCTGCAACAGGTAGAATAGGTGTGGCTCCCCCCCCCCCTAGAGACCAGAAATAGGATGGGCATCACCTGGTGAACTTCTACCTGCACCAAATAGGAAAGGGCACAGGGCAGAGAGTTGGTTGTGGAATGCCTATGTCCATTGGAAGGCTAATAATTATTCCCAATACTAGTGTCCTATTGTGACTGCAAACTACATCTCCCAGCATTCTTTGAGGCAAGCTGCGACTGTTCAAAGTCACACCATATCGCTTTAAGTGGAAGTCTGCATGTGGTCCTAGTTTACATATTGAATTCCATATTCATTATGTTAGTCCATTCATTTCAATGCAAAGGAAGCACAAACCAGCTATGTGTCATTCGCAAACCAAGCAGCAACAACAGTCGATGCTGATCTTATTTGCTAGAATAATTTCTGTCGCAGTCCTGTACCTGGAAGTAAGCCCTGCTGCAAACAGACGCCTACTTCTGAGCAGGCCCATGTATACCATTGCATTGCAAGTTAAACCCACAACTTAACACACATTTAACTGGTGCATATTTAGCTTCATGCATATGACAATTTTTAAAAAAAATTAAAAGGGGGCAGGATTCCAGGAAAAGTGACTTTGGCAATTGGCCCTCCAGCTGTTTGGGGACAACAATTCCCATCATCCCTGACCACTGGTCCTGTTAGCTAGGGATGATGGGAGTTGTAGTCCAAAAACAGTTGGAGGGCCAAGTTTGGCCACCACAGAGATTTGGGCTTCAGGCATGATCCCAAGAACGTAACTCCTGTGTAAGTTGCAGGCTTACTGCACAGTGAATTCTAATGAATGCCTGCTATAGATCTCCTGCACAGGATGGGACCTGCGTAGATTTCACAATGCCTGAATCAGGCCTGAGTCCTCAAGCTTTGCACTTTTATGTACCCAAATAATGGGAGCGAGAAATCAGCCCAGCCACCCCCAGCAGTAGGGCTGACAGATATTTTTTTTATTAGCAGACATTTATGAAATAGTCAATTATATGAAGAACTGACGGGTGATGAGAAGGAAGCAGATAGGGCACACACAAACCCCACCATCCAACAGCAGGGCCAAGCCAGCTTGCAGAGCATCTCAGACACCTTCCCCATAATCTTCAGACAAAGCAGGGAACACTTCCAAGCACCAGGGGAAACCTCAAATTGCAAGGGACAGAGGAAAGCCAGGGGCTAGACACCCGCTTTTCCAATCGCAGCAACACATGCTCCTAGTCCTCAGCGAGGCCTTCTCCACACGGTGCTCAGCACAGAGTGTGTGGTGCTTGCGGACCAGATAGATATAAGCTCAGAGGAGTAAATCCATTCCAAGCTGAACCAACACAACCACCCCCTTCTGCGTTTCAACGCAAGAGGCCTGGATCTTGTGCCAAGAGATTTGTCAACCCCACTTCCAGGCAGTTCGCTGGATAAGAACCAAGGCTGCCAGCGGAGAGGAGCACTTTGGGGCAGGAGTCCCACAAGCCGAGGAAAGACGAAGTCCCCTCTGCCTTTCTCAGGAGACATGGCCGAGAAGCTTGGCTGCGGCTGTGTGGGCACTGGAGATGCAGTCGTTGACCGAGACGCCCTCGTAGGAAGCCCCAACCAGGCTGAGAGGCAGCTTTTGCTGCTCCAGGTAAGCCGCTGCACTCTCTAAAGGACAGAGCAAAGGGTTAGCAAGGAATATATGTCGCTGCCTTCTTATACCGAGTCAGGCCATTGCTCCATCTAGCTCAGTACTGCCTGCACTGACTGGCAGCGGTTGTCCAGGGTTCCAGGGGGGAGCCTCTATCAGCTGATTTCCTGCAGCCATCCCTTCCGCTGGGTTACCACCCCCCTGCATTCTGGTCCCCATCATTCAACTGTTCTGGGAGAAGTCGAGAGAGCCACACAAACAGACCAGAAAGCGAACAGTGTCACAGCTCCCTCACTACAGGAAGGCTATACACAGCTTGCCAGAAATATCCTTCTTATGGAAAAAGGCTCTAGCCTTTCAATTTGCAGCACCTGTAGCAAAAATGTGTGTGTCGTCAGAAGGATGCATCCTGGCCCAGACACCACACGCACTGTGCTCCTTTGGTTTGGTCAGCTGTAGCTGGAGTTCAACATCGCAAGCAGAAAGAGCTGTGCTGCGACCCACCTGGGGGTCCCGACCCCCTGGCTGAAGACCTGTGCTTCTATATACATAGAAATGTAAGGTGTTGCTGCACTGGGCTTTTTGTGTGTCTTCTCTCTCTCTCTCTCAGGGGAAAAACACTATAAATAAGTCAAAAATTAAATCGTTACAACGAAAGAAAGAAAAAAACCACTTAGAAATTTTTTCCCTCTCTGGCGCCATCTGGTGTTGCATTTTTATAATGAATTCAAAACATTTTTTTTTATTAATGTAGCTGAGGCCTAACTCTCTTTCTTGCTTTCTCTCTGTCACACACACACACACACACACACACACATACACACACACACACACACTCTCATATTGGAAGGCTGCATAACATGAAAATAGCTGAATTAAATTGTCTTGATAGTTAAAAAAGAAAGGCCTACCTATGTGTTTCCAGTGGCCAAGTGTATACTGAGGAATGCAGGCCTGCAGAGACAGGAAGGGGCAAAGGGGTTTGCAGGTGGTCTTGAACAACTCAAAATGTTTTCAAACAAATTGGAGTTATATATAAAAAAGAGATCCTGTACCCTTTTCTCTTCTCCTCTTCAATACCCCTCCCCGACTCTTTTTCTCTCTGCCACCCAATGCAGAGTCCTCTCCTCTGCTTCTTCCACACACAAGACACAGAAATTGAGGCTTGGATAGCTGAAAAAGCTGAAAAAGCCTGCCTTAGCTTATACTCGAGTGAGGCGGGCGGCTGCAGAGGGATGAGCGGCGAGAAAGGAGCCCTTTCTTGCCGCTCGTCCCTCCGCCGCTGCCCACCTCTCGCAAGGGCAGGCATAGGAGCCCGGTTGGGAGAGGCGCAGCGCAGCACAGCGCCTCTCCCTTTTTTTTTTTTTTTTTTTTGTATACACTTGGCCACTGGAAACACATAGGTAGGCCTTTCTTTTTTAACTATCAAGACAATTTAATTCAGCTATTTTCATGTTATGCAGCCTTCCAATATGAGAGTGTGTGTGTGTGTGTGTATGTGTGTGTGTGTGTGTGTGTGTGTGTG